>CM035441.1:132156558-132789058 GCA_020310875.1 Ceratopteris richardii | reverse complement strand
GCTCTGACATTTCTTGTGAGACGCCTGAGCCTAGCAAGGAATTAAAAGATCAAATTTTTTTTTTTTGTGATTCTCTTTTAGCGCACTGGTTTTGTGTTGTTTGGAGGTGATGAATCCTCTCTGTTATATATCAAAATCCTTTGTCTATCCATTGGGTTTGGCATTTCTTATGATATGTTCTAGCTTAGCAGGGCAGTTTTTCTTATGAATGACTGGTACATTGTTTTCACTTTTCCTGGCCATGATATTTTTGCTTCCTTCTCTTGCATCATGTCGTACATGATTTATCTACTCTTCTTTATGGATATATAGAGTAAATCTAGAAATATCATTCTCCTTTTGTGATTCTCCAGTATTATTATTAGGCCTGTTTCATGGGACTACTTATCTTATTCGGATGTAAGCTCAATTGTGTGCTTACATCAATTATTCTGCAGCTTTCAGTCATCCATATTTGTACTAAGGCAGTCTGTTCAGCTCCTATTGGAATATCAGATGAACAGGTGTCAGGATCCATATGTTAAAAAGCACCCCCCTCTAGCTGCCTCCTTCATGTGAAGTAGATCGATAGTTGCATGCAATAGTCAGATTGTTTCCCTGCCATCCTGGCAATGATGATAACAAGGCCGAACTCAATGCCATCCAGGCCCATAAAGGCTGTTTGCTGGTGGCATAGTGTTGCATACACTCAGAGGTATTTTATCTGAGCCCGGCTTAGCAGGTCAGAAATAATGTTTGTATTGGGCATGTCAAGAGAGGTGCAGGGATTGAAAGGGGAGAGAGGTTTGCATGAATCCATCCACCTACCATTTTGATGCGTGTCATTTTAAGGGACTGAATGTGATCATCCGTTATGTTTGATAGTGTGCTTATATCCATTAATAGTTTGGGTTTTTTGGATTGTTAATGTAATTAAGGATAAACAGCTGTTTCAGCTATCAGTTGGATGTATGTTAACATGGTGGAGCCCTAAATACTTATTGGTCATATTTACCAAGTACACAAATAGAACCAATGCTTTGTATCTAGAAATATACTAAATTTCCTGTTATCCTTGCAGTGAAGATACGAGGACTGAACCCAATGTCATCTGTCAAGAACTAAGTATTAGGACCACGACGTGCTAGAGAGATGACTCTCCTCTCAATCTCATGCCTGAATATATAGCTATTGAGGACTCAATCTCTTTGATTCTAAGCTATTTTGGGGGGGGGGAGAGAGAGAGAGAAAGAAAGAAAGAAAGTCATATTAACGTCTTCTGGAGGCCAAACTTGGCCTAAGAGACAAAAACCATGTACAAGTGTAGTAACCCTGTGTAGAAGATGAAATGAAATAAGAAGTATATCGCTACACAAAGCAATATAGGGGGGGGAGAGAGAGAAAGAAAGAAAGAAAGAAAGTCATATTAACACTTCTGGAGGCCAAACTTGGCCTATGAGACAAAAACCATGTACAAGTGTAGTAACCCTGTGTAGAAGATGAAACGAAATAAAGTATATCGCTACACAAAGCAATATAGGGCTAGAAAAAGCTTGGGAGATGTGGCTCTGACTCTGCAGATAGTGGCTACCTAATACATGGGGGATCCATAATGTGAGTAAAACACCCTAGCTACTGGTGATGGGTGGAGGTGGGTGTAGTATGTGGTACATCGGTGGTGGTTTGAGTGCCTCTTGAAGGAAGACAACCGAGGTGGTGGTGGTATGCCTATGCTCCATCATGTGGTCATAGTTTGTCTTGATGTGTGAGATATCCTCTTGATATAGTCGTTGTCGACGATATCCGCCCATGTGTGGTCGTCGCCGTGCTCTGTGTGCTACTGCCTCGTGGAGTGTGAGCCCTATAGATGGACCTCTTTGATGTAGCTCAGCTCGCTGAAAGAACTGGGTAATGGTCTGTTGGATACTCACCCGTGGTTGATGTGTGGGCTGTAGTGACTGCTCTCGCCTCTGTTGTGAGGAAGCGTCCCAAGCGTCGCTTGTCTCCCATAGTCATGCAGAGCTCGAGTGACTCTTCTATCTGCAACTGTATGCTTGGCATCTGATAACAAAATGCTCCTCACTCTCTACCTCTGTCTCGCATACTGGGCACCACCACTCCTCACGGGGGACTCCCCTCGATCGACCCTTCTCAATCTCGAGCTGATGTGATGAAACCCTGAGCTGCCCAATGATGACTCGTAGGTGGTGGGGTAGGTATGTCCGCATGTATCTCGGAATCTTGATGAAGCTCTCATTCGATATATGTAGAAAATGCTCACGGTAATAGAGCATTTTCGGTGGCAATGTATCCCTAGGGCTCACCCATGTCCTCCGTATGTATGTATGCCATATCTCCTGTCGAATGACCCTATTCCTCTCTTGATGAGAGAGCGAGTAGGTGGGTGCATGTGAGTCGTACTATAGTGGTGGTAGCCTTTCTATGTCAAAGCCATGGTGGGCAGCTAGTCTCGTGTCTGTGCATACCACGAGGAGGTGTCGTCTCCTAATGCCATATCACGTGATGCTTGGAAAGCACGATAAGCAATGCGCTCTGTATCCATGCTCCGGAGTCTGTGTAATAGGCATACTGTCTGGAATAGTGCCTCAACTAGCATCGGTGGTGCAGCAAGCTCTGCTCTAATCATATCATGTGGTATTGAAGGCTTGCTGTGGATAAGACTTGCAATCATGAGGATTTGTAGCCTCTCTAATGCTGTCCATACTGATGTAGCTAATCCTGGTCCCCATATGGCTGCCCCATACATGAGCGCTTGCGTAACCAAAGTGTCAAAGAGCCACCCCTTTGTGCGGGGCTCCTGAAAATATGCCTGGTGGCATTGTCTCTCCATCAAAGCTAGTGTTGCATTCCCACGTGTGATGTGGTCACGGGGTGTGTGAGACATAGAGAAGACCCTTGATGCTGTTGTAAATGTCACTCCCAAGTAAACATATGATCCAACCACCTCAATCGATCCACCTGCTGCTGTGAAAAAATTCTGCGTTCTTGTGCTTGTGTATGAAAATCATGACCTTGGTTTTACCAAGGTTCACAAATAACCCTTTGTGTCTGCAAAAGTCATCTAGGCCATGTAGATGATGCTGTAGACCTTCTGCAGACTCTGAAGCTAGTACAATATCATCAGCGTATAAAAGAATATGGACAATGGACTCGCATACCTCAATGCCATCACCTCCCTGCTGCTGTACATAGTCCACTATCTCATCAATGTAGAGACCAAAGAGGGTGGGTGAAAGAGGGCATCCTTGCTTCATCTCGATAGTGCTAGCAAGTGGATGAGATAAGCCCCCCGGACATCTGACTCTACCAGGTACTCTCTCGTATAAGGAGTAGTTCCCGCATATCATCTCCTTCGGAGCTCCGATACTAAGTAGTCGTCTGAAGAGTCGTTCCTTGGGAACAGTGTCAAATGCTTTGCGGATCCACAAAGCAACAATACAATCTCCTCTTCCTCACCCTTGCCTTGTCGATCATGCATCTCAGAGTGAAGATGTTGTCAATGGTAGAGTAATCACGTATGAAACTTGCCTGTCTTGGAGCCCTGATGCCGTTCCTCTCAGCGAGAGTACTCAGCTCTATCTCTAGTACCGCCCCATATAACTTGGCCAATATAGGGCCAATCATGATCGTCTGTTATGTAGCTGGATCCATAGTATCTCCTGACTTATGAATGGGCACTATTGTGTGCTCAGTCCATGAGTCAGGGAACCCG
The DNA here is from genome assembly GCA_020310875.1 of Ceratopteris richardii. Lineage (NCBI taxonomy): Eukaryota > Viridiplantae > Streptophyta > Polypodiopsida > Polypodiales > Pteridaceae > Ceratopteris > Ceratopteris richardii. The sequence goes on along the minus strand of CM035441.1, from coordinate 132,785,346 downwards.
TCAACCAATGCAATGTTGAAGAGGTGTTGCAATGTGCCTCCGTAGATGAGGTGCTCTGCCTTTAAACCGAAATGGTCATTGCCGTGCCATGCTGTAGACGGGCAATAGCGTGTCCTACTATAGTGGGTGTGAAGAAGTCAGAGGTGGTAGGACGTGAGCTCTGTGGTCTGGGAATGGGGGGCTGGTTTGGGATCTCGTATAGGCTCCGTACATAGTTGTGCCAAGTGCTCGGGTCTCGGATGGGTGTCCGCTGTCTCCTCTCTCTCAAATGTCGCCATGCCACTGCACTGTCTCGACTCATGAGCAAATGATAAATATCCCAGTACTGTCTCTCCTCCCAATCTCGCCGTTTGCGGCGAGTAAGGCTTTGCATGCGACGCTGTGCTTGTGTGTGTGTAATATCTCCTCTATGCTATAAAATCTGTAGGTGCTTTCGTAGCTCACGACAATCTGCATCATACTAGCGGTTCTGGGGCATGGAACCTGTGCGTGGAGGGTGTATATGTGTGCGGTGTGGGAAGCTGCAGAGAGCTTAGTCCTGTAGGATGGTGGTGAACTGTGATGTAAGTGTGTCCAAGGGTGAGAGTGGATCGAGGGAGAGTAGGCGGGTGTGTAAATGGTGTGCATAAACGTGTGAGAGCTCGTGTGTGAAGTGTATTGTGGTGTGTGTCTGAGTGGGTGAGGGAGGGTCTAATGGAATAGGAGCTGAGAGTGTAAATGTGATAAATGTATGGTCAGCACCAAGTGGGCATCGTCCAATACTAAGTGAGGGGATGAGTAAAGCTCCAGAGGTGGTACCTAAAATGTAGTCGACTTCTCTCTCTCCTCCCCCGTGAGGGAAGCAAGTAAGTCCACCCGGACTTTGCCAACGATTCATCCCGTCATATGTAACGAGCTGATGTCGGCTGCCTAGCTCAAGTAGATGTCTTCCATACCCGGTGGTGTCTTGACCCATATCTGCCGATATTCTACTGGTACTCATCTCATCTTGGGCTCTGGCCCTCATCAGATGTGGGTGATCCATGTCGTATGCCTTGCACTGATGTGACTGTGTGCGGCCATTGAAGTCCCCCATAAGGAAGACTTCACCTAGTGTGCTGGAATGTAGCATCTCATCTGAACGTGCTGTGTGGTGAGTCTCTATCTCGGATCGGTCCCCCAAGATCCTTTCTTGCGTATCGAGATCCGCCTGGAGGGAAGTAGCATATAGCAATGTAAATCCAGCTCCCCTGTGCTATCTCCATGCGAACTCACATGTATCATGCCTCCTCATCTCTTCCTATAATATGGATCCGACTCTGTATCTCTTGTCTAAATACGATCGCCACACCTCTCGACCCTCGCGCTGTACAGTGTCTTGTCGTGGTCCTGTATGCAGATTCCCAATGAAAACTTGCAATGCGTGGTAGACCTCTCTTTGGGCTCTCGTGTGTCTCTGCGATGCACGCAAAGGCATGTGATGCCAAGATCTTCGAGAGTCTGTCTGGTCGCGTCCAGAGTGGAGTTCCACACTGCGCCTCTGAGTGGTGTCTCCTTGTGTAGTGATGTCTCATAGGCCGCCTGGCCCTATTTGATAGGGAGTCCATCTATGAAGACCTTACTATCACGGTAAAAGGCCTTCCTCCCCTCTTTGCATTCGTGGAGTATTTGTGGCATGTAAGCGCATCGGTGTGCCATCTCCATCCGCGTGAGGTCCTCGTCCATGTAGAGGGTGCCTCCGGGTAGTCCACGTAGTGCTTATCGGCGTCTGAAGAAGGCGGTCCGTGCCTCCTCGGAGCTCATCTTAAGGATGAGTGCTCGCAAACGTGATGCATCCCTCCCAACCCTCCATGCGCCTGTGAAGGGTATGCTCTCGTATCCTAGTCGACGGCAAATGTCAGTGGCGTCTTCCTCCGGTGATGCCCCTTCGAGTAGGCCCATAATCCGAATATGAAGTCGCCGAGTGTGTGGAAGCCTCTCCTCCTCAAGTGTATCCTTGACTCGTGTGAGCTCTTCTTTTTGCACATCTTCCCTAACTTCGTTCTTAACCCTTTTGTGTACTACTTCCACCCACGACTCTCGAGTAGATTCTACCTCCGTTTTGATTTCTTTCTTTATTTCTTCTTTGAGTATCTCCACGTTGGAGATCTCCCCCTCCTCTTTCATATGCTCATAAGCTGTCCTCCAATTGTCTCGTTCTTCTGTGAGAGTCTTTACTTGTTCTTCGAGTCCTTTTACTTTATACATTACTTGTTCTTCAAGTCCTTTGAACTTTTCCATCATTTTTTGTATCTCCATATTGAGGTCGTTGTGTGCTTCCTTTTTGGCCTCTTTGAGAGCTTTAGTGATAAGTTCGTCCACTTCCCTCCGGTCCATGGGAGCCATTTCAGAGATTAGGTTTAGGTTTTTGGATTTTTTAGGGTAACGGAGAGAGAGAGAGAGAGAGAGAGAGAGAGAGAGAGAGAGAGAGAGAGAGAGAGAGAGAGAGAGAGAGAGAGAGAGAGAGAGAGAGAGAGAGAGAGAGAGAGAGAGAGAGAGAGAGAGAGAGAGAGAGAGAGAGAGAGAGAGAGAGAGAGAGAGAGAGAGAGTCATTTTAACGTCTTCTAGAGGCCAAACTTGGCTTATGAGACAAAAACCATATACAAATGTAGTAACCTTGTGTAGAAGATGAAATGAAATAAAAAGTGTATCGCTACACGCAGCTATATAGGGCTAGAAGAGGCTTGGGAGACGCGGCTTTGATTCTGCATATAGTGGCCACCTAATACATGGGGGATCCATAATGTGAGTAAAAACACCCTAGCTGTTGGTGATGGGTGGAGGTGGGTGTAGTATGTGATACATCGGTGGTGGTCTTAGTGCCTCTTGAAGGAAGACAACCCAGTGGGTGGTGGTACGTCGATGCTCCATCATGTGGTCGTAGGCATCTCCTGATGCGTGAGATATCCTCCTTAGATAGTCGTGGTCGACGATATCCACCCATGCGTGGTCGGCACCGTGTTCTCTGTGCTTCTTCCTGGTGGAGCGTGAGCCCTATAGATGGACCTCTCTGATGTAGCTCAGCTCGCTGAAACAACTGGGTAATGGTATGCTTAGTACTCACCCGTGGCTGATGTGTGGGCTCTAGTGACCGCTCTTGCCTCTCGTATGAGGCTCTGAGAAAGCATCCCAAGCGTCGTTGGTCTCCCATAGTCATGCACAACTGGAGTGACTCCTCTATTTGGAAGTGTGCTCGTAGGTCTAAGTATGCTTTGCATCTGATAACAAAATGCTCCTTACTCTCTACCTCTGTCTCGCATACTGGGCACCATCTCTCCTCACGGGGGACTCCCCTAGACCGACCCCTCTCAATCTCGAGCCGATGTGATGAAACCCGGAGCTGCCCAATGACGACTCGAAGGTGGTGGGGTAGGTATGTCTTCATGTATCTCGGAATCTCGATTAAGCCCTTGTCCGATATATGTAGAAAATGCTCACGGTAATAGAGCATTTTCGGTGGCAATGTATCCCTAGGGCTCACCCATGTCCTCTGTATGTATGTATGCCATATCTCCTGACGAATGACCCTATTCCTCTCTTGATGAGAGCGCGAGTAGGTGGGTGCATGTGAGTCGTACTGTAGTGGTGGTAGCCTGTCTATGTCAAAGCCATGGTGGGCCAGCCAGTCTCGTGTCTGTGCATACCATGAGGAGGTGTTGCCTGCTAATGCCATATCACGTGATGCTTGGAAAGCACGATAGGCAATGCGCTCTGTATCCATGCTCCGAAGTCTGTGTAATAGGCATATTGTCTCGAATAATGCCTCAACTAGCATCGGTGGTGCAGCAAGCTATGCTCTAATGATATCATGTGGTATGGAAGGCTTGCTATGGATAAGTCTGGCAATCATGAGGATCTGTGGCCTCTCTAATGCTGTCCATACTGATGTAGCTAATCCTTGTCCCCATATGGCTGCCCCATACATGAGTACAGGCGTAGCCAAAGTGTCAAAGAGCCACCCCTTTGTGCGGGGCTCCTGAAAATATGCGTGGTGGCCATAGTAGAAAAAAATCGACGATTTTTAAATAAAAATCGTTTTTTAAATCGTTGGAACGATTTAAACAATTTTTTACGATTTTTATGAAGGTTTTTATTGAAAAAAATAATTTTCAGCAAAAGATCTAGGGTCATATATTTTCAAATTTGCTTCCAGCTTCACCAATAGTTTCTGATCTTCTCTTACACACTCATCTTTAGAGCTTGAATTAGAAAGAAGTTAGAACATGAGGTGAGCCTTAGAGCACTCAGCAATAGAGCACGATCAGTCCCTTGCAAGTTGCTTTGGAATACAGCCTTCTCTATTTTCCCTTTGCTTCAACTTTCCCTATTTGCCCCTTTCTTCAAGCTTCACTTTGACACTATATGCCCCTTGCCACTTGCCTTATACAGTCTACTAGATGGATAGAAAATAGTGTAGTCACTAGGGATTATAGACTATTAGGTAATTTTATTAGGTGATTTTATATGTTATTCATGTCAAGTATATCAAAAAGGTGTTAAATATGCATTGGTACATAGCTTTATGTTTCAAAAAATAAAAATCTCTCACAGTGAATAAAAACCCCGATTTTTATTTTGGATTTTATAAATCTCTACGATTTAAACGATTTAAATCTCGATTTAAACCTCGTTTTTAAACCTCTTCTTGTGGCATTGTCTCTCCATCAAAGTTAGTGCTGCATACCCACGTGTGATGCGGTCACTGGCTTCCTTAGGCATAGAGAAGACCCCTGATGCGGCTGTAAATACCACCCCCAAGTAAACATATGATCCGACCACCTCAATCGGTCCACCTACTGCTGTAAACAAACTATGTCTGCGTACCTGTGCTGATGTATGAAAGATCATGACCTTGGTTTTGCCAAGGTTCACAGATAACCCTCTCTGTCTGCAAAAGTCATCTAGGCCATGTAGATGATGCTATAGACCTTCTGCAGACTCTGGCACGAGTACAATATCATCAGTGTATAAAAGAATATAGACCGTGGACCCACGTACCTCAATGCCATCACCCCTGTTGCTGTATGTAGTCCTCTATCTCATCAATGTAGATACCAAAGAGGGTGGGTGAAAGAGGGCATCCTTGCTTCACCCCGATAGTGCTAGCAAGTGGATGAGATAAGCCCCCCGGACATCTGACTCTACGAGATACTCTCTCGTATAAGGTGTAGATCCCCATATCATCTCCTCCGGAGCTCCGATATCAAGTAGTCGTCTGAAGAGTCGTTCCTTGGGAACAATGTCAAATGCTTTGCAGAAGTCCACAAAGCAACAATATAATCTCCTCTTCCTCACCCTTGCCTGGTCGATCAGGCATCTCAGAATGAAGATGTGGTCAATGGTAGAGTAATCGCGTCTGAAACCTGCTTGTCCTTGAGCCTTGATACCCTTCCTCTCAGCGAGAGTACTCAACTCTTTCTCTAGTACTGCCCCATATAACTTGGCCAATATAGGGCCAATCATGAGCGTCCAGTATGTAGCTGGATCCATAGCATCACATGACTTATGAATGGGCACTATGGTGTGCTCAGTCCATGAGTCATGGAACCCTTCAACCAATGCACGGTTGAAGAGGTGGGCAATGAGCGGTGCAACGGTCGTGCAAGCGAGAGAGAGAGAGAGAGAGAGAGAGAGAGAGAGAGAGAGAGAGAGAGAGAGAGAGAGAGAGAGAGAGAGAGAGAGAGAGAGAGAGAGAGAGAGAGAGAGAGAGAGAGAGAGAGAGAGGAGAGAGAGAGAGAGAGAGAGGGGGGAGAGAGAGAGAGAGAGGGGGAGAGAGAGAGAGAGAGAGAGAGAGAGAGAGAGAGAGAGAGAGAGAGAGAGAGAGAGAGAGAGAGAGAGAGAGAGAGAGAGAGAGAGAGAGAGAGAGAGAGAGAGAGAGAGAGAGAGAGAGAGAGAGAGAGAGAGAGAGAGAGAGAGAGAGAGAGAGAGAGAGAGAGAGAGAGAGAGAGAGAGAGCTTGCCTATTTTTGTCAGGTTTTAAAACGACCTTTCTAACTTAGGTGGTGAAAGTATGTCTCATTGAGTTAAGAGATAATAATATGTTTATCAAGAAAAAGTATAATGGGCTCTTAGATGTTTAATCATTGTCTCACATCAATGTTAGATTTTGGGACCTGGGTGTCAAATATTGTAACATCTGCATGTAGATTTTGAATCAGTCTTTGAGATATGTTCCCCAACGCATGTGAGTGGACCAACAGGTCTCGTATCAAAATGGAATCTCTCCCATGATGTTCTTATCCACTGTCGATGATTTTCTATGGCCTCGTCAAAGCATAACGTGTATTTAAATGTTTTTCTTTGACCTTGCCAAAGCATATTGTGTCCTTTAATGGTGATCCTGATTCCTGCTGTATAACCACTTTCCAGGTGGTGAAACAGTCTAGAACTTGTTTTGTGTCATGTGCTTTTGAATTTATATCAGGTACCTCTATATTAGGTACTATAATGTGTGAACCATTTCACTAAAGTCGATTCTTGAACCTCATTTACCTCAACTGTATTGCTGTTATGGAGTCTTATTTCATGTGACCAAAGGTCCAAACTTATAAATTCTAAGTTATGGAGCCTTATTTCATGTGACCAAAGGTTTAAACTTATAAATTTTAAGGCAGCAGTTGCTTCCTTTGTTCCATATTCAGTACAATCTTGAGAATATTTGTATATTTGTATTTTTAAAGAAATCACAGCTTGGCTGGATTTTGATGTTTTGAAGTGCATTTGAATTGCAGTTAAGTTTAGAGAAGGTTTTACTGCTGGGATCAAAATCACAGACCATAATTGGTAGGCCCTTTGTTCCTAAGGCCTTTGTCCATGCAGCAGTCGAAGAGCAGGTAGTAATTCATCAAGAGCATTTTGGGCTACTCATTTTCTTATTGTAGTATGCTGATATAGTGAATGTTTAGGTTCTTGATGCCAAAGTAATAATTTTCAAAAAGAAGAGGAGGAAGAATTACAGAAGATGTAATGGTCATCGTCAGGTGGTTATAGATCTAAATTTCCCGTTTGGTTCATATCAATGCTTATTTATTATGTGATATGCTTGTAGCTTGCCTGTAGCTTGAAGTTCTGCATTTTCGCTAGGTGCATTGATGCATCCTTCACTGTATTTTTCAAAGCAGATTGATTTCCTTTGGAACATTTAAATATGGTGATTTTGAGATGTTGCAGGAGTTAACAAGGTTGCGCATTCTTGAAATTTGGGGACTTGGAGAGGCTCGATCAAGTTTTGTGTAAGCTTTACAATTCCCCTTCATGGTAATATGTCATTGAAAGAGAGAGAGAGTGTGTGTGTGTGTGAGAGAGAGAGAGAGAGAGAGAGAGAGAGAGAGAGAGAGAGAGAGAGAGAGAGAGAGAGAGAGAGAGAGAGAGAGAGAGAGAGAGAGAGAGAGAGAGAGGGAGAGAGAGAGAGAAAGAAAGAGACTTTTTAACGTCTATTAGAGGCCAAAATCGGCCTATGAGACAAAACATATACATCGGTATGATCCAATCCACTGTGATCCAAAACGAAAATAAAGTGTGAGTACTGCAAACGGGTATAAAAGGAGGGATAGTAGCTGGCATCAAGGGTGTGGGGTGCTATGGGCATGCACTCTATATGCTCAATGGGTGAGATACAAATATGATATGCATAGGGAGGGGAGGCTCGATGGTATCACAACCCCCTAAATGCCTGGAGTGGGTGTAGGATATAATGCATCGGTGGGTAAGGCATCATGGCGATCCTCAAAATGCTCTGGGCATCCAAATCGATAGGGGTGCGCTGCTGACGTCTCTGTATCTCCATGTCATGGCGTGCGTGAATCGCCTGAATCTCTCTCTGATGTGGACGAGCTCTCCGGACAAGGGGTCTCGGTCGTCGACGCTGTCGTCTAAGCTCCTCTGCTCTGTGTAATGTGACACCCCGCATCGAGCTGGGCCCTCGAGTGTATGTGGGTCTGAAAAAATCTGTAATATAAGTCTGAGGGGGGGGGGCCAGGTGTATCTCCATCTGCTGCTGGAGGAGTGATGCGCGGCGGTGCTGGAGCTCTACTAGGAAACGACCTAGAGGGCGCTGGTCCTCTGTCCCCAATAAAGCCCTGATCTCTCTAGGCCCCCTGAAGAGCTGTGGGTAGCGGTCTCTGATGTCCTCATATGCTTGGCATCTACATGTGTCGTGCTCCTCGTCTTCCACCTCCTCTCTACATATCCTGCATAATCGCTCATCCCTTGGGGTATGTGTGGCTCGCCCAATCTCAATCTCGAGCTTGAGTGATGATACTCTGAGCTGCCCAATGGCCACTCTCTCAGCTGGTGCCATACATGTATCCATTTATCGTGGTCTCTGAATGAAACCATCCGCTGTCACAATCAGGAAGTGCTCTCTGTAGTGTTGCCTCTTTGTGGGAAGAGGCTCCCGTGGTGCTATCCATGTCTCCCTGACGTGTATCTGTAGTAGGTCCTGACGGATGATCCTATTCCTCTCCGAACGAGAGAGGGTAATGTGGGGGGAAGAGAGGTCATACTGAAAAGGGGGGAGATCCGTAATGCTCATGCCATGGTCTGCTAACCATCGGTAAGTCTGTGCATACCATACTCTCTCATGCCCTGTCTCTGCCAAATGTCTAGAGCTAAATGTCTAGAGCTCTCAAATGCAAGCCTGGTGAGTCGGCTAGTGGGTAGCTCTCTGACTCTCAGAATAAAGGTCACCAACTGGAAGAGGGCCTCCACTAGCATCGGTGGTTTGCCAAGCTCAGCTCGTATAATGTCATGTGGAACGGAGGGCTTGCTGCGCAGCAAGCGTGATATCATGGTGATCTTGGGCCTCTCAATCTGCATCCACATCGCCTCTGTGATCCCTGGTGCCCATACTGCTGCTTCGTACATCAATGCGGGTGTCACTAGAGTGTCAAAGAGCCACCCCTTAGTCCGGGGCTCCTGAAAATGTGTCTGAAAGCAACGTCTCTCCAATCCTGCAAGTGCCGCATATCCTCGCGTCAATCTATCTCTCGCAGCCTGTGCCATGGAGAATACCCCTGTGCTGCCCGAGAAGGTGATACCTAGGTAGACGTAGGAGTCCACTACCTCTATCTGTCCTCCAACCTCTGTGAAAGAGCCGCGATGGCGTACTGTCCTGGAGGTATGGAAGATCATGACCTTGGTCTTGCCAAGGTTCACTGTGAGTCCTCTCTCCATGCAAAAGGTATCGAGCGCCTGTAAATGTGACTGCAACCCCTCTTGTGACTCTGAGAGAAGGACAATGTCATCAGCATATAATAGGATATGTACTGGCGTACCTCCGAGGTCTCCTCCTCTCCCTCCTTCTCGCTGTATATACTCCGTGATCTCGTCGATGTAGAGACCGAAGAGAGTGGGTGAGAGAGGGCAACCTTGTTTCACACCAATGGTGCTAACAAGGCTGTCTGATAGACCGCCGGGGAGCGTACCCTGCCTGTGACTCGTGCATACAAAGCGTGGATGGCCCATAGCATGTCTGATGGAAGCTGTAACTCTTGGAGCCTCCGTAGTAGTCTCTCTCGAGGGACCATGTCGAAGGCTTTGCGGAAATCCACAAAGCAACAATATAGTCTCTGCTTCCTCGCCTTCGCGCTCTCAATCAAGCAACGAAGCACGAAGATGTGGTCGATGGTGGAGAAAGTGCGGCGGAAGCCTTCCTTGCCGGGTGCTCTGATCCCCGCTGCCTCAGCGTGTGTACTGAGCTCTGCCTCTAGTACTGCCCCATAGATCTTGGCCAGGATATGGCCTATCATAATAATCTTGTAGTTCCTTGGGTCCATCATATCGCCGGACTTATGGATAGGCGTAATGGTATGCATAGTCCATGAGTCGGGTAATCCCTCAACCAAAGCACGGTTGAAGAGATGGGCGATCAAGTGGGAAACTACATCTGTTGCATATATAAAGTGCTCTCCCTGTAGCCCTGTGTGGTCTGCTGAACGGCCATGCTGTAGCCTATGGATGGCCTGTCGTACCATGCCTGCTGTGAAGAGGGTGGATATCACCGGACGGGGTGTGGAAGGAATCGGTAATGGTGGCTGTCCTGGGACGTCATATAACCTCTGGGCGTAGGTGTGCCAAGTCGAAGGATCTGCTATGGGTGTAGGTGGACGTGGCTCAGGTAGTGCCCTCCACGCGGTGGCACAATCCCTACTCATGAGAAGGTCGATCAACTCTGCCTCCTGTCGCTCCTCGAAAGCTCGCCGCTTCCGGCGTGTGAGGGCTCGCATATGTCGTCGTGCCTCCCTCTTTGTGATGGATCCCAAGATACTCTGTGCTCTGAGATGTCGGTATAGTCGCCTACACTCCTCATCGTACCATCTATTCTGGGGTGTATGCCCCAGCCGTGTCGGATGTGCATTGCTGTGGGTGGTGTATGGGAAGCTGAGAGTAGCAGATGTATGGAGGATCGAGGAGAAGTGGGCGGTGAGGGTGTCCAAGGAGGCAGAGGGATCAAGGGAGTAGATGCGCTCTCGAACATGGGAGCTATAGATATGTGCTAGCTCATGTCTAAAGTGAATGGTGGTACGGGCTCGTGGCTGTGTGGTGACGGGGTGGGGTATGCATGGTGAGCCGTGAATGGATAGGGCAAGATATGCGTGATGAGCTCCAATCGGTAAGGGTGGGATAGTGAATGAGGTGATCAGATGTGTCGCCTCCGGGGGTCCGATAACATAGTCTACCACACTGCCCCCCTTGTGGTGTCGTGGGTGGAATGCAGGTGAGATCGCGGGAGGTGGGCCAGCTCCGCATCCCATTATATATAACGAGACCGTGTGCTTCTCCCATCTGGAGTAAGTGTCGGCCATATAAGGTGGGTGTGGCGGTGTCGGCCGAGGCTCTGAGTGTAGGCATGTCCTCTATGGTACGAAGCATCTCAGGGTCGTCAAAGTCGTAGATATCACACTGGTGGCTCTGAGTGCATGCATTGAAGTCTCCTACAAGGAAGACTTCACCCATCCCGGTATACTCCATAATCGTGTCACTGAGGCAGTCATATGGCGATGTGGTGTCTGGTCCCTCCCCTCCTGATATCTGCTCAAGGGAATGTGTGAAGCGTGAACCAATGGGTGCAATATAGCATACGGCGAAGTATGCTGCTCTCTCCTTTGATAGCTGCAAGCGTATCCACATGAAACGTGCCTCTGGGTCTTTGGCTACCACCTGTACCCTGTGCTGTAACGACTGTCTATAGAGCACGGCTACTCCTTCTTATCCTCGTGTGGTGTGCTGTCTCATCTGGCGGCGGTGAGCTTACTCCCACATATAGCCCTCAATCCTCGGTAGGCTCCTCCCCGGGCTCTCGTGTGTCTCTATCAAGAAGATAATGTCTCTGCCCTCCATCACCTCCTCGAGGCGCCCTGGATGTGTCCATAACGATCCACTGTAGTTCCAGACTTCAATGTGCACCTCCTGCTGTGCTGTCTCATAGGCCGTGAATCCCTAGTCAATGGGCCGTCCATCAATGATGATCCGACCGTCTCTGTAGAGGGCACGATGTCCCTCTCGTCTGGCCTGGAGGACACGTGGCATGCATGCCCGTATGTGCTCTACCTGCATCCGTGTGAGGTCGTCATCCAAATAGATGGGGGTGCCCGGTGTAGTGCGTAGTACCGCTCGTCGTCTGAGAAAGTCTCTCCTCCTTGCCTCATCTGAGAACTGAAGGATAAGTGCTCTGCTCCGTGTGGTGTCCCGTCCTGCTCTCCATACTCTGGTGAAAGGGAGAGGCTCATCCGCGTGGTATCCAAGTAATGTGCACAAGCGACGCCCGTCCTGCTCTGGTGATCAGTCTGTCTCTGTGAGGCCGGAGACGCGAACATTGAGCCTGCGGGCCTGTCGCATCCGCTCCTCCTCAATGGTGGTATGCACACTGTGGATCTCCTCATGGTGGTGGTTCTTCTTTGCCTCTTGTCGAAGGTTCTTTTTGACAACCTCGACCCATCCATCTTTCTTAGTCTCAAGCTCGTTCTGCACCACCTCCATACACTCCTTCTTGAAAGTCACCCGAATGTCCTCTAGATGTGGAGCGATCTCCCCCTCCTCGTGCATGCTGTCCAGTTTCGTTTTCATATCAGTAAGCACAGTGTGCAACTTCTCCAGGTCCCGTGAGTGCTGCTTGCGGGTAGCGAGAAGCTCTTCCCGAAGGGATTCGTTTTCCTTCTCCAAGGTTGCCACCTTGGCTTCGAGGGCGACAACTCTACGGGTAACCCCGTTCAGTGCAGAATCTCCTTCTTTCTTGTGTTTTCCTATCAACTCTCGGAGGGCATGCTCTAAGGTGGCCAATTGTTCCTCCAGCTTGGGAGCCATGAGAGAGAGAGGGAGAGAAGGGGGGGGGAGAGAGAGAGAGAGAGAGAGAGAGAGAGAGAGAGAGAGAGAGAGAGAGAGAGAGAGAGAGAGAGAGAGAGAGAGAGAGAGAGAGAGAGAGAGAGAGAGAGAGAGAGAGAGAGAGAGAGAGAGAGAGAGAGAGAGAGAGAGAGAGAGAGAGAGAGAGATGCTTAGGATTAGAGAGAGGCTGAGGCTAGGTGGGGGTGTTTGGGATTAGGTTTAGGGTTGGGTGTTTTGGGTTTCGGGTTAGGGTTAGGGTTTAGGATTTTGGTTTAGGGTTAGGGTTAGGGTTCGAGTGGGTTTAGGGTTAGGGTTCTTTGCTGGATTTACTGATCATCTCTCCCGCCTCTTTTTTTTTCCCTAATTGTGCCATTCTCTTCTCCTGTTCGTATGTGCCTCAGCTGGTACAGGGACTCGATTTTGCAACCAACACTGTCAATCTCATCCTCTGTTATATTCCTGCAGTGTAAGGTTTCGAGAGAGGGAGGGTTAGGGTTTTTGTGGCACGAGGTATTAGGGTTCGTGGCTGGACAGTAAGGGTTAATGGAGTGACCCGAGACAGAGGCTAAGGGGCGGGGTGGAAAACCCAGAGGTTTTAGGGTTCAGGTGCGGGAAAAATGGACTGCGCTTAGGGTTTGGGAGGAGAGAGGAGTCGGGACCGCAGAGTTTTAGGGTTTCTCGTGACGGGCTGCAAGGAGGACCGCTGGGTTGAGCGATGGGACTGCGCTGGACTGCAGGTGACGGGACTGAGAGAGAGAGAGAGAGAGAGAGAGAGAGAGAGAGAGAGAGAGAGAGAGAGAGAGAGAGAGAGAGAGAGAGAGAGAGAGAGAGAGAGAGAGAGAGAGAGAGAGAGAGAGAGAGAGAGAGAGAGAGAGAGAGAGAGAGAGAGAGAGAGAGAGAGAGAGAGAGAGAGAGACGTATCTTTGCTATGTCTCTATCAACAGATTTTGCACTGCATCTTTTGTAGCAATGGCCATTTAAAAGCTGGTTGAACAAGCATCATTCAAAGTTTGGTCTTTATTGTCTTTTCCGGCTCACCAGGTTTTCATGTTATTTTGAGGGCGATGAATTTTTGTTGGCATATGTCAACACCCTCTCTCTGTCCTTCAGCTCTTACATTTCATGTGAGACTCCTGAGCCTAGCAAGGAATTAAAAGATTGTTTTTTTTGGTTCTCATTTAGCGCATTGCTTTTGTGTTGTTTGGAAGTGATGAATCCTGTCTGTTATATGTCAAATCCTTTGTCTGTCCATCGGGTTTGTCATTTCTTATGACATGTTCTAGCTTAGCAGGGCAGTTTTCCGTACGAATCACTGTACATTGTTGTCACTTTTCCTGGCTATGATATTTTTTCTTCCTTCTCTTGCATCATGTCGTACATGATTTATCTAATCTTCTTAAAGGATATGTAGAGTAGATCTAGAAATATCATTCGCCTTTTGTGATTCTCCAGTATTATTCTTAGGCCTGTTTCATGGGACTACTTATCTTATTCTGATGTAAGCTCAATTATGTGCTTACATCAATTATTCTGCTGCTTTCAGTCATCCATATTTGTACTAAGGCAGTCTATTCAGCTCCTATTTGAATATCAGATGAACAGGTGTCAGGATCCACATGTTAACAAGCACTCCCTCTAGCTGCCTCCTTCATGTGGAGTAGATCGATAGTTTCATGCAATAGTCAGAAATTTTCCCTGTCAATCCTGGCAATGATGATAACAAGGCCGAACTCAATGCCATCCAGGCCCATAAAGGCTGTTTGCTGGTGGCATAATGTTGCATACGCTCAGAGGTATTTTATCTGAGCCAGGCTTAGCAGGTCAGAAATAATGTTTGTATTGGGCATGTCAAGAGAGGTGCAGGGATTGAAAGGGGAGAGAGATCTGCATGAATCCATCCACCTACCGTTTTGATGCTAATTTTTTTAGTGACTGAGTGTGATCATCCATTGTGTTTGATAGTGTGCTTATATCCATTAGTAGTTTGGGCTTTTTGGATTATTAATGTAATCAAGGATAAGTAGCTGTTTCAGCTATCAGTTGCATGTATGTTAACATGGTGGAACCCTCAATACCTATTGGTCCTAGTTACCAAGTACACATAAATAGAACCAATGCTCTACCGAGTACTATAATAAATTTCTTGTTATCCTTGCAATAAAGATATGATGATTGAACCCAATGTCATTTGTAAAGAAAGAACTATTAGGACCACCAATTATTAGAGTGTATCTGTTAATCCGTAGGTTGGATTTAGACGTACAAGGTATCATTTGAAAGCTCTCTGAATGAGGTTTTCAACATAAAATAGTAGATTGAGGATCCAAGGTTCCTAGCATGGGTGAGAATTGGGTTCAACATACTGAGGTTGAGAACAAGGGCTCAAGACACCAAGGTTGCAAACAAGGCAAGTTTGTAGGCAAGTGGCCAACAAGTGGAAAGGCAAGGTTCAAGAGACCAAGGTTGAGAGCAAAGGTTTAAGAGACCAAGGTTTAGAATAAGAAGGTTCAAGAGATTGTGCAAGGGTGAGGACATCAATTCAAGGGGAAATCAAGGATTGATCATTGAGGATAATGATCTTTAAAAGAGAAGAGTATTGGACTTGAGATGACGGGAAGGAGATGTTTGAATTCACACCCTAAGAGAGAGGATTAGGAAGTAATCCTCAACCATGGCTTTTGGGGCAAGTGGTTAGCCCATCATAGTCCTAGCCTTCTATCCACTTGCCAAAGCCTACTACCTAGGCTCTGATACTGATTGCGCAAAATCACTTACTCCACTAGAGTAATGAAAATTAGTACGCACATCCAAAACTATGAGTCTTTTGTGGATCTTCCACAACCAAGTTGAATAATTAAGAAAAATACTATGTGCACAAATATTAAAAATAAATGGAAATCTTTTCTAGATAGTGCTTAATCTCTAAGCTCAAGTAAATCAGTGTGATTTACTCACGGTGATGAAATGAAACTCAAGAAAGTTTTATCATGATCCAACTTGTGAATCAAAGATATCAATTTGTCAATGATTTAAACTCATCCCAATCGATCATATCCAATATACTTAATGATCCAAACTGTGGATCAAAACATCTCCCATACAAAATAAATCTTAATCCACTCTATGGAACGAAGTGTTTGATGCCAAGTGAAGGCATGGGAAGAAAATATAGTAACTAGTGGAACTACCACCACCTTCTCAATAATAACATGAAGTTTATTCCAAGTGGATAAAACTTAATTAATATATGATCATCACTATGAGATGTCTCCATTAAACTACTGTAATAATCTGGTATTCCCATATATAATGAGGTCCGAGGACCATAATGTGAGTTTACTAAATACATTAAAAAAATGGTAAGTAATTGTTTAGAGACTCATAGCCCACGAGACTAAGCATCTAGCTCACCACATCCACACTATATGAAACATGGCCTAACCTCAAGCATATCAAATAAATTAGTATGTACTCTATGAATTTCTTCTTAATGCAATTGCCTATTCACAGTTCTTATGTGCAGACCTTACCTTTTTGCTTCTAGGCTACTTGCTTGTGTACTTGCCTTGTTTGCGATCACATAGAGAGTGACTGTCTAAACTTCCTCTTTGTTGTCCAATAATAAGAAGATCGTATGAATGAACTCCAAATCATAAAAAATGTAGTCGGAGTGACTTCTCTTCCATACCATCGGTTGTACTGAGAATCCTCATCATAAACCAATCATCAATAAATCAATATCTAAGGCATGACTAGTCCATGATGATCACACCATATCAAAAATTTCATAAAAACTTATAGAAAATCTTTTCCTTTCAAGACTTTTTTTTTTGGCATAGACAATTATCAACAACAATAGATTAAAGCTTAGCTTTAACTAACTTTTACTCATGCAAAATTTATGAAATCTTGCACCCTTTTGTAGCTTTTCTCAAGCTTTGATTAGGCTAAAAAATCACTTGATTTGGATATTTCCTCAGAGTTTAATTACAGTTTCATTGGAAGGATCGAACACTTGATGATCAACTCTTAAAATGCAACTAATGAAACAAACTTTAAATTTCATTTTCTTTGTTTAAAATCTAGATCAACTTATCTAGTTTTGGTTTCATAAAACTTCAGCTTAAAATTCAATTAAATACTCATTTAAATGTATCGTTCTATCGTTGCTACACTTGCACTTAGGTGAGCTTAGGAAAAATGCACTAACACTTTTAGAATATCTTCTAATTATGAAGATAACTTCTAAAATCTTTGAATTTTAGGTATACCGTAGGATCTATACTTGAGTATCTTCTCCAAGATTTTTTTTTTGAAATTGGAGGTTCTAATATGAAACAACCATGTGATCAGACACATGTAGGGATATCCTCGTCAGAGATTGTTTTGAGAAGAATAGGTCATTTGACCTAGCAATTGATGTCTGCTTTCTTCCAAATTTTGGTAGCGTATAACTATCAATACCTAATTTCACGGATATAAATTTCATAGTATTTGGACATTTGAGTCTTTCACAATGATCAAAATACTAAGTTTTTGTACATTCAATATTTTAATAATTTGCAGAGATTAATGGAGAGACATCTTATCTTGATATTTTGTAAGCACTGTATTGAGGTGTTTAGCTAAGGCTATAATCCAAATTTTGTAAATGAGCTAAGAGAACCAATCATCTCTAGATGACATGATCTTTGGTCATTGCATAAGTTTCAAAGGTTGTACTTTTATGTGCAGAGATCATTTAACTTATTAAATGATCTCTAAAATAAATAAAATTAATGTGGACAAAATGCATCGGTCATTCTTTTATATTCAATAAAAACCATGCGATTTGGATCTATCAATGAAGAGATATGCACTCTCTAGCAGGCATGTATCACTTGTTTTACGCCTCTATCACTATTAGCAAGACTTCTAGTGCAAAGGTTATTTGATCCTTCTAAGAGTATGCAAATTACTTGAAAATTGATCAACTTAAAGAAAAGCCTAAAAGCTATGAGCTCTCCAAATTTCAGTGAATTTAGGCGTTTTCTCAAAGAGAAGCATCCAAATCTCTATGAGGCTTCTCTAACTATTTTCTCAATCGTTTTTTTTTTTAACTTAGTGATGAGATATGTTAATCCTTATGATTAGACATTATCATCCATTCTTTTGGATGGATTATGACATGGCGACATATCCATGCATACAATGGTCATATGTGTTAGTGAAAACCAATAAGCAATTCAAATCAACTCGTGGATAATTGACTCTTTACATAGTATCTACTTTTGAGTGAAAGTGAATATCTATGGAGGCTCTAATCATTATGCTTCTTTCATATCCATTAAACATTATCACAATCAATCTCATACAAGCATTTGATACGTATATGGATGATCACAACCATAGCATTAACTTGCGCAAACTAAGAATAAAATTTTGGTGGTTCTTGAGAAATCTATTCTCTAACCTTTTGTTAGACATAAATATCAATGATAAAGATCACTTATCTTTGTCTTACTTTGTCAATGTATAATATAATCTTAGTCATGTTTGATCAAAGTTTTAATCATCTTAATGATGAGAAAATAAGCACAAATCTTCTTCAAAGAAAATTTGAGTGAGCATACACTAATGCATCTTGATATGTGCTAAATTACTTCACAAGCATCTATTCTTGCTACTACTTCAAGAAGAGATATACTTCCTCCCTCAAAGACTATATCTCTCTACTTTTGTCATGGCATATAATGCCATGAGGTTACAAAAATTTTGGAAGCATCTTTCCAATAAGTAATTACTTGGGCCGCAAGGCAATTACTTGGTCCGCAAGGCAATTACTTGAGCTGAAAGGCAATTACTTGAGCTGAAAGGCAATTACTTGAGCTGCAAGGCAATTTCTGTGGCTGCAAGGCAATCACTTGAGTTGCAAGGCAATTACTTGGGCTGCAAGGCAATTACTTGGGCTGCAAGGCAATTACTTGGGCTGCAAGGCAATTACTTGGACAACAAGGAATCTTCCATTTGGGGTCTTCTAGCATAAATTTGGTGGACCCACCTCATCAAACTGGGCACATGCATTCTCCTCCATACATTCCTTATGGCTGGTATTACTTGGATGATGTGTACAATTAGAAAGTTTTGAAAACTTTCCAAATCAATTAAGGAAGTAGCTAGAAAATAGTGGAGGTGGGAGGATCTTAGTTTTGGAACATACAAATGGTTTCTCCTCTTTTCATCTTGGCATAGCACACATTTACCAAGATTGCACGTAGAGAGGAGTCCTTCACACCTCAGCCTCCATAGTTGCACTTTCAGCCACTCCACCTTCTTCGTCATGGAGATGTTCCCACAGCCCATTAATTCTCAGCCATCAACTTTAGCCAGTCCGTTTCAGCCGATGGAAGATATGACGACTTCCATACCCTACACACATGCACGGATTACGTCCCGAAAGGGGTCTTCTTCCTGGTACTTCCATAACATTGGGATTTATAACTCGATGTATAGATTAGGAGGTGGGTATATTCAGATTTCTAACTCCATTAGATGAGCCATGGCGGCTGATCATAGTCAAGTGGGGTCCTTTGCCCATGATTTGAGCATATCCATGGTGTGCTCAAGCTGAAGGGCATGAGTACACTCACTTTCCTCTTTGATTAGGAAGTGGCAGGAAGAGACCTTGGATGCACATTCATAGGGATTTTGAGGATCTTGGGCATTGACCCAAATCCTCGAGGATCTATTGGATCCTATAGCTGCTAAGCTGAAGTGGGGATGCCGAAAGGAGTACTTCTTTGAAGTGCTTTGCAGATCCCATTGGGTGTGACTGGAGACATGAGAGGGATTGATCAGGGTACGGCCTTGACTATCCAAAGAAATCCTTGGGGAGGATTTTGCCTACCAAGGTCGGATTGAAGCTAGATAGTCGAGGAGACCTATGGTGAGGGTCATACTTGCAATGTCTATAGCCACGTGGAAGGAATTGCCACTTACGGCTAGTGGTTGATAGAGGATTGGGGTCATCTATGTGATCCTATGAATATATACTAGCCGCTTCCACAATGAGAGGCTTACTTTGGGACAGAGGGAGATAGTCGTCTACCTCATGCCACATGGTGTGACTAAGAGTCACATGAGTGATTAGTATTCTTTGGAGATCTTTTTTGAGATCCATGGCTATTGACCTATATGCTCCCATGTGGACGAGACTTGATCTTAGAATCTAGATACAAAGATGGGTCCTTCTAGACATGTTCAATTTTCATACCTCTATGTGTGGCTTGTCGAGTTTCTCTCTGATAGGTCACTATATGTGATTATTGAGGTGGTATGACTACTAGCATCCACATCCATAGGCATTACGTTATGAGAGGATTTCCATAGGGTGGGTCATAGGTCGTATTTGCCACGAGACCACCTAGAGTGGGACCTTTGCACATGTTTTTGTTGTATATACCTTGTGAGAGGCATTAAAAGATGCTTGCCTTGAGAGAGAGGATAAGGGTGCCTCTGCATCACCCTTGCAGGTTTCCATGTGAGAGAGGATCTTCTTCCTCCATGACCACTGATTGGATCTACCATGTGATGGAGGACTCATTCCTTGGGTTGAGCCACGAATGCCATCTATCTTATGACATGGACTATGGTCCTGAGTCACGTAGGGGTACTTGTCATGAGGTTGAGGAATTTATTCCTCAATAAAGCATTGGGAAGAGATGCATCCACATGGCATGGTTGGATTCGTGCATCATTTCACATCGTTTTTGTTTGATTGGCACAACATTCATGGATTTTACTTGATCCTTCTTTTGCATTCTTTTTACTTATGAGCACATTGGTCTTTGTTTTGGCATGATGTGGATGCACTCTATCGGAGGAGCTAGTGGGTAACCACTAGTAGGTGGACTCATGATAGTTATTGCAAACAAATCATGTGTTGATTATTCTCCGTGTTAAGACATCCTCAAGGATGGAGGATTAATAGGAGTAGAGTTGTGCTACGGGATGACTTGATCATTCACATGGTGATGCACACCTTTAGGGTGAATCATGTTTATCGCATGACCATCAGAGCCCCTGTTTGGCTATTGGCACCTTCATTTTCTTGATTAAGGACATTGAGGTAGCAAACATTGTTCTAGTCCACATGTGGTGGACATAGGAGTTCATCATTGTTTTTTGGCACTTGAGCATCATGTGATCTAAATTTTATAGTGAGTTGTGAACTTTTGGTTGAGAGATGCCTTGGGCTCACAGAGATATGTGCATGGGATACTAGAGTCTCAGTGATTCTAGCTATTGCACAGGTATGGGAACTGGTCATTAGTTATTTGTATGTCGATCGGACATACGAATAACTAAGGGTGATCGTTACCTCTAGATTTATGAAGTTGCTCTCTCTTGTTCCATAGAGATCTCGACTATGTGTGTCTTTCTCTCCAAGGGACTGCTATATGATTGCCATGTTTGGGATCAAGCAATTAGCCCAAGTCACTTTTGTGACCCGATAATCATGGGTCCCGGGTACCTATATGATTGGTGGAAGTGAGAGAAAGATGGTAGGAAGATATTCGAGTATTATTGGATTGCTTCTCGGATAGGGAAAGGTAGGCAGAGACTTAGTGTGGTGATATGCTTGTAGCTATGCCCTATTATACTTGATGCACCTTGGCCCTAGTAGGCTGGTATATGTTGATCAATATAGGATGAATTTGTTCATCAGTAGAGGATGTATTTGTTTATCAGTACAAGGCGGGAAATCTTTTGCATGAAGTTTCCATTAAAATGCACATGGCATCAAGCTAGCATGGGCTAGGCACAAGGTACATGTGTATATGCAAGATACCCCGAATGTGGTATTTGTAGAGATACATGTATTGCCATGCAAGTATAGATTGAGCACGAGATACATGGATAGGATGGAGCCCTCCAACTTGAGGTATCCATCAGGATGCACGTGGTGCTATACCTATGATGGTTTAGCACACAACACATGCATTGCCTCTTGTTCAGAGTCTATGACAGTGGATAGCTAGCACAATTATGGACTCTATCATGAGATAGTTTTTGACCTTGTATGGGTCAAGAGGCCATTGCGGTCGTCAGGAGACGAGTCAAGTTATGGCAAGGGTCCTAGTCATAGTTCCAGTGTTTGAAGTAGTGGGCTTTGCTCACCTTCATGTGGAATTGTTATGTTTATTACATGATGTGCTCGAAAGGGAGTTGTTAGTGACCTGATAACTCTTGGCACTCAGTTCTCATTGGGACACCTTAGTAATGCCGGAAGGCAGTTGTGCTCTCTACCCAAAATTGAGTTGTGTTGCCTTCTCGAAAGGGAGATTCTAGTATTTTAGTGACTCCTTGCATCTTGTTTCCTTTGGAAGTACCGTTTATACTGATCCAGAGATCATTTAGATCGAAGGATTGACCTTGGACTGTGGAGAATAGGTTGGTGGTGTGATGATCATACGTTAGATGATGTCGCTTGATCGTAGATGGTATAGCCATCAGGTATACCCGTGTAGACACGACCGTTATGGAGCCGGGGCCCAGATATATTATAGAGGATGTTGCCCTTGATGGAAGCACTCTTAGCCCTTCAATTGTGGTGTTTTACCCAAGAGCCATTGCCCACAAAATGTATGTCCCATTGTTATGTCTATGGATGGTATGGTTTCACCCAGCATATACCTCTCATTTGTGTTTCGATTCGGTGAGTGACTTTCCTCACTTGTTGTATGCTCATGATAGTATTCAATATCGGCTGATGTATAGCCCGTTGATGTTGATATTCAATCATGAGCTAATCTCTTTCTCAACCACGAGACCTGGAGGCATGGATCCTTAGTTTGTAGTAGAGACTCCTTCCCGAAGGAAGGAATTGTTACAGAGGGAGTAGGAGAACACGACGAGCCAGCCTTCATCGTTTGTGACTTCAAATGCTAGATGAAGAGTCTACCTTCAGCGTGATGGGTCGGTGGATATGTCGATCAGGTCTCATTTCTGATGGTACAAGTTTGATCTCTCTCTATAGCATCTCACATCCACTGCGGGTGGCATTGTGGATAGCTAAACTTTTTATGTACAGTGAACGAGATGAAGCATATTAGTCTTAGAAGAGACAACGAAGTGTTAGGAATTCTATACTTGCTTACCATATTGACATTCATTACAAAATTCAAGTTTTGTGCCTTTAGTATAGTACATGTCGAGATTAAATAATTTGTCAAGGCCTTTTGGATCATGTGGCCAAGCCTTTTATACCATAATTCAAAGTGAGAATTAATCTAAGCCAAATCAGTAAACTTGTCGAACAAGGCTTTTCCATGCAAGCAATAAAGTGTACCTTTTTTTGGGGTCTTTTACAATCAACCTTTAGCTTTTCTCTAGCTTCCAAGAGATTTTTTCAAAGATAGTGTCGTAGCCATGCAAATTCCTCTGCTGAGTAGATAATAGGCCCAACTGATAATAGGCCCAACTGATAATAGGTGCTTTATGATGCCTGATACATATCGTACATCATGCGAAATCAGCTCACTGGTATCACCCAAAGGCTAAATGCATAGTGGGGATACCTTCAATGGAACATGCATGATTGTTCCCAAGGTAAACATGACCATGATCTCCTGCATGAAAAATTGCGAAACACTGATTGATAGGAGTCACATGAAATGATGCACCTAAAACTAGAAACCAAGTCTGTGAAAGTGCGTCATACATTGTAAGTCTATGCATCAATAAGATCACTTTTAGTGATCTGTATATTCTATGCATGACATAGAGGGGAAGCATCATTTACATCTGCATCATCAACTAATATAATAGCACATATGGAATGTCCTCCGTATCAGATAACTTCTCAATGGCTACACTAAAAACCACATTAACCTTCTCCTTTCCTTTGTCCTTAGAGTTATTCTGTGCATCTATCTTGATTTATTTCTTCTTCTTGTCACTTGTGACTTTTTCTACCACATTTGCGGCAAGTCAAACCACCTTTGCCTGTGCTTTTGCTTCTGTTTCTTTGTGCACTTCCACCTTTCTTCTTTGTTCTATCTCTAGCCATATTTCCTACCACTTCCCTCTCCACTTGCTTTCCTTCTAATCCTTCTAATCTCTTCATTGAGAATAGAACCCCTCACACTAGCAAAGATCAAGTTTGGGTTATTTGACAATGAGATACTTCATGTTTCCCAGGAGTCCGGCAATGTCATAAGCAAGAAAACAGCTTTCAGCCTGTCTTCAAAAGCTGGGAGACTTGAATTCTGCAGTTGGCAGAGAGTACCTGTAAATAATGATAAGTTTCTGCTGCAGTTTTTGACTTAGTTTCAAGCTAACAAGTTTTCTCATCAAATGTACTATTTATAAGAGTGGTATTCTCATAAGTGAACTGTGGCCTTGTGCTTCTCCTGCACATCATAACTAATAGTCAAGCCCTTTATATCCACAAGAATTTCAAGAGAGACATCCATTTTAATGTATGTAATAGATTTCTTATTCAAAGTGGTTCCATGCATCATCTGCCATGCTTTCCTGCTTCACATGCAAAAGGGCACCTTCACAATCCTTGAGAAAAAGATTGCCTTGCGTACGCTGTTTTCACAAATCAAAGCCTGTACCCTTAATCCTCTTAATCTCAAAGAGATTTTTCACTTTTGAGGAGAAGGAAGTCATCCTTGCACTTTGTGGATGTTAAATGAAGAAAGCAGAAATTTCTAAAATTTATTTTAGAAAGTAATGATTTCTGAAATTTTGAGAAAAATAACACCAAATCCTAAAAGATTTTCCACAGCTAGTCGTGTAATGACTAAACAAGGTTGTATGTGAAGGTTGAACAAGAATGACCAAAAAACGCAAGAGATTAAATTCTGAATTTTTTCTTAGAAAATCTCAAAAATTAATCTGGGCAAAAAAGCAGAATAATTTCCTGTTGTTATACCACATTACACATAATATGACATGTAGAAAGCCAATAGGGCTATTTTCAGCAAAAGCCCCAATTTGCAAGGCCATAAGAACCTGAAAATTGCTCCAAAAAAGCCAAAAGATCTGCTGTAATTGAAATTCCAGCAAATGTGCTTTTCCACAAATTTAATACATAAATTTCAACTTGAAATGTGAGAAAAGCTTCGCAACATTGGACTTGTAAATGAAAATCCAGTAGTGCGGGACCTGGGTGCGAGAAATGACATGTGGGAATAAAGGAAGCACAATAGAAGAGGTTCTCGATGGAAAAGCATTTGTTGAAAAGCATTTGTTGCAACCTTGTCTCGATGGAAGAGCTCAAAGCTCTAATACCAGTTGGAAGTGGCTATGGAGAGTTATGTGGTGGTGTGCTTGATTGCTCCAAGCACCAAGGGAGTGGGTTCCTACGTGAGGAGAGAAAGTAGAGAGAAATTTATGAATTTTTTTTGAGAGTTTTGGGACCAAGTATTATTGATGAATGACTTGTAAGCCATTTGGGCATGTTCACACATGGCCAATGACCAAAAGTCATAATAATAATGTAAATGCCTATAACTCTTCAATTTGGGGTCTAGAAAGTATAACAAAAATATGTATGAAAAGATCTTGGAGAGAGTTAGTACCTGGGAGGGTCATTATATAAAAAGGAGATTCCTTGGGGCTTTAATTCCTGGCATGATATGTAGATGGATGTGAATTGCTAAGAGTGTTTATCATCTCTTCATAAAAAATGTTGATTTCGACATTAAGAAGTTGATCATGAATATTCTTAAGCTTCAAAATATGAGATTGAATTGACTTATTAATTTTCATGCATGTGTTGGCTACTTGCATGCTTAGATAAGCTTTCTTAGCAAGATTTTTGCTTTGATAGAGATTTTCCCAATCAAACTTAGCTTTGCAAGAGGCTCTGCATGACTTGATTTGAGGAATAATATGACACGTCACACTCATAGCTATTAGAGAGTGTGTTTGAGCATCTCTTGAATCCCATCGGGATTGCTCTTTCAAAGGTTAATTTTGCTTCCTTTTGTGTGTGGATGAACATTTTGAGCATTTCTAGATTTTAGGGTTTGTTGGAAATTAGGGTTCTTTGCCACATATTTCCATTGTTTTCCAACAAATTGAAGCTATTGTAGCAGCAAAAAAGTGTGCACAATATATATATATATATATATATATATATATATATATATATATATATATATATATATATATATATATATATATATATATATATATATATATATATATATATATATATATATATATATATATATATATATATGCAATAATTGTATGTTAATTTATTAGATATGTTGAATCAACCGTTAAAAGAAACTTCGAGAGCATTGCTTGTTTGTGCACTTATGAAGTGATGTTCAAACTACTGGTAAATCTTCTAAGTGCTCGAAGTTAGTCACTCAACCACATATGGGAGTTTGCATCTATATCTTGGTGGTCATGGAAGAACACTTAGCTAAGCAAGGAGGGGTTTTAGCTCTACATGGATAACTTTATGGTGGACTTATAACATGATGTATTCACGTGTGTTTGTTAAGTAAGTGCAAATGAGAGAATATATCGTTGATTTGAAAATGACTTATATCCAAAGTCACCAGGGGACGGGGACGGGTCCCGGGGACGGTGGTGTCCCCGGGACGGGGACGGTGCCTCGGGCATCCCGGGGACGCGTCCCCGGGACGGCACTAAAATAATGCATTTTTTTCCAAAATAATCATATGAAAGTCATGTAGAATGAATTTGCTAACATATTAGATGACTAATAACAAGAAGACCATAGAAAAAAGATGTTTTTTAAGTATAAACAATATACACATGTACTCGTACGACGTAACGAAGCCTGAAGGATAGTGAAAGTGACAAGTGACAAGTCATATGTATTTCATCATGTCAAAAAAGGTGGATACATCATCATCATCATATCAAAAAGATGTTACATCATAATGACAAAAAGATGTTACATCATAATGACAAAAAGATGTTACATCATATGATATACCATCGATCGACAAATGTCAAAAAGACTAGCCTAGAACATAAATGTAGAGACTACAACATAAGTATGACTATGGAGAATCCAAGTGGGGAGTCTCATTTTCTGCAACACAATCAGTGGCTTCTACTTCATGTTCTTCATTTGTGACTTGGTTTGACTCTTGCTCTACCTCCCATTCTCTGAAAGGATCTCCTTCCACACATTGAGTCCTGCGAAGCATCCTCAAATTGGCACTGACAAACACAAGATCACTAGCACGCTGCACACCAAGTCTATTCCTCTTTTTGGAGGATACATGTCCATACACACTCCATAGCTGCTCAAGGCAACTCGTAGTGCAAGCTTGACTTAGTATTCGAATGGCCAACTGTTGAAGATTTGGACCATCAAAACCAAAATCTTCCCACCATAGGGCAGCACCAACACGTAATCTATCCTCCTGGGCATCTGCGCATGCATATGAAGCATCTTTCCCGGTCCTATATTTGGACAGCTGATCTCTGATAAGTCTTCTAGTTGCACTATCTGGTACAAGCCTCTCTAATATGATCCTCCATCCATTAGCCACCTCTGGATCTGAATATTGCTTTTTATCTTGAAATTCCGGATCCAACATGTATGCCGCTGCATGAAGTGGGGAGTAGTATGCATTCCATCTACTAACACAAATAGCTGAAATTTCTTCATACCTGTCATTATCCTTCACCAATGTTTTCAGTGATTCAATTGTGCGATCCATAGCTTCATACACTTTACCAATGCACGGCTCCATGGAATCCACAATTTTTAGCAAGTGCACAAGTGGATGCACAATATCCACAATGTGAGAAATGCTCTCCCACCACGTTGCATCATCAGCCAACCTTCTAAAGTGCTTTCCTGTCGAAGTAGAAGCCTCTGGCATCCTTGCAAACTCATCACTCAATAAGAGCCCCCTCAAGACACCACTGCATTTCACTACACGGTGTAACATGGTGAAGTTGTATGCAAATCTGGTGTCTGAATACTTGAACAAAGCAAGAGTAGACCTCTTGCTAAACTCATTCTTCACACGTGTGTGGTTGTTGATGAAGCTAACCAATGCATTAGCCTCATTGATTCCAGGCAAAATCCAATCCAAATTCCCAATATCTTTGAGAATATTATTCAAACAATGAGCCATGCAAAAGCAAACAATAATGTGAGGGTACAAATTTTCAATAATTGCGCCTGCAGCTCTATTTGAAGGCTCTCCATCCGCTACAATGCAAACAACATTTGATGGCCCCACAATCTCTATGGCACTTGCCCACTCTGCTGCAAGTATATCAGCTGATTTCCCTGTCTCAGATGCATCATGTGAGGAGATGAAGTACATCTCTCCACGAGAATAAGCCACAACTCCATGGATAGAGCGTCGTTGAACATCACTCCATCCATCCACAAGCAATGATACTCCATTTCTTTCCCATGATTTCTTTATGCCCTCACATGCGGCCTCAACAAGCTTCTTCTCTTTCTCCAATAAAGTGGTGCGTAAGCTCTCCGAAGATGGAGGCACATAGTGTGCTCCATATTCACCTATCTTCTTTACCATGTCTTTGAAGTATGGTGATCTATGAAAAATGGTAAAACAAAGATTTATAAGTAATCAATTATGACATATGGAAGTGAATTTTGAACTTTGAAGTTTAACTATTTAAAACAAAACAATAGAATCAAGATAAGATTTTTACCGAGCTGCATTGAAAGCTATGTGGTCATGGTAGAAAAAACGTGCCACTGCCGTGTCCACCTCCTCTTTCAATACGGGATTCCAATTTTCATGGAGTGTTTGTTGACGAGATTGACGTACATATGGCATTCCCGATGGTGTGGAAGAGGGAGTAGAAGGAGTAGGAGTAGGAGTAGGAGGAGTAGGAGCATGAATCGGCGCCGATGAAGATGATGCTCTTGAAGAGGATGGCATAGAAGACCTCACAAATGATGCCGGGTTGATGGGAGCTTGTGAGGCACGACGAGCATGAATTTGTGCATCACTAATAGCAAGCTTGTTGAGTAATTCTTGCTTCTTCTCTGAAGTGATTGCGGAACAAAATCTTACTTCATGTCCACGTTCATGAAGTAAGTGTGCACGCACCTTGTTTGCTCCACCCGTTCGTTTGTAGCCACATAGCTTGCAAGTCCATGGTCTTGCACCTCCTCCTTCTCCGACGGATACGGGAGACTCCACCTCTTCCCACCATGTCCATTTGCTTGTAGCATGCCTCCTCTTGGTGTTTGATCCACTTGTTCGCGATGAAGAAGCCATAGAGCCTTAGAGGAGAAGGGTAAAGATGACAAGGCTGAAGAGAGGGTTGAGAGAATAGAGTCTAGACTCTAGACTCTAGGGAAAAGGCTAAAGCTCTTGAATATGCTCAAGCATTCATGGCACATGCACATAGGCTGAATGCAAGGAAGCAAGTGAGCTTGAGTCTTGTGAGCTTGTGAGCAAGTGAGCTCTATTTATGCTTGTAAAGGACTCTAGGAACCTTCTAGATGCCCCCCAAAAGAAGGCGCTGAAAATGCCTCCAAGAATCGGCGCCCAAACTCAAACTTTGAACTCCAAAAAAAATTCCCGCCAGTCGGATCCCTCCCCGCCCGTCCCCGTTTCTGTCTGGTCACATACTGCCGTCCCCGGGACGCGTCCCCGGGACGAATTCTTGTTTCAGATATGGTAATGGGGACGGTAGACGTCCCCCTTCGGCGTCCCGTATCCAAGCCACTTGGGGACGGCGTCCCGGCGTCCCTAGGACCCGGGGACGCGTCCCCTTGTGACTTTGCTTATATCCTTGATTTGAAAAGGATTTATATCCTTGATTTAAAAAGGACTCGCCAACCTTTGTAAATGTGGGAGTATGTCTAAGTTTAAATCCCATCTAATTACATACCATCCTTCAATTGGCACTATCCTTCCAAGTAGTCCTTGATTGAAAAGAGTGGGGATGTGTGAACTCTTTTTGTGATGTGTGTTATGAGAGTGCTCTTCATATCAAAGACCCTTGTGTGTGTTAGGAGGTGCTTAAAACAAATAACTAGAGCAAATAACAAATATACCTACTTGGCATATTCACCTAGTATCATGTTAGGAAGGGATTGTATCAAACAAGACAACTTTCCAATAGGGAACGTACTTGTAGGTTGACAATGAAATAAAATTGGATGTTGAAAATGATAAAAAAATGGCCTATTTCCAAGAAATGAATTAAAAAAAAGGTTAAAATGTTTTATTACATAGTGTGGTAGAGTTCAATAAGATACATGTAT
The DNA here is from genome assembly GCA_020310875.1 of Ceratopteris richardii. Lineage (NCBI taxonomy): Eukaryota > Viridiplantae > Streptophyta > Polypodiopsida > Polypodiales > Pteridaceae > Ceratopteris > Ceratopteris richardii. The sequence continues at coordinate 132,755,754 of CM035441.1, read as the reverse complement.
ATCTGAGACATAAATCATGGTCAAAACTCAAACTTTGATTTTTAGATTGCGTGAAAAACATTTTTTAAGTCTAAAACAACTTTTTTTTTTTAAAGGGTGAAAAAGAACTCTTGCTTTTTAGTGAAAAACAACTGTAGCTCTATTTTTACCTTTTCCACGAAGGCGTTTAGCCATATCTTGGCATTTGGTATGGCACCACGTTTTGTACGTGTACCGTACATGCCGTACCAAACGTTCCATACCACATTGTCAAGAAGAGCACTCCATGTATGATGATACAAGTGCTAGTAACATGATCTTTTTATGGAGAATATTGGTACACATATTGTGAATCTCTTTACCACTATTTTCTCAAAAGTACCAGTTTTTTCATGGAAATCATGTGGATACTACCCAAGGGCCATTTAACAAGTAGAGAGCACCAAAAAGGACGACATTGTACCACTAAGGAAGACTTGCATTCAATTCCTTGCTTCTTGGGTTGAAGTTTATTTAGGAAACATTGTCGCCTGGGTCGAAGTTTATTTAGGAACACTTTCGGAGTATCATGCATACTATGAGGCAACTCATTACATCCCCAAACCCAAAAGGACATCAAATTGGGAGCTTGTAATAAAGTGTTCGGTCAAGTGTCAAATGTCCACCTAGTGTCAACGGATCCCCCCTCTTAAAAGAGTTTATGAATAGGACCCTTGGGCTCATTTATTATTCATTTCTCATTTGGGGCTCTTGGACTCTTGCTCCTTGGTGGAGTCCCCACCAATGTAGAATTGGTACGTGTACGGTTGGTTTGAAACCTATCAGTTGGTTTGGTACGAACCAAATGAACCCCAAGGATTCGTTTGGTGGTGGGGGATCATTTTTTCCTTGACTTACCTGCCCTGAAGAATGCTTTGTCCGTGAATTTGGCTCCACTTTCCACCTACGAATTGTTCTCGAGAGCACAAGTTGCACTCCTTTTCATAGCTTTCAAGCTTTGCAACTTCGCCTTTACACCTTGAACCTTCTCACTCTTTACTATCAAGCCAGCTCGTTGCTGGAGCAAGGTAGAGAGAGAAAGAAAGAAAGAAAGGTATATTAACATCTTCCAAAGACCAAACTTGGGGGGGGGGGGGGAGAGAGGGAGAGAGAGAGAGAGAGAGAGAGAGAGAGAGAGAGAGAGAGAGAGAGAGAGAGAGAGAGAGAGAGAGAGAGAGAGAGAGAGAGAGAGAGAGAGAGAGAGAGAGAGAGAGAGAGAGAGAGAGAGAGAGAGAGAGAGAGAGAGAGAGAGAGAGTACTTGCTAAACTTTAAAGCACTTGCACTCTCAAGATTCAAGCGTGAGAGAGAGTCTAGACTCTAGAGAGTTGACAAAATACTATATAGCTCTTCTAATTTGTAAGCACTTACTATTCAGTACCTTTTGTGCTTTTTATATCATCACCATGCCTCATGGAATTTCACATGATTGGAAAGACTATACGGCAAGCCACTCACTTGCAAGTGAGGTAGGTTCCGGTTCCGATATACATAGATGGGTGTGCAAATATTGTGGGGAAACATATTGCACCACTATGACAAATCTCATTCACCATGTCTATATTGGGAGGGATGGGAATCGAGGCATGTACAGACTTCGGAGGTTCCTTCGGAGATTGCAGAGGTAGTGAAAAAAGAGAATAATCTTGCATAAGGAGCTTTATCATCCCTTCGACGTGAGTCAACAACCTCTTTTATAGATTTATTGGAAGAGGCTGAAGTAGCCATGGGAGGGGTAGGGCTCAGTTGTAGCACATTGAGGAGTAGAACATCTCCCCAACGCGAGGAACACGACGGTGATCGTCTTATAAATGAGTCCTCCTAAAGACCTAAGCAAAGAGAACTTCATTCATCTTTCTTATCCTTTGGATTACAAATGAAACAATAAAATGTTGCTTAAATTCAGATTGAATGTTGCATCTTAGAGTGCAATCTCTCCATAGTTGCATCGCAACGCGTTGCTAACGGTTGGCAACTTTGCAAGCGCAACGTCGCAATGTTGCTACGTTCACAACGCGTTGCTTTGCATACATTTTTTCTTTGTAATGCAAAATTACCCAAAAGTATGTTTTCCCTTAGGAGTGATGAAATTTTATTTAAAGTCTTGTCCAAAATACATGCAATAAAAAAACATGAGTATTAGGAAGGCATTAAAAGTTGTAAAAGTGTACCTTGTAGATATTCATTGATGTATGATTTTTGTTATGGGCCTTATCGACTTGAGATGGATTGCTATTTTGGATTTTCCATGTTTTGCTTGTAATGCACTTACACAACTTGACAAAAGCTTCGTCCTTGGCCTTGGCCCTTCAAAGCAAAGAGTACTCTTCGACGATCATTGATCTCACTATTGACATCACCGCAAATGTTGATTTGTGTAGGGGCCATAGTAAAAAAAGAATTATACGATTAAAAAAAAAATCGTAAAAATCGTCCCAGTGATTTAAATCTTTGGGGACGATTTATATTCAAAAAATCGTTCTGATTTTTTTTTTTTGGGCTTCTCACTTAGGTCGATGTCGACTTATTCTCTTTCGATCAGCTTGCCGCTTGCGCTCCCATCTATAGATAGATAGAGAGAGAGAGAGAGAGAGAGAGAGAGAGAGAGAGAGAGAGAGAGAGAGAGAGAGAGAGAGAGAGAGAGAGAGAGAGAGAGAGAGAGAGAGAGAGAGAGAGAGAGAGAGAGAGAGAGAGAGAGAGAGAGAGAGAGAGAGAGAGAGAGAGAGAGAGAGAGAGAGAGAGAGAGAGAGAGAGAGAGACCCACCCTTCAACCTTGAAAGTTGAGAGAGCCTAGAGGGAGAGTTTCAAACTAGAAACTTCATTTTCAGCTTGTGGCTTGCTTCCTACCCTTTTCTATCCTTCAAAGTTCACTCTTGACTCTTGAGCTTTAGCCTTTATCATCATGGGAAGGACTCCTAATGTTATTCGAAGCCATGTGAAAGAGCTTGGCAAGAATACATGGCAATGCAAATATTGCATGGGAGTTTACACAGGCACCGCATCTCGCATCAAAGCTCATCTCCTTGGCTTAAAAGGTGAAGGCATTGGAAAATGCACTTCTATTCTTCCAAGGATTGTTGAGGAGCTAATAGCTCAACTTCAATTGAGCGAAGGGGTAGGTAAGATGCCAATTGGTTCATCTTCATTGTCATATAGCAATGAAGAGCAAACCAAAACCAATCCCATTGATGCCAATGATAACGATTATATCCTTAGTTCATCGAAAAAGCCCCGCGCTGAAAACATTAGCTCAGTGAGAATCTCTGAGGATCCTAGACCAAAGATTCCAGAGAGTAATATATTGTGAAAGGCAGTGTGAGGGCTTGACTACAGAAACAATCAATGAATGAAGCAACCCGATAAATAACCAAGCTCTTCATTCAATGTGGCAAATACACATGCATGGAAGAGGGCTATGAAAGCTGTGAGTAGGATTGGGTATCCTTGGGAGGGTACATCGGGACAAGTCTTACGTACTTCTTAGCTCTCCAAACAAAAAACATTAGTTGAGACAGAGATGTTGACATTACGGGGCTCATGGGAAAAGTATGGCTTCTCTATTCTATGTGATGGCTGGTCAGACATGAGGAAGAGAAATGTTTACAACATTCTTGTTTCTTCATGCAAGGGCACAATGTTCTTACGTGCCATACCTGCACATGCACCTGTCACAATGACTAGTGGCCAATTCATATTTTCTCATGTGCAAAAGGCCATTGAGGATGTGGGGAGTGAAAATGTGGTGCAAGTTGTGACTGATAATGGGTCTAATTGTGTGTCCCTGGGGCGTATTATTGAGGATATGTATCCCAAAATCAAATGGACACGATGTGCATCACATAGCTTAGATCTACTCATGGAAGACATGGGGGCATTCCATGGGTAAGATCCATCCTAGATAAAGCCAAATTCATAGTGAAGTCTGTCACTAGTCGCCCAAAACTCTTAAATATTTTTCGCGCTCACTCCTCCTTGGATTTCCAAAAACCCTCTCTCACCCGTTTTTGTTACATGTACATAGTTGTTGATAGAGTCTTGAGAGTGAGGAAGGGTCTTTTACGCATATGTGTTGCAGAAGAATGGTATCAATTACCGGAAGTTAGAGCAAGGAATCCTCTCTTCACAAAGTTTTCATCACTCGTCATGGGAGAGGATGATCTTTGGGTGAAGGGAGAGATATTGGTAGCTCAAATATAAGAAAAAAAAAAATCTCTCTTGATGAATAAAAACCTCGATTTTTATTTTTATTTTTTAAAACCTCTACGATTTAAACGATTTAACTCTCGATTTAAATCTCTACTTTGTACTATGGTAGGGGCTCATCTAGACTTGATAATCTATTTATATATGTTATAGTATATTTACCATACTATACTATATATGTATGTCTTTATGTATGTAATTACAAATATGCATGTGTATTTATGTATGTATGTAATATGCATGTATGTATGTATGTATGTATGCATGCATGCATATATGTATGTATGCAATGTGCATGTATGTGTCATGGACAAGGAAACCATCCTTGACCTTAGATTCCATGTGACTTCTATATCTCATAATTGGTTCAGAATTTGGAGAAACCAATGCTTCCATTGCATTTGGAATGTGCCAAAACCCTAAGATCGACTGTCTGCTTGCTTGATTTTGACGTCGAGAGACTATGCTTTGAATTGATGACATCATCGATGACATCATCAAGTCGTAACTGCCCTTGAACTTCCCTTGGAAAACCTATATAAGGAGGGGTTAGTCACATTCATAATAAGTCTTGCCAATACCAGTCTTGGGAGCTCAAGGAGTCGTGACCGTCAAGTAAGTACTCTTTCAAGTTTCAGTTCTTGTTCTTGTCTTGTTCCTTGTTCCAGTCTTGTCTAGTCTTGTATCCTGGACATCTAGTCTTGTCCTCTTGTAGTCTCGTAGTATGAGATCTTGTTGAGTTATTTCTTGTATCTAGCTCATCTCTTAGAAGGGAGTTCTTGTAATCCAGATATCTTGTTTCATACCTGCAATCCTGGGTTATGGGATCTCTTGTATCATCTCTAGTCGACCTATCAGTCTCGGGTTGTGGGACGTCTTATATCACTGACATATTGTTGTATCGCTTTCTCTTCGTGGGTGTTCTTGTAATCAAAATTGTATTTCAGAAATCTTGTCTACTGTAGTCAGAGATCGTGGGTGTTCCCCTGACATTGTGGCAAGCCTCGCTTCTATCCAAGACCAGGCATCATGGAGAACGCTTATGAACAGATTGTAGCATCACTTCAGAGTCTCCAACAGGTCGAAGACTTAACTCATCGATAGACACAAGTCGAGATGGGACATCTAGTGCATGTAGGTGCACTCCTTCAAGAATTACAAGAACAAATTGGGAGTCTTGAGATAAATCAAGGGAGTATGCAAGTAAATCAACAACCTAGTACATCCTTCATGAGGGAACCTAAGATCTGCATGCTCAATGTCCATGAGGGAACCCAAGATCTGCATGCCAGAAAAGTTCGATGGGATCGCACGAAGTTGCACGGATTTCTCCAATAAGTTAAATTGTACATTCGTATGCAGCCTGACAGATACCCCGATGAGGCATCCAAGGTCGGGTTTATTGGAACCTTGCTTTGTGGCCAAGCATTATCATGGTTTGCCCCAATCTTGGAGAAGAACATGGTAGTACTTCGGGACTATGAGGGATTGCTTCAAGAACTCATCGCCACATTTGGAGATGCACACACAAGTTGAGTGGCAGAAACAAAACTTTGGAAGTTAGGTCAAGGTAACCGCCTTGCCTCTACCTATAAATCTGAATTTAGGATGTTGATATGTGATCTCACTTGGCATGAAGATTATTTCATTAGCCAATTTAGATGAGGTTTAAGAGATGATGTGAAGGACCTTTTGCTCACGATGCTAGAGGTTAAAACATTGAATGAATATATCATTCAAGCTATTCAATGTGATAATCGACTTTTTGAAAGGAAACAAGAGAAACAAGTAGAAGGAAGACCTGGCCACACGAAATCCTGCCAGCCCACTTCTAAAGATGAGTCTATGCTTGAACCTATGCAAATAGATGTAACTAGGTTTCAGCCTCTGAAAAGAGAAACAAAGAAGGAGAGCTAACAAGTTATGCCTCTATTGTGGAAACCTTGGACATATTGAAGTTAATTGTCCGAACAAAAGAGCAAAATCAAGAGTTGCAGCCATCCTTCTAGAGCAGGGAAACGATGAGGTCTAGTTGTAAAAGAGATCGTGTCGGGCCATGATATAAGAAAGGGTTTTATAATTCCAACTACACCCATAGAAACATGTCTTGCACCTGCTAAGTTGATCATGCCTAAGAAGACCCTTTGCCTTACAACCCTAGTAGATTCAGGAGCATCCTCATGTTTCATCGATGAACGATTGGTTAAGAAACATGGAATTCCTGTACTTTGGAAGAACAAACCAGTTGTAGCTGAAGTAGTAGATGGACAACCTCTAGCATCTGGGAATATAACCATGGATAACCACACCATTAAGAGTACACCTTGGTGAACATGAATCCCATATATGTTTCAATGTAATATCGAGCCTAGTACATCTACTTATCATTGGAATGCCCTGGTTAAGAAGCATAATCCAGACATTAATTGGAAAAAGAATAAAATCAACCGTGGAGATATCCAAAAGAACCTAACATATGTCGGAGCCAAAGCCTTTATACATGCAATAAGGAAGGAAAGGACATATATGATCTATGCCATACGAGCTCAAGAATCCAAGAAAGAAGATCTAATGCAGCTACCCAATCAGCACAAAGGCTTTGAAGATGTTTTTGAAAAGAAGAATGGAGATATCCTTCGAGAGCATAAACCCTATGATTGTGCCATAGAACTTCAAGAGAGCAGAACCGGCCTTTGGACCAATCTATAGACTATCCCCAGAGGAACTTACAGAACTTTGCAAGAACATTGATGAGAATCTAGCAAAGGGGTTTATCAAACACTCAAAGTCTCGAGAAGGTGCTCCTATTTTTTTTGTAAAGAAGAAGGATGGGACTCTCCGGATGTGTGTAGACTATGGTGGATTGAATAAAGTCACTATAAACAACAGATACCCCCTACCACTCATATCAGAGCTCTTGGAATGCCTTGGAAAAGCAAAATTCTTCATGAGGATTGACCTTCGAGGAGCTTACAACCTTGTTAGGATCAGAGAAGAAGACGAATGGAAGACAACATTTCGAACAAGGTATGATCATTTTGAATATGTAGTTATGCCATTCGGCCTTACAAATGCTCAAGTTGTCTTCCAACATATGATGAATGATATCTTTCGAGGATATTTAGATGATTTTGTTGTAATATACCTTGACAATATCTTAATATTCTCCAAAAATCTAGAGGATCATGAATGTCATGTAAAGATAGTCCTAGAGAAACTAAGAGAAGAAGGATTATACGCAAAATTCGAGAAATGCTATTTCCATAAGACAAAAGTGGAATTTTTAGGGTACATTGTATTGGATAAAGGAATTTTTATGGACCCTAAGAAGATTGAGACAATCCTTGATTGGCAACCACCTTCGTGTGTTCGAGATTTACAATGTTTTCTGGGGTTTGCCAATTTCTACACGATATTCATCAGAGATTACTCCAAGATAGTGACACCTCTTACCAAGCTTACAAGGAACTCCAAATTCTCATGGACCGAAGAAGCAAAAAAAGCCTTTCAAACCTTGAAATCAGCATTCACTACTGCGTCAATTCTAGTTCATCCTGATTCCAGTAAGCCTTTCTTCCTAGTGACAGATGCATCAAACTTTGCCCTAGGTGCCATTCTTTCCCAATATGAAGATGATGGACACCTACATCCAGTTGCATATCATTCAAGGAAATTCTCCCCTCCAGAAATTAATTATGAAATTCATGATAAAGAACTTCTTGCCATAGTGGACACATTTGATACCTGGCATCACCGTCTAGAAGGAGAAGCTCATAAAGTCATTGTGTATATAGATTAGAAGAACCTAAAGTATTTTATGACCACCCACATTCTCAATAGAAGACAATCTCGATGGGTAACTTTCTATCCAGATTCGCCTTGTCATCACATACCATCCAGAACATCAACAATGTTAGTGAGATGCCCTGTCCAAAAGATCTTACCTTGCACCAAAGAAGTATGAAGAGGCCTTTGGTCAACAGGAGAGTGTATTACTCAAGCTTGAACATCTCCAGTTAGCAGTTATCTCTTTAAGCCATCATGAAGATTCAACCTTGAATCATTTGATTCGAGAACATCTACCACAAGATGAATTATTCCATAATGGTAAGTAGAAAATTCAAGAAGAAAAAGTCCAAGAGGTAAATGAATTTCAAGAAAAAGATGGATTACTACTCTACAAGAACCTATTGTATGTCCCTCTAAGAAAGCCCAGGATCCAAGTATTTCAACAATGTCATGACAACCTGGCAGCGGGACATTTTGGAGTGAATAAAACAATAGAACTCATATCAAGGGATTTTTGGTGGCCTCAAATGTGGAAGGAAGTAAAGGAATATATCCGAACATGTGAGACTTGCAATAGATTTAAGGTTCCCAGACATAAACCTCATGGCCTCTTGCAACCTTTATCTATTCGAGAAAGGCCATGGGCTTCATTGTTTATGGATTTCATTACATATCTACCAAAGTCAGATAAGGATGATTCCATTCTTGTTATTGTGGATAGATTTAGAAAAATGGCACACTTCATTCTAACTACCAAGGCAATCACAGATGCAGCCACTGCTAGGCTTTTTCTCAGATACATCTTTAGGCTTCATGGATTGCCTGATGATATTGGCAATGATCGAGATCCACAATTCATTTCCAGCTTTTGGAGCAGTCTTTGAAGCTCCTTGGTGTTCAAATTAAACTATCTACAACAAATCATCCCCAGATGGACAAACAGAATGGGTGAATCAAGTCCTAGAGCAACAACTATCACCAAAATGATTGGTTTGAGTTGTTACCCTTTGCAGAGTTTGCTTATAACAATAGTATTCATGCATCTACTAGGTAAACTCCCTTCTTTGTAAATTATGGACAACATCCAAGGATGGATATACAACTCTCAAATCATGTCAAGAACCCAACTTCCAAAGATAAGGCCCAGTACCTTATGGAAATTCACAAAGAACTCAAGGAAGAGATCCTTAAAGCTCAAGAACATTATAAGTACTATGCAGATCAACATCGTCTTCAAAATCCATCGTATCAAATTGGGGATAAAGTATGGTTACTCAGAAACAATTTGCAAACTTCAAGGCCTTGTGCAAAGTTAGATCATCACAAATTTGGTCCATTCACGATCTTGGCCAAGATTATTCTAGTCATCTTCAAGTTCGAGCTACCAAGTACCATGAGAATACATTTAGTTTTCCATGTGTCCATGTTGGAATCATATCAGATTTCACCATTGAGGGGGAAGAGACCCAAGTCCTTCACCACCTATCGAGATTGATGATCATGAAGAATTCAAGGTCAAGCATGTCCTAGATTCAAGAATATCCCAAGGAAGATTGGAGTATCTTATTCATTGGAAAGGGTATGACATCAGCTATCGCACTTTGGGAATCTCCAGAGAACCTTCACAGAGCATCAATCAAGGTTCGAGAATTTCATAAGAAAAATCCAATGAAGCCAAGTCCAAAGATCATGACCGCTCCTCGTGGAACTCGTCGCTTGAGGGGGAGGTGATGTCATGGACAAGGAAACCATCTTGGACCTTAGATTCCATGTAACTTCTATATCTCATGATTGGTTCGGAATTTGGGGAAACCAATGCTTCCATTGCGTCCGGAACGTGGCGAAACCCTAAGATCGACTTTATCCTTGCTTGATTCTGACGTCCATATACCATGGTTCGAATTGATGATATCATCAATTCGTAACCGCCCTTGAACTATCTTGGAAAACCCATATAAGGAGGGGTTGACCACATTCATAATCAATCTTGCCAATATCAATGTTGGGAGCTCAAGGAGTCATGACCGCCAAGTAAGTACTCTTTAAGTTCCAGTTCCTGTTCTTGTCTTGTTCCTTGTTTCAGTCCTGTCTAGTCTTGTACCTTGGACATCTAGTCTTGTCCTCTTGTAGTCTCGTAGTACGAGATCTTGTTGAGTTATTTCTTGTATCTAGTTTATCTCCCAAAAGGAGTTCTTGTAATCTAGATATCTTGTTTCATACTTACAATCCTGGGTTGTGGGATCTCTTGTATCATCTCTAGTCGAGTTATTCATACCTATGAGTCTCGGGTTGTGGGACGTCTTATATCAGTAATCTAGTGCTCCCCTGACAGTATGTATGTATGCATGCATGTATTTAATATGTATGTATGTTTATATGTATGTATGTAATATACACATGTCACCCATCTACTTTTAATTCATAATATAAAAGCATGCACATCATCATATATTGGAAATAGGAAGCCTAGGGAACCAAATTACTAAAAACGAAATCCAAAATATAAAAATCACATTCGTAAGGTTTTAGCAACGTCTAGACCTAAAGATGACTATGTTGCTAATGCGTTAGCAATGCATTGCCTAGGACATTGCTAAAACATTGCTTACAACTATGAACCTCTTTTTCAATGTAGTTGGTATGGAGGCATGGAAGAAAATGGTCAAAGCAATTGTTCAAGTAGGTCCATGTGATAATTGGCATGGAGTCGATATCCAAGTATCTTATTTGTGCAATTTTATATTTAAATTACAATTCCACATGCCAATTTTGTATTTCATATTGACTATTTTGATTTTTTATGTTTGAACTTTGTTTTAGGATTGTTGAAGCATAGGTCACGAAGAATATGGGCTCCAAGTCACTTTTATCATCGTAAGTCGCGAGTGTCGTATGTCACGACATTGCATGGCATGTTTGGGCTGTTTTCTTGAATGTAGCGAGGTGGGCTGTCGATAGACCTCCATTTCCTTAGGTGGGAATTACCTTGGCCGACGCTTGCAGTCTTGGCTTTGCCATGCCTAAATAATTGTGGAAGTTTTGGCAAGGTACCAATGGGTGAGTGTGGATTGGTTGCGAGCCTTTCCCATCACATTTCGGCATGGATCCTTAAAGATTGTATCTACTTGAGACATGGAAAATTTTTGTACCTAAATTGGCTTGGGACAAACCGGCAGTGTTAGTTGTGCACTTCTCTTCCATAAGTTAAGTTTCCCTTAAATATGCATTCACATGGAAGCCCATGGTACCAAGGACATTGCCCCAAAAATCAAGGATAAATCACCATGCATAGTCTCATAGCCATCACAATTTCCACCCTTTTGACTTCAACACAAACAAGAATCATTCTAGGGCCCATAGGTGAAGTTCTTGAGCACGAGAAGTCTGTCGGAGAGGGGGTGGATGTCATGCCCTCTTGTGTCCTCCCTAGTTTTCTATCCAGCCCATCTTGGTTTTCGAGTGGTTTGTCCTTCCGCAGCTAGTAGTGGGGAACTATAAGGGGAATGGTGACTATGCATGGCTATTGGTAGTGGACTGGTTAGGAATGCCATCCAATGTTCGGGCGACGACGCACTACCGGATGTATGTTCTAAGCCTTCCCTTCCTCATTTTTCATGGGAGCGCCATTCATAGTTAAAAAAATCGCACGATTTTTATTTTTTAAAAATCGTAAAAATCGCATTCGCGATTTAAATCGTTTTTAATGATTTTTATTCCCTTTTTTTTTTGAGGTTTCATATTGTAGATCACTCTTTAAAATTAAAATTTCATCACTGTGATACTTATACCAGCCTATAGATGAATGACATTATATAGTTTATATGACTGCGATGTTATCAAAAACTCTTGAGTGGCATCTCACATATGATTGAAGTACAACAACTAACAAGCATCTAGGTCGTATAAAGTTCTCAATACTTTCACTACTGTCCAATATTGAGTATATATGAGTTGAATAGGTATTGTGCATACCTTAGATACAAGAAAAAATTAAAATCTCTCGAGGAATAAAAACCTCGATTTTTATTTTATTTTAAAAAACCTCTACGATTTAAACGATTTAAATCCCGATTTAAATCTACAATTTAAATCTCTACTTTGTACTATGGCGCCATTTGTCCTTTGGATCGTGGGGAGATGCTTGGCAATTGGAGCACCCCTCGTAAGTGCCTTGGCGGGTCTTGTACATTGACAGCTTGGCCGGGTGGCACTGGGCCGACATGTCCTCATCTTCTCGGCTCACTCAAGGGGCTATGGATGTGTGTGGCAATAGAGAGCCACTATGCCTTTGGGCAAATGACAACCACACTCGATGGCAACTGAACATGGGGTTGGCCCGCCGTCGGCGGCTGCTCCTTCACCTTTCTTGGGTAAGTCCTGCTTTTGCTTTGCATGGGCCTCTGGGCCAAGTAATTTAAGTCATGCTTGCTCTTGGGTAGCTCAAGGGGATTCACCATATTGACTATGTCGCCTTCTCTTCCCTTGCAGGCTAGGCAAAGAAGGCCTCCCCTTGAAATCGATCCAAGATCATCACAAGGGAAGGAGGGAGGGAGGGAGGTAGGGGGAGCTTTTACTGTTTGGAAGGGGGGGACGAAGGGGAAGAGGGGGGGGGGGGGAAGTATTTGCTGCTTTTTTTTTTAATTTATTTATTTAATTTTTTTTGGGGTGGGGAAGGGATGGAGGGAGGGGGAAGAAGGGAGTAATGCATAAAGAAATGCAAATGTGAGCTTTCCGATATGCTCCCGATGTGAATTTTGGATGCTATTTAAGGAATTACAATTCTCTCTCTGTTACAAGCTGTGTTATTTCAAAATGTATTCAGCCTGTGTGTTCGTGTGTTTATGTGCATGCACTTGAGCATCGGTATTGGTGCATGCATGTGCAGGACATGTGCTTGTGTGTGCATGTACAGGGCATGTGCATGTGTGTTGTGAACATTAGCCCTTTCTTTGTCTTACAGGTAGCTTTTTATTTCTGTTTTGCATTTACTATTTTTTTTTTTTTGGGGGGGAGGGGAGGGGAAAGGGAGGGAAAGGGGGGGAAGGGGGGAGGAGGGGGAGCAATTTCTGTTTTTGGAGGGAATGAGGGGGAGGAGGCCGGGGGGGGGGGGGGGGGGGGGGCATTTGCTGTTTTGGGGGAAGGAAGGGGAAAAGTAGGAGGGATGGAGGGAGGGAGGGATGCATTTGCAGTTAAAGAAATGCAAACTTGAGGTTTCCAATATGCTCCTCTGTGTGGGGCATGCATGTGCAGGACAAGTGCTTGTGGCTGCATGTGCAGGCACATGTGCATGCGTGTGCGTGTGTGTGCACGTGTTTTGAACATTAGTCCTTTCTTTTTTGTACATATTGCTTTTTATTTCTGTTATGCAGAGATTCGAATAACTAGGGGGATCCAAATAACTCTTTATATAGCGACAAAAAGATCTGCGAACATCTATTGGAGGAGGAATTCTTTATGCAAGATGTTTTGTAGCTTTGTGGATTGGCAAGAAGTCACCGTGCGACTGATTCCGAGGGCATGTTAGGTGTCTTTGATTCCTCAGTAAGGCTCAGAATAACACTACAAGGGACTGTGATGCCTACATGGAGCTTTTGTTCGATGCTCATTGTTACTTCTGTCACATTTTACTTGCTTGATCAAGTGTGTTGGTCGTGCAGAAACAAATGGTAAAAATGACCTCTACATCGTCTATACAAATTCTTATCTTTTCATCCTCAATGATTGTAGCTGGCCATTTTTCTTTACCGAAGTTATTGGAAAGTTGATAAGATTCTGACATTTTTAATCTATGCTGAGCTTACATGATCACAATGACTACAAAAGTTTGACACAGTAGTATTGTGACACACTACAGCTTAGACAAGCACGTCTAGGCAGTCATTTATCTTCAGGTTTTTTATTGTATGCTTTTAACTTGCATGTTTATTTATGAAGGTTTCTTGAGTAGAGAAGAACAAGTATCCCTTTCTGCATCAAAGGATTGATTTTCTTTTTATCTTACAATAAGCCATTGTCATCAAGCATTTCAAGGTCAAAGCTATTCCTCGGATCTGGGGACTTCCATCCCTCTGGAAGGTATACACACAATATTTAGGAAATTCGATCAGATCAAATAGGAGTAATAAATTTCAAACAGTGTATTGAATGGGAATATGACTGTCAAGCAATCAAAGGAAGGACTTTGTAATCGAATATTTGTGGAGGCTTTTGAGCTATCCCGCCAACAAAGGGGATTTCAAAGTAACATATACTAAGTAGCCATAAAGGTGCCACACATTGAGACTCCTGAATTCGGCTGAGTTCATGGCAGGCTGCTGAGAAGTTCCATATTAAAATTAGCATTTTTAGCTTCCTGGAAATGAACAGTCAAAAGAAAGTGCTTTTCAACAAAAAACATGTTCTCTAGATGATTCTAGCCTTAGAGCTATATGAGGCATTGCCATTGCTTGTAAAGCTCTCTAAGGAGATCTTGCTACAACCTGCCTTATAGGACATTTTGTTAATTAAGAAAGTCATAGGGGAAAGTTCAGTTGCAGATTTGAAGCACAGTTTTGGTATGTCTGAGTTGTTGTGAAGGAACGGTCTTCTGGTAGACATCAACTTTGGAAGAGCTTGGAGATAGATCATTAAGTGAAGCAAAATATAAGTTCCTTCAGTTGTCATTGTACAAAGAATGGACCAAGGAGAGCTGTCTGATTATAAAGCAAAGAGTTGCCACCACTCTATCACTGAAGTATAGATGATCAAGCTGGCACGACCTTATGAAGAATTTTTGTGCCCTCACAAATTAGCTCTTTGCTCATCTTGCTCTTCTTGGCATGGAAGTACAACCTTTGAGAAGACAGTTGCTAGTAACTTCTGTGAGAATATGAACAAAACTAATTGCGAAATTTATATTGTTGAAGCTTCTTCAAAAAAATGGAGACATTCTAATTAAAGTCGGAGGTGCATGTGCTTTATGATAAAATTAGTTCAATGGAGGGGCTGAGTACAAGAAGACTAGGAAGAGGTACAAAGGAGGCTAAGTGTGGATTCACAAAAACTGGCAGCAGCAAAAACAGTCTGTCAAGGTTCCATGTGGCTAAGGTTTACTAGGCCAAAAACATAAAAGAATGTTCTGGCCTTGCCTAAGAGCATATCTGCCTTCCCCCTTCGGAACAAAATCAGCAGAGTGAAAATGGACGGTTCTGGAACTGCCAACCGTCAATCCAATGATCATGCAACGGTCAGGCTGATTTATTTTTTATTAGTGCCGCTTAGTGTGAATTACATGTGGGGAGAAGTTTTGCCAAAAAAAAAAAAACTTCTCTTTGCTGTGGAGCCAGTCTGAATTATCCCTAAGCAGCCTCTTGTCCCCTTCATTAATTGCTTTTCAGCTTGCTGTCTTGAAATACAAATACCCTCTGGTGTCTAAAGGGAGTATCACTTATGGTTTATAATTCTTCTTCTCAAGTAGCTAGAAATTTTCCTATGGACCAATTTCTGGGGGACTTGCCAAAGTTATTCATGCATCTTTCCTTTTAGATTTTCTAGAGGGCCTTACCTCCAATCACCTTCCCTAATGGCCAAATCTCTTTGAGCTAGAATACCCATTGAATCCAAGTTCAAGAGGTGTGCCATTCATGATTCGGGTCATGATGGAAATCCATCTTTCTATTTATCCTGGGGTTTTCTAATTTGTTGGCAATATTCCACTTCAGCTCCTTTGGATGCAAATCTTCATTGCCAATCATCATGCGAATGACAATCATATCCCTTACTTGGATAGAGTTGCAGAGGCATGAGTCCTCATAATTGAATCTGAGGATGGATTCCATTTTTCTTGGGTTGGTCCACTTCCTTCAATGTGCTTCTTAAGATGCATCAAATAAAAAGAACCCTTGGATTAGAATTTTAGCCTTTTGAATGTTGGTGTATTCAATCTATTTGATGCCAAAGATGGGGAACCAAATGGGATCATTCTCTTTAATGTGGACAGTCCAGTTTCATTCAAAACTTGCAGAACAATAGGGTTTCAAGTTTTTTCCAGCATACAAACAGAAGACCCTAGCTTAAACCTTTGGGGATCATCTGTACGAGAGAAAAGGAGCATGGTGAGATCATGAGTGTTCGACCTGCAGATTTGAAATTGACAGGTTTTGCTTGCTTATGAAGATGAGTTTAGACCATGAATCATTTTTTATAACTCAAGCATTGATAATCTATTTTGTAGCAAGTTTGTTAGTTAGAACAAGTTATCAATAATGTCTTATCCCCCAATTTCGTTTGGGCTAGCATAGATATCCCATTTGGTTCTTGAATTTCATTTGATAAGGTTCTTTGCCTGCGAGGCACTTGCAAGCTCTTTCTATCTTAAGCGGTTCCTTTCATTCGATCTCAAACAAAAGAGAGAATAAATGATAAAAAGATCATAAACGAGTTGATCACCATTGCTTTCTAGGTCACATTGAGTTGTCTCCTCTTCTAGTAATGAAGCTCGTCTTCAAGTTTGTTCAATATCCAATCGATTCATCATAGCCTCCAAGGAATGTCGGAACAATTGAATAATTTGTTCCAGGCAATTTCCATGCATCCATGATTACTAGCGAATTGTGAGGTGGGGGGGGGGGGGGGTCGAGTAATAGCCTTGAGTGTAGTTTTAGAGTGGTTGATCATAGAACCATTAGGTGATGCAAAAAGTTTCTAAGCAATACATAAATTACTTGGTGCACTTGCTCTCATTATGGAGAAAACATTCGTTTCATTATCAAACATCATGACCACCATTTGATCTTGCTCTTGAGGTAAAGACAATACCCTTGATACATCTTGATTGGACGAATTCATTCAGCAATTGAGGCTAGTTAGTTGCAATAGCAAATAGAGGAGGGGCCAATGTATAACATTGTTTTGATCCATCTTATGAGGAGAGCTTTTTGTTGGTGTTAATTTGAGTTGAAGCATCCCTTACAAAGTGGACACAATCTTGATAAAGCTAAGGTAGAGGCACAAATCTTTGAGGGATTGGAGGATGAAATACATCTTGGTCTATCTTAAGCTTAATTGAAGTCAATTTTAAGGAAGAACCTTGAAGTCAATTTTAAGGAATAAAAGGTTCTGCCCAACTCTTTGGTATGGTCTTAGTCTTTTCTCAAATTTCCATGATGACTTCAAGTTTTTGACCTTCCCTCGAAGAAACCTTTTTGATCCTTGTGAATCCACATGTGAAGCTGATTTGTGATTGTATTTGCAAGGGGTTGTGCAATGAACTTGTATCCAACGTGAAGCATGCCGGTTCTAATTTCTAATGCAATTCTTAGTCTTTGTTGTGAACCAACTTAGTCAAGGTACAACTATTGCTTATGAGACAACTCAAATGTATTATTACCTAAAATGATAAGTTGATAAGTCTCATTTTGGTAATGGCTCCAATGTATGCATGTTTTAGAATATAGTATTATAATGTAGCAAAGTGATAGGTTTTGCAATAAGCACATGGGTTTGGGTTTAGAAAAACTTGAATGTTTCATTTATCAAATCCTTTATTTTGAATTTTTAGATTTCAATTGCTTTTGTTTTTTTTTTGTTGAACTTCTTTTGGTTTTGGTTGCTTGGTTTTATTGTATTTCTTATTATTTATGGCATGAGTTTTAGGTTCTTGGTTAGTAAGATTATTTCGCTATTGCCTCTTTGGAATCCCAATCAATCGTTGTTATTTTTGTGTAGAGATTGGTACCTATCTTAGTGTACTTGTATTTTTACTCGATATCTTTGGTTTAAATGAAGGATGTTTTTGTTCTTTTCCTTTTTCTTTCTTTTTTCCTTACATGAAAGAGTATTGTATTGTAGAAGAGTTGTTTTTGAATTCTTACGAACTACTGATGGAACCCAAATTTGTTGATGAAGTTATCCTTCTTAGCTTTTGCTAACCTTTTGGGATCCAAAGTTGTCTTGTTGCTCTTGAAGTCTTCCACTGATTTTTGAGTGTTTTAATCCCTTACTCTTTTTGGGTAGGAGTTTAGAGTGATGCTAGATGGTTCATAAGTGGAATTCGGTTCTCTTTCTCCCTCGAATGTATCTACTTAAAACAACTATGATGTTAGTTTTTTAGAAGGGCTTGTGGGAGATTCTTTTATAATGATATTGGTCATGCATTCGAACTCCCTCATGTTGTCACTTTCCCAAGGCTAGCAATGTCTTCTAAATCAAATGGGGCTTCTCCTCTCACTTAAACCCCACGGTGCCACTTCGAGAAGTTTCTTCCAAGATTAAGGTTTCCAAGCCTTAAGATTAATTAAGCCTTAGGGTTGAAACCATTCAAATGAGATCAAATAAAATAAATAATCAAAGGGTTCAAACAAAAGCTACAACCCAAGGGTTCAAGCATGCACCAAGGTTTTGGAATAAGTAGCACGCATAAACTTGAAGGAAGATAAAACTTGAAGGTTTTGAAACAATTCGGGTGCTCATAAAACATAGAGGGAAAGCAAGGAAGTAATAGAACCATTGGAAGGACAAGAAACATTCCAAATCAAGCCATTTAGGGTCATAAGGGGTTTGGGTAGTCACCTGTTTGTATAAGACAAGGGATAAGTGGAAATTGAACTAATTAAAACTCCATGAGTCTTTCTAGACTTGGAACTAAGCAAGGGAATCCAAGAACGTCTCAAATCGATCTATTTTCATCCTCCCAATTTCCCTATCAAAGTAATCTATGGATTATATAGAGCTATATTGTGAGTGCATAATGAGATTATCGGATGCCTAGACACTAGGGAATATCATTGAACATGCGAGAGATAAGTTGGTGAAGTAGTGAGCTTCAGATCAATAATTATGGGAAGCCTAGACTTAGAGTCATCATACATTTGCAAATTTAGGGTTTGACAAGGAATACAATTGAAAAAGGTTTATAAACATATTTTATAGCTTTACTTAAGCTTAAAAGTGCCCAACTTGCACTAAAATCCTTCTTTTTGGAATCAAGCGACTTCTCTAGCTAGAGTATTCACTAAGATGCAATTTGGATATTTTGTGTTTAAAAATGAGGTATTTTGCCTTCTAAGATATGAAAAGAATCCTCAAGATCCTATTTGAAGTGGAGATCAGGGAAATAATGGCAAAAGACTACCTACTTTAGCATTAAAGTCTAGGGCCATTAGACCTTGGAATTTTGGGAGTTTTGAAGGTATTTTTGCCTAATTTTAGATGTTTCTAAGCTCAATTAAGAACTTTTATCACTTAGAGAAAGTTTTCTACTAAGGAGAGAACTTCATGAGTGGAGAAGGTAGAAAAACTCTCGAATGCACAAGAATGCTTGTGCTAGTAGAGCAATAATTCATGTGTCTTATTTCCAATTAGATTGCATCAAGGTCATGCTAGTATTCAATTGATCACCCAAGAGATTAAGGGGATAGCAAGGGTAGCCATAGAAGATCATGAACCATTGAAAAGTCAACCTTAGAAGAAGGGACCACTGATTTACTTGAAACCTTTGTGGGGAAGAACTCAACCACATTAGAGAAGAAACCATTTCACATCTTTAGCAATATGAAGAGAGCCTGAAACCGTGCAAAATTGGATTGAGAACACCATTATTGCACCGAGAACCTTCACAATAAGGAACTAGAAAGAGTTAGAGCGGAGGAAAGAGAATAAGCTAGTCTCCAAGAAGAGAGACAAAGCCTACAACATGAGTGTCAGAGAGGAGATTCATCATTGGTAACTTGGATGTCCAAAGATTTGCAAATTCTCCTCAAAGCTTATGAAGCTAGGATGGCTGCACGACTGGATAAAAAATCACGAAAATTGCTATCAGAGATCCAATCTAGAAAGAGAAAGTTTGGATATGTGTAGAAAAATGATTGAGTTACCTCAACAATTGTTAGAGAAGGTATCCAATCATCTCTCTAACACTCGAATAATCGATCCTTGGTTCCAATAAATGACCTATCCATTTGACTATCCTCTTCTAGTTCTACCCTCTCAACCTTGTTGACGACATGATCGCTCCTACTTCATCTACATTTGTATCCCCATGAGTGCATCTCCATTTTGTATCTAGGAGGCACTCCATTTTCAGTCTATTTCCATTTTATATTGTACTTCCTTTGTATTTGGGTACCTTGCCATGTGCTTCTACCAGTTGTATTCATTCTCCTTTCAGGAGACTTATCCCACATATGATGTACTTTTGAGAGCCCCTCCCAAATCTATATAAGGAGGGCCTCTCCCCTCATTTGTACTTGGTTAGAAGCTTGAGGAGCCTACTCCATGCTCTTGGCAAGCTCATTTCTAATCCACATGAGTTTACCCATTTCATGGTCTACTCATTTTGTGTCTCACACATTCGTTGTTTTGTGAGAGTACTTTACTTTTCATTTTGCTTCCGCATGCGTACTCTCTACATGGTATCAGAGCGCTAGGTGGAGGTCTTGGTGGTGCATTTGGTGGTCGTTTTGGTGGTGGTGATGGTGCTTCATTTTGGTGGTGTGCTTTCTCCTCATTGAGAGAGGCCTTTTGCCATCAGTTTTTGGGATTCTTTCTGCCCATTTGCCCACCCTTCCACCCATTTTCATCATTTCGTACACTTTTACCCAAAAATTTTCTCTCCCACCCACCCTTTTATGCGGCAACATTCATTGGTTTGCTTCATTTTTATGATCAGTTTCAAGGGGTTGATGTTTAATCTCAAGATTTTGAAGTGTTTATAAACACTTTGTGGGATTTTCATGTTTTGCTGCGTACACACTTCCTAATGTAACATTAGCAACTATTAAAGGCGAGTTGAAGTACTTTTACATGATTGGGATGTTAATGCGCAGCAACTGTCAACCCGTCCCTTTCGTCGACCTGGCGGTCTCATTCACCCCAACCCGACTGCAGATCAGAGCCATTCGCATCTGCTGCTCCTGCGTCGGATCCGCTGCTGTTTGCCACCTGTGGAGGCTCTGAGACTGGGTTCTCCATCTTCTCATCCTCGTCTCCCCTGATTCTGCGATTTCCCACCGAACTTCAAGCGACAGCTGAGCATCAAACTCGACGCAATTGCAGTAATATTGGTGTTGCACCAGTTGTGGCCGCTTTTGCCACGAATTCACCTGCATTTTCGGATGATATAGTGCCTCCATCTCCTTCGGTTGGAGTTCATGCCGCCCAGGAGTTGTGAAGATTTTCTCTGCGAATTGAGGAGAACTGAGGGCAGTTGAGGTTCACGACCAAACCAGGTAAGCAAGATAAGAGGCTTTCCCTCTACGTATTCAAGCACTCGGGATTGCAGAGAGATAGAGGAGGCGTGCGCAAGCACGAGACGTCTTGACGAAGCTCTGCATGATGAGAGGGCTGTGCTTGATCTAATGAAGAACACTAAGAGGCAAACATAGACTGATGCTCACTGCTGCTGAGAGAAGCGGACATTGGTTACTATGCCAGATGGCAGAAGAACGACACAGATGCTGCGCTATGCATGTACTGTGATGAACCTCGGATCGGATCGACAACATTAGTATGTTCCTGCAAGAAAGAGAGAGAGAGACAGAGAAAAAGACAACAGAGACCGGGAGTGACGAGGAAGTTGTAAAGCAATACACAGACAACTTTGTTCGAACTCAGACAGATCGAGAGAGACATTTGTTCCTGCCGAACTGAAAGCGCCATTCATTTATCGGCTGGAGTGGCAGTAGCTATGAAAGAGAGAAGCGCAAGACGCGAACATTGGTCCTCGGGCTGCGAAGCGATATATCTAATGGAAAGCATAGCCGATTTGAAGGAAACCTTCGAGGTAGCGGAGGTGGTAGAACTGGTGAGCGCAGGTGCTCGGAGACGGAACCATGCAAGGAAAGGAAGCTTGACGTGAGGAAAGCCTTCTGGAACGGATGATTGAGCAATCAGAAATAGCAAAACGTTGGAGAGAGTATTGCGGAGCCTGGAGGAGGATTTTCAGCACCGTTTGAAGTAGCCAGGAAACCGGCAGTGACTACGAAAATGTGTTCACCTGTGCAGAAAAAGGTAACTCTCTGTGTGATAGAAAGACAGAGAGAAAGAAGAACGGTAACTCTCTCTGTGATAGAAACACAGAGCAAGGTAACTCTCTCTCTGCGTCACCTTAGTCGCGGAGCTGCTGCTTTCACTGCAATGATGGTGCTCCATGCCCCGGTTTGATCGATGGCGCTGGCGTCTAGACCTTGAGCAAGAAATCTAATCTCTGGAGCACTCGGCTGTCTATTGGCAGAGAGCGATTCAATTTCACCATCTCTCTTCGATAATGACAGAGCGGAGTTGCATTAGCTCAGTTGCTCTACGTAGTTTGCGCCGAAAATCCAACGACTAAGCGCCACTCTTCTTCCGATGGATTACCTCAGTTCTTACGTAACTTCATTAAAGTATTGCTACTTGACTTCCGGCGCATTTTTGGACCTGTTCAATAAGGAATGGACTAAGCCTATTCTGACGCACAAAAACAAGGAAAACACCAATAGTAGTTCTTTTTTCTTCTAAGGGTTGCTCTGCATATTTTTTCAAGGGCTTTGCCCCTCAACGACTCCTTCGGCATTAAGTGCACAATCTTGTACATCCAAATATAAGCAAGAAGAAATTGTTTGTGTGTGTGCATATGTGAGTTGGAGGCTAATCTAAGCCCACTCACAAGTCTCTCTGAGTCGCATGCCTACTCTCAGACAAGTGTGGTGTGCAACAGGCTAATCTAAGCCCCCTCCTCTCGCATCGACTCATCTTGGTGTTTTGCAAGAGTAGGGCTACTCTAAGCCCCCCCCTCCCCGAGAATTTTAAGTGCGGTGTTCAGTTGTTCATTTCAAGCTTTGCAATTATATTGAAGCAGCATTTTTGGCAAAAGATTTTGGTAGTGTTTTTAAACACTTCATCTTCCCAGCGTGTGCGTTTGGCAAAGATTTTAATAGTGTTTCTAAACACTCATCACTCGAAGCTTTGTAATGACCAAACGTGAAGGTAGCTCATCATCTATGGCTAACTTCTTACCATCTTTCACCCCTATTTTTATGCCGAAGGATGAACGCCTCAATGGACAAAATTAAAATCTATGGAAAGAAGTCATGCGCGCTTATCTCTACACGAATCTTCTTCATGAGGTAGTAGATGGGTCAGACCCTGAGCCCAATAGGGATACCAACTTAGACAATTGGCATATGTGGAATGTCAAGGACAAAAGAGCCTTAGGCCAGTTGTTACTTGCCTGTGATGAACTGACGAAGGGTCATATCACGGGCTGTAAGACGTCTAAGGACGCTTGGGACACATTAGCTTCATTGTATGAAGACAAAAACCCTTCAAAAATATATACATTAGAGGCCGAGTTTCATAATTTGACCATTAGGCCACACGACACAATTACCAAGGTCATAGAGGATTACCAGCGTAAATTAGCACTATGTGGTAGGCAAATCTCTAGTGAAGACATGGCCATTCGACTTCTCAACAAGTTACCTAAGTCATACGAAATATTTGTCACAACGTTGTATAATCACGGCCAAGTCTTATCTTGGGAAGAGGTTCGTCGACTTTTGCTCCTCCATGACTCGCGAGCCAAATCGACTTCCTCACAAGAGCCTGCCATGAAGGCCAAAGGCTCATTCAATAAGGGAAAAACCACAAGTCATTAGACTAGCAATGGATCTAAGCAAGGGTCGCACAATTCATCGAAGAAGTTCACCTGTAATTTCTGTGGCAAAACAGGTCACTTAGAAAAGTTTTGCTACAAAAAGAAACAATCATCGAAGGCTTCTACGTCTAGGCAAGCATCCAAAGGTTCCCAACATAGATCCCACTGCTCGAGTGAAGAACTTTTCATCTCCACAGAAGCCAAAGCACTAGTGACTTCAAGCTCCCCACATGAGTGGATCTTTGATAGCGGAGCTACCTCCCATATGTGCAAAGACAAGGACTCCTTTCAAGAACTCGAAGAGCACACGAGAGAAGTCAATCTTGGCAACAACAAAAGTTTACCCATCGAAGGCAAAGGAAAAGTTCAAATTTCCAACCATAAGGGGGAATGCAAGTCTTTATCCAATGTTCTTTTTGTTCCAAATTTATGCACGAATCTACTTTCCGTCAAGGCTATTACAGACCAAGATAAACAAATATGGTTTGATAACCCCTCAGTTAAGGTAGTTGATCCCCATACAAAGAATGTCATTGCTCAAGGTATTGAGGAAAAGGGCCTCTACAAGCTATCATGCTTTGTATCCAGAGAATCAAACTCGAGTTTGTGGCACCAAAGATTAGGCCACACTTCTTACTTATCAAAGATCTCTTCATCCCAACTTGTGAAAGGATTGCCAAAGATAGGACAACTTACTGATGTCTGCCAAGCTTGCACCCAAGGCAAGCAACACAAGGCCCCATTTCCCAAGGAAGCTTCAACTCGAGCGAGGAACCCACTTGCCCTTATCCACATGGACTTATGTGGACCTATGAATACCCCATCCTTAGTGGATCCCTCTACTTTTATCTTCTCGTAGATGACCACTCTCGCTTTATTTGGGTGTACTTTTTGAAGTCAAAGTCAGACACATTCTCTAAGTTTCAAACTTAGATCAAGGAAGTTGAGAATGAAGCTTCAACTAAAGTCAAAACCATCAGATCAGATGGAGGTGGTGAGTTTATCAATCATGACTTTGATAACTTTTTCACCCAAAAAGGGATCAAAAGACAAGTCACTCAGCCTCATACTCCATCACAGAATGGAGTTGCTGAAAGGAAGATACGCAGTGTGATGGAAATGGCATGAACAATGCTTCATCACAAGGATCTACCCTACAAATTTTGGGCAGAAGATGTGCATACTGCCGTTCACATTCTTCATCGAGGATTTACAAGTGCATTACACAATAAAACACCCTTCGAAGCCTACTATGGAAGAAAACCAAATGTGAACTACTTTCGAGTCTTTGATAGTGAAGCCTTTGTCCATGTACCAAAAGAAGATAGAAACAAGTTACAATCAAAGTCCAAGAAACACATATTCATAGGCTACAGTAACCAATCAAAGGCATACCGTCTTTATGATATGGAAAACCACTCCATCACCATATCGAAGGACGTGATCTTTAATGAAGCTTCCTCATACTCAAGAAAAGATTCAAGTACAAGTCTTAGTCCACCTATCTATACTTCAGAGGGGAACTCAGTATTTCCAAGACCCAACTCAGAAGCAAGTACTTCACAACAACCACACCGATCTCAAAGGCTTCTTGATAGGCAACAACGCGAACAAAGTCATTATGTTAATTATGCTCTAATACACCAAATTCAGCAAATTCCAGAGCCATCTAACTACAAAGAAGCTCAAGGCCAACTAGAATAGGAAACAACTATGAAAGAAGAACTCGATGCAATAGCAAAGAACAAGACTTGGACATTAGTTCCCAAACCAACCAACCATCAAGTCATAGGAGTCAAGTGGATATACAAAGTCAAATACAAGTCTGATGGCACTCTAGATAAATATAAGGCAAGATTAGTAGCTAAGGGATACAAGCAACAACATGGCATTGACTATGAAGAAACCTTTGTCCCTACTGCAAGATTCACAAACATACAAATCGTCTTAGCACTAAGTGCTCACTTTAAGTGGCCCATTTACCAGCTGGACGTCAAAAGTGCATTCCTCAATGCAGAACTTCAAGAAGAAGTATATGTTGAACAACCTGAAGGCTTCAAGATCAAAGGCAAATAAGATCAAGTCTACAAGCTTCACAAGGCACTTTATGGACTCAAGCAAGCTCCGAGGGCCTGGTATGAAAAGATTCACAAGTTCTTTGAAGACAAGGGATTTCACAGAAGCAATGCTGATGCTAATCTCTACATCTATCAAAGGGAGTCTTTAGTAGCCATCATCATTCTCTATGTAGATGACTTGATCTTGACAGGCTCAGACGAAGAACGCATCCACTTCATCATCACATAGCTTCACCTTGAGTTCTCTATGACAGATCTTGGATTACTTCACTACTTCTTAGGCATGGAAGTTTGACAAACAAAAGAAGGTATATTCCTATCTCAGAAGAAGTATTGCTCTGAGTTACTTTCCAGATATAACATGGATCAGTGTCGCTCAGTATCTACACCACTTGATCCAAACATCAAGCTTACACTGGAGGACTCATCATCACTTGTGGATGTGCATACCTATCGACAACTTGTTGGCTCTTTACTCTATCTTGCCAACACTAGACCAGATATTGCTTATGTAGTTGGTATACTCAGTCAGTTTGCACATCAGCCTCGTCAGACTCATTGGGATGCTGCTCAGAGACTACTTCGTTACCTTGTCCTCACCTGACATCATGGTCTTTGGTACAGAGGGGGCACCGAACTCGTCGGATATTCCGATTCAGATTGGGCTGGTGATCCTGATTCTCGACGGTCTACTTCTGGGTATATATTCTTGCTTGGCTCAGGACCTATCTCTTGGGCAAGTAAGAAGCAGCCTACAATTGCACTATCATCTACCGAGGCCGAGTACCGAGCATCGAGCTTTGCAGCATATGAGCCCATGTGACTTCGACATTTATTATCTGACATTGGTGTTTTGCCGGATACTCCGACATGTCTTCGCACGGACAACCAGTCAGCCTTGGCCATTGCCAAGAATCCAGTGTTCCACGCTCGGACGAAGCACATCGAGATCTAGTACCACTTCATCCGCGAGAAGCTCATATCTCAGGAGATTACTCTGGAGCAGTGTACCTCTCAGGATAACCTGGCGGACATGTTAACGAAGGCTCTACCTCCGGTCCCACTTCAGCGCTTGGTGGACCTCTGCAGCATTCAGCCGCTCCAAAATGGAGCTGCAGAGGGGGTGTTGACGACATGATCACTCCTACTTCATCTACATTTGTATCCGCATGAGTGCATTTCCATTTTGTATCCAGGAGGCACTCCATTTCCAGTCTATTTCCATTTTATATTGTACTTCCTTTGTATTTGGGTACCTTGCCATGTGCTTCTACCAATTGTATTCATTCTCCTTTCAGGAGACTTATCCCACATATGATGTACTTTTGAGAGCCCCTCCCAAATCTATATAAGGAGGGTCTCTCCCCTCATTTGTACTTGGTTAGAAGCTTGAGGAGCCTACTCCATGCTCTTGGCAAGCTCATTTCTAATCCACATGAGTTTACCCATTTCATGGCCTACTCATTTTGTGTCTTACACATTATTTGTTTTGTGAGAGTACTTTACTTTTCATTTGCTTCCGCATGCGTACTCTCTACAAACCTATGTTGTGTATTCCACCACGAAACATAGTACAAGTAGAGCAGGTGAAAACGAATCCAATTATAGAAGATATTGATCCTCCTTAGGTGTGTACTTCTCTATCTCCTTAAAGAGTTGAAAATGAGAGTTTGAACACAAGAAACCATATATACCCTCTCCACAATCAGTGAATCGGATTTTACAAAAAGAGCAAGAGACATTTGGGAGTAATCTAATGACACTTAATTCTTTCCAAGCCTCTGAGAAATTATTTGAACAAATTCATCCTAGAGTTTCAAATAAGGATGCAAGGCACGAGGCTAGGTATCGAGAGGAGCGTAAGAATGAGGCTATAATGTTAAATTCAAAAGAGGAAAATATCCCAGATATTGTTGAGTATTTGAGAGACAAGTTTTTGCATGAATTATAAGAAGGTAAATGGAAGAAGTGGAAGGTGCCAAAACCTCCCTTAAATGAGCTTGATGCAAGAGCATTCATTGCAATGAAAGACCTAGATGTCCAAAACTTTGGACCTACTAGTGAGGACGTGTGAATGCTAGCCTAAATACCTTACCAAGATAATTAGGACTGCATAAGGACACTTTAGAATTCAAAAAGATTGCTTCTTTGTGCAAAGAAGAGTGATCGTAAGAGTTCCCAAGAAACATGAGATGATCTGAAAAAAGCTAGAATGAATTGTACTCTCATAGTGGAAGGGTTGATCAAATTGAAACCTCACTACTGGGATGATATAGCTAGGCAAACAACTCTAGGTCCCACAAAGGTTAAAATGGACACTCAAATCAAGAAAATACCCTTAGATAAAGTGGGAGAGTATAATGAAGGAGATGAGGGGAATGCTTGTATTCCTATGACTTTCAATGATGGTATCATTAATGCCATTATTGACTTCGGAGTAGGAGTGGCAGTTGCTACCAAGTCCTTATGGATCAAATGGGGTAAATCAACATTAAGGCCAACAAGAATTAGATTGCAACTAGTAGATGGACACATGCATAAACCATTCAGATTGCTAGAAGGTGTAACCTTAATTACCTGTGGCGCAAGAGTTTGAGCACACTCTTGCCAACTGTTATTATGAAGAAATTTCCTACGCCAACTACAAGCAGTGCAAGATTGGGTTGGAAACATAGTATACTTGCAACACTAGTGCACTAAAACGTGGATAGACCTGATATCCAACTCATATATAGATGTTCCACCACTCCAATGAAAGTCTTCCCATCAAGGTACATATGACTTAGCAGAAAACGAGTCTGCTTGTGAGTTTGAAGTAGAGAATGAAGATTGGACACATGAGGATAGTCACTTAAGGATGTGTAGAGTTTCTCACAGGTGAGAAACTAGGAGAAAGAAGAACTTTGATAGACCTATTGAGGATGCCTCCTACATGCCCATAAGATTCCTAGATGAGGATTTTGAACCATATGATTGGACTCAGATCCTTTCTACACTGGATGTGGTAGTTAATGAGCAAACACTCACTCCATGTGAAGATAAATAGGGTTATGATATCTTCATGGTGCAAGTTATCTATGAGGATGATGAAGAAGAAATAAAGTATGGATTATCCAAGATTCCAATGTATGAGTGAGTGAAAGATGAAGAGGATATATTGTTGTGATAGCATGAGATCAAAGCTCTAAGAAAAGGTTGTGAAGAGCTACCATACATTGTAAATGTATAGAGATTATTTGATCAAGGTTGGATTTCTTGATTTTAGAGGGAGAAGTAAGTCAATACAATACTTTAAGGAAGTCTATCAAGTGGAAAAATTGAGACATAAGTCCAAGGAGTCCAATGAAGAGAGGAATGGGTCTCTCTAATGGTAGTGCTACCTGAAAAGGTCAAAACTTCATGTGTATCAATTTGAAGAAAGTCAATGAAGAAACTATCAAAGATAGTTCTCCATCATCAATAACTGATAATCTATTAGAATGAGTGGCAAGAAAAGAAAAACTTCTTGGATGGATTCTTACAATACAATCAAATATCAATTGCCCTTGAAGATCAAATAAAATTCCTCTTGCAATAGAATGGGTTACCTTTGCATTTAGAATCATGCTATTTGGTACGAGTAATGCACCGACTCCCTTTCAAAGACTCATGTGTCACGTGTTGAAAGAATTCCTTAGGAATGCTTAGAAGTATACATTGATGACCTTTGTACACACTTTAAGGTGCGAAAACAACACTTGCCTGATCTCAGACACAGTTGAAGGCCCCTCATATCTTAATCAATCATGTATTTCACTTATGGGTTGAAGATTCTTCCAAAAGAGTCATCGATCGATGACCACACATATGGGGTTCCTTAGGACATAATATACCACATAGCCAAATTCTCAGTGTGTAATGATGCTTCTCTTACCAATACTATAATCCTAGGGCAATATTAGCTTCTAGATCACACAATAGGCTTAAAACCTAGTTATAAATCATCTTGAGGCAAAGATTGATGATTAGTAGATCACCATCCAATTAAGACAACTCATGATAAGGGAAAACATGCTATCCTCTCATAAGGAAGCCAATCATAAGGAATCTAGCAATCACTTTAACTTGAATGTTAAGAAACTAATGAAACATCAAGATTTGTAGGAACCAAAGAGGCAAATGAAGCATAAGATACCACAACCACCAAAGCAGGTTTGGGTTGTGAAAGAGAACTCTTTTCTTCACGATCAATCCTTAAGAAGTCTCAATAATAGACATGAAAGGAAAGAATAAAAATAGGGTAGCCCAATGGGTTGTTCCACAAGGCGGATTTGGATCCCTAAAGCATAAAAAATTCAAATCCAGATTTGGGTCCTCAAATAATTTGTAATGCCTAAGTGTCTCAAGGAAACCAACGTCATAAGTACGAGAAGAAAAAACAAATTTGCTCACCAAAGGAGCACTCGAGGAGTGGAGCTTCATAACAAGTTCCAAAACTACATGCAATAACATTGATATGGAGGAAGGAAGCCCAACCTAAATTGTCTTATGCTGATGCTTTAAGAGGAACAAAATTTGTGAAAAAGGCAATAAAATTCGAATAGCTTGAACTTGGAACATGAATCACCCCTATAATGAATGAGTTCATGCTATGATTTGAATAATAATACTTTGAGCAAGGAAGTTTCTTGCTTAGATTCTTTGATGACATTTCAATTTGTGAATATGGATATGGAGGGCTCTTCATCTCAACTAGCATTTATCCCTCCTTCATTACTGCTAAATTTAGTGAAACCGATGATCAAACATTGGTTTCAAAGACCATTAGTTTGTCATCTGGCTAACTCGGGAATACATCTTTTTTTGTTCCTTTGAAGAAACCAACCAAAAGTTATATTTTATGTCAACTTAATTCCATAACCTACAAAACAATGATAAAGTAGTAATGCAAATATGAGATGCCTTAGGTTGTGGAGAGTTTCTTGGATTACCTTTGGTTAGATCTGATATATGAGGATGCTAAGACTTCTTGTATAATCTCATTTGAAGGAAAATTTTGTATATTCAAGAGTCCATGACTTGCAAGGAGGAGTATTGGAGTTTTTAGTCATTGCAAAATTGATCATAGAGGCATTACACTTTCAATCAAGTCATCGAATACTAGAAGGAATTACAAACTATCCAACAGGTAGATGAAACTATGAGAACTGCTTTAGCCTTCCACTTTCAAAGGTCAAAAAGGTATACCATTTTGCATAAAATAGTACTACATTGCATGGAATATAGTAGAGACAATGACAAGGTAGTAGATATGCCTGGCTATGTATGGGCAACTTAACAATTTACTCTAATCTAGAAAATTTTAAGCAATATAACAGAATCTGGTATAGAAGTCATCACGCAAATCATTTTCCATGCCAAAGATAAGATGTTATCTTTACTCCAAGATATGCTATTCTTAAATTGGAACACTTTAATTACTATGCATAGAGGGGAACCCCAAGAAGGGGCATTCTAGTGCCTTCCATTTGCATAAAATATTGTACCTCACGACACATGAGAGGTTCTCATTTGTCATACAAAGTGGTTTCTCTAGACAACCAAGTGTAGGCTGAATGTTCCACAAAACAACACATGGATTTTTAAGCCCCTATAATGTCAGAGGAAGAAGAAGCAATTAGAGCACAAGCCAAAGGATCAGTTAAGCCACAAGGGGAGCTTGCAAAGTAATATTTTCACCATAAGGGTGCTAAACAATCGGAGCTACTCTAGAAAAGGCAAGAAAACACACAAGAGTGTGTTTTCTTGCCTTTTCTAGAGTAGTTAAGCCATAAGGGGAGCTCGTAAAGAAATATTTTCACCATAAGGGTGCTAAAAAACTGGAACTACTCTAGAAAGGGCAAGAAAACATACAAGAGGAGATTGAAATAGTCATGGCTTCAACAACCAAAGTTAAAAATAAAAAAACAACAAAAAGCCCAAGCAGTGGCAAAACATACTTTTCTAGTTGAGGATTTTGAGATTGATGAGGAAGAGGAGGTTATTTTAAAGAGAGTACAAAAGCGAAAGTTAATCACACCTTCACTCACTCCCATACCACATACATCACCACCACAATCAGCACCATCGACTTTTGAATACTACAAGGAACCGGCAAGTAAGAAGCTCAACACAGACAACACAGTTAAGTCACCAATATCACGTCCACCATGGAAAACACCATTCCCATACCTATCACACTTGCATAGAGTCCAATCACATTTGAAGTAGCATTCATGCCCATTGCAACTATTCCAGCCCCCATCACAAT
Organism: Ceratopteris richardii; assembly: GCA_020310875.1. Lineage (NCBI taxonomy): Eukaryota > Viridiplantae > Streptophyta > Polypodiopsida > Polypodiales > Pteridaceae > Ceratopteris > Ceratopteris richardii. The sequence goes on along the minus strand of CM035441.1, from coordinate 132,723,766 downwards.
ATCCATCCCACCACTTTCATCATAAACATTTATCATGGATAAAGGGAAATAGGTAATGGAAAGAAGGCATTAACTTGGGGCTAAAAACCACATGCACATTCAGCATATTCCTACTTATGGGCATATTTGTGCACCAACCGGCATGATCGACTTATCCTTGATGGAGTGGTAAGCCATGGAAAAGTTTGTTTGGAAAAACATCCAACTTATTCATTGAACATGGAAACATAAACTCTTCATCAGTAGAAAAAGAAGATGAGACATATGGAATTAGATTCATACTATATACTTGATTTAGATGGGTTGGAAGCAACGTGAAAAACTTTATTATTTTTTTTAATTACAAGTTTCTTTAGCTTCATACTTGAGATAAGAGGGGTATTAGGCACATATGTTCCCCTTCGATCAAGTAATGGACACCAATTTTCTTAGTTTCCAAGGTATTCAATAAGTAACTATGCTTCATTGATGTTCTTAAGCCCCAAAGCAATTCCCTTCAAACACTATATCAATTCTTTCCATATGCATGATCTAGAAATCAAGTTTATCTTTATATCCTTGAAAATCCATTTCAAGATTGCATACCATAATATCCCAAATCTTACAGCCTTATCGTTGCATCATGGAAATTATTTATTGATGTGGTGACTATTGTTGGAGCAACTTCATCACTAGTGAGAAATTAAGGAAATTCTCGGTAACATAGTGATCCACCATGACCCGTGCATGTGGTAATTGACTCATGACCTATCAATTGGAAGTATGATGGGCTAACCAATTGCCCAAAAATCAATTGTTGAGGATTACTTCCAAATCGTCCCTCTTAGGTTGTGGTTCAAGCATCTCCTACCCATCATTCCTTGAGTCTAAAACTCTCTTTCCCGTCTAGAGATTATTTTCCTCATTAACCAATCCCTGAACTCCCCTTGAATTGATTCCGTTACCCTTGCATAGTCTCTTGATCCTTCTTCTTCTCAACCTTGGTCTCTGAAGGGATTCAATGGCGATGCACCATAGCGCGCTCTCCTTCTCGAGAGCTCCATGATGATATGCTCATAGTAGAAAACTAAGCTCCTGAGGCCGCACACAGTACTTTGCACAGATGCTGCAGAATACATAGAAAACACAGTACACAGAGGAGCACGAAGACAAACTTCTTAGGTCTTACAAATGTGATCAAACTTATAGTCTGTGACTGAGCATGCCAGTATATGTTTTATTAAAGAACATATACAAGGAAGTGTCCGATGGCCATTTGGCCTTTCACATGGACACTAATGGTAACAATCTCCCACTAAAGGTCAATATGGCCAAAGTAACTATGGGAGAAAAATAAAGAATGGTAAAGAATACCTAAGTGTAAGTATACAAACTATACCTCCCACCTAATGGGCATGTTACACAGTATACAAGTGACTATGTAAGATAAAGAATCAAGTAACCCCCATCAAATGACAATAGTGTCGAAAGCTATCATGTGGTAGAGCTTTAGTCAAAACATCTACAACATTATCTCGAGTGTGAACCTTCTCAAGAATAATGTGCTCAATGGCTAATCAATCTCTAATGAAGTGATACCTCACCTCAATGTGCTTGGTCTTTGCATGATCGACCGGATTCTTAGCCAAAGCAATGGCACTCTGACTATCACTAAGCAAGTGAGGTACATGATGAGGTAAAACAATATCACAAGCAAGACGAGAAAGCCACAATGCTTCCTTGCATGCCTCACTTGCTGCAACATACTCTACTTCTGTGGTGGAAACAATTGTACGTTCTTGAAGACGAGATCTCCAAGAGATAGCACCTCCAACAAAATGAAAAATGTACCCTCATGTAGACTTATGATTGTCTACACAACTAGCATAATCAGAATCTGTGTAACCAATAATGGATGCTTTCCCTCTATCTAAGCATAAACACTTGTCCTTAGTGCCACTCAGATATCTCAAAATCATCTTGACCGCTTCCCAATGTTTCTTGCCAGGATTAGACATATATCTACTCACAACTCCCACTACAAATGCAATGTTTGGTCTCGTAGCTACCATAGCATACATGAGACTACCAACAGCAGACTGATAGGGAATTTTGGTCATGAATTGCTTTTTCTCATCTGATTTGGGCCAATCATCCTTGCTCAATTTCACATATGTGGGTAAAGGTGTACTCAATGCCTTTCCACCTTGCATATTGAATTGGTGAAGTACTTTGGATATGTACTCACTTTGAGACAAGTATATGCATCTTTTACTCCTATCACGAGTAATGCGCATGCCAAGAATATGTTTGGCATCCCCCAAATCCTTCATATCAAATGTCTGACTCAACTTCTTTTTGAGAATTGACAAATCATAAGAGGACTTCCCAGCAATCAACATATCATCGACGTAAAGTATCGAGCATCTATTTGTGTAGAGACAATGATCCTCATTGCTTCAAGAATAGCCTTGAGATTTCATAAAATCATCAAACTTTTGGTACCATTGTCTAGGGGACTATTTAAGTCCATACAAGCTCTTCTTAAGCTTACAAACTAGACTTTCCTTGCCAGGAACTACATAACCCTTTGGTTGTTCCATATAGATCTCATCTGTGAGATCTCCATGCAAGAAAGAAGTTTTCACATCCATTTGGACTAGCTCTAAGTCCTCCATTGCAATGAATCCAAGCAACGTGTGTAGGGTAGTCATCTTGACCACTGGAGAGAAGATTTCCTCAAAATCAACACTAGGTTTTTGCTTAAAACCCTTTGCAACGAGTCATGCTTTATACTCTGGAGAAGCACTATCTGATGTGAATTTCAGCTTATATACCCATTCACATGGTAAAGTTTTCCTGCCCTTTGGCAAAGTTACTAAATCCCAAGTAACATTCTTGTGAATAGAATCCAACTCACTCTTCATGGCACGCTCCCACTTGACATGATCCTCTGTATGCATAGCCCATGATATAAAATTCCAAAAGCAATAATAACATCGCCATTCGACAGGTCATGAACTGTACATCTGTTATCAGCAAATTTCATAACCAAGCCAATCTTGGCTAATGCAAAAATTGATAACAATTTTTTTCTTGATCCGTGGCACAAACAAAGCATCTAACAAAGTGAAAGAACTATCATCAGCAATAGTCAAAATGATCTTACCAACTCCCATAACAGGATAGGAGGAATTGTTGGTGCATGTAACAATATTCCTTGTAGGGGCATGCTCGAGTCAAGAGAAGAAACTATGCTACGAGGTAATATGTTTGATCGTTCCACTATCAAAGTACCAAACATCTGAGTCTACTACAGACATGCAATGCTCATGAGAAGATGGGTCAAAACTGCAAACAATAGTAAGCACCCATTTTTCTTCCTACACAAGATTAGCAGACTCTATTTTCAGTGTAAAGGCCTCTACAACAACCATTTATTGATATATTTAGGTAGTGATGTCTATGAACACTGAAGTATTTCGATGGCGATGCACCACATTGCACTCTCCTTCTCGAGAGCTCCACGACGATATGCTCGGAGTAGAAAAACGAGCTCCTGACGCCACACACAGTACTCCGCACAGAGGTTGTAGAATACGCAGAAAACGCAGTACACAGGGAGCACGAAGACAGCCTTCTTAGGTCTTACAAATGCGGTCGAACTTACAGTCTGTGACTGACCAGGTCACTATATGTTTTATTAAAGAACATATACAAAGAAGTGTCCGGTGGCCATTTGGCCTTTCACATGGACACTAACGGTAACAATCTCCCACTAAAGGCCAATATGGCCAGAGTAACTATGGGAGAAGAAAGAAAGAATGATAAAGAATACTTGAGTGTAAGTATACAAACTATACCTCCCACCTGATGGGCATGTTACACAGTATACAAGTGACTGCGTAAGATCAAGAATCAAGTAACCCCCATCAAGTGACAACAGTGTCGAAAGCTATCCTGTGGTAGAGCTTTAGTCAAAGCATCTGCAGCATTATCTCGAGTGTGAACCTTTTCAAGAATAATGCTCTCAGTGGCTAAGCAATCTCTAATGAAGTGATACCTCACCTCAATGTGCTTGGTCTTTGCATGATAGACCGGATTCTTAGCCAAAGCAATGGCACTCTGACTATCACTGAGCAAGTGAGGTACATGCTGAGGCAAACCCATATCGCAAGCAAGACGAGAAAGCCACAATGCTTCCTTACATGCCTCACTTGCTGCAACATACTCTGCTTCTGTGGTGGAAACAGCTGTACATTCTTGAAGACGAGATCTCCAAGAGATAGCACCTCCAGCAAAATGAGAAATGTACCCTGATGTAGACTTACGATTGTCTACACAACCAGCATAGTCAGAATCTGTGTAACCAATAATGGATGCTTTCCCTCTACCTAAGCATAGACACTTGTCCTTAGTGCCAATCAGATATCTCAAAATCATTTTGACCACTTCCCAATGTTTCTTGCCAGGATTAGACATATATCTGCTCACAACTCCCACTACAAATGCAATGTCTGGTCTCGTAGCTACCATAGCATACATGAGACTACCAACAGCAGACTGATAGGGAATTTTGGTCATGAATTCCTTTTCCTCATCTGATTTGGGGCAGTCATCCTTGCTCAATTTCACATATGTGGGTAAAGGTGTACTCAATGCCTTTCCACCCTGCATATTGAAACGATGAAGTACTTTGGATATGTACTCACTTTGAGACAAGTATATGCATCTTTTACTCCTATCACGAGTAATGCGCATGCCAAGAATATGTTTGGCATCCCCCAAATCCTTCATATCAAATGTCTGACTCAACTTCTTTTTGAGAATTGACAAATCACAAGAGGACTTCCCAGCAATCAACATATCATCGACGTAAAGTATCAAGCATATCAAGCTGCCATCAGAACATCTCTTTGTGTAGAGACAATGATCCTCATTGCTCCAAGAACAGCCTTGGGACTTCATAAAAGCATCAAACTTTTGGTACCATTGTCTAGGAGACTGTTTAAGTCCATACAAGCTCTTCTTGAGCTTACAAACTAGACTTTCCTTGCGAGGAACTACATAACCCTCTGGTTGTTCCATATAGATCTCATCTGTAAGATCTCCATGCAAGAAAGCTGTTTTCACATCCATTTGGACTAGCTCTAAGTCCTCCATTGCAACGAATCCAAGCAGCATGCGCAAAGTAGTCATCTTGACCACTGGAGAGAAGATTTCCTCAAAATCAACACCATGTTGTTGCTTAAAACCCTTTGCAACAAGTCGTGCTTTATATTTTGGAGAAGCACTATCTGATGTGAATTTCAGCTTATATACCCATTTACATGGTAAAGCTTTCCTGCCCTTTGGCAAAGGTACTAAGTCCCAAGTACCATTCTTGTGAATAGAATCCAACTCACTCTTCATGGCACGCTCCCACTTGACATGATCCTCTGTCTGCATAGCCTCTTTGTAGCAAGAGGGCTCACCGGCATCTGTTAGCATAACAAAATCTAAACCTGGAACATATCTATCAGGTGGATATTAGACACGTGCAGAACGTCTCAATGGTTGCTGAACAGGAACATGTGCAGACTGATCTGAATGGACATTCTCTTGAACATCCCTATGTGCAGCATTTTTATGCATGCTAACCGGAGGACTAGTATCCTCAAACACCACTCTTCTCACTTCAACCTCCTTAATAGGCTGTTTATGCATCTTAGACTCATTAAAAATGACGTCACTACTTGTGATCACTGACCGTGTTTCAGGATCCCATAAGCGATATCCAAATTTTCCTTCTCGACCATATCCAAGAAAAATGCATTTCTTTGACTTATGGTCCAACTTTTGTCTAAGATTCTTGGGTATATGAACATATGCTTCACACCCAAAAACTCGAAGATGATCATAATATGGTGGTTTCCCTGTCCATAACTCTTGTGCCACTTTCAGACCTTTGGCAGTACTAGGTGAAAGGTTAATCACATGAACTGCAGTCAATACTGCTTCTGCCCAAAAACCTTGTGAGAGGTTTGCATGATGCAACATAGAAACTACTCTATCTTGAATAGTTCTATTCATCCTCTCAGCTACACCATTCTGTACTGGGGTATAAGGAGCTGTAAACTCTCTACGAATCCCTCTACACTGACAGAAAAGGCTGAATTCATGTGAGGTATACTCACCCCCATTATCTGACCGTAAAGCCTTAAGCTTAGTTCCTTTTTCAGTCTCAACTGAAGCAAGCCATTTTCTGAAAGTAGGGAATACATCATCCTTCGATTTGATAGGATATACCCAGACTTTTCTAGTAGCATCATCTATGAAAGTGACAAAGTAAAGAGAACCACCTAAGGACCTAGTGGGCATAGGACCACACACATCTGTATGAACAAGATCTAAAGGCTGAATTGAAGAGTTAATGTGCGTTTTATGCACATTTCTGGTTTGCTTTCCATATTGACAATGCTCACAAAATGAAAAATCAGAGAAAGATAACACAGGTAAGTAGCCAGAACGAGAAAGATTTTCCATTCCACTACGAGATATATGGCCCAAACGACCATGCCAAATACAAGCCATAGGCTGTTCAGTAACAGCTAACAAGTGTTCTTTCTGTGATACAAATAAAGGGTAAAGTGAGCCAACTTTCCTTCCTTTTGCAATAACCATATTGCCCTTTGATATACGAAAGGACTGAGCATAGAAGACCACCTTGTAACCAAGGTCATCAAGTTGACCAACTGACATCAAACTGCGTGATAACTGAGGTACATGGCATACATTATGCATAGTAAATTTTGAACCGTCAATGAACTGCACAACCACATCTCCAATCCCCACAACATCACACTGGTAAGAGTCACCAAGTCTCACGGTACCAAGAGACTTTGCAGCATAACTAGAGAACCATTCTCTATGTGGTGTCACATGGAAAGAAGCACCAGAATCTAGCAGCCAGGTGTGGGAAAGAGAATCAGCCATAAGTGCCTCAGATGGCACAGTACTATCAAGTGTCAACACATCAGCATCATCAGAAATAGCATTAATTTCTTCAATCTTCACAGTCGAAGTAGATGGTGCAGGTAACTGTTTAACATGCCCATCAACATTCTGTCCTTTACCTTTAGCATTCTTTAATGCATAACAGTCTTTCTTCATGTGTCCTTTCTTATGACAATAATGGCATTCAATATCCCTCTTCCTTGATTTACTTCTGCTCTTATTCCGTTGACCATTCTTTTCCTTGTTCTTGCTCCTGCCACGTTGTTGATTCTTTCCTTGGTAAGAATCACGAACATTATATGCATCTCCACTCTGAGTGCCAACCATAGATTTTCTACGAATCTCCTCACTCAAGAGTGCTCCACATATGTCATCATAGACGAGTTTACCACCTGGTGCACTATTGCTAATAGCTGTGCAAAATGTATCCCATGATGATGGCAGGGTGCATAACAGCAATACTGCTTTCATTTCATTGTCCATATCCATTTTCTGAGCCTGTAACTGGGAGAATATGGCATCAAACTCATTTAGATGAGCAGCAACACTATCTGTGTCCTTCATACGAAGGTCGTATAATTTTCTCATCAGATATACTTTATTTGATGCCGTCTCTTTTTCATATGTATTGCATAACTTCTTCCAAAGCTCCTCTGCACTTTCACAGTCTAATACTGTAAAGTAAACATTATCTGCTAGGTGCAAGCGAATGGTAGACCTGGCCATTTCATCTAACTCATCCCAATCATCTTCATCCATGTCAGCAGGCTTCTTTGAAATCCCATTTACTGGCTTCCATTGCCTTCTTTGAATCAGCACATCTTTAATCTGATTCTTCCATAGAGCAAAGTTTGTGCCATCAAATTTTCGGATCTCAAAATGGTCTTTGCCGTGCAAGTTATAGCTCCTCCTCGGAACGCTAGCACTAGACCCTGATCCACCGGATGTGCCTGAGACCTCTGATGCCATGATCGTAGAGAACTGAATAGAATGATAATGGAGCTAGAAGAGTCCAAACACCAAGAAATAAGTGTATCAAGGAGTAAATCGACCACTATATAGTTGACTAAACCAAAAATCTGGAAAAATTTTGCCAGAGTATCCTCTGCAATATTAGCATATGACCAGTGTCAAAGTATCATAAAACTGCAAGTACTGACATGTCTACCTGCATAGTGAATCACTGACTCCACTGCATATAATCAGTTACCCAATAGAAGCCAACTAGGCTTATCGAGCACCTATGAACAACTATCATACATCTCCTATGGCGAGGCTGGGTAAGCCTTCCACCTGCATCACCGAAGAGACCCCGACATCTGGGTGTCTCCCAGTTAAGAAAACCTCACCACGACCCTCTTTATCAAACGTAAAAGGCTTTATGCAAAGAACGTAACCGCCATATCAATGCCCACATGGACGTACATAAGCGGTATCCACAGAAGCGTACATGGTGTGTATGTGCTCAATATATGCAGTAAAATGACACTGAAAGGCTGAATACACAGCCCAAAAACTAGCCAATAACACCTGCAAGTGTCTGTCACCTCTGATGTTTTAGGCTTTACAAACCTGCATAAATTTGCAGCGACTGCTCCCACCAAAACTGAAAAACCCCTTGAGAAACCTGTAGTTTTACGAGTGTGGCTGAAAATACAGCCCCAAAGGTTGATATTTATTGTCTGAGAAGTACAAGGAACACTCTTCTTGATGTTCTTGGACCTGTGTGAAGAGAACTACGTGCGAAAGTACTCCGAAATGGCTCCAAAAACACCCCAAAATTGCTTCAGAAATAGGCTTTAAAAGCAAAAATGAAGCTTTGAGGGACCAAAACTTGTTCAAGGTAATGTCAACCTTAGTCTTTCCCCTTCTTCAAACACCACAAGAGTATAGCTTAGTGGCAAGAGATTGCCACGGTTAAGCGAGCTCTGGGGGGAACAGTACTGGGATGGGTGACCTCCCGGGAAGTACCGGAACCTCTATATTCCTTGATCGTTGAGGTCCTCCCTCGCGCGCAGCCAACGGCGCCAACGGTGACTTCGGTGACTCGGATGACAAGGTGTGCCAAGGTCTATGCCTTGGTCGCCACACTGCACTCTCCTTCTCGAGAGCTCCACGACGATATGCTCGGAGTAGAAAAACGAGCTCCTGACGCCACACACAGTACTCCGCACAGAGGTTGTAGAATACGCAGAAAACGTAGTACACAGGGAGCACGAAGACAACCTTCTTAGGTCTTACAAATGCGGTTGAACTTACAGTCTGTGACTGACCAGGCCACTATATGTTTTATTAAAGAACATATACAAAGAAGTGTCCGGTGGCCATTTGGCCTTTCACATGGACACTAACGGTAACAAACACACTAGGACCATCGGGGCAAGAATATACGCCATTAGGCCTAATGGGCTACTTATCTTTGTACATTCTCTAGTAATACATTCAGTATTGTGTGTTGTCCTCCAAGCTTCTTCTTCTTCCTTGAGTTGCTCCCATGCTTTCACAGACTTCTAACTCCAATGATTGGTATCAGAGCAAGTCGTCGCTTCATCGAGGGCATCGTCGACACTCCTTCAATCTCAAAATCACATGGATTCTGGTGAGCATACTCAACGTGTTTCTGAGATCAAAACAGCTTCACTGTGTTGTGTCGAAATCGCAATCTGAGCTCATTTCGACCTCCGAATGCACTATTACAGTGCTTGTGTAGGCTATTTTGTCTTTATGTTCCAAAGGTATATACCAATTTTGGTTCGCCAATATAAGCGTCTCGAAGTCTGCTAGAGGTTTAGCAGAATTTGTCTAGGTAGTTCTATTCAACTTTTTGACATACAATCAATTTTTTGCATCAAGGTATTTTAGTCACCAGCCATAGCTGAAAGCAGTGATGTATTTTGTATGTTGGTTGTTGAGGATAATTTGGATGGTACCAACTACCCGTTGCGGGCTTATATGATGCGACATGTATTGGTTGCAAAAGGAATGTGAAACATTGTGCAAGGTCTTGAAAAACGTCCTATCACACCTACAACTGTTACAACTGCAAATACTGAAGCTGATGCAAAAGGTGTCGAAGATGATGATATTCTGCATATTCCTGTTCGTGCTTCCATTTCTGTTGGACCTATTGTAGATCAAATTCATTGGGATGGTAGAGATGCCCAGAGCAAATTCATTGGGATGGTTGATAGCTTTGTCTATCAAATGTGCCATTATTCTTCACATTCGCTCTTGTAGAACAGCTAAGGATGCTTGGGATACACTTAGCACATTGTACCAAGTTAGGAATGAGGCTCATGTTGCTTACCTCCAAAAACAATTGGAGAGTGAGCACATGAATGAAGGTGATTCTATGGACAATTTTTTAACAAAGATCAAAGACTTGAAGGAAAAATTGATTTTTGCTGATGAGGTTATACCAGATAGCTCACTTGTGCAGACCGTTCTAAATGGTCTTCCTTATTCATATTAGAGTTTTGATTCTACTCTTCTGTTGACAATGAAAGGAAATCAAATGCCTTTGTCATTTGAGAAGTTAGTCTCTATTTTGTTGTAGGAAGATCAGTCCAGGCAGAATAGGTCCATTATGTGTGTTGCAAATCAAGCTTTCCTGGCTAGTTAGAAGGGCAAAGGAAAATGGAGCTCTTCAATTAGTAAGCAGAAATCTCCTAATTCTGCACATTCGAAGAAGAAAGACAAAGATGAGAAGAAATCAAAAAAGCAGAAATTTTTTTGCAAGTACTATAAAGGAAATGATCATATCATAAAGAAGTTTCCTAAATTGGTTGCAAAAGAGGCAAAGAAAAAAGAGGCTGGAATGGTTGTTGTAGAGGCCTCTACTCGAAAAAGAGAGTATGCTAACCTTGTGCAGGATGAAGAATGGGTGTTTACTACTGTTTACAGTTTTGACCCATCTTCTCATGAGCAGTGCATGTCTGCAGTAAACTTAGATGTTTGGTACTTTGATAGTGGGACAACTAACCAAACATATTACCTCGCAGCGTAGTTTCTTCTCTTCACTCGAGCCTTCCCCTACAGGGAACACTATCACATTTGCCAACAACTCCTCTTATCCTGTCATGGGAGTTGGTAAGATCATTCTGACTACTGCTGATGGTAGTTCTTTCACTTTGTCAGATGCTTTATTTGTGCCAGGGATCAAGAAGAATTTGTTATCAGTTTCCACATTAGCCTAGATTGGCTTGGTTGTGAAATTTGTTGATGATAGATGTATAGTTCATGATCTGTCAAATGGCGATGTTATTATTGCTTCTGTCATTTTATGTCGTGGGCTGCATAAGCTCATAGACTATGAAAAATAAGAGAATGATTTGGCATGTTTGCAATACATGATTCTCAAGCTATGTCATATGCAAAGCTTTGGCATGCACGCTTTGGTCATCTCTTTCTCTTTCTAGTGCTGCATGGGCTTCCAGGAGGTCTGCATGGGTTTCCAACAAAATTTGCATATTCTCTTAGGGGATGGCCTTGAACTTCTCGGGGTCAATTTCCTGTGGGGAACCTTCCATCGCTGCTTCCAAGTTTTCTTCGTTCTGTTTCTGTAGTCGTTTATTTTCTGCGAGTGTTGTAGACATGTGCTTTCGTAATAGGGCTAGGTTGCGTCGAAGCTTGAGATTCTCTATTATCTGGGCATGTAGCATATCATCCATTTGTTGTTTTTCTTCTGCATCTGACTGGGGTGGATTGGCCACTAACTGTTCATGTTGTGCTTGTAGGGTAGTATACAATTGTTGTAATAGCCGCTTCTCCTTTTCTAAATCAATGAATTTTCCTTGTAATGTTTCATGGCTTCTGAACAGACTAGTATGTTGAGCATCTACGTGCTGATAATGTTGTTGTAGTTGAGACATACACTGGTACATGTTATTAAATACATTATTAACAGGGGTGGATGCGGGAAGTGTGTTGAATGCAGAAGGGAAGGGGAGTGTGTATGCAGTGCTGGAAAAGGGTGAAGTGGGTGGTGGGGGAATGGGAGATGGTGGGTGTATGGGGGGAGGGAGAGGTGCAGAGGTGGGTGATATGTCCATAAAATCAAAAGTGGATGCAGTAGTGGGAGTGATTATGAACATGGGAATTGTGGGTGCACTGATAGTGGTGAAAGTGTACAGTGGTGTGTGCAATTGTGAATATGAACCGCCAGGAAATGTGATCGGGGGAACGAGGTTTTCCGTGGTTACAGTGTCCGTGGTAGTGTATACAAGAGAGGTGGAGATAGGGTGTGTGGGTTGCGTGGGTTGACTGATGGTCTGTGCTTCGGTATGGGCAGTGGACTCTGAGGCGGTGACAGTAGTGGTTACACTGGTAGTGGGAGGTGAATGTGGTGGAGTGGGAGGTAGGGGTGGCAAAGGGGGTGACGGAGGTGCACTTGATGTATGGGTTTCCTCAGTATCATGAACGGTGTGTGTTGTGCCCGGGGTTGTGGATGTTCCTTGTGGTTCTGATACTCTTACATTCATCTGTTTTCCTGATCGAGGGGGGCATCTTCCGTATCTTCGCTCCGTTCTTCGTGATTGTGCAAGGGCGGTATGCACCATCTCAGGTACCCCCAATGCATCAGCTATCATGTCAAGGGTTGCTCTGTATTGCTCGTCCACACCTTCCTCCTCAAGGATTTGGTTCATGAGGGCTTTTCTTGCTACTAGGGACAGTCTGTGTTGCTCTTGAACTCTATTGATGGTATCATACAGCTTCTTCAATTCCTTTGTATAAGCCGGGGCTCCTTCAAGTTCCTGTAGAACTTCTTGCTCATATTCATGCGCTTCCTCATTAGAATCATCCTCTTGTTCTTCTTCTTCTTCATCCTCCACTTCAACTACTCTTGGTTGGACTGGATGGGGTTGGTCTGCGACTGTCTGCTGGCCGCTTGCCTGTTCTGCCTTGACTTCCGCGTTAACTGCCTCGATTATCCTGGCTACCTCCTCATCGGTTAGGTCTTCTAATGTGAATCTGTGAGGAAACTCTAAGTCTGTTGGTACCGGTGGAAACACCAGATTCGGTCCATCAGTGTTGTGCCTTGGTAATCTGATCGTGAATGGTTGCACCCGTCTGGGAAGCCGTGGAGTTGTCTCTGGTTTTAGTGTCGCACCACGGGCTTGTGCACAGGGCATCTGAACTGCACCTCTCATTTTCTTTGATGGAGGCCCTGCAGTTGATAGTCTACGTTGAAATTCCTGTACCCTGGTCCAAATTAGTGCCCTTTGAACTGACACATCATAAGCCAAACATCTATACACAATCTTGGTGAGGGCACAACATCCATACAGTACAGACTTTTGCTTTTTATACCGCCTTTGATGAGCCAAGTGGATTTGGTCGATAATCCAGTGGGGCATGTTGGTTGTCAAATCGAAGGCGTCGGCCAAGTATAGACTAAACCATATCTTTTTGGGTGGCATTGTGAACCTCTCGTGAGCGGGGAATGTGAAATGTTGCATGACCATTCGCAAATGAATGGCAATCGTTGTGTCATTGCTACCATGTCCTTTAATTTCGTCAGATTCCTGTTCTTCATATTGTCGGGGACCATGGATTCCTTCTCAGTGGGAATGTGCATTCCTTTCATGTCTAGAGCTTCCCTTACCAAATTGATAGTCAGCCTGAAGCACTTCAGCTCATTGCTCCTTGTGAGAGATGGGGGGACAAAGGTGTTGTATCCCTTTTTGTCTTTGCTCGGAGTGAGGGTGCTAATCAAATACGAGCATCTTAGAAAGTCGGGCTTTGGCAATTGGGATTTGAAGTAATCGTAGAGTTATGCCTTCTTCCATATAGGTTTCAGCCCTTCATTATTTTGCAGTTTCTCAAATTCCCTGGTGAAGAAGTGATACCTGCCCTAGCGCCCATTGAATTCTATCTCGGCCTCCCACATGTAAGTGCCTTCAGCCAGAGATCCTGCCACATCACTGAACCAATGTGAGTTTTTGCTGATCGGCATTGTGTGCCTCTGTGGAGGATTCTGAATCGGTATGGCGTGTAATGCCCTTGTTGGCAGTAGCCAGAGGCATAGAAGACGCGGAAGCATGTAAAGGCAGAGCAGGGAGTCAGTCGGATCTTTTTTCAAAAGAATTATGTTTTAAAATACTTTTCAAAAACCTCCAATAGTGATTTTTATCACTATTGTAACATATGTAACATAGAAAAAACCCTTTTCTTAATTTCTAGCTCCATTTTGTGCAAGCCAAGGAGTCCTCGAGCTTGAGGAGATTAGGTAGAATGAGCGTATCAATTTTGGTTCTTTTTAGACACCGTTTACCACTTCAAATAGCACTTAGGACCTATTTTTTAACTATGCCGGTCACTAGATGTGAAACCGGTCAAAACTAGTCTAGAATCTATAAAAAGAGCTAGAGAGCTCATTTTTGAGGTTGGTTAGTGTGAGCTTAGAGCTATTTTGAGCTTGTAAGAGTGTTCTTGAGCAATAGAGTTGATTCCTCACCTTCCATTGTGTCTCGCTTGTCTCTTCGTAGTGTGTGTGTATGTGTGTGTGCATCTCTATGCTTCTCACCTTCACTCTCACTTCATCTCACATTCACGATCTTCATATCACTCCTATCTCTTCCGCGGATTGACATTAAGGAGGTGGAGCTTCTTAACGTGGTTCTCACCATTGTGCTAGAGCAACACCAAATTTGGCACCGTTGTCGGGGATCGAGTCTAGGACGAATGTGTGATGGTAAGAGTATAGCAAAAGTGGCGTTGGAAGGTAAAAATTTCAGTTTTTTGTTGTTGTTTTTAGCTAGTTTTTAGTGTTTTTCACCTCCCTCACACTCCATCTTCATCACCGCATCATCATCTCCAACTCCAAAAAAATCAAAAAATTCACCATATCCACCCATTCTCCTCATTTCCCCTCATTTGTGCATGTGCAAGAGAGAGAGAGAGAGCTTTTGTGCTTGTGTGTACTTGTGTGTTTTTGAGTTTTCTTGCAGATACAGAGCTCCAGTGCATCATGAAAGCTTGGAAAAGGTAAAAATTCACTTTCTGTCAGAAATCTGCCGAGTGTGTCAGACCATCGCGATGGTCTGCCAAGTTTGGTAATTTTGGTAAGCGACCACACCACGAGGTAGGCAACACAAGCGTATGCACGAATCCACAGACGCATTTCAAAAATTCACACTTTGGTGGACCATCGCGATTGTGTCACACCATCGCGATTGGCTCACTAGCCACGCCATCGCGACGAGACCCTTACACCATCGCGACAATTCAAAATTTGGACCATCGCGATTGGCTCACACCATCGCATATGTGACCATCGCGACGGTTCACTTCAGACCATCGCGACGGTTCACGTTGACCGTTGACCGACGCCATCGCGATTGTTCACTCAGTCGGACCATCGCGACGCCTCACCCCGACCATCGCGATTGCTCACATTTAGACCATCGCGATTGCTCACATTTAGACCATCGCGACCGTGCACTTCAGACCATCACGACGGCTTGCGCACACACCATCGCGACGATTCGCCTGGACCATCGCAACGGTCCCAGACCATCGCAATCATCTCACACCATCGCGATTGCCCACCCAAACGCAAATTTTAGGGTTTGATTTTTTGACCAATTTTGGGGCTATTTTTGGGAAATTTTTGGGTGATTAGACTCATAGGAGACCCCTTAGCTCATATTTGAAGAAAAACCTGTTTGTGAGTTTTTACCCCCGAGGGCCTGAACGCTCATATCTTTCTCATCCGAAGTCCGTTTTTTGAGCTTAATAGCTAATTTGAGGTTGACCATCTGTGGGACTAGGAAAGAAAGGGGGCCTTGGGAAGAAAATTTTTGCCAAAAGTTAAGGGACTTAAAAGTGTATAAACTTAGGTGCTTGATCATCCATTGTGATATTGGTCTAATATTGGATTTTTCCAGGTCTAGCAAAGGCAACCAAAGCAAGGCAGTGAAGGGCATAAAGCTTGGGAAGCGCGACTTCTTGGGCATCAGAGCAACCAGAAAAGCTGACTCGAGGTTGGAAGATTACTCAACCCCCTCAGTCAATTCTTAGCTTAGGCTAAATGTTAGCATTGTGGATTCAAGACGATAGGAATGCCTCAAGTTCAAGAGAATTAAATTTATCAAGTTCAAGACTAAAGTAAAGGTGTGTAATACGAAAACCTAAAGGAAAGAACATAAGTCTGACGGAACGAGAACTCAAAGTACCACAGAAAGTCGAATTCTTGACACATACATCAAGACAAGAATATAAAGAAAATTTAAAAAGAATCAAGAAAGAAATAACAAATAATCATTGACGATCTGAGCGTGCACTGAGCGTGCAAGGAAGAAAATTCATGAACCTTAGATCGGGCAAACACATAGGTAAGTCAGACCGATGAAGCCTTAGATCATCAGAGGCAAGTGTAAGAACTACTGCACAATCGTGGGCTCAACAATTGAACACTAGTTATCCCTACGAGAGCTTAGATACTAGTGAATCAGAAATGGCATTTAGCACAGACAGACCAGAAGGAGGGTCAAATGGCATACTTAGAAAGACCAGAAGGACCCTATAGGACTCAATTGTAGTTTCTGCGAACAACCGATTAGGTGCTCGCATCTATGAGGATGGTTTGAGAAAACAAGTGGTGCAAATGCACAACTCCGATCAACCCATTGGATTGGAACGTCCAATGGTGAAATTCGAGAGAGACGCGTACATAGACAAGGAAGGAACGATGTACATCTTAAGTATGCAGCCAAACAATACGAATGAGTTTGGCGTGATTCAGTTAGAGACGGAAGCGAGATCTCAAGGAAAAGAACCATTAGAAGAACCTATAACACCTAGAGGGAAATCTGTACTGACATGGGTACTAGTTCCAGATTGGACCCCTCAGGACAACAGAAGCATAGAGTTGTTTGTAAATAAAGAAACTGATGAAGCTTTTTGGAGATACAAAACAGAACAACCTAGCAAGGTAGGTTCCATTATAATCTACAAGTTCAAGGACCCGAATACACCTGGAAAGGTTGTATACCTGGATGAGACTTCAGAAAGAGTCTTTGTGGTGCCTGACCACGCTAGAAACACATACACATGGAGAGGTGATTTAGTATTCCCTCCATCTCGAGCAAACGTAAATGCGAGCCAACAAGGGGTAGGAACATCCTCAGCCCATGGCATGCAAAGAGAAAAGAACAAAGAAAGACCGGAAGTAAGCTTCAATCATCCCCTAGGAAGAGATCGAACCACCATAAATACGGATAGAGTGGAAAGACAAAGAATGCCAGGTGGTAGAGATGATTTTCCTCTACCTAGACCACGTGAACGTGCAAGAATACTGAGACCCACTCAGTTAGTAAAATCCATGAAAAACTATTTTGATGGGATAGGAGATCCCTATGACCATGTCACGAAATTTAAGCAAGTGCTACAAGCCGAGCAAGTCGAAGACATGTTCACGCAATACAACGCATTTGGACTAACGTTAAAGAATACTGCTTTAACTTGGTTCCAACCATTGCAACAAAGGCAATTTAGAGACATCCATCACTTTTTAGAGTCATTCATCACAGAATTCTCCAAGTGCTACAAGCCGAGCAAGTCGAAGACATGTTCACGCAATACAACGCATTTGGACTAACGTTAAAGAATACTGCTTTAACTTGGTTCCAACCATTGCAACAAAGGCAATTTAGAGACATCCATCACTTTTTAGAGTCATTCATCACAGAATTCTCTAAAAGTGGGATTAGACATGATACGTCTTTGTTGATTCATAGCTTTAAACAGACCCCTCAAGAAACAGTTAGACTCACAGGACGTAGGTTTAGACAATATGTTGAAAGATCTCCAATGCAAGAGCTACCCTCACAGGCCAAACAAGTGTCATTGTTTCTAGACGGCTTGTTGAGCTCTAAACTACGCTCCTATGTATACTTGAAAGAACCCAGAACGCTAGAGCAGTGTGTGAGAATATGCATAGACATTGAGGACAACTTAGGAGACGAGTTGGAACTCTCAAAACTCTACAAGGACTCGGATTGTTCTTCTCTAGCATCCACAAAATTGTCTAACTCGATAGAGGACCTAGCAGAAAAAATGGCCCAGAAACTAGGAGTTTCTAGTAAACAGGTGCCCAAGTTAACAACTAACGTATGTTGTTACACTTGTGGTGGAAGTCATTTGGCAAACGTGTGTCCCAACGTGACACAACCACAAGCCAACCCTAGTGGCCAATACTGTACGATTGAGAGAAGATACACTAATCATACGGCTCAGGACTGCCCATACAACAAACAAGCAGTAAGACAAAACTACCCAAAAGCATACCAGCAGCTAGGTAGGTATCAAGGCCAATACAATGCTCAGCCTTATTACTATAGGCCTCCTCAGAACTACCCCTACCAGGCTCAATAGAGACCTCAACCTGTATTAGCTCAGCAGCCACCCCCACCAGCGAATGTCATCTCAGTCAAATACGCTGCTGCTGCAGAAGAAAACCTAAGTAGGGCTTTAGTGCCTTCTTCACCCTTGATCACAGAGAGTGACCCGAACTCAAACAATTTTGACTCTACTCATGCAGATAGTCCACCCGCATATTACACAGAGTCACCAGAACATGTGGAGACATATCATTATGATAGTCCACCAGTGGAACCTAGTTGGGAGCCCGATTATGCTAACGTGATGTACACAAACCCAAACCCAAACCCACGGCCCCAATTGAGACAGCAAAGACCACAGGGCCCTAGAGGACCATGCTTTAGGTGCCAAGGAGATCACTTCATAAAGGATTGTCCACATCCTCCGATAGCAGGACAATCACAGTACTATAACATACAAGGCTTTTGTGCCGATTGTGGCAAAGAGCACATAATCAAAGATTGTCCTAAGAACCCAATTAACACTTCAAGTGTGACACCGATCAACGTGATAGGTATTGTAAACAATGCAGATGGATCCAACCCTACATATGTGCCTATCCAAGCTATAACAAGAGCCCAAGCGCTCTTACAGAACCAACAGCTTAATCAGGAGAAAGTAGCCGGAAGTAGTGAAGTTGTAGAATCTAGCAGTAAAAAAACGAAATCTTGGAAAGATTCTAGAGAGAGGATCAAGAGAAAATGGAGTAAAAAGATAACTGAGTTGGAAGGAAGTCTCAAGGAATCTAGAGCCAAAATTGTAGAATTGACTTCACAGGAATTGAATCAAGAGAACCCAGCTCAAAAATCAGGATCAGTTTTAGCGGAACCCATACCAGAAAATCTAGACATGATGTTTCGTGCATATCAGGCTAGATTAAAAGAGGGACCTCAAGTAGCTGAAATGAGTAAGAACTACCCACGAGCTGATTTAGAAATTGAGAGAACTAAACTTTGTATGAAGATGGTAGAATTAGCACAAGCTTTGTTCGAAGCCTCTAGATATCTTAATTGGAATAACATGGCAAAACCGGAATTACATTTTCAAGGACTAATGGACAGGCTAGAATACTTGATAGAGAGCAAAGAGAAAAAGGATCAGCATAGGAACCCTGTCCCAGAGACACAGGAAAAGAATGCACCATCCCTGTCTCAAGTACCCAACACAGAAAGTCAAGACAACCTGTCTTCCATACATAGATATTCACATGAATTTTTGAGAGAAATCCAAGAAGAGAAGTGGAGAAAAGAACAAGGAACTCATCCTCCTATTCAAGAAATAGACGACTTGCAGGAACAATTTCCCCAAGATATCCCCTC
This sequence comes from Ceratopteris richardii, assembly GCA_020310875.1. Lineage (NCBI taxonomy): Eukaryota > Viridiplantae > Streptophyta > Polypodiopsida > Polypodiales > Pteridaceae > Ceratopteris > Ceratopteris richardii. The sequence continues at coordinate 132,704,090 of CM035441.1, read as the reverse complement.
TATTTACGATGATGTAGAGGAAGAACAACTGAGTGAACACACGGGTTTTGAATCCAATTCTTTACAAGAATTACCTCAGTTCACAGGATCTTGGGAAGCAAAGTCTATTAGTATGAGAGCACCCACGATAATAGTGAGGAATGACGAATCAGTGATCCCTAGAAACACGAAAGTGATCAAGAACACTAAAGTACAGTGTAATCTCACCCTGGAGGAGTTGTTAAAGGTAAAACCAGAATTGTGGAAGCATGTAGCAAATCAATTGCCTGAGCTTGCTACAACTTCCTCTCAGATAGGATCACATAAAAAGGTACCAGAGATACCCGTAGAAAAGATCGGAGATGTAAGTGAAGGAGAGGAAGGTAATACTTATCTTCCAATAACCCATCAGGGCTACACCACGAAAGCCATCTTAGATTCAGGAGCCGGAGTCGCCATCGCTACCACCGCTTTATGGAAACGTTGGGGTAAGCCAGCACTCAGACCTACAAGGATGAAGCTACAAATGGCTGATGGACATATAGAAAAACCATTAGGCTTACTAGAAGGCATATCTCTCACCACTTGTGGTGTGGAGTTTGAGCATACTTTCGCCATTTGTGACTTTGCGAAAAATCATGCTTATGAGATGATATTGGGACGACCATTCATGCGTCAGTTGCAAATTGTACAAGATTGGGGAACTAATTCTTTGTACTTGCAACATTTAGGAGTGACTACTAAGGTTCCCTCCACTTCAATTGGCACTAAGTCTTCAGGTTCGGGTTCTACAAGGGGAGAGGTTTGACGCTCGTATTGCATAACTTTATTCCGTAATTCGTCTAATTCTGCTCTGAGTTTGGTGACTTCTTCAGAGGTGTCGACGGCCGGTGTGACTTTGCTTGGTGACTCCTGCTGGTTTCCAGTTGCTTTAATATGTCATCTCTTTCTCTTTCTAGTGCTGCATGGGCTTCCAGGAGGTCTGCATGGGTTTCCAACACAATTTGCATATTCTCTGAGGGGATGGCCTTGAACTTCTCGGGGTCAATTTCCTATGGGGAACCTTCCATTGCTGCTTCCAAGTTTTCTTCGTTCTGTTTCTGTAGTCATTTATTTTCCTCGAGTATTGTAGACATGTGCTTTTGTAATAGGGCTAGGTTGCGTCAAAGCTTCAGATTCTCTGTTATCTGGGCGTGTAGCATATCATCCATTTGTTGTTTTTCTTCTGCATCTGACTGGGGTGGATTCACCACTAACTGTTCATGTTATGCTTGTAGGGTAGTATACTGTTGTTGTAATAGCCGCTTCTCCTTTTCTAAATCAATGAATTTTCCTTGTAATGTTTCATGGCTTCTGAACAGACTGGTATGTTGAGCATTTAGGTGCTGATAATGTTGTTGTAGTTGAGACATACACTGGTACATGTTATTAAATACATTATTAATAGGGGTGGATGCGGGAAGGGTGTTGAATGCAGAAGGGAAGGGGAAAGGGAAGGGGAGTGTGTATGCAGTGCTGGAAAAGGGTGAAGTTGGTGGTGGGGGAATGGGAGATGGTGGGTGTATGGGGGGAGGGAGAGGTGCAGAGGTGGGTGATATGTCCATAAAATCAAAAGTGGATGCAGTAGTGGGAGTGATTGTGAACATGGGAATTGTGGGTGCATTGATAGTGGTGAAAGTGTACAGTGGTGTGTGCAATTGTGAATATGAACTGCCAAGAAATGTGATCGGGGGAACGGGGTTTTCTGTGGTTACAGTGTCCGTGGTAGTGTTTATAAGAGAGGTGGAGATAGGGTGTGTGGGTTGCATGGGTTGACTGATGGTCTGTGCTTCGGTATGGGCAGTGGACTCTGAGGCAGTGACGGTAGTGGTTACACTGGTAGTGGGAGGTGAATGTGGTGGAGTGGGAGGTAGGGGTGGCAAAGGGGGTGACGGAGGTGCACTTGATGTATGGGTTTCCTCAGTATCATGAACAGTGTGTGCTCTGCCCGGGGTTGTGGATGTTCCTTGTGGTTCTGATACTAATACATTCATCTGTTTTCCTGATCGAGGGGGGCGTCTGCCATATCTTCGCTCCGTTCTTCGTGATTGTGCAAGGGTGGTATGCACCGTCTCAGGTACCCCCAACGCATCAGCTATCATATCAAGAGTTGCTCTGTATTGCTCGTCCACACCTTCCTCCTGAAGGATTTGGTTCATGAGGGCTTTTCCTGCTGCTAGGGACAGTCTGTGTTGCTCTTGAACTCTATTGATGGTATCATACAGCTTTTTCAATTCCTTCATATAAGCCGGGGCTCCTTCAAGTTCATGTAGAACTTCTTGCTCATATTCATGCGCTTCCTCATTAGAAAATCCTTCCTGTTCATCCTCTTGTTCTTCTTCTTCTTCATCCTCCACTTCAACTACTCTTGGTTGGACTGGATGGGGTTGGTCTGCGACTGTCTGCTGGCCGCTTGCCTGTTCTGCCTCGACTTCCGCGTTAACTGCCTCGATTATCCTGGCTACCTCCTCATTGGTTAGGTCTTCTAATGTGAATCCATGAGGAAACTCTAAGTCTGTTGGTACCGGTGGAAACACTAGATTCTGTCCATCAGTGCTGTGCCTTGGTAATCTGATCGTGAATGGTTGCACCCGTCTGGGAAGCCGTGGAGTTGTCTCTGGTGTTAGTGTCGCACCGCGGGCTTGTGCACAGGGCATCTGAACTGCGCCTCTCATTTTCTTTGATGGAGGCCCTGCGGTTGATAGTCTACGTTGAAATTCCTGTACCCTGGTCCAAATTAGTGCCCTTTGAACAGGCACATCATAAGCCAAACATCTATACACAATCCTGGTGAGGGCACAGCATCCATACAGTACAGACTTTTGCTTTTTATACCACCTTTGATGAGCCAAGTGTATTTGGTCGATAATCCAATGGGGCATGTTGATTGTCAAATCGAAGGCGTCGGCCAAGTATAGACTAAACCATATCTTTTTGGGTGGCATTGTGAACCTCTCCTGAGCGGGGAATGCGCAATGCTGCAAAAAAATAATGGCCTACTTGCCAAATCGTCGTTGACTACTCTGTCTGCTTGTGCCTTCTCTTCGCTCTGACTCCCTTCGTAAGCTTCCTTGCCTTGTGAGTCCTTCAGTTCCTTGACTACTGCTAACACCTGGGCAAAGCACAAACTTGCTCATTTGAGAGAGACAAATTGAATATCATGCTGAGTTATGCATGAGTAAATCAAGCATCCAACAACCTACTAATAGAGAACAACATCAAATGCATCTCAAACATCATGAAGACTCAACTATAGACCTGTTTCCATAGGAATGGCAATAGTTTGCAATCCTCAAACCCAAAACACTTCAATAATGTGTCAATATATAGTGTTTGACACAAGTCTATTCCCCCATCAAATCGCATAAATTGAATGCCCAAATAATGATGCAAATGCTCCAAATTGGACATCTCAAAAGAGGGATAAAAATCAGCCTTAAATTTAGCAATATGCCTCTCATTAGGACCAATGAGAAGCATGTCATCAACATATACAACGATGATCAAAAGTACATGCTTTGAGTTGGATTGTTCTAAAAAACCATGTGCAATCAACTAGGCATGTATCTTTTCATACGAAGCACATGATGCTTGCCTCAAACCATATAATGCATCTTTTAGCCCACACACTTTGTTACGCCCTTTTTGCACAAAACCATTGGGATGAAATACATACACTACTATTGGAGTTTGAGGTTTGCGGAAGCACTTGAAGAACACAAGGAAGAAGAAGAACACACAATACTGAATGTATTACCACTAGAATGTACAAAGATAGGTGACTCATTAGGGCTATAGGAGTATATACAAGCTGGGGAAAAAAACCTCCTAAAGAGGGAAAAAATTGCCCTGATGGTCCTAGTGTTTTCACACACATCACTACCTAAATATATCAACAAATTCCCCCTGGGAGTGATGTGGTGAACAAGGAGCTAGCACTCAAGTATAAGGAAATGCCAAGCTATGTGGAATCAATCCACAAAAGGAAGTAAGCCCAAAGCTTTGCGAAAAGCTTCAAACTTCTCCCTAGGCATGGCCTTTGTGAAAAGATTCTCAATGTTCTCCTGTGAGCATGGAACACATGGTTGGTGCCTCACAATTCCCAATGTGCTCTGACTGTCAGTGAAGATGGTGGTGGTAGAAGAATGACCAACACCCAAATCAGCCATAAGGCATCTAAGGCACACACACTCAACAACCTTTATGAAAGATACCGATACTCATCCTCATAATTAGAAGTGGCCATAGTAGGCTACTTCTTGCTCAACCAAGATATGCATGAGCTACCATGCATGAAGAAAAATTGATGGTGGACACATGAGTGTCATAGCGACTAGCCCAATGAGAGTCAGAAAAAGCATGTAAATATGGAGGTAGTGATTGAAGTATTTCGATGGCGTGCACCACACTGGACTCTCCTTCTCGAGAGCTCCACGACGATATGCTCAAAGTTGAAAACCGAGCTCCTGTCACCACACACAGTACTCCGCACAAGATGTTGTAGAATACGCAGAAAACGCAGTACACAGGGAGCACGAACACAGACTTCTTAGATCTTACAAATGCGGTCGAACTTACAGTCTGTGACTGACCAGGCCACTATATGTTTTATTAAAGAACATATACAAAGAAGTGTCCGGTGGCCATTTGGCCTTTCACATGGACACTAACGGTAACAATCTCCCACTAAAGGCCAATATGGCCAGAGTAACTATGGGAGAAAAAAGAAAGAATGATAAAAAATACCTGAGTGTAAGTATACAAACTATACCTCCCACCTGATGGGCATGTTACACAGTATACAAGTGACTGCGTAAGATCAAGAATCAAGTAACCCCCATCAAGTGACAACAGTGTCGAAAGCTATCCTGTGGTAGAGCTTTAGTCAAAGCATCTGCAGCATTATCTCGAGTGTGAACCTTCTCAAGAATAATGCTCTCAGTGGCTAAGCAATCTCTAATGAAGTGATACCTCACCTCAATGTGCTTGGTCTTTGCATGATAGACCGGATTCTTAGCCAAAGCAATGGCACTCTGACTATCACTGAGCAAGTGAGGTACATGCTGAGGCAAAACCATATCACAAGCAAGACGAGAAAGCCACAATGCTTCCTTACATGCCTCACTTGCTGCAACATACTCTGCTTCTGTGGTGGAAACAGCTGTACATTCTTGAAGATGAGATCTCCAAGAGATAGCACCTCCAGCAAAATGAAAAATGTACCCTGATGTAGACTTACGATTGTCTACACAACCAGCATAGTCAGAATCTGTGTAACCAATAATGGATGCTTTCCCTCTACCTAAGCATAGACACTTGTCCTTAGTGCCACTCAGATATCTCAAAATCATTTTGACCGCTTCCCAATGTTTCTTGCCAGGATTAGACATATATCTGCTCACAACTCCCACTGCAAATGCAATGTCTGGTCTCGTAGCTACCATAGCATACATGAGACTACCAACAGCAGACTGATAGGGAATTTTGGTCATGAATTCCTTTTCCTCATCTGATTTGGGGCAGTCATCCTTGCTCAATTTCACATATGTGGGTAAAGGTGTACTCAATGCCTTTCCACCCTGCATATTGAATCGATGAAGTACTTTGGATATGTACTCACTTTGAGAAAAGTATATGCATCTTTTATTCCTATCACGAGTAATGCGCATGCCAAGAATATGTTTGGCATCCCCCAAATCCTTCATATCAAATGTCTGACTCAACTTCTTTTTGAGAATTGACAAATCATAAGAGGACTTCCCAGCAATCAACATATCATCGACGTAAAGTATCAAGCATATCAAGCTGCCATCAGAACATCTCTTTGTGTAGAGACAATGATCCTCATTGCTCCGAGAATAGCCTTGGGACTTCATAAAAGCATCAAACTTTTGGTACCATTGTCTAGGAGACTGTTTAAGTCCATACAAGCTCTTCTTGAGCTTACAAACTAGACTTTCCTTGCCAGGAACTACATAACCCTCTGGTTGTTCCATATAGATCTCATCTGTAAGATCTCCATGCAAGAAAGCTGTTTTCACATCCATTTGGACTAGCTCTAAGTCCTCCATTGCAACGAATCCAAGCAACATGCGCAAAGTAGTCATCTTGACCACTGGGGAGAAGATTTCCTCAAAATCAACACCATGTTGTTGCTTAAAACCCTTTGCAACAAGTCGTGCTTTATATTTTGGAGAAGCACTATCTGATGTGAATTTCAGCTTATATACCCATTTACATGGTAAAGCTTTCCTTCCCTTTGGCAAAGGTACTAAGTCCCAAGTACCATTCTTGTGAATAGAATCCAACTCACTCTTCATGGCACGCTCCCACTTGACATGATCCTCTGTCTGCATAGCCTCTTTGTAGCAAGAGGGCTCACCGGCATCTGTTAGCATAACAAAATCTAAACCTGGAACATATCTATCAGGTGGATATGAGACACGTGCAGAACGTCTCAATGGTTGCTGAACAGGAACATGTGCAGACTGATCTGAATGGACATTCTCTTGAACATCCCTATGTGCAGCATTTTTATGCATGCTAACCGGAGGACTAGTATCCTCAAACACCACTCTTCTCACTTCAACCTCCTTAATCGGCTGTTTATGCATCTTAGACTCATTAAAAATGACATCACTACTTCTGATCACTGACCGTGTTTCAGGATCCCATAAGCGATATCCAAATTGTCCTTCTCGACCATATCCAAGAAAAATGCATTTCTTTGACTTATGGTCCAACTTCTGTCTAAGATTCTTGGGTATATGAACATATGCTTCACACCCAAAAACTCGAAGATGATCATAATATGGTGGTTTCCCTGTCCATAACTCTTGTGCCACTTTTAGACCTTTGGAAGTACTAGGTGAAAGGTTAATCACATGAACTGCAGTCAATACTGCTTCTGCCCAAAAACCTTGTGAGAGGTTTGCATGATGCAACATAGAGACTACTCTATCTTGAATAGTTCTATTCATCCTCTCAGCTACACCATTCTGTATTGGGGTATAAGGAGCTGTAAACTCTCTACGAATCCCTCTACACTGACAGAAAAGGCTGAATTCATGTGAGGTATATTCACCCCCATTATCTGAACGTAAAGCCTTAAGCTTAGTTCCTTTTTCAGTCTCAACTGAAGCAAGCCATTTTCTGAAAGTAGGGAATACATCATCCTTCGATTTGATAGGATATACCCAGACTTTTCTAGTAGCATCATCTATGAAAGTAACAAAGTAAAGAGAACCACCTAAGGACCTAGTGGGCATAGGACCACACACATCTGTATGAACAAGATCTAAAGGCTGAATTGAAGAGTCAATGTGCATTTTATGCACATTTCTGGTTTGCTTTCCATATTGACAATGCTCACAAAATGAAAAATCAGAGAAAGATAACACAGGTAAGTAGCCAGAACGAAAAAGATTTTCCATTCCACTACGAGATATATGGCCCAAACGACCATGCCAAATACAAGCCATAGGCTGTTCAGTAACAGCTAACAAGTGTTCTTTCTGTGATACAAATAAAGGGTAAAGTGAGCCAACTTTCCTTCCTTTTGCAATAACCATATTGCCCTTTGATATACGAAAGGATTGAGCATAGAAGACCACCTTGTAACCAAGGTCATCAAGTTGACCAACTGACATCAAACTGCGTGATAACTGAGGTACATGGCGTACATTATGCATAGTAAATTTTGAACCGTCAATGAACTGCACAACCACATCTCCAATCCCCACAACATCACACTGGTAAGAGTCACCAAGTCTCACGGTACCAAGAGACTTTGCTGCATAATTAGAGAACCATTCTCTATGTGGTGTCACATGGAAAGAAGCACCAGAATCTAGCAGCCAGGTGTGGGAAAGAGAATCAGCCATAAGTGCCTCAGATGGCACAGTACTATCAAGTGTCAACACATCAGCATCATCAGAAATAGCATTAATTTCTTCAATCTTCACAGTCAAAGTAGATGGTGCAGGTAACTGTTTAACATGCCCATCAACATTCTGTCCTTTACCTTTAGCATTCTTTAATGCATAACAGTCTTTCTTCATGTGTCCTTTCTTATGACAATAATGGCATTCAATATCCCTCTTCCTTGATTTACTTCTGCTCTTATTCCGTTGACCATTCTTTTCCTTGTTCTTGCTCCTGCCACGTTGTTGATTCTTTCCTTGGTAAGAATCACGAACATTATATGCATCTCCACTCTGAGTGCCAACCATAGATTTTCTACGAATCTCCTCACTCAAGAGTGCTCCACATATGTCATCATAGACGAGTTTACCACCTGGTGCACTATTGCTAATAGCTGTGCAAAATGTATCCCATGATGATGGCAGGGTGCATAACAGCAATACTGCTTTCATTTCATTGTCCATATCCATTTTCTGAGCCTGTAACTGGGAGAATATGGCATCAAACTCATTTAGATGAGCAGCAACACTATCTGTGTCCTTCATACGAAGGTCGTATAATTTTCTCATCAGATATACTTTATTTGATGCCGTCTCTTTTTCATATGTATTGCATAACTTCTTCCAAAGCTCCTCTGCACTTTCACAGTCTAATACTGTAAAGTAAACATTATCTGCTAGGTGCAAGCGAATGGTAGACCTGGCCATTTCATCTAACTCATCCCAATCATCTTCATCCATGTCAGCAGGCTTCTTTGAAATCCCATTTACTGGCTTCCATTGCCTTCTTTGAATCAGCACATCTTTAATCTGATTCTTCCATAGAGCAAAGTTTGTGCCATCAAATTTTTGGATCTCAAAATGGTCTTTGCCCTGCAAGTTATAGCTCCTCCTCGGAACGCTAGCACTAGACCCTGATCCACCGGATGTGCCTGAGACCTCTGATGCCATGATCGTAGAGAACTGAATAGAATGATAATGGAGCTAGAAGAGTCCAAACACCAACAAATAAGTGTATCAAGGAGTAAATCGACCACTATATAGTTGACTAAACCAGAAATCTGGAAAAAATTTTGCCAGAGTATCCTCTGCAAAATTAGCATATGACCAGTGTCAAAGTATCATAAAACTGCAAGTACTAACATGTCTACCTGCATAGTGAATCACTGACTCCACTGCATATAATCAGTTACCCAATAGAAGCCAACTAGGCTTATCGAGCACCTATGAACAACTATCATACATCTCCTATGGCGAGGCTGGGTAAGTCTTCCACCTGCATCACCGAAGAGACCCCGACATCTGGGTGTCTCCCAGTTAAGAAAACCTCACCACGACCCTCTTTATCAAACGTAAAAGGCTTTATGCAAAGAACGTAACCGCTATATCAATGCCCACATGGACGTACATAAGCGGTATCCACAGAAGCGTACATGGTGTGTATGTGCTCAATATATGCAGTAAAATGACACTGAAAGGCTGAATACACAGCCCAAAAAACTAGCCAATAACACCTGCAAGTGTCTGTCAACTCTGATGTTTTAGGCTTTAAAAACCTGCATAAATTTGCAGCGACTGCTCCCACCAAAACTGAAAACCCCTCGAGAAACCTGTAGTTTTATGAGTGTGGCTGAAAATACAGCCCCAAAGGTTGATATTTATTGTCTGAGAAGTACAAGGAACACTCTTCTTGATGTTCTTGGACCTGTGTGAAGAGAACTACGTACGAAAGTACTCCAAAATGGCTCCAAAAACACCCCAAAATTGCTTCAGAAATAGGCTTTAAAAGCAAAAATGAAGCTTTGAGGGACCAAAACTTGTTCAAGGTAATGCCAACCTTAGTCTTTCCCCTTCTTCAAACACCACAAGAGTGTAGCTTAGTGGCAAGAGATTGCCGCGGTTAAGCGAGCTCTGGGGGGAACAGTACTGGGATGGGTGACCTCCCGGGAAGTACCGGGAACCTCTATATTCCTTGATCGTTGAGGTCCTCCCTCGCGCGCAGCCAACGGCGCCAACGGTGACTTCGGTGACTCAGATGACAAGGTATGCCAAGGTATGCCTTGGTCGCCGCCTTAGTCGTAAGCCTTGGAGAAAACCGGTGCTCGCTTCGCTCGCACAAAAGGAACAACGCTTTTTGCCTCGAACAGCTCTGATACCAGTGAAGTATTTCGATGGCGTGCACCACACTGGACTCTCCTTCTCGAGAGCTCCACGACGATATGCTCAAAGTTGAAAACCGAGCTCCTGTCACCACACACAGTACTCCGCACAAGATGTTGTAGAATACGCAGAAAACGCAGTACACAGGGAGCACGAACACAGACTTCTTAGGTCTTACAAATGCGGTCGAACTTACAGTCTGTGACTGACCAGGCCACTATATGTTTTATTAAAGAACATATACAAAGAAGTGTCCGGTGGCCATTTGGCCTTTCACATGGACACTAACGGTAACAGTGATCCCCCCCTTGGGATAAAACAATCCAAGTATCTGAGTACCACTCAAGTAGCAAAAGATGCATTTAGCCACCTGCCAATGCTTGAAACCTAGGCAATGCATAAACTTTCTCATTTGTGAGACAATAAACTGAATATCTGGCCGAGTTATCCATGAGTAAATCAAGCATCCAACAACCTAATCATAGAGAACAACATCAAATGCATCTCCAATGTTATGAAGACTCAATCATAAACCTATCTCCATAGGATTGGCAATAGGTTTGCAGTCTTGAAGGCCAAAACATTGCAATAATGTGTCAATATATTTTGTTTGACACAAAGCTATTCTGCCATGAACTTGCTTAAAATAAAGGCCCAAATAATGATGCAAATGCCCCAAATATGACATCTCAAATGAGGCATGCAAATGAGACTCAAAATCAGCAATATGCTTCTCATGAGGACTAGTGAGAAGCATGTCATCAACATACACAACAATGATGAGAAGCACATCATTTGCATGCTTAACATATAAGGTGCTCTCAATTGGACTCTTCTCAAAACCATGTGCAATTAGGTAGACATGTATCTTTTCATACCAAGCTTGTGGCACTTGTTTCAAACCATATAATGCCTTTTTCAACCTGCTCATGCCCTTTCTGCACAAATCCATCGGGCTAAAAAATATATACTTCTTCATGCAAGTTACCATTCAATGTCCAACTGATGTACATTCCAACCATGATGAGCTGCAAGTGCACAGATGCTATGAACAATAGTCATTCGGCATATAGGTGCAAAGGTCTCATCAAAATCAATGCCTCTTTCTTGAGCATAACCCTTTGCAACAAGCCTAGCCTTATGCCTATCAATTGTTCCATCAAGCTTGCACTTCAACCCTTATATCCACTTAGTGCCAATTGCCTTCTTGGTAGGAGGAAAGTCACATAAAGACCAGGTACCATTTTTCATAATAACATCATTTCTAATTGCAAAGCAGCCATCCACTTTTTAGAATTTTGTGCTTCATCAAATGAAACATGCTCATTCTCATCCTAGAGACTAGAGGCAGCCATAGCATAGTAATCTGATGCAAAAGAAGCACTATGAGAGATTGAACATGTTTGATATGACAGAGGTGCATCTAATTTTCTATCTCGCAAAGTTTGCATCAGCCATTTAAGCATAGTTTTTCCATATCTATATCAGTTTTCTCATCAATAAGTGCATCATGTAAATCTGCATCATCACATGAAACCTATAAAGGCTGAAAAGTTGCCTCATTTGGACAAGTACTAGATTGTCCACCTGTAAAAAGAGGCATCAAGGTGTCATACATGTCTTTGGAGCTAACTGATGTCTCCTTAGTACATGAAATTAATGGCTAAATAGCATCTTCCACAAAAACATCACGGCTAACCAAAATGCATTTGGTCTGTGGATGATACATACATAAGGCTTTGCTTTTAGAACTGTATCCAACAAAAATTCATTTCACTACTTTATCATCCAATTTTGTGTGTTGTTTCTCAGGCACTAATGTATACGCTAGACAACCAAAAACATGCAGGTGAGCAACAGATGGCTTGCGACCATGCCAAGCCTCATATGGAGTGATAGATTGTAATGCTTTAGTGGAACACCTGTTAAGTACATATGTTGCATACATAACAACCTCAAGTCAGAAATTATGTGGTAAAGCCTGACTCTTGACCATACACCTCGCCATTTCCATGAGTGACATGTTCTTCCATTCAGCAACTCCATTCTATTGACATGTATACAACACTATACACTGATGTTTTATACCACATTCAACCAAAATTGCATTAAAATCAGAAGACATAAATTCCCCTCCTCGATCCGAATGGAGGGTGCTCATTTTACATGCTGACAGATTTTTAGCCAAAACCAGAAACTCTTTGAAGCACATAAACACTTCCAACTTTGCATGCCTAGAAAAAGCATCAATGAAAGTCAGGAAGTAAAGATAATTTCTAAAAGAGGGTGTCTGCATAGGACCATAGACATCAGTATGAACAAGATGCAATTTTTTAGTAGCTCAAACTAAACCATCTTTTGGGATCCAAAAATGCTTCATTTTGCCCAAAATACAGTCTTCATAGACATGTTTACCAAGTGCCTCGAGTTTGGGTAGAGAGGACACCATTTTAGATTTCTACAAGCATAACAAACTAGCAAAATTTAGATGACCAAAGAGTGCATGCCTACCAAAGCTTTGCATGTGAGAAAACTTGAGAATCATGTACTGCACATGCTAAATTATTCACACATTTTTCATAGCCTATCAGCTTATACAACCCACATCATAAAATGCCAAAAACAATAATGACATCGCCATTTGACAGATCATGAATTCTACATCTGTGATCAACAAATTTCACAACTAAGCCAATCTTGGCTAAGCTGAAACTGATAACAAATTCTTCTTGATCCTTGAAACAAATAAAGCATCTCATAATGTAAAAAAACTACCATAAGCAATAGTTAGAATGATCTTACCAACTCCGATGACAGGATAAGAGGAGTTATTAGCACATGTTATTCCCTGTAGGGGCAGTCTCAAGTGAAGTGAAGAAACTGTGTTGTGAGGTAATACGTTTGGTTGCCCCATTATCAAAATAACAACATTTGAGTCTACTACAGACCTACACTATCCATGAGAAGATGGGTCATAACTACAAACAGTGGTAAATGCCCATTCTTCATTCTCCACAAGATTAGCAGACTCTGTTTTGTGTGTAGATGCCTCTACACAACAATTCTAGCCTCTTTCTTCCTTGAATCTTTAGCAACCAATTTTGGACAACTCTTTATGACATGATCATTTCCTTTATAGTTAATTTTTGCTTTCCTGTTTTCTTCTCGTCTCTCTCATCCTTCTTTGATTGTGAAAAATTAGTAGATTTTTGCTTACTAATAGAAGAGCTCTATTTACCTTTGCCCTTCTGACTAACTAGGAAAGCTTGATCTGCAACACACATAATGGACCTCATAATAATGCAAAATGCCTAAGTCATTTACATCAAATGTATGCCTAAGTTGTGATATAAAATATTGAAGGTCTGAATCCTTGGGACATGTCATGATCATATCATCAACATATTTGTTACTGTTAGTGTCCATGTGAAAGGCAAAATGGCCACCAGACACTTCTTTGTATATGTTCTTCAATAAAACATATAGTGGCCTGGTCAGCCACAGACTATAAGTTCGACCTCATTTGTAAGACCTAAGAGGTTTGTCTTCGTGCTCACTGCGTACTGTGTTTTCTGCGTATTCTGCAGTCCCTGTGCAGAGTATTGTGTGTGGCCTTAGGAGGTATGTTTTCTACTATGAGGATATCATTGTGGATCTCTCAATCAACAGAGCGCACCGTGGTGCATCACCATCGAATTACTTCACTCGTATCATAGCAATTTGACGGAAAAAGCTTTGTTCCTTTTGTGCGAGTGAAGCAAGCACCCCCTTTCTCCAAGGCATATGACTAAAGCGGCGAACAAGGCATAGACCTTGGCATACCTTGTCATCCGAGTCACCAAAGTCACCGTTGGTGCCATTGGCTGTGCACGAGGGAGGACCTCAATGATCAAGGAATATAGAGGTTCCCGGTACTTCCTGGGAGGTCACCCATCCCAGTACTATTCCCCCCAGAGCTCACTTAACCGTGGCAATCTCTTGCCACTAAGCTACACTCTTGTGGTGTCTAAAGAAGGGGAACGACTAAGGTTGACATTACTTTGAACATGTTCTGGTCCCTCAAAGCTTCATCCTTTGCTTTCAAAGCCTATTTTGGAAGCATTTTTGGGGTGTCTTTTGAAGCCATTTTGGAGTACTTCCGCACATAGTTCTCTTCACACAGGTCCAAGAACATCAAGAAGAGTCTTCTTTGTACTTCTTCGATAATAAATATCAACCTTTGGGGCTGTTCTCAACCACACTCGAAAAACTACAGGTTTCTTGAAAGGTTTCTAGTTTTGGTGGGAGCAGTTGTTGCAAAATTTGTGCAGGTTTTTTTGAGCCTAAAGCATCAGAGTTGACAGACACTTGCAGGTGTTATTGGCTAGTTTTTGGGCTATGTATTCAGTCTTTCAGTGTCATTTTACTGCATATAATGAGCACATACACACCACGTACGCTTCTGTGGATACCGCTTATGTACGTCCATGTGGTCATTGATATAGCGGTTAGGTTCTTTGCATAAAGCCTTTTACGTTTGATAAAGAGGGTCGTGGTGAGGTTTTCTTAACTGGGAGACACCCAAATGTCGGGATCTCTTCGGTGATGCAGGTGGAAGACTTACCCAACCTCTGTTAGAGTATGATCAATGTCTACCCCTCATGATTGTATGCACATTTTGTAAGGCCCCCTTTATGAGGAGAAGCCAAGCGTGCATTACCCAATTGATGGGAATCCCAACTTGAATGTTGGATGAAGGTCATATTGGACCATGTAAGATATTATAAGGAAAGGGAGTTACCAGGGTCCCCAATTGTGGGGTCCGGGGCAGCGGTGAGCAGCCCCGGCTGGGGGGTCCAAGGGGGCCAGCGGGCCCCCTGGCTGGGGGGTCCCAGGGGGCCAGCGGGCCCCCTGGTGGGGGTCCGGGGGCAGCGCCCCCGGCGCGACGGTAAAGGGAATATTCCATGGAATATTCCCTGTCGGAGTCAGAAATCATTTATATTTGTTAGGTCGGTTCAACCAGTCTAAGCCGTGTATGGCAATTACGCGGGCGGTGGCCGCCCACGCCCTACCGCCCATGTATAGCCGTCCATGGCAGGCCACCCATGATCCTATATATACATGACTTCTGCACTACCTAAGACATTGAGTTGAGCCAGCATACCTCTACCTTGTATCTCCCTATCTAGAGTTGTCTAGATCACCATTTAAGCTCTACCTTGAGAGCGCACGGGTGGACAACGCCATCATCTTTGTACTTGCTGCTAGTAGAAAATTGTTGAGATTCTCCTATATCTGTTATCTTCTCTGCTATTGCTCCTGTGTTATATTGCGTAACTATTGTCTTACATGGTATCAGAGCTGTAAGGTTCGAATAGCTTGAGAAGTATCATTATTTTAGCCTACTAGCAGACTAGAATATCAGTAGATTATTCGAGTGATTACATGATGGCTTCATCGTCGAACACTAGTCTTGGTGCTTCACCTAATGTTAATGCTGCACCTATTCGAATTCGTCCACCTGCATTCACTGAAGGGAAGCTGGATGGAACCAACTATACACTCTGGAAGTTCAAAATTTCTGCAATTTTGGACTCCTATGAATTACTTGACACTGTCATGGGACCGATGGGATTGGATCCAGAGCCTATACCAGTTGAAGATCCAGCAAATTCAAGATTGATGATTCAGCCAGATCCAGATCTTCTACGAGCTTGGAAGAGGCGGAATGCTGATGCATTATGTGCGATTGTCACTAGTGTAAGTGATTCTGTGCTTACTTTAGTTCAACATACTACTAAAGCACATGAGGCTTGGGGCATATTGGCTCGACAATATGAGACCAAGAACCACACTAGGATACAGAATTTAGAAAATCAATTGGCAAATGAAAAGCATTCTGATTCTGAAAAGGCTGAAGATTTTATCAAACGGATAAAGCATCTTCAAGATCAATTGGCTGCAGTTGGTGTTGTTATAACACCAGAAGAGCTAGCTCGAAGATCTGTACGTGTTCTTCCAGCAAAGTATGATGGATTAGTAACAGCCCTTAACACTCAGGTAAGGCCAACTCCTCTTACATTTGAAGAGTTTTGTGCCATGCTTTTAGAAGAAGAGATGCGGCTGAAGAATCGGCAAAGTACAACTGATGCTGCATTCTCAGCAAATGCAAAAGGTAAAGGCTCTTCAGAGGGATCAAAGAAGAAGCCAAAGAAGAAAAAGTTCACAGGAAGTTGCTTCTATTGTGAAAAGAAAGGCCATGCCATCAAGGATTGCAGAAAGAAGCAAGCTGATGAACGGAATGGGACTGTAAAATCATCATGGAAGAACAAAGAGTCTGCAAACAACACAGAGCTGGAACTTTGGGTAGCTATTGAAGAGGTATGTTCATCTGCTCAAGCTCGTGTTGATGAGCCATGGATTTTAGACAGTGGAGCTTCTCGCCATATGACTAGTAAAAAGGATTGGTATAGTTCCCTAGTGCCTCTGCGGGAATCCATCAATGTAGTGGTGGGAAACGACTCCAAGTGTCCAGCTGAAGGAACTGGAACCATCTCTTTTATCACTTCTCCAGGTGTTGAGAAAAAGTTATCCGATGTTCTCTATGTACCTACACTCAAAAGAAATTTGTTGTCAGTTTCTGCAATAACAGATCGTGGACTCGAAGTTCACTTCAATAAGAGTGGTGCGGAAATCATGGATTCATCAGGTAATGTTGTAGGTAAAGGCACACGACGGGATAACTTGTATGAGTTAAGTGCTTTAACTGCTACAGAAGATAAAGATGTAAGCAGGTTATGGCACCAACGATTTGGGCATCTCGGATTTGCAGTTTTGAAGGAGATGCAACGAACAGGGATGGTTGCTCATTTGCCTGCATTTTCAGAGTTGCAGGAACCTTGTGAAGCTTGTATGATGGGCAAGCAACAACGAAAGGCATTTCCAAGAGAGACCAGCAATCGATCTCAAGCTCCTCTAGAGTTGGTACATGCTGATCTCTGCGGTAAAATGTCTACACCTGCTTTAGGAGGATCTTTCTACTTCTTGCTGTTAGTCGACGATTATAGTAGAAAGATGTGGGTTTATTTCATTCGAGAGAAGGCTGATGCTTTTGAAAAATTTAAAGCGTGGCATAAGTATGTAGAAAGTGAATCAGGAAGGAAACTGAAGAAATTTAGAACAGATAGAGGAGGTGAATTCTTGTCAACAGAATTCAACAATTACTGTAAGGAGCATGGTGTGAAAAGGCAACTTACCACAGCTCATACACCTCAACAAAATGGCGTTGTTGAGCGCAGGAACAGGACAGTAGTTGAAATGGCTCGTTGTATGTTAAAGGCTCAAGACATGCCTGATTCATTCTGGGCAGAAGCAGTCAATACAGCAGTCTACATCCTCAATCGAAGCTACACAAAAGCTCTGAAGGGGATGACTCCTCAAGAAGCATATTCTGGTAAAAAGCCTTCAGTTTTGCATTTCAGAATTTTTGGTTGTTTCTGTTATGCACATATTCCTGATTCAACAAGATCAAAGTTGGATTCAAAAAGCAAAAAGTGTGTCTTCCTAGGATATAGTGAAGAGTCTAAAGCATACAGGTTATGGGATCCTGAGGCAAGGAAGATTTTTGTCAGCCGAGATGTGGTGTTTGATGAACGACCACACTTAGTAGAAGATAAAGGTAAATCTACTATCTCATCAAACGGAGAAATATCTCACCTTGTGCCTATCAAAAGACAGGTTAAAGTTGAGGAGGAGGAAACATCTGATGGAGAAATTTCCTCAATAAAAAGCCAACCAATTGTAGCTGCACAGCGTAAGCCACTACCGAAGTGGGCACAACAGCTCTTTGATGATCACAATCCACATGTAGATGCACCAGAATCATCATCGGATGGATTACGAAGATCAAAGAGAATAGAGGAGCAAAGAAGAGCCTCAGAACACATTGTTAACATGGCTCTAATGGCAGATATCATGGGTTCGATAAAGGAACCTACCACCATTGAAGAAGCCATTGATGATCCAGATTGGAGAGCGGCAATGCAGTCTGAGTATGATAGTATACTCAAAAATGATACATGGGATCTAGTCGACTTGCCGCCAAAGAAGAAGGTAATAGGTACTAAATGGATTTGGAAAGCTAAGTATAAAGCTGATGGAACATTAGAAAAGTATAAGGCACGATTAGTTGCACAGGGTTTTTCACAGATTGAAGGATTTGATGTTCAAGAAACTTTTGCACCAACAGCACGCATGACAACTATTCGGACGGTACTTGCAGTAGCTGCACAAAAGTCTTGGCCTATTTTCCAGATGGATGTCAAATCTGCATTTTTGAATGGTCACCTCAAGGAGGAGGTATATGTATCTCAACCACCAGGTTTTGAGGTGCCCAATTCAGAAAATAAAGTTTGCAGGTTGAAGAAAGCTTTGTATGGACTTAAGCAAGCTCCACGGGCTTGGTACCAACGAATTGATCATTTTTTCAAAAATATGGGTTTTGAAAGAAGTACTTCTGATGCTAACTTGTATGTAACGAAAAGGGATAGCAAGCTAGTTGTTGTCATTGTATATGTAGATGATTTGATCATTACAGGAGATCATCAGGAACTCATCAATCAAACTCGGATCAGCTTGGGAACTGAGTTTGAAATGACAGACTTAGGTCTACTCCATTTTTGTCTGGGAATTGAAGTATGGCAAAGGAAGGATGGCATTTTCATCTCACAACAAAAATATTCCAAAGAAATTCTCAAGGCATTTGGAATGATGGACTGCAAACCAACTAGCACACCTATGGAGGTAAATCATAAGCTATCTATGGATGATAACATGCCTGATGTAGATGCTAAGAAGTATAGGAAGCTCGTTGGAAGTCTTATTTTTCTGTGCAACACTAGACCAGACATTTGCTATGCTGTTGGAGTGTTAAGCAGGTTTTCCAACAAACCTAAGGAGAGTCACTGGAATGCTGGAATGCGAATTCTAAGGTACATTGCAGGAACCTTGGATTTTGGTATTTTGTATACCACAGGTGATACACTCCAAGGATATTGTGATTCAGATTGGGCTGGAGATTGTGATTCTAGAAAATCAGTTTCTGGATATTGTTTCTCACTTGGTTCAGGAATATTTTCTTGGGTAAGTAGGAAGCAACCAACTCTCGCACTCTCCTCCACTGAAGCAGAGTACAAAGCAGCTTGTTTTGCTTCTTGTGAGGCAGTCTGGTTAAGGAGAATTCTTGCAGATATAGGCTTTCCATCAAATATGCCAATTGTACTCAAGTGTGATAATCAAAGTTGTATGGCTATTGCAAAGAACCCAGTATTTCATGCTCGCACCAAGCACATAGAAGTACAGTACCATTACATTCGTGAGCTAATTGAAGATGAAATTGTGGAGCTAGAATATTGCCCAACAGAGGCAAATTGTGCTGACATATTCACTAAAGCACTTGGAAGAGAGCAGCTCAACAAGCATCTTCAACAGATGGGCATAGGACCGAGACCTACTTGATTTATCATCGGTAAACATTGAGGGGGGGTGTTAGAGTATGATCAATGTCTACCCCTCATGATTGTATGCACATTTTGTAAGGCCCCCTTTATGAGGAGAAGCCAAGCGTGCATTACCCAATTGATGGGAATCCCAACTTGAATGTTGGATGAAGGTCATATTGGACCATGTAAGATATTATAAGGAAAGGGAGTTACCAGGGTCCCCAATTGTGGGGTCCGGGGCAGCGGTGAGCAGCCCCGGCTGGGGGGTCCAAGGGGGCCAGCGGGCCCCCTGGCTGGGGGGTCCCAGGGGGCCAGCGGGCCCCCTGGTGGGGGTCCGGGGGCAGCGCCCCCGGCGCGACGGTAAAGGGAATATTCCATGGAATATTCCCTGTCGGAGTCAGAAATCATTTATATTTGTTAGGTCGGTTCAACCAGTCTAAGCCGTGTATGGCAATTACGCGGGCGGTGGCCGCCCACGCCCTACCGCCCATGTATAGCCGTCCATGGCAGGCCACCCATGATCCTATATATACATGACTTCTGCACTACCTAAGACATTGAGTTGAGCCAGCATACCTCTACCTTGTATCTCCCTATCTAGAGTTGTCTAGATCACCATTTAAGCTCTACCTTGAGAGCGCACGGGTGGACAACGCCATCATCTTTGTACTTGCTGCTAGTAGAAAATTGTTGAGATTCTCCTATATCTGTTATCTTCTCTGCTATTGCTCCTGTGTTATATTGCGTAACTATTGTCTTACAACCTCACCATAGGAGATGTATGATAATTTTTCATAGGTGCTCGATAAGCCTAGTTGGCTTCTGTTGGGTAACTGGTTATATGCAGTGGAGTTAGTGATTCACTATGCAGGAAAACATGTAAGTACTTGCAGTTTTATGATATTTGGACACTGGTCATATGCTCATTTTGCAGAGGATACTCTGGAAAGATTTTTGGTTTAGTCAACTATACAGTGGCCGATTTACTCCTTGATACACTTATTCATTGGTGTTCAGACTCTTTTAGCTCCATTATCATTCTATTCAGTTCTCTACCATCATGGCATCAGAGGTCTCAGACACATCTGGTGGATCAAGGTCTAGTGCTAGTGTTCCGAGGAGGAGCTATAACTTGGACGGCAAAGACCATTTTGAGATCCAAAAATTGATGGCACAAACTTTGCTCTATAGAAGAATGAGATTAAAGATGTGTTGATTCAAAGGAGACAATGGAAGCCAGTAAATGGGATTTCAAAGAATCCTGCTGACATGGATGAAGATGATTGGGATGAGTTAGATGAAATGGCCAGATCTACCATTCGCTTGCACCTGGCAGATAATGTTTACTTTACAATATTAGACTGTGAAAGTGCAGAGGAGCTTTGGAAGAAGTTATGCAATACATATGAAAAAGAGACGGCATCAATAAAGTGTATATGATGAGAAAATTATATGACCTTCGCATGAAGGACACAGATAGTGTTGGTGCTCATCTAAATGAGTTTGATGCTATATTCTCCCAGTTACAGGCTCAAAAAAAGGATATGGATAATGAGATGAAAGCAGTATTGATGTTATGCACCCTGCCATCATCATGGGATACGTTTTGCACAGCTATTAGCAATAGTGCACTTGGTGGTAAACTCGTCTATGATGACATATGTGGAGCACTCTTCAGTGAGGAGATTCATAGAAAATCTA
Source organism: Ceratopteris richardii (assembly GCA_020310875.1). Lineage (NCBI taxonomy): Eukaryota > Viridiplantae > Streptophyta > Polypodiopsida > Polypodiales > Pteridaceae > Ceratopteris > Ceratopteris richardii. The sequence continues at coordinate 132,682,810 of CM035441.1, read as the reverse complement.
TGGTTGGCACTCAGAGTGGAGATGCATATAATGTTCATGATTCTTACCAAGGAAAGAATCAGCAACGTGGCAGAAGCAAGAACAAGGAAAAGAATGGTCAATGGAATAAGAGTAGAAGTAAATCAAGGAAGAGGGATATGGAATGCCATTATTGTCATAAGAAAGGACATATGAATAAATATTGTTATGCATTAAAGAATGTTAAAGGTAAAGGATCGAATGTTGATGGGCATGTTAAACAATTACCTGCACCATCTACTTTGATTGTGAAGATTGAAGAAATTAATGCTATTACTGATGATGCTGATGTGCTTACACTTGATAGTATTGTGCCAACTGAGGCACTTATGTTTGATTCTCTTTCTCGCACCTGGCTGCTAGATTCTGGTACTTCTTTTCATGTGACACCACACAGAGAATGGTTCTCTAATTATGCAGCAAAGTCTCTTGGTACCGTGAGACTTGGTGATTCTTACTAGTGTGACGTTGTGGGGATTGGAGATGTGGTTGTGTAGTTCATTGATGGTTCAAAATTTACTATGCATAATGTATGCCATGTACCTCAATTATCACGCAGTTTGGTGTCAGTTGGTCAACTTGATGACCTTGGTTACAAGGTAGTTTTCTATGCTCAGTCCTTTTGTATGTCAAAGGGCAATATGGTTACTGCAAAAGGAAGCAAAGTTGGCTCACTTTATCCTTTATTTGTATCACAGAAAGAAAACTTGTTAGTTGTTACTGAATAGCCTATGGCTTGTATTTGCCATGGTCGTTTGGCCATATATCTCGTATCTTGTACTGGAATGGAAAATATTTCTCGTTCTGGCTACTTAACTTTGTTATCTTTCTCTGATTTTTCATTTTGTGAGCATTGTCAATATGGAAGGCAAACCAGAAATGTGCATAGAATGCGTATTGACTCTTCAATTCAACCTTTAGATCTTGTTCATACAGATGTGTGTGGTCCTATGCCCACTAGGTCCTTAGGTTGTTCTCTTTACTTTGTCACTTTCATAGATGATGCTACTAGAAAAGTCTGGGTATATCCTATCAAATCTAAAAATGAGGTATTCCCTACTTTCAGAAAATGATTGCTTCAGTTGAGACTGAAAAAGGAACTAAGTTGAAGGCTTTACATTCAAATAATGGGGGTGAGTATACCTCACATGAATTCAACCTTTTTTGTCAATCTAGAGGGATTCATAGAGAGTTTACAGCTCCTTATACCCCAGTACAAAATGGTGTAGCTGAAAGGATGAATATAACTATTCAAGATAGAGTAGTTTCTATGTTGCATCATGCAAACCTCTCATAAGGCTTTTGGGCAGAAGCAGTATTGACTGCAGTTCATGTGATTAACCTTTCACCTAGTACTGCCAAAGGTCTAAAAGTGGCACAAGAGTTATGGACAGGGAAGCCACCATATTATGATCATCTTTGAGATTTTGGGTGTGAAGCATATGTTCATATACCCAAGAGTCTTAGAAAAAAGTTGGACCATAAGTCAAAGAAATGCATTTTTCTTGGATATGGTCGAGAAGGACAATTTGGATATCGCTTATGGGATCCTGAAACACAGTCAGTGATCAAAAGTAGTGATGTCATTTTCAATGAGTCTAAGATGCATAAACAACCCATTAAGGAGGTTGAAGTGAGAAGAGTGGTGTTTGAGGATACTAGTCCTCCAGCTAGCATGCATAAAAATGCTGCACATAGGGATGTTCAAGAGAATGTCTGATCAGATCAGTCTGCATATGTTGTTGTTGAGCAACCATTGAGATGCTCTACACGTGTCTCACATCCACCTGATAGATATGTTCCAGGTTTAGATTTTGTTATGCTAACAGATGCTAGTGAGCCTTCTTGCTACAAAGAGGCTATGCACACAGAGGATCATGTCAAATGGGAGCGTGCCATGAAGAGTGAGTTGGATTCTATTCACAAGAATGGTACCTAGGATTTAGTACCCTTGCCAAATGGCAGGAAAGCTTTACCATGTAAATGGGTATATAAGCTGAAATTCACATTAGATAGTGCTTCTCCAAAGTATAAAGCACAACTTGTTGCAAAGGGTTTTAAGCAACAACATGGTGTTGATTTCGAGGAAATCTTCTCTCCAATGGTCAAGATGACTACCCTGCGCATGTTGCTTGGATTCGTTGCAATGGAGGACTTAGAGTTAGTCCAAACGGATGTGAAAACTTCTTTCTTGCATGGAGATCTTACAGACGAGATCTATATGGAACAACCAGAGGGTTATGTAGTTCTTGGCAAGGAAAGTCTAGTTTGTAAGCTCAAGAAGAGCTTGTATGGACTTAAACGTCCACTAGACAATGGTACCAAAAGTTTGATGCTTTTATGAAGTCTCAAGGCTATTCTTGAAGCAATGAGGATCATTATCTCTACACAAACAGATGCTCAGATGACAGCTTGATATGTTTGATACTTTATGTCAATGATATGTTGATTGCTAGGAAGTCCTCTTATGACTTGTTAATTCTCCAAAAGAAGTTGAGTCAGACATTTGATATGAAGGATTTGGGGGATGCCAAACATATTCTTGGCATGCACATTACTCGTGATAGGAGTAAAAGATGCATATATTTGTCTCAAAGTGAGTACATATCCAAAGTACTTCACATGTTCAATATCCAGGGTGGAAAGGCATTGAGTACACCTTTACCCACATATGTGAAATTGAGCAAGGATGATTGCCCCAAATCAGATGAGGAAAAGGAATTCATGACCAAAATTCCCTATCAGTCTACTGTTGGTACTCTCATGTATGCTATGGTAGCTACGAGACCGGGCATTGCATTTGTAGTGGGCGTTGTGAGCAGATATATGTCTAATCCTAGCAAGAAACATTGGGACGTAGTCAAGATGATTTTGAGATATCTGAGTGGCACTAAGGACAAGTGTCTATGTTTAGGTAGAGGGAAAGCATCCATTATTGGTTACACAGATTTTGACTATGTTGGTTCTGTAGACAATCGTAAGTCTAAATCAGAGTACATTTTTCATTTTGGTGGAGGTGCTATCTCTTGGAGATCTCATCTTCAAGAATGTAAAGTTGTTTCCACCACAGAAGAAGAGTATGTTGCAGCAAGTGAGGCATGTAAGGAAGGAGTGACAGTCAGAGTGCCATTGCTTTGGCTAAGAATCTGGTCTATCATGCAAAGACCAAGCACATTGAGGTGAGATATCACTTCATTAGAGATTGCTTAGCCACTGAGCACATTATTCTTGAGAAGGTTCACACTTGAGATAATGTTGCAGATGCTTTGACTAAAGCTCTACCACATGATAGCTCTCGACATTGTTGTCACTTGATGGGGGTTATTTGATTCTTGATCTTACATAGTCACTTGTATACTGTGTAACATGCCCATCAGGTGGGAGGTATAGTTTGTATACTTACACTTAGGTATTCTTTATCATTCTTTATTTTTCTCCCATAGTTACTTTGGCCATATTTGCCTTTAGTGGGAGATTGTTACCATTAGTGTCCATGTGAAAGGCCAAATGGCCACCGGACACTTCTTTGTATATGTTCTTTAATAAAACATATAGTGGCCTGGTTAGCCTAATTGTAAGTTCGACTGTATTTGTAAGCCCTAAGAGGTCTATCTTCGTGCTCCCTCTGTACTGTGTTTTTTGCGTATTTTGCAGTCGCTGTGTGGAGTACCGTATGTGGCCTTAGGAGGTCCATTTTCTATCCTAGGATATCTTCGTGGAGCTCTCAATAAGCAGAGCGCACCGTGGTGCATCGCCATCGAATTGCTTCAATATTATCATATATGATAATAGTAATAATAATCAAAACATCTTTCTCAGCTTTAACATAAAGAGTGGGAACCGCATTTGAGTTTTCAAAACCTTTAGGTAACTCACAAAGTTTCTATGTATGATTCTTATGAATAGAACCAATCTCTTCTTCATAGCTTTCTGCCATACAGGACTATGTAGTGCAACTTGAATACTATCTGGCTCATTCTCAATTGAAGTAAGAGCTAGAATATTATGAATCTCAAAATGTTCTGCGTGATTTAACTAGTCTATTTGTTTTCTCCTGTTTGACTTTTGGTTCTTCCAGCATATTCCTTTATACCATTTTCATTCCAAATTTGATATAACCACTTTGGCATATCCTTAAAAAGTGATGGAGTCCTTTTTTATTCTTCAATATCTCTTTCTTTTGGAACTTTGGAACCTTTTCCAACTTCATAAGTTGGAACATCAAGAGGTACTCATGATGGAATAGGTACTGATGTAGGTACCATAACTCTCTCTTCACCTATATCAAGTGCATCTTTAGTTTTACTATTTCTCTGTTCAATTTTTTAAGATAGAATCATTTTTTTGCATCGGGGTATTTTAGTCAATGGCCATGGCTAAAAGCAGTGATGTATTCCATATATTGGTTGTTGAGGATAAGTTGGATGGTACCAATAACCCATTATGGGCTTATATGATGCATCATGTATTGGTTGCAAAAGGACTGTTGAATATTGTGCAGGGTATTGAAAAACATTCTATTACTGAAGTTGATGTAGATAGCATTGAAGATGGTGATATTCTTCAGGTTCCTCTTTGTGCTTTGGTTCCTACTGCACCTATTGTAGAGCAACTTTGTTGGGATAGCAGAGATGCTCAAGCACATGCACTAATAGCCTTGTCTGTTAAACATGCCATTATTCCTCACATTTGCTCCTGTAAAATAGAAAAGGATGCTTGGAAAACAATTACCACTTTATAACAGGCAAGGAATGAGGCTCTTGTTGCTAACCTTTGAAAACAGTTGGAGAGTGAGCACATGAATGAAGGAGATTCCATGGATAATTTTTTGACAAAGATCAAAGATTTGAAGGAGCAATTGATCTCTATTGATGAAGACGTGCCTGACAGTTCACTTGTATAGACTGTTTTGAATGGTCTTCCTTATTTATATCAATGTTTTGCTTCTACTCTTTGATTGATGATGAAAGGCAATCCAAATGCCTTAACATTTGAGAAGTTAGTCTCTATTGCATTACAAGAAGATAAGTCTAGATAGAACAGGTCCATTATGCATGTTGCAGATCAAGATTTCTTGGCTAGTCAAAAGGGAAAGGGTAAATGGAGCTCATCTACTAATAAGCATAATTTTTTTAATTCTGCACAATCAAAAAAGGATGACAGAGACAAGAAGAAAACAAAAAAGCATAATTTTTTTTGCAAATACTGTAAAGGATGATACTGTAAAGGAAATGATCATGTCCCACTAAAGCATTGTAGTCTATCACTCCATATGAGGCTTGGCATGGCCGCAAGCCATTTGTTGCTCATCTTCATGTCTTTTGTTATTTGGCATATCCATATTGCCTGAACAACAACATCAAAAAATTGGATGATAAAGTAGTGAAATGTATTTTTGTTGAGTACAGTTCTGAAAGCAAAGGCTATCGTCTGTATCATCCATAGACTAATTTCATTTTGGTTACCCGTGATGTTGTTTTTGTGGAAGATGCAATTCAGCACTTACTTTCATGTACTAAGGAGACATCAATCAGCTCCAAAGATGTGTATGACACTTTGCTGCCTCTTTTCATAGGTGGACAATCTAATGCTGGCCCAAATGAGGGAATTTCTCAGCCTTTACAGGTTTCATGTGATGATGCATATCATTCCATTTATGGTGCAAATTTACATTTCCATTTATGGTGCAAATTTACATGATGCACTTGTTGATGAGAGGACTGATATAGAGGAGGAAAAACTATGCCTAAATGGTTGGTGCAAACTTTGTGAGATAGAAAATTAGATGCAACTCTATCCTATTGTACTCATTCAAGCCATCATAGTGTTTCTTTTGCATCAGATTGCTATGATATGGCTGCATCTAGTCTTTGTGATGAGAATGAGCCTATTTCATTTGATGAAGCACAAAATTGAAAAAATTGCATGGCTGCTATGTCATCAGAATACAATGCTATTATGAAAAATGGTACCTCGTCTTTATTTGAGTTGCCTCTTGAAAAGAAGGCCATTGGCACTAAGTGGGTATATAAGTTGAAGTGTAAACCTGATTGAACAACTGATAGATATAAGGTTAGGCTTATTGCAAAGGGTTATGCTCAAGAAAGAGGCATTGATTCTGATGAGACCTTTGCTCCTACATGCTGAATGACTACTATTCATAGCATCTGTGCACTTGCAGCTCATCATATTCTGAACTTACATCAGTTGGACATTAAAACTGTATTTTTTAACGGTGAGTTGCATGAAGAAGTGTATGTTTTTTTAGCCCCATGGTTTTGTGCACAAAGTGTCTAGGTTGGAAAAGGCATTATATGGTTTGAAGCAAGCAACACATGCTTGGTATGAAAAGATACATGCCTACCTGATTGCACATGGTTTTGAGAAAAGTCCAACTGAGAGAACCTTATATGTTAAGTGTGCACATGATGTGCTTCTGGTCATTATTGTCTATGTTGATGAAATGTTGCTCATTGGTACTCATGAGAAGCATATTGCTGATTTCAATACTGGTTTGCATGCCTCATTTGAGATGTTAAATTTGGGGCATTTGCATCATTATTTGGGCATTCAGTTTATGCAAGTTGATGGCAAGATAGTTTTGTGTCAAACAAAATATATTGACACATTATTACAGTGTTTTGGCCTTATAGATTGGAAACCTATTGCCACTCCTATGGAGAGAGGTTTATGGTTGAGTCTTCATGATGTTGGAGATGCATTTGATGTTGTTCTCTATCAATAGGTTATTGGATGCTTAATTTACTTATGCATTACTTCTAGATAATCAGTTTGTTGTCTCACAAATGAGTAGGTTTATGCATTGCCAAGGTGTCAAGCATTGGCAAACAATTAAGCACATGTTTCACTACTTGAGTGGTACCTGGCTACTTGGATTTTTTTATCCCAATGGGGATCACTACTGCTATATTTACATGCTTTTTCGGACTTTGAGTGGGCTGGTTGATATTACATTGGTGTGTCCACCAGTGGTTTTTGTTCATGCTTGGTAGCTCATGCATATCTTGGTTGAGTGTGTGTGGCTCAAATGCCTTATGGCTAATTTGGGTGTTGGTCAATCTTTTGCCACCACCATCTTTACTGACAGTCAAAGCACATTGATAGTTGTGAGGAACTATGTGTTCCATGCTCGCACTAAACATATTGAGTGGCAATATCATTATGTTAGGGAGAACCTCTTCTGCTGGAGATATCAGTCTTGCATATGTGCCCACATAGGAGAACATTGCACACCTTTTCACAAAGGCTCTACCTAGTGAGAAGTTTGAAGTTTTTCGCAAAGATTTGGGATAACTTCCTTTTGTAGATTGATTCCACATAGTTTGGCACTTCCTTATACACGAGTGCCAGATCCTTATTCACCGCATCACTCCCAAGGGGGATTTGTTGGTATATTTAGGTAGTGATGTGTGTGAATAGGCTAGGACCATTTAGGAGGTTTTTTCCCCCTTTAGGAGGTTTTTTCCCTAAGCTTGTATATACGCATATAACCCTATGGGTCACTTATCTTTGTACATTCTCTTGGTAATACATCTAGTATTGTGTCTTGTTCTCAAAGCTTCTTCTTCTTCCTTGTGCTATTCGCATGCTTTTGCAGACCTCAAACTCCAACATGATTTCTTGTAGAAAAAACTGTTTTTTGCATAGAATCATAATTTTTCAAAATCAACCAAGAACAAAATTTTCAAGGATTTTTGAAATACTTGAATAAAATTCATAAAATCCAAAATTTTTTTAAAATAATTCAAAAACTCATGTAACTTTGACAATCACAATTCTCAATGGAAAATGCGATTTTGAGCTCAGAATTGTGGTTTTTCCTTTTGATTGGACAAATCCAAATTTTTGAAATATAAACAAAACAAGTCATATTATTCTCTATGATGGGCTTATTGGGAGAATAAATTCTTTAGTTAAAGTGACGAAAACTCAATCCCTAGCCTCTAGTGGAAATTAGGGTTTTACTAGGAAAAAACTCTAAAATTGATGAGATTAAGATGAAGACTCATTACTAGACATAGTCAAAGATCTAAAAGACCTTGGGCACACAAAAAAAAGTAGAGAGGATCAAAGCACACAGTAAGAATAGATGAAGAATTGTCACTAGAGATAGTCAAAGATCTAAAAGACCTTGGGCACACCAAAACCTAAGTAGAGAGGATGAAAGCACACAAATAGACATGGAAGAATAGAATGGGGAAGTAAGAGCATCTGATCAAGGAGACTATAGGAATATCCTCAAATATTTGTATACAAATAGGTTTGGAGCCTATGTGTATCAAGATGAACTGCATAAGGAATTCATTAGGTTGAGGAACTTAGAAATTCCTTTAAACTTTTTACAGTGGATCGGATTACGGATGGAAGATATGAGAATAGATAAGGATGCATATATGTATTTACAAATAACCCTGAGGACACAAATGATCTAGGTCAATGATAAGAAAAAGGGACTTGGGACCAAAACTTAGAGCAACTTGATAATCCAAGGAATAGTAGACATCACACTCTTGTAGAGCCACCAAGAGAAAGAAGGCATCATACTTCACCAAACCCTTTGCTAACAGAAGGAGAAGCAGTGAATGAATTCCCCATCACAAGAAGAAATTAATGGAATAATCTTGGGAGAACCTTGAGACCATCAGTAGAAAAATGTATGAAAAAACAATGTGAAGGATATGTAGGTCCTCATGATCATGTAGGTGAATACAAAAAAATTCTAAGAGCAGAAGAGATAGTGGAATACAAGACCCAATTCAATGCTTTTAGATTGACATTATTAGGACCTCCCTTAACTTGATTTTTACCATTAAGGAAGGAAATTTTTATGGACATAGATAGATTTTTAAAAGAATTAATAGGGGAATTTTCCAAAATAGGCATTAACCATAGTGTTGCTACATTAATACATATACTCAAGCAAAAACATGATGAGAGTGTAAGAATAGTAGCCAAGAAATTCAACTAATATTTGGATAGATGTCTTCATGAAGAAAAACCATCAACTAGGTTGCATTTATTCGACCAAATAATTGAAAGATACCAAATATGTTTGTTTTATTCATGGTTATCCAAATAAACACTGGAAAAAAATGGACACGAGTAGTCTTTCGATCGAAAGAATTTCAATCAAAATTCCTTTTCAATCAAAAACTTTTTCGATCGAAAGCACTTTTGATTGAAAATCGGTTCCTAACAAAAAATTATATAATTTTACATTCAATCAAAAAGTGCTGGAGTTAGATGTCTAGAGGGAAGCACACAAAAAACACAAGGAAGAAGAAGCTTGGAGCACAACACACAATACTTAATGTATTACCACTAGAATGTACAATGATAAGTAGCCCATTAGGGCAATAGGCGTATATACAAGCCGAGGGAAAAAAACCTCCTAAAGAGGGACAAAAGTGCCCCAACAGTCCTAGAGTGTTCACACACATCACTACCTAAATATATCAACAAATCCCCCCTGGGAGTGATGCAGTGAACAAGTAGGTGGCACTCATGTATAAGAAAGTGCCAAGCTATGTGGAAATCACTCCATAAAAGAAAGTAAGCCCAAAGCTTTGCAGAAAGATTCAAACTTCTCCCAAGTCAGAGCCTTCATGAAAAGGTCTACAATGTTCTCTTGCGTGGGCACATATGCCAAGCTGATCTCCCCAGCAGAGAACCTCTCCCTGACATAATGATAATGCACCTCAATGTGCTTAGTGCGAGCATGGAACATAGGGTTCCTTGCAACTGCCAATTCACTCTGGTTGTCAGTGAAGATGGTGGTGGCAGAAGACTGACCAACACCCAAATCAGCCATAAGGCGTTTGAGCCACACACACTCAACAATCGTTGTGAAAGTTGCCCTATACTCAGCCTCACAACTAGAAGTGGCCACAGTAGGCTGCTTCTTGCTCAACCAAGATATACATGAGCTACCAAGCATTAAGCAAAAGCCACTAGTGGATACACAAGTGTCATAGCAACCAACCCAATCTGAGTCAAAAAAAGCATGCAAATTTGGTGGTAGTGATTCCCCCTTGGGATAAAACAACCCAAGTAGTCGAGTACCACTCAAGTAGCGAAAGATGCGCTTAACTACCTGCCAACACTTGACACCTGGGAAATGCATAAACTTGCTCATCTGTGAGATAGCAAACTGAATATCTGGCCAAGTAATGCATAAGTAAATTAGGAATCCAACAGCCTGCTAGTAGAGGAAAACATCAAATGCATCTCCAGCATCATGAAGAATCAATCATAAACCTATCTCCATAGGAGTGGCAATAGGCTTACATTCTTCACGGCCAAAACATTGCAATAATGTGTCAATATATTTCGTTTGACACAAATCCATTCCACCATCAACTTGTATAAACTAAATGCCCAAATAGTGATGCAAATGCCCCAAATCAGACATCTCAAATGAGGCATGCAAATCAACCTTAAAATTAGCAATATGCTTCTCAATAGGACCACTGACCAACATGTTATCAACATAGACAATAATGATTAGAAGCACACACACTTAACATATAAGGTGCTTTCAGTTGGACTATTGTCAAAACCATGTGCAATCAAATAGGCATGTATCTTCTCATACCAAGCATGTGGTGCTTGCTTTAAACCATATAATGCCTTCTTTAACCTGCACACCTGGTTTTCATGCCCTTTCTGCACAAATCCACGAGGCTAAAAAAAATACACTTTTTCATGCAAGTCGCCATTTAGATATGCAATTTTAATGTCCAATTGATGTACATTCAAATCATGATGGGTTGCAAGTACACAGATGCTCCGAATAGTAGTCATACAGCATGTAGGTGCAAAGGTCTCATCAAAATCAATGCCTCTTTCCTGTGCAGAACCCTTTGCAACAAGCCTAGCCTTATACCTATCAACTGTTCCATGAGGCTTATGCTTTAGCTTGTAAACCCACTTTGTGCCAATGGCCTTCTTGCCAGGAGACAAGTCACATAAAGACTATTGGAATTTGGGGCCCTAAGATCGTTCCAAACTAAAAACTTTTGAGCATACACAACTTAATTGACAAGATGATAAGTGAGAGATAGAAAGAAAGAGATCTTGAGACAAGGATAGGGAACGTAAGCTGGATGCTTACTATTGCAGAGCTAAGAAGAGCACAAGGCAGAGAAAAAGAAGGGCCCCAAAATTTTTCCGATTTGGACACTTTATTTTTGTATCATAACCATCTTGTAATATATTTTCTGATGTCAATGCACTAGAGGAGTCCTCTAGATGCATACCCACAGAGATTAGTAGCTTACCCATGTAAATTAGTAGGAATTTAACCTTTTAGTGAATAAAGTGCCGGTCTCTCGTGTGAAAGGACCATTTTTAGGGCACATGTATATAAGTCAATTTGTGAATCTTTGTAGAGACTTTTTGCCATTGTGAGAATCAAGAGCACAGAATTTCGAATTTGTGTCTTCTCCTCTCTGTATCATCTTCTTTGTGAGCTTGTATGCATGTGTGTTGCTTGAAAAGAGTGTTAGGAAGTGTTGTCTATCCATGAAAGTGTTTATTTACTGTTGTTAAGGTGTGTGTGAACTGTAGGAAGTGCTGAAGTGTAGAAAGGTCATTCTTGTGACTCAGTATTTTGCTCATAATTTGAAGCAGAAGTGTCAGAATTGAGTGGAAATACTACCATTGGATGCATCTTTGCGAGAGCTTCGAAATGCATATGCTATTTGCTATATTTGGACCTCGGAATTGAGAGAAAAGCTCAATTTACTGTTGACTGTTGCTCCAAGTATCGTGACACCATGACTGACAATTGAAACTTGTATGGAATAGTCTTAGCCTTGTTTGCACTCTTTGGGGAAGCTCATATGCATTGATCGTCATTTGAATGCACGTCTTCATACACTCGTAGGTTCTGATACTCCTCGGATTGATAAATAAAGCGTGAATCCCCACTATATGCACTTGAGGGGGATCGATGTATAGTCTCTTTCTCCACAAGTCCCTAGGTTTGTCCTTAGGTACACACGTTTTTTGGCACCGTTGCCGGGGAAGTCAAATCAAACCGAGGCATTCGTGTGATGGTAAGTAGCTCGTAGCATTGAAGTGAGTTGAGGAGTTGGTGAATTTCTCTTCTTTGGTAAGTCACACTCATCCGCACTTACTACTTCTCACTCATGGAGTGTGTGTAGTGAAGTTGATAGTCTAGGGAAGTGAGTGAGTTAAGAAGAGTAGGAGGAAGAAGGGAGTAGTTAGGAATTAGAGTAGTTTTCAACCTTTATTCTATTCAGCCTTTTAGTTAGGAAGAATTTTTCAAAAGTATAAAAATCTAAAAATTTGTCTTCAAAACTTCACTTGTCTCCAAGCAAGTATTGAGAGAGAGAGAGAGATTGCAAGCCAGATACCGTGTGAGCTCGAAGCAAGGTGTGAGGATCAAGGAGAGGGAGCATAGGTGGAAGAAGAAGCTGGAGGATCTTAGTAAGGTGAGTGCATCCCTACATTGCTGGAAGTTCTTTTAAATATCGATCAGTGGAAGAAAACGATCTGTCGTGGATGTCGTGAGGGCCACCCTGGGGTAGAGAAGGACTATTTTCTTGATACAGACTAAGAGGAGAGGGTAGCTAAACACTAAGAACATGTGTATGCATTTAAAATCCAGAAATACTAGCTAAAAAATTGAAAAAAAAAGGCCAAGTATCGTGTTCTCCCACGGTCGAGGTATCACAACACCTGGATATTGTGAACTCTTGTGGTCGAGTATCGCGATACTTGAAGTGGTGACCTATCGTGTATCATTGAGAAATCCTCACAATACTAGTCAGATAACGTGTATCGTGTATCACAAAAATCTGATAGCGATACCTGTCGAGTATCGTCTATCGCAAAATTCCGATCGCGATAACGGGGAGTATCGTGTATCCTGGACAAAGCTTTCACAATACTTGGTGGATATCGAGTATCATCGAAAATTTCTCGCGATACTGGTAAAGTATCCTGTATCGTGGGATTAGAAAACGATATCTATCGAGTGTCGACTATCGTGGAGATTCTCCTTGTGGAGTATCGAGTGTCGAGTATCGAGTATCGTGACTGGTTTGTGATATCTGAGAAGTATCGTGTATCGTGTTCCCTCGAATATCGTGTATCATCACCCATAAGTATCGTATATCGTGACCTTCTCAGGTGCCTAGTATTGTGTATCGTCTTGCTCAAATATCGAGATCGTGGCAAGACCCATCATGTCATATATCGAGTATCATGGTACCTGAATTCCCCACCATTATCACATATTTGGACAAAAACCAAAGGAGGTACTGGCCCCTTATGGAGTTAGAAAGAGTAGGGTTGAAATACCAAAACATCCCAGTATTCTCTCCTCGAGATCAAGCTACTACTTCTCAAAACCCTCAAGGAACTTTTCAAGATAATTCATATCAGCATTCTGGACAAACAAACGCATATACCTGTCAGACCACATGTGCAGTTTGCTATGCTGGCCAATAACCCTAACTATCGGCCTCAATCACCTATTGAACCAAGGAATAGAATCCCGTTCTATAGTAACAGGACCTAGTATACCCATAGGAAGACCAGTTTTCCCTATGATGCCTAGACCACTTGAGGCAGGAACAAGATTAAGACCCATTCAAGTCGCCAAATGCATGAGAAACCACTATGATGGCTCTAATGAGCCTTACAATCATATAGTTGAATTCAAGCAAGTAATCAGAGCCGAACAAGTGGAAGATTTCTTGATCCAATATGAATCCTTTGGTCTAACTTTGACAGACACAACTTTAGCGTGGTTCCAGCCATTAGATCCTAATAATTTTCAAAACATGGAGCAAGTCTATCAAGAATTGATTGAAGAATTCACCAAATCTGGGATTAAAAACAACTCTTCCTCATTGATCCATAATTTTAAGCAAGCTCCTACGGAATCAGTGAGATTGGCAGCAAGAAGATTCAAGCAGTATGTGGGTAGATGTCCAGTGGAAGAGAGACCCACTCAAAACAAAATGGTGTCATTGTTTTTGGAAGGATTAGTGAATGGATCATTAAGATCTCTAGTATACATGAAAAGAGTTCAAACTTTGCAAGAATGTATGAAAGAATGTATTGATCTAGAGGACAATCTAGCAGAAGATCTAAAAATACTTTAAGGTAGCGTGAAAAGTGAAGTTTCCGCCAGCAGCACATCAAACTCAAAGAACCAGGTAGAGGAAATAGCCGACTTAGTAGCAAAAAAACTGAATGTTCAAGGACAGAGGAACTACCCCAACAACCCAATGAGAGTACCCATGCTTAGAAGGTGTGTACATTGTGGAGGTGATCACCCATCTCATCTGTGCACTAGGGGAGTAGTCTCACCACCTGCTTATGCTTATAATAGACCACCCGTCCAAGGCCCTATGCATTATTGTAGCATAGAACAAAAGTACACAAATCATAGCACAGAAAATTGTCCTTATAATAGACAGTCAAGACCAGTACAACCTTCCAAGAGACCTTATGGATACCCTCAGAGAGATCAAGGAGGGGAAGCCTCCAGATATCCCACATACCAATAGCAGGCACCCGCACCACGACCTTACGCTTATCAAGGCTACACTCAACCACAACCGGTGTTAGGAAAACAACCACCCCACCCTCAAAATGTTGTCTCAGTGAAAGTAGCTTGACAGGAAGAGAACCCTGAGAGAGCAATCGTTCCACCCACGCCTTTCACTAGTAACGACCCATATGACTCATCTTATGACCATAGTCAAGGAGATTATTCTGCATATGAGGGCACTCTGATAGAATATGGACATATGTACGAACCATATATATATGGCATGGAAGGACCTGATAGTTCTTACGGATATGAGCAGGATTATGTGTCATTGATGTACACAGCTCCCAGAGCACCTATACTCTTCCGACCCATGAATAGATCGCTTGCACCTAGAGGACCATGTTACAGATGTGGAGGTGACCATTTTATCAGGGAATGTACATTACCAAACCCACCATACCCACAGCGAGTTTGGGAAGGATAGTGTAGTGATTGTGTTAAAGAACACCTTTTCAGAGATTGCCCCAAAAACCCCAACAAAGTTAACTCGAACGTGCAGATCAATGTGATAGAAGTGATAGAGTCATCAGGGAGTGATAAGGAGTACACCGTACCATTGAAAGCTATAACGAGAGCTAAAACTAGAGAGACTCTAGAAAAAACTAGAGAGAATGAGAAAGTTGACAAAGAGTTGAATATACCTAAAACCCAAATAGTTGAAGATTTAGAAGAACCTCGAAAAAGTGTTACAAGTAAACGAACACAAAGATGGAAGAATCGTAGAGACAGGATGAAGGAAAAGAAACTACAACAAAAGATGGAGAATGAAAAGAATAAAAGGGGTCAAGAAGAAAAACAAAAACTTGAAGAGGAAAATCAAAGAGGAAAGTATAAAAAAGAAGAGGTAGGATCAGTTTTAGCAGATCCCATGCCAGAAGAGTTAGCCATGTGGATTCAGGCGTACCAAGCACGAATAAGAGCAGGATCAACCATTGAACAACATGAAAAAGAATATCATAGAGGTGACTTAGAGAAAGAGAGGTTGGAAATATGCAAAAAATTAATCGAAGTAGCTCAACAAACCCTAGAAAAACCTGTCTTTCGACTACCCAATTCCCGAATTCCCGAAAAGGAATTCCAAGAGTGTGTCATCCCTGATGATCCCGAGAAAGGAAAAGAAGGTGAGACACATGTTGGAAATTACGGCGAGGATAAAAGAGAAGGATCCATTGTCCCTGAAGTGCATGGGGAATGGCCTAAAGACTTGTGGGCAAGAGTCCAAGAAGACAAATGGAAGAAAGTGGAAAGGATTGAACCACCCTTTGAGGAGTTAGAAGCAGAAGGTGAAATAGAAGACTCAATACATGAGCTGAATTCAGAAGGATTGTTACAATTCAACCAAAGTAAAAAAGAGAATGACAGTGTAAAGGGGAATACGAACATAATTCGGAATTGTATTGCATTCCCTCAATAAGAAAAAAAGAGCAAAACCCCTCAATCCAAACATTGGACATCATCCAACACCTTAGAAAGGTAAAAATCCCTTGTACTCTAACATTGGAAGAACTTTTGAAGGTCAAACCACATTTGAAGGAGAAATTAACCAGCCAATTGGAGACCAAGTCAGAAGAGAAGGAGATGCCTGATGAAGTGACCACAGTCAAAATCCCAGTCGACAAAGTTGGAGATTTCAGTGAGGGAGATGAAGGAAACACATGCTTTCCAATTACATATAGGGGTTACACTACTAAAGCTATCTTAGATTATGGAGCTGGAGTAGGAATCGCTACTAAGGAAATATGGGAGAAATGGGGAAAACCAGCTTTAAGACCCACACACATGAAGATACAAATGGTAGATGGACACACTAAACGACCCTTGGGATTATTGAAGAGAGTAATTTTCACTACTTGTGGAGTTGAATTCGAGCACACCCTAGCGATCTGTCAATTTGAAAGGGCCAACAATTATGAGATGATACTTGGAAGACCCTTCATGAGACAGCTAAAGGTCATGCAAGATTGGGGAAAAGACGCGGTATACTTACAACAGGAAGGAACCACAACAAGAATAAACCTCCACACATACACGTATCAAGATGTTCCCCCATTGCAATGAAATCTAATTCATAAAGAGGAAGACGATCAGTCGATTCATAGTATAGGTTCAAGTGACCAATCGTGGATGAATGAAGACACTCATCTATGGATATGCCAAACTGTGAAAAAGGAAGAGGATAGAAGGAAAGGATGGCAGCAAAGGCAAGGAGTTGCTAGGTCGGTACAAGATCCAGCTTACATGCCTCAAATATTCCTAGATGAAGAATTCGAACCTCATGGTTGGATGGAGATTTTAGCTACTCTAGATGTGTGTGTAAACGAAGAAGTGATAACCATGAATGAATGCATTGACGAGGAAGGATATGACGTTAGTCTATACGTGGTAGTTCTTCAAGAGGTTGAAGAAGGAGAAGTAATCGAAAAAGAATGGAAGGAGGATTATGAGAGCATTGAAATGGAGCAAGAGCAAATAGAAACAGAAAGTGGAAATCAAGGAGAAGGTGTCATAGCTAATGAAATAAATCATGAAATGATACAAGAAGAAGAGCTTGGATTAGATAAAGAAAAAGATGATGGAGGAAACAAGCCTCAAGATCAATTTGAAGTGCTTGCCCACTTCAAAAAATATGAAGTAGAAGAGAGGAAAATTGCTATTCAAATGCCAAAACGAGAAGCACAGCCATGAATAGCATATGACAACAAGGAACAGACCAAGAAAATAGTAGTAACCTTGGAGGAAGGAGAAGAATGATGTACTTTTATAGGACAAGATGTCTCAATGGAAGAAGAGTAAGAGTTGATACGACTCATTCGAGAATACAGGGATGTCTTTGCTTGGACATATAAGGATTTGAAAGGAGTAGATCCTTCTATTTGTGCTCATAGAATCCCTATGACATCTGAAGCTAAACCTTCAAAACAAAGACCATACACATATAACGATGTGTACTCGGCAAAAATTAAGGAGGAAATAGATAAGTTGTTAGATGTTGGGTTCATTTATGAGATCGCACACACACCTTTGGTGGTCGTGCCGAAAAAGAATGGTAAGTTAAGGGTATGCGTTAATTTGGAAAAAGTAAATGCTGCCACCATAAGGGACAGTTACACATTACCCATCACTGATCATCTTTTGGAAAGGGTAACAAGGAAGGAAGTTTATAGTTTTCTCGATGGCTTTTCGGGGCATAATCAAGTAGCCATTGCTCCTGAGGACCAACATAAAACAACCTTTGCAATGGAATGGGGAGTGTACGCCTTTAGGGTTATGCCTTTTGGTCTAACCAATGCCCCAGCCACTTTCCAAATATTGATGTGCCATGTATTCAAGGAGTTCTTGAGAAAGAGCATGGAGGTATATGTGGATGATTTATGCATTTACTCAGCTATACGATCAGAACATATCCCTGAACTAGGAAAGATCTTTGCTAAATGCCGACAATATAGAGTATGCCTCAATCCAGAAAAGTGTGTCTTCATGGTTGGACAAGGAAAAATATTAGGACACATTGTCTCTAAAAATGGAATTTCAACCGATGAAGACAAAATCAAAGTGATTCTTGATTTGCCGAGACCAAAGACTGTGAAAGAAGTACAAGCATTTATGGGACATTGCCGATACTACCGAAGATTTATACACATGTATGCCATAATTGCTATACCTCTTTATGCATTATTATCTCAGTTTAATTGGAAAGAAGAATGTGAAAAGGCCTTTAATGAATTAAAGAATCGATTAAGTTCAGCACCAATCCTTCGAGTACCTAATTGGAACAAACCATTTCACATTCACGTAGATGCTTCCAAGTTTGCCATTGGTTGCATCTTAGCTCAACTCGCAGATACAGGGAAGTTAGACCATCCTATAACTTATGCCAGTAGACAATTGAATCAAGCGGAGCGCAATTATACCACGACTGAGAGAGAGGGCCTAGGGATGGTGTGTGCAGTGAAGAAGTTTTAACACTACTTATTGGCAAACAAATTCAAATTCTTCATCGATCATCAAGCTCTACTGTACTTATTCAATAAGCCTTGTAATACGGGATGACTAGTACGATGGTTTCTATTATTAATGGAATTTGATTTTGAAGTAGCTCCTGATAACTGATCAATCAAGATATAGTTTGGTATATTTTTTGAAGTCCAAGGTAGATACCTTTGCCAAGCTTCGAGAATGGATACATCAATTTGAGAATGGGGCATCAACTTTGGTCAAGAATATTAGATTAGATGGAGGTGGAGAGTTCATCAATCACGACGTTGATAATTTCTTAAAGCAAAAGGGCATCACGAGACGAGTCAATCAACCACACACTCCATCCGAGAATGGAGTAGATGAAAGAAAGATTTGAAGCGGCATGGAAATGGCATGCATTATGATTCAACAAAGCATTACCATTCAAGTTTTGGGCCGAAGCAATACACATTACAATGCACATCATCAATAGAGGCTTCACAAGTGCATTATACAAAAAAAACTCATTTGAATCCTACTATGGATGCAAAAACAATGTCAATTACTTTAGAGTATTTGGAATTGAAGATTTTGTAGATGTTCCAAAAGAATATGAAGAAAGTTACAATCCAAGTCCAAGAAACATCTCTTCATTGGCCATAGTGAGCAGTCTAAAACTTATAGATTGTACGATCTTGAGAACCACTCCATGACCATCTCAAAAGATGATTTATTTGATGGAGCTTCAAAGTACTTAACTAAAGATCCAAGTTCAAGTTTGATTCCACCCATCTACACTTTAGAGAGGGACACAATTATTTCTAAGAAAAACTCAGAAGCCAATACTTCTCACCAACCTAGAAGATCTCAAAGGCTCATCAAAAAATAGCAACGTGAATAAAGTCACTATGTGAATTATGCACTTATACATTAGATTCAGCAAATTTTAGAGCCTTCCAACTACAAAGAAGCTCAAAGTCAACCTGAGTCGGAACAAGTTATGAAAACACAGATTGATGCAATTGAGAAGAACAACACTTGGACATTTGTTCCAAAGCCCTCAAATCATCAAGTTATTGGAGTTAAGTGGATCTACAAATTTAAGTACAAATCAAATGGTACTTTGGACGAGTATAAAGCAAGACTTGTAGCTAAGGGTTATAAGCAAAAGCACATCATTGATTATGAAGAAACTTTCTCCCCTATTGCAAGGATTATAGCTATAAGATTTGTTGTTGCCTTAAGTGCACACTTCAAAAGGATCATCTACCAACTCAACGTCAAAAGTGCTTCCCTCAATGGTGATCTTATAGAATAGGCCTATGTCAAAAAAATTGAAGGTTTCAAGGTCAAAGGAAAGGAAGATCAATTATACAAGCTTCACAAAGTACTTTACAAAATTAAGCAAGCTCCCATGGTCTATTATGAAAAGATCCACAAGTTCTTCAAAAATGAAATATTTAAAAGGAGCATTGTTGATGCTAACCTATACATATATTAGAAAGATTCCTTAGCTTCAATAATCATCCTCTATGTAGATGACTTGATCTTGATACATTTTTATGAAGAATGCATCCAATTCATCATCACAGAGCTTCACATTGAGTACTCTAGACAAATCTTGGTCTAGTTTGCTACTTATGCATGGAGATTTGGCAAACAAAAAAAGGAATATTCCTATCCCAAAAGAAGTATTGATGTAACCTTCTTTTCAGATATAACATGGAACAGTGCCACTCAGTATCTAAACCATGATCCAAACATCAAGCTCACCGATTCATCATCACTTGTGGATGTGAATGCATATCGACAACTTGTTGGCTCATTAAACTACCTAGCCAACACTAGACCAGATATTGCCTATGTAGTTGGTATACTCAATCAATTTGCACATCAGCCTTGTCAAGCACATTGGGATTTTGCCCACCATCCTGACCTTTGGTACAGAGGGGCCATTGAACTCACAAGATATTCAAATTCAAATCCAGTTGGTGATCCTGATTCCGGATGGTCTACTTCTAGATATATATTCTTGATTGGCTCTTGGCCTATCTCTTGGGCAAGTAAGATGCAACCTGCAGTTAGGCTGTCATCCACTGAGGCTAAGCACCAAGCATCTAGCTTTGTAGCATGTGAAGCCACCTGGCTTCTACGTTTATTATTTGACATTGGTTTTTTTGAAATTTACTCCTACATGCATCTATAAGGATAGCTAATTAGCCTTGCCCATCGTCAAGAAATAATTAATCAAGAGCATAGATATGTATGTATGTATGTATGTATGTATGTATGTATGTATGTATGTATGTATGTATGTATGTATGTATGTATGTATGTATGTATGTATGTATGTATGTATGTATGTATGTATGTATGTATGTATGTATGTATGTATGTATGTATGTATGTATGTATGTATGTATGTATGTGTGTGTGTATGTAGATACGTACATATGTATGTATGTATGTATGTTTCCATGTAAGTTGTGGTAGTGATTGTGGCCATGCACCCTCATCAACACATGAAGATGAAGTATTCAAAGATTTAAGTGGAGTTCTCAACCATGAAGATGCTCAACCATTGGTCTACATCAAGTGAAGAAAATAAAAGATGAAGGAAGGAAATAAAGTTCTTAAAGCAAAGGAATGCTTATGAAGGTAATTCCAAAGGTTCAACCACAATCAAATGATGGAGATGAAGAAGAGGAGCAAAGAGCAACAATTGGTTTCAAAGTTGGACACTTTTTTATCTTCCAATGCTTATGTGAAAGATCATGTAGAAAACACACTTGTGTTTGTCTTTAAGGAAAAATAAATGAATTTGATTGGTCACTTAAATCAAGCATGGATCAAAAAGGTTCAATTCTTTTTATGAAAAAACAAGTCCATTCATTTGTTTTTTTTTAACTTCCCAAGAGTTGAGAGCTTGAGTGCTTAGTACAACTAGAGAAACTTTGAGTCTAAACCCTTGAGCTAAACCTTTCAATTTCCATTTGTGAGAGAGAGCATTATGGATCTTTGGACTCATTAAGCTTGTAATCTTTTCACGTCTTGATTAGTAATACATCCTTCATCTTCGAGCATAAATGACATTGTTTTAAGGTCCATGACAATGATAAGTCAAATTTGGTGTGTGAAGATCAACTTCAACAACCTTAGTGAATTCTTCAACATGTTTTATGCAATATCAACATTGATTTGTGAATTGTGAATTTTAGTTTGCAAGGTAAACTTCTTATTTCCAACTTTATTAACATTGTTTTGAATGATGAACTTGTATGCTTTAATAATTTTGATCAATTGGTATTGCATCATTTAACATAAGTTGAAGAAACTTGGCACTAGAGCTTCTTCTGAGCAAGCCTTAACCCCATAAACACACCTCCACAACGTATGTACATATGTACAATGTACATATGTATATATGTATGCATGCATGTATGTATAACCACTGCATGATATTTATATTTCACGAACTACAAACATTATATGTCAATGTCGTCCCAGATGACGAGAAATTCTATTGAGGCAGATTTAAGAAAACTAAAACTCCAAACATGACCAAGAATGAAGTTCTGAATTGAAAACATGCCGTTTATGCGGAAAAAGTATTCAGGATTGCGGACAATTCAGTATGTACATGGTGTATGGTCTACGATTGTGGAACTTCACCCGCAGCTAAACGGAGATCAAGATGTAGCAATGATCCATCAATATGTTTGAGCACAAGTTGATCAACTAAGCAAAATGAGCTCTTAAAATGTAAAGGTTAACTGTGCCTAGTTCTTTTCAAACGCATTTACATAACATCGCAACAATTGGACTTCCAAAAGATCAACATGCCAGAATTCAGTTTTTTATGTTTGAATACTGCTCAGTTATTAATATTATTTCCTGAAGGGTATTTTGAAATAAGAATTAGAAAAGAGATTGGGAGGACAAGAAGTGATCTGCGTATAGAGTGTTTAGGCAATTGTGAGAGGACAGTACGTAGGTTATGGTTGATGGTGGCTCGAATGAAAACAGACATTTATATGTGAACAATTGCCCATGTAATGCGCAATGCATACCATGTATAGCATACACTGCATATTCCTGAATCGCCGATACATTCAATATCACGATCAAGCTTTTCATATGGATTCATGTTGATTCATGGAGTCCTATGTTCTGATTTGATTTAACAATCCTGATAGTGCCTTTTCTAAATAAATATGAAAAAGTCTTTAAAACTCACTTCTGTGTGATTTTAAATATGAAAATGGCAAGACTTGGACATCTACTGTTGCATTCGATGCACAAAATTACGCCGCTGTGTTTATTACCTTGCATCTTCCTTGTCCTACCCTCTTAAACTATTCAAATACTGAGATAGCCACCTTCCGAAGTAAAAAGAAGTAGCGGAAGCTATAAAATTGAGCCTAAGATGTTCAAAATAAATAAATAAAACAAATCCTTGGAGAAATAGAAAGAGCTGTTCGAATGCAATAAACAGCCAAAGTTATGGATATTGTACTGTACAAATGAATTGTCCAACACGACCACACCATGCAGAATTGTCTCAAACACATGAATGTGCATTCCTATTTCGTCTACTGAACTTATAAATCTGCAAGAATAAAAGTCATTACCACTATACTTCAAACATCATCACCGTCACATATTACACCACTATAAACCACACGTAAACCATAACTTCACATTACTGTTCAGACCGTAAACTAATATAGTGTGTTAATGCATACAAAAAAATCCTTTCAAATTCACTTTGCAAAGACATGCCTCCACACAAAATCTAACAAGAGAAAAACAAACCACTCTGAAGCCAAATCAGCAGGGTCACTAGCGCTCTCACTACCAAAACAAATGGCTGCATTACCCAACCTATGCACGTGTCCCTGGCACCAAGAACCAATGATCAATTCTCAAATGCACTATTCAAATCTAATTGAAGTTTATATCCTAGTAATATCTATTTGAGTCCAAGTCACAGTAGGCATATCTGTAAACTCATTAGGAGACAATATGAACTCCCAATGTGCATTGGCTCTAGCAATGATGCCAAAGCACATGTAGATCGAAGTAATTTTCACATAATTAGCATTCACTAGTAAGTTTCAAACTCAGTTATTGAGCATGCACTGTCTCAAGTATGTAAATAAATTTATTAGCTTTGCAGCATGTTAGAGTGCTCATAGAGGCAGCACTAGTACGTTTCAAGTGTGGAAAGAGCCATTGCCTTAATGGAAAAATATTCAGGATTGAAATGAAATTTGCAACTAAAAACAATTGATTGAGAGGACAACCTTCTGTAATCCAGCATCTCACATTAACTGCCCATTTAAATAGGCATTTAGCCTTATTTCTGTATAATTTGATCAATCAATTAACTGCCCATTTAAATAGGCATTCAGCCTTATTTCTGTATAATTTGATCAATCAATTTGAAATAGGGCAAGCACTCTGCTGCAGTATGAGCAATGATCAGAAAAACAAGGTTTGGATCACAGGGTTGACGTAAATGTGTTTCCAAAAAGGGAGGAACAACTCAAAGAATAGGGACCATTGGATATTAATATACACTGGAGTACAACCACCCTGGTAGCTGATCACATAAAGAGTAATTTCTCTCATAGATCAACTTCCGGTAGGAGAAGAAGGAATTTATGTACATGTGTCTTACAACACAACTCCAAGTTATTCATACCTTGCAACATATCAAATCCAATAAAATCACATCAAGCAGTATGCCCTAATGCTATCACTGTATTCTAACTTGTAAATTTGGAGAGGCCTTTTCTGCATTGTCGACCAATTTTGAGATCTTCTCTCAAGAAGGGAATACCTTTTTCTGAACAAAGTTGACATATCATACTCAAGCAAAAATTCCAACCATCAAGCTCGACCCTCAGTACCTTTAGTCCGGAAGGATAGGGAAAACAAAGACTTGGGAGCTGAAAGATCATCAAGTCTACACGTAAGTGATCATAATATTAAAGATTTCTGACCCAATCATCAGTATTACCTTTCAACATTGTGCCTCCGATCAAATGGTCATCACGGGGTCTGAAGTTAGGCGGAGCAGTTGGAATTGAACTTTTCAAAGACTGACCTGCAAGACCCATTCAACGTTTAGTGTTACATCTAGAAGACTCATGATATCCATCATGATTTGAGATCAGTTTTAGACATACCTCCTGATGTTTTATCCAGAAAGATGCACTGCTCTTCCATGATGTCATTTACCCTTCTTTCATCAAGTCTAGCTCTTATATTATGCATATCTATTGAGAACCTCTGTGGTTCTGATTCATCATCACCTTCCATAGTAAAAGGTGATGTGGAATCAACTGCACTAGTAGCATCAGAAGCACGGCTCTTTCGACCAAACTTCAGGAGTTTTTTGAGCCCTTTGGCAGGCTCTTTGGTTGATGCTACTGCCACAAGCTTGCACTGTTCATTTGCGTATGGTGTTTGAGAGGGATCCGTGTAAGGGGTCAAAGAATGTGACTCAAACCTACCACATAATGAAGGGTTGAAGTGGTCAGACACTGTACCAATCACTTGCCCAATTCTTGAATCGGATAGTGAAAAACTATTTGATACCACAAAACCATGTTCATTTGGCAAGGAGCTGGCTTGACATGATGCGGTCACGTGCATGTTTTCAGAAGAATCTTCAGATTGAGAACGATGGTTTCTGCCAGATTCTTGACTCTTTTCAGGAATAACATCATGCACAGGTTGTTGATGGCCCTCCATATCAGCAGGGAAACATGGAATTCCGTGTAACATTTGAGGTCCACAGGAACCACCTGTCTTGGGTGTTCCATCAATCAAATCTGTGGATTTCTCTCTTGTTGACATCTCAACATCTTTTCCATCAATTTCCGGAAACCTTCTTCCAATATCGTCTGGCCTATTTGAATCACGCAATGGAGTGTTTGTTGCCCTTTTTGAGTTCATTTTCAATTCCGATGGCTCCTCATTCTCATGTTTAAGAGTTAGAGATATCATAACATCATCAGATGCTAATATATTTCTTGAACCAGGCTGATTCTTTCTAGAGAGTGGATTTACTTTGTCCTTTGCAACTAGATCACCAGTATAAGTACAGTCCATAAGATTCCCATTGGCCTTCAAAGGACGAGCTTCATTCACAGCCCAAAAGCATCCAGAGCTTCCATCTTTGGCTTCTGAGGCAGCAAAGTTTGACATGTGTCTAGGATTAGGCTTTGCATTTTCCTTTCTCACATCGACTGTAGTAACCGATTTTGCAAGGATATTATCATTGACAAAAGAGACAGAAGATCTTCGAGGGTTCATGGCTGGACTTGCCACATTTTCTGAAGTCGATTTGGGCAAGGGCAAAGTTCTTTTGATGGAGTTCCGAGGTGGGAATGCTCCTTTCTGTGAAACCACGGCTGGTCTTTTACTGTTCAAAGATGTATAACCTGGAGCTTCATCCCTCCCTTCTAGTGACATAGAAGATGGAGAATTTGAATGAGCTTGAAGCTGGATGCTAGTCTCCTTACTCCTTTTCTGCATTGCTTCATCCTGTGAATGGCAATGTCAACACAATGGCAATATTATTTGGAAGGGAGAAATCATAAAACTTTTTTTTTACCTTTTCCCGTTGCAAAATCTGAAGGTCATCTTTGCGAGCCTGAAGTCTCTTGCCACGAATTTGCTGATAATTCCTCATGGAAAAATCCAAAATTTGGGCATCTAGTTCTGCCTTTCTTAGTAAATATGTCTCTTCCATCAATCTCAGTTTGGCCTCTCGTTCAGCTCTCTTGAATTCATTCACTTCCTTTAGTTTTGCATCTCTGAGTTCCCTATATCGCTCATAAAATCTGCCTACCCGCTCACTTGATTCATCATGTGTTTCACTGGCTTGCATTTCTGAACGATTATGCTTATCATACTCAGTAGAGTTCACCCTAGATGTATCAAGTGATCCTCTATCAGTGATTTCTGCAGTGGTCATTTGTGAACTAACAACACTCAATGGTGTGGCATCCTTTGTGTTTTGCTCATTGCCAATTGCAACTATTCCCTCTGAAGGTGCTATCATCATACCTTGATTGTTGTAAGATGCATCAACCTTCATAGAAGATCCATTCATTCCTGAGATTCCTTCGGTAGATATTGGCACAAATGCAGCAGAGTACCAGCCACCTTCTACAGGTCCCTTATCTTTGCTTTCAAGAGAGCCTGGTCCTTTGATGAGGCTAGAATAGTGTCCAGAATCCAAATTAGTCGGCACCCTATTCGAGTCTGACACATTCTTTAGAGGATCTCTTGGTGTCTTGTCAAGAAAAGCCTCTTGTTGTATGCTTCTCCTGTGCTTAATCTGGAACATTTTTTTTCCGTTAGACTCAAATGGCTGTTGGTCTAAAGTGTGCTTCTCAGGATCAGATGAATTCAAGCTATGTTCCTCAAACATTGAATTTGAAGTTTCTGCCTGCAGTGGCATTAGGTCTGCAGTAACATCCTTCTTTTTCATTATTGCTTGGCCAACCCCTTGCTCGCCTGAAGATAGATTCTCAAACAGAAAACCACTTGTTTCTTCTGATTCACCTGAACTCCACGTTCCACCCATGGAAGATGATTCTGTATCAGTGCACTTTGATGATGCTGAGGCACTATCGTGTTTAATTATTTGTTGTTTCTTTGATGTTTCAACAGACTCCTTTCTTTGCTTATTCTCAAACAAACTAATGGCATCCTGTACACTAAACCTTCTTGTTGGTATTACTTTTGTTGATGCCTCTGAAGGATAATTTTTCTCAGATTTCCATTTACTATGACCACTCACAGGTTTCAAATTATTGCCTGTCTGCTTACTTGCTGAGGAACTATGTCCAAGGTTGTCAGCATCCCCATGACCAGACAATGACTCCCCAACAGCTGCACATCTGTTCAAAAGTGACGTCCTTGATGGGCTCAACTCATCCATAGCATTCACACTTGAAACTTTTGGAGGCTCCACATTTTTAAAGCTAAATGGGCCTTGAAACATCAGAACCTGACCCCTACTATTATCTAGCATACCATCTGCCTGACATTCTGTTGACCCCTGAATATTCACATTCACACTCACATTTGTTAAAGATCCATTACTAGTATTAGGAATGCCCTGAATATACTGACAATGGTTCTTCCTAGGATTCACATTTAACATCACATTCAATTCATTCTGATCACCCAAAAGTTCTGGGCGAATGTTTACAGCTGGTCCCCACCTTCTTCTAGTTTCGGTAACACCTGTTTTGCCGTGTTGTAAATTGTTAGACCCTGACTCATTATCAGAACCTGGCAAAGCACCATTGTGTACCACATAGATCCTCTCGTTACCAATGTTATGACCTGCATCTAAAATCTGAGCTTCACTGTAATGAGTCCACTGGAGGCTGGACTCCAGTGAAGCCTCATGTGTTGACATTGTACCCAAGTTGCCTGAAAAATCTGGCATGTCACCATTGATTATCAATTCAGATTTGAGCTTCATGGGTTCCATAACTCTCCTTTGAACCACAGTTAGAAAGTTGAGGCATGCAGTTCTGCAAATACAATTGTAGGAGATAAATTACAGGGGACTGAATCTCAGGGTACCTAAGTTCATTTAGCTACATCACCCATATTATACCGCAGGCGATCTGCTCCAAAATACTCAGAAAAGGCTATGAGGTCTGTCATGTTATCACTACTGAAGCCTGCTGCAACAGCTCGACCAAATGCCATGCACTGCTCCTGCTTTAGAGAAAGTAATCTCACATCCATTGCCCTAAGCAGTTCGACTCTGAAAAATGACCCAGCGCAGCCTCAGTAGTAATTCAAGGAAGCATCCAAGCAAAGTAATTTCAGAATGTGCCAATTTTATTGAATGAACTTCAAATTGCGAGAAGAAGAAAACTAAAATGCACTCACTTTGATGTCTGTCTGCCATTCTGAGGATCATTACGTGGATCACTCTGGAGCTGGAGTAGCAAAGAGGCATCAGTTTAAGAAGACTTGCACAGCATCAGAGGTTTAATTTAATGCAAGTATAACCTTCCTCACACATGGAAAGGCATTATAAACACAAAGAAATGTAAGTTCATAATCCAATTGTTTAGTCAAAGGCTTCTACCAGCTTTGAATTTCCAAATTTTCCAGTGAGTCCAGAGAGAGATCTGTCACCTGTGTCAAAATAGAAGGACAATCAGCTTATCACTTGAAGCATGTTAGCTGATAAAATCTCAGGACACTAGCTAATAATTCCCAAGTGAAACACATTCACACTGCCAAAATTTCATTGTCAATTTGAATCCCATGCCATTTCATTGAGCATTTACAACTTCTACTGATAATTCTGAGTGACCGTGGAAATCTTTGAGCTCTACTTACCAAATAAGAAATATCTGGCTTACCTTGTATAGCATATGGATGTCAGTAGTGAGAAAATATAATGTGCCTTTTTCGAGGGTTGCACACAAGAATGATTTGCACATATGAAATTGCCATTATACTATGCATACAGGCAAAGCAAGAAGAATAGTCTTTCATAGAAACAACCCACACACCATTTACTTTTGAAACTGGTCCACCAGTCGAGTATGGACCCTCCACCTGCAGAGTAATGTTCATTAGTAACAATGAGCTAATGCACACAACTTGAGTAGTGCAATGAAAGTTCAAACCCCAACTTGAAGAGGATTGAATGATTGGATGTCCAGGAGTTTCTCTAGCTGAATCAACTCCTCTTCAATGCTTTTGACTCGTTCAAGGATCTCCGGTGTGCTCACAAACCTGACAAATCTGCCAAAACATGCATTGAGAGTTTGAATAAATATGGACCATCCAAGTGATGTGGCAGCAGAATAAAGTCATAATGTACCTCTCTAGGGTCCCCTTGGTAAACCATGATCTGCCTTGGACTATCTGTGGCTGTTCAAGTTTCACAGATTCACAGCCTCGGATGACTTGCTCTTCCACTGCCTTCAAATGGTTCAGAAATGGCTTTAAGAATCCAGAGGCTAGTTTTTCAGTCATACCGTCTGCTGACACAAAGAGCTCACATCTAGTTGCAAGAAAAAAGTACACATTATCTTTCTTCTTCATGTTGAGGTAAATGAAGAAACATTCTGCACATGCTTAACCGCAACACCTTTGGCTTGATACTTCTACAAATCTCAAAACGAACCAAAATCTTTCTATGGCATATATGCATCAACACACATAAAACACTCTTTTAAGCATTTACAAAAGACCTATCTTGACTAAACTGACTGTTCGCTTTCTATTGAGGGATAAACATAATACCCTATAAGCAATTGATTCTACCTTACTGTAAGTTACTAGTATACAAAAACGAGCATGTAATGCTCCTGTTCAAGAATACAGGAACACCAGAATAACTTGATAATCAAGGTCAACCGAACATTAGTCCATTCCCAAATAAGCACAATCACCACAAGCAAAGTCTAGGATAGCTCAAAGGTAGCAGAGGAATTCAGGTTTTGTAGAAAGGTTATTCAAGAAAAGAAATGCAAAAAATAGATAGGAAGTAAACTAAGAATCCTCAATTTTAAATTATTTCTGACATGTGTAGAAAATATGTTGTTATCCAGCAATAAAGCAGAATAGAAGAGCAATCAAAGTGAAAGTAAGCATTAGCGAGAGCTCATTCTTGTTTGTTAGGGCTCGAATAAAGCTTACACAGGCAGCCGGCTTGATCAACAGTATGTGTGGTACCTTCTTGAATGCCAATCGTCTTAATCATGCCATTAAACTGCAATGATTAGGCACCCTCCCTCATAGCGGGCATCACACTACCAGCAGAGTCTCCAATTGAAGATTTGGATCACTCCAGAATCCAGCACCCAGTCAAGTTACTTACCATTGAGAATATGGAGATCTCTCAACCAACTGGTGCGTGAATCTTGTGAGATGGATTCTTGTTTTATTTTAACACCAACTTAACACCCTTCTTAGTATGACATTGAGTAATGATTTTTAAATCTAGTACCAAACAGATGACTAATCTTCGTCAGATGTCTAATGGCTTCCATAGTTTGAGGCCACCAAATATTTATTATTACTCTGATCACTTTCACTTGATGGTGCTATCTTTACTCTCTTAATAGAGCTATCCTTTATTCTCTTTCTTTTATTATAGTATCAAATCTCAAAGATTGAGTGGATTGCATCCTCTTCTCAGCCTTTCTGGAGAAAACAGAACACTCAAAGTATGATGTCTTGCTCTTGAGGATTGATCGTTCAACTATGTAGTCAAAACAGCCTTGTTTAGTTGGATTTCATTATTCATATGCATTCTTGACAATATACAGTTTTGGAAAACTTTGTGCAAGGTAGACATAGCTGGTGTTTCACATTGACCTCGGGGAATGTGCATTATAAAGGTGCATGGGTGTTGACTCTCAAAACAAAAATGGCGTATTCCATACAGTACTGAATTCCCTTGGTTTTAATGTAGTTGCCCATATGAAACCATGCATCATGCATTCCAAAATTGAAGATATATTCAAGGATGGTTAAAAGGTATTGTGCATACCTTAAGTACAAAAAAAAGACTCTTATGATGGATAAAAACCTCGATTTTTATTTTCATCTTTTAAAACCTCTACTATTTAAATGATTTAAATCATAATTTAAATCTACAATTTGAATCTCACCTTTGTACTATGGCCCACATACATTGTACTTTCTTTATCCGCACATGAGACATGCTTGCAAGTTGCAAGGTTTTTAGCAATGACCCTCAATGATGCTATATGATATATGTGAGGGACCTATTAACAATATGCATCAATTGATATAGAGAAAGAGGAGAATAGACACAACATAAAGAGAAGACTACACACAAGAGAATGGAAGCAAGGTGGTACGGAACGTTTGGTGCCGTACCAAACGTCAAGATATGGAACGGTATCGAACGTTATCTTATACATACATACATACATACATACATACATACATACATACATACATACATAACATACATACATACATACATACATACATACATACATACATACATACATACATACATACATACATACATACATACATACATATATATATATATATATATATATATATATATATATATATATATATATATATATATATATATATATTATATATATATATGTGTATGTATGTATGTATGTATGTATGTACGTATGTACATACGTACATACGTACATACATACATACATACATACATACACACACACACACACATATATATATATATATATATATATATATATATATATATATATATATATATATATATATATATATATATATATATATATATATATATATATATATATATATATATATATATATATATATTGAATTGAATGTATACACTTTACATGCATGTATGCACGTAAATATATATATATATATATATATATATATATATATATATATATATATATATATATATATATATATATATATATATATATTATATATATATATGTGTGTGTGTGTGTGTGTGTGTATATATATATATATATATATATATATATATATATATATATATATATATATATATATATATATATATATATATATATATATATTTATGTGCATACATGCATGTAAAGTGTATACATTCAATTCAATGTGCATTGTGTCATGCATGCATGCACTATATATATGTATGCATGTATATATGTGTGTACGTATGAATGTATGATGCATGTATGCTCTACGTTCTAACTTTTATGTGACATAATAGTACTTAGTATGTGTGGAGCATAGGACCATAGGTTTTGTGTGACATCATAGATGCATTCAAAAATGCAATGAGTCGGGAATGTATATATGTATATATGAGTGTGTATGTACTAATGGACATTGGAGTGGGCCTCTGAGGGAGAGAGAGCTCACTGACTCCTGAGGCAAGTCCCTATCGAAAAAACCGCGGGGCATTGATTTTTTAAGTCAAGGTTCCATACGTTGTTTGGAACGTTGGTGCGGAACCAAAAGCGCCGAACCATAAAAGTT
Organism: Ceratopteris richardii; assembly: GCA_020310875.1. NCBI lineage: Eukaryota > Viridiplantae > Streptophyta > Polypodiopsida > Polypodiales > Pteridaceae > Ceratopteris > Ceratopteris richardii. The sequence goes on along the minus strand of CM035441.1, from coordinate 132,650,190 downwards.
GTTTGGAACGAGCCAACTATGAATGGAAGGAGACATGCTCCACATATTTCTTTACATTGCAGGGTAGAAGTTACAAGATAGCATAAGAATATGTTCTTGATGTACAAGCTTCTGATATATAAGAAGTCTCTAGAGCTGCACACCTTGAAGTTAATGATGTACAAGTTATCCAATAACTTTTAATATCCTCAAAGGCTGAAGGATAATCTCCTCCAAGTAAAGAGCCTTCTCCTAGTAAGTGTATGAAAGTTAATGAAGACCTCCACCTCCTTCAAATAGAAGAAGACCACACCTAAGCTCCAAGTAGAAGACTTTAGCTCCCAAAGTGCTGCTCAATAGTATTCCAAGCACCTCTTTCTATGGGCTTACAAACAAAAGGCGAGAAAACTCATAAAATCAGCTTTTCAAGAAAAGATCAATACCTTAATTAGGGTTATCTTTTTTGTTGGGATTGCTTTTTTATTGCCCCCCTTTTTTTTTTAATAATGTTACATAGTTTCATGTGACCCATTGAATCATATATACAAGATTTAAGAAGATAGTGACACTTGTCACTTGCTTTTCACGTTAAAAAATATTCTTTTCAATGTCTAACATGAAACTAGGGTTTGACTTTCGACCTAGAAATTTGATTCACATCCACAAGTTATATAATGATTGGAAAGCTCTTATTGAGCTCTAAAAGAATGGATAAGTAATTCTTTTCGTTATAAGTGATAAAGATAGTTTCAAAACTTATTAAATTCAATCTAAAAATTATAGGTTGATGAGACTGCAATTGATGTTACTCATGTCAATGGTATTCCTCAAATAACAGAGAAGAGAGGGATATAGTTGTCCTGATTTAGAAAGAGTTTAGTAAATTTACACTTCAGACTAATAGTTGCAATCAAAGGGATATGCCTTCTACAAATATGATTAATAATAATGAATCATAAATATGTCAAGAATGACAAACTTAGAATCTAATCCTTATTTTTGTGAATTATGTAAGGGATCCATCATAGCACTCTATGAATGGCCCATGAAAGTATATTTTAGGTGCGAGGTCATTGAAAGTATGGTGTATCTTCTAATGCTAGATGTTATGATAGAGAGAGAGAGAGACAAGACAACTATTTCAAAGAATTGGAAAAAAGCATCAATCTCATCTTTCAATGGAGATGATGATTTGAGATCGAAAGCTCTTTATACTAGCGATTATGTTTAAACGTACATAATCAAATAGCATATCATCATGGACTAGTACATTCAACGATGAGTCCATAGACGATAATTCCATTGATTATATTGGAGATTTGTCGTAATTTAAGAATTGCAATTACATAGTGTGATAATGATCACTTAGAGTTTTGATATGAGCTTCATATGACATTGATGTATCATGGACTTAACATTCATGTTTCATGTATCCTGTAGCATTGAATCTACCGATCTTGACTCTTAACTCTTGATATGATTTTTCTGTGACATTCATGTATATATCATACTTTTCTATGTAATGAAACTAGAGTGATCAATATCTTATATACGGTGCAATTTCAATTCATAACTCTGCTCATTATTATCTTTTCAAACTTTTGGTCTACTTGATGTTTGATAAATATGGCGAGCCACGACAAGTGTACCATATATTGTGTTTTGTCTATAAGAGAGTAGACCAGGAATTTTATGTGTTTTGGCACTAAATATGTACAAGAATTCTAGATATATAGTATCCATAGTAAATACCAAAAAAAAAAAAATCAAAACCTTGATCTTTTCATTTTTAGAACCTCTACGATTTCATTTAATTCTCTATTTGAATTCACATTTTAAATGTCACTTTCGTTTTATGTGTAGTTTGAGTAGAGCATTTCTATCAATCTAATCATGAAATAGCCACTTAATAGGGAAGAAAATATGGGAAGTCATTGCTTCAAGAATGATTTTAGCACCCTCTCCATGATACGTACTAATTGATCCGTTAATGAGTGATAAAAGCATAGGTACAAGGTTTTGATTAGATTCAAAGGGCAAACTAGAAGCTTGTTAAGTAGCTGAGTTAACGCCAAGCAAACCTCTTGTTGAGGGCTGCAAGCGTTACGATTTCTATTTGAGATCTGAATACCCACCCACTCCAAAGAGGGAGGATCCTGCTCAAGCCCTCGGGAGAAATATTTCCAATACTTGCCCCTACGTTTTTGAGTAAATGGAAGCATGGAAACTAATTTAGAAGCGCAAAAAACTTGATGTGCCATGCCGGGAAGCTTGGAGAAGTCATCGGTTCTTAATCTTCATTTCCCCATACTTACTAAAGGCCGATCCTTTCTCATGAATTTCCATCTTTCATAGGGGCCCCGAAAATGATGATAGAAAGATCCACATTAATAATGCGATCGCAGAGTTTCGAAATACACATAAACATCAATGAATGTGTGCTAAAACGGTAGATAATTTCCCGAAGATCAGTTTTAATATACAATTTATTATCCCAGAATCTCCTGACACATAATAGGAGATCTCTCGATCACGTTTGCATTATCATCACGTTAGCATTAGCAGGGTGAGCATATATTTCATTGCATGACTAATTATCGACCATAGTGATTTTCCTCAACAATGATGTCATAAATAGATCTCTCTCTCTCTCTCTCTCTCTCTCTCTCTCTCTCTCTCTCTCTCTCTCTCTCTCTCTCTCTCTCTCTCTCTCTCTCTCTCTCTCTCTCTCTCTCTCTCTCTCTCTCTCTCTCTCTCTCTCTCTCTCTCTCTACCTCGTACGAGGGGCCGTTAGCTGAAAGAGTACAAGGTCTAACACTGTGTCTCCTTTCATGGTAAACGAGCTCATGCGATGGCGATGCTAGACCATAGGGAAAAGTTTCAGTTCCTAGCCTGCATAGGGAATAGCAGAATAAGCCTTTGTGGCAATTGCGAATGGGCAATCAAAAAAAAAAAACTGCGATTACCGGGAAAAATCATTACTCTTAAACCAGGAAACCGGTGATGGAAAATTTGAATATCAAGAACGAGGAGCCGAGGAAGAATTCCGGATGGACGCAAATGCATGCGTGTGCATCCACCTTCATGTTTGCTTGAAGAATGGTAAGTACTGGCGATGCTCATCGAAAGAGGAGCGATGGAGAAGGCACGGGCACAAGAAGGTAATGAAAGCCTATGGAGATCCTTGAGAGGGAGAATATTAAGGGGCGCGTATCGCACAGACACGAGAGAGAGAGAGAGAGAGAGAGAGAGAGAGACGCGGGGTAGAGGGAAATGTGGATGAGTTGTCGCCAAAGAGGAGCTGTGACGATGCAGGAAGAAGGTGGGAGAGAAGTCACTGGGTCCGTGCAATGTTGAGGAAGGGAACATACAGAAGCTCAGGAAACGCAACAGAGAAATTTGAAATTATATAATTTATTCGATTGGAATCAGACCTTCTCCTTTACAGAAGGATTTTACGAATGAGAACTTGTGGGGAGAGGAAAGGCGTTGAAAATCGAGCAGGACATGGACGCAGTGTGGCCCGGTGATGGACCATCATCCACTCCGAATTCCAGTCACCTACACAGAGTAGTAGCGAGCACCCCATGTCCACGGAGCTCCAAGTGGACCGTTTCGCAATCGCCTATACTTCGTCCTTCAGGCCTCAACCTTATTCTTCGTGTAAGTCGATGAAAAAAGTGGGCAGGAGAGCTTTACATGACCGTACGGCGTATTGGTAGAGTCACCTTTAGTATTTGGACGAATGGGGAGGCTACATTTCTGCCTAGGCCATCCGGATAGGTTCAAATCGACAATATCATGGAACTTGCATGGCACATGCAAAGAGCAATATACCATTAAGTCGCTACACTTAAGATTTCACTCATAAGAGAAGTGATCTCCATCCATACATAAATACATGAAGCATGCTCTTTCTTTCATGAAGAATGAATGGTTACGTTCATGTTCATTTCAGCTTCATTGGATTTACCTTGATTGGTGCTCTCTGAAGGTTCTTTGCAGGTTTTCAAGTACGATCTCTGATGTCATATCCTTTCTAATGAACAAAGCACTCCGTTTCCTTGGGATATTCTCGAATCTAGAACACGCTCGACTTTGAATTCTTCATGATTATCAATCTCAATAGATGGTGAAGGACTATGTCTCTCCCCCTCTCAATGGTGAAAACATGGAAAATTGGATGTATTCTCATGGTACTCGGTAGCTGGAGCTTGAAAGTGATTGGATTAATCTCAGCCAAGATGGTGAATGGACCAAATCTCTGATGGACTAGCTTTGCACAAGGCCTTAAAGTGTGCAAATTATTTTTAAGTAACCACACTTTATCCTCGATCTGATAGGATGGATTTGAACACCATGTTGTTTTGCATAAGACTTATTGTTCTTGATCTCTATAGATCTCTTCCTTGAGTTCTTTGTGAATATCCATGAGGTACCGGGCCTTATCTCTGGCAACTTGGTTTTTGACATGATTTGAGAGTTGTATATCCATCCTTGGGTGTTGTCCATAATTTGCAAAGAAGGGAGTCTTGTTGGTAGATGTATGAACACTGTTGTTATAGGCAAACTCTACAAAGGATAAAAGCTCAAACCAAACAATTTGATGATAGTTGATGGTGCAACGGACATACTATTATAGGACTTGATTCACCAGTTCTATTTGTCCATCAATCTATGGATGATTGGATGTAGACAGTTTTACTTGAACACCAAGGAGCTTGCAAAGACTATTCCAAAAGCTGAATATGAATTGTGGAACTCAATCATTAACAATATCATGAGGCAATCCATGAAGCCTAAAGATGTATCGAAGAAAAATTCTAGTAGTGGTTGCACCTATGATTGCCTTGGTGGTTGGAATGAAGTGTGCCATCTTTGTAAATATATCCACTATACAAGAATGGCATCATACTTATCCGACCTTGGTAGATCTATGATGAAATCCATAGATAATGAAGACCATGGAATTTCTTGAATAAGTAGAGGTTGCAAGAGGCCACGAGGTTTATGTTGCAATACCTTAGATCTATTGCAAGTATCACTAGTCTGGATATATTCTTTGACTTCCTTTCACATTTGTGGTGGCCACTAAATATCCCTTGATATTTCTATTACTTTATTTCACTCCAAAATGTCTTGTTGCAAGGTTATCATGACATTGCTGAAGTACTTGGATCTTAGGCTTTCCTGGAGGGATGTACAGTAGGTTCTTATAAAATAGTAACCCATCATTTTGTTGGAACTTGTTTACTTATGGACTTTCCCTTCTTGAATTTTTTGCTTGACGTTACAAAACAATTCATCATGTGATAGAGTCTCATGAATCAAATGGGTCAAGGTTGAATATTCTTGATGGTTTGAAGAGACGGTTGCTAACAAAAATGTCTTGCTACAAGGTTATCATGACATTGTTGAAGTACTTGGATCTTAGGCTTTCCTAGAGGGATGTACAGTAGGTTCTTATAAAATAGTAATCCATCATTCTGTTCATTTACTTCATGGACTTTCCCTTCTTGAATTTTTTGCTTGACGTTACAAAAAAATCATCATGTGATAGAGTCTCATGAATCAAATGGGTCAAGGTTGAATCTTCTTGATGATTTGAAGAGATGGTTGCTAAGATGAGATATTTAGGCTCGAGTAATACACTCTGTTGTTGATCAAATCTTCTTCACCTTTCTTCGGTGGAAGGTAGGATCTTCTTGACAAGGCATCTCACTAACATTGTTGGCATCCTAGGTGATATGTGATGACAAAATCAAATCTAGATAGAAAGTTACTCCATCGAGATTACCTTCTATTGAAGATCCGGGTGGTCATAAAGTACTATAAATTCTTATGATCTACATACACAATAACTTTATGAGCTACTTCGTCTAGATGGTGACACCGGGTATCAAGCACACCCACTATTGCAAGAAGTTCTTTATCATGGATTTCATAATTAATCTTTGAAGGATAGAATTTACTTTAAAAATGATATGCAACTCAATGTAGGTTTCCATCATCCCCATTGGGAAAGGATTGCCCCCAAGGAAAATTTCGATGCACCTATCTCTAAGAAAAAAGGGTTGGTAGCATCAAGGTGAAGTAGAATTGGAACAGTAGTGAATGATGATTTCAAGGTCTAAAAGGCTTTCTTTGCATCTTCCTTCCATGAGAATTTTGTTTTCTTGTAAGTTTGGTAAGAGTTGTCACTGTCTTGGAGTAATCTCTTATGAATGTCCTATAAAAATTAGTAAACCCCAGAAAACAGTGTACATCTCGAACACATGAAGGTGGTTGCCAATCAAGGATTGTCTTGATCTTCTTAGGGTCCATAAAGCTTCCTTTCTCTCATACAATGTATCCTAAAAACCTCACTTTTGTCTATGGAAAGATAACTTCTCTAGTTTTTCATATAAACCTTTTTCTCTTATTTTCTCTAGGACTATCTTTACATGGCATTGGTGATCTTCTAGATTTTTCAAGAATATCAAGATATCATCGAGGTATATTACCACAAAATCATCTAAATACTCTCGAAAGATATCATTTTTCATATGCTAGAAGATGGTTGAATGTCATAATATAATCCTTGGGTGGGAACACCTTTTGGATGAGATGGCTTGATTTGCCACATGGCACCAAGTGGTGCAATTTACATATTGAAGAGAGAGAATCAAGAGAATTCTTCTACATGAGTACTTCATTAGAGAATAATCTCAGTGACTGGGTGGAAAAGTACGCATTCAATCTCTGTGTGTGAGTAGTAGAGTTTGGGTTGGGTTCAAGTTATGGTGATGGTGGTGGCTCGCAAATGTATGCTAAAGCAAAACAAAGGCGTCATGTCAAATTTGCTAGCAGAGCATGGACGTTCAACTTTTAGATGTGTAGAGCCAGGCTTGAACTCATGTTCTTCCTTAGAGAGGTGCATGAACTATCCACCATGTCCTTCTTGCTTGATGACCATAAAAGTCTTTGACAATTTCTAAAATGGTTGTCGCCAACCATGGATGCCTATAAGGTAGTGCCAAGCTTGGCTTGGGGAAGAACATGGATGAAGATGCATAGCTCTAGATCTTCAATTAGATATGATCACATCCTAATAATCCCTTCTTCCCTTTTGGATTATGGATTTTATAATGCAAATCCACGTCATAGAAATCTCATGAGGACCTACCATGGAAAGCTTGTATATCTTGATTTTGGGATGATGGGAGAAATGGAGTAAAAGTTTTTGACTCACTGATCGAAGCATGTGCACATCTCATGAACCACAATTCTGATGCATTAGCAATGGATTTTATACCACTTGGGCTTCTTCTTGCATCGGCTCAAATGACTGAGGCATCAAAAGTTTGAATAGGAGTCTTCTAGAATACCATCAAAAGACAAATCCTAGAAGGAGGAAGGAAGAACACCAATATCATTAACTCCAGGTTTGATTGTTTTTTTGTTCTTTTGATTATTTTTAATTTTGGAAAGAGAAAGAGAGTAGGATGGATATTTCATCTCCTTAAAACGCCTTTCCATTTTAAGTTTACCAATGTTATGAAGCAAGGGAAATCACATGTGTGGGGAGTTTAAAATGTATACTCCCATCAAAGATTACAGATTCCCTCAAGTTGCAAGAAAGCATAAGCTCATCTTGGATTCATAGTTTGGATTATGATGAGACTTTCTTCAGTTTCATTTCATTACAATGAGTAAATCAAGCAGATTTACTTGAGCTTAGAGATTAAGCACTATTTGGAAAAGATTTCCATTTATTTTTAGTATTTTTCCACAGAGACTGGGACATAGTCAGATTGTTTTGGATGAGCATAGTATTTTCTTTTCATTACTCTAGTGGAGTAAGTGATTTTTCACAATTATACCATGTGACAAGTTGTCAATGGGTAGTGCCTCTTTTGCATCAGATTGCTATGTTATGGTTGCATCTATTCTCTGTGATGAGAATGAGCCTGTTTCATTTGATGAAGCACAAATTTCAAAAAATTGGATGGCTGCTATGAAATCTGAATATGATGCTATAATGAAGAATGGTACTTGGTCTTTATGTCACTTGCCTCCTGGCAAGAAGGCCATTGGAACTAAGTGGGTTTACAAGCTAAAGTGTAAGCCTGATGGAACAATTGGTGTCACTCTAGCACAATGGTGAGTACCAACGTGAGGAGATACACCTCATAAATGTCAATCCGTGGAGACGAGAGGACCGATATGAAGACCGTGAGCAAGTGATGCCACAAGTGCGTGAGTGAAAGCACACAAGCATGCACACACATACACACACGCGCACAAAGTAAGAGCAAGGAGTGGAACAACGGAAGATCTTCGATTATACAAGAGCTCTCTTACAAAGCTGAAATCTACAACAAGCTAACCCCAAAAATGAGCTCTCCAGCCCTTTTTATAGTTTTTGAGTGGTTTTGGCCCTGTCAAGACCTAGTGTCCGGCCTAGTTAAAAAATAGGTTCCAGGGCTTATTTGGGGGCTCAAACGGAGTCTAAATTATGAAACTTGGTAGGATGGTAGTTCTAATACTCCTCAAGCTCAAGGACTCCTTGGCTTGAACAAAATGGAGCTATAAAAATGGAAAATGGTATTTACAATGGTTTCTAGTGATAATAATCACTATTTTTATAGGGATTTCGTCTGAAAATTTGACAGGTCCTTCTTGGAGCTCCCTACTTGCTCCTTCTTCTTGTGTGTCCACTTCCTTGATGCGCTTCCATGCTTTGTCCTTGACCTTGAGCTTCAACACTCCCCCCCCTCTTGAGTCTGTCGTCCCTGACAAACCCTTGTTGTCATGGTTGTTCCATGTAGTACATTGAGAGGTAGTGTCCGTTACGTTCAACAAGAGCGATCCATTTTCCCAATGTAGCCTGGTCGTTTGTCCAGTTCTTTACTTTGCCACTGCTAGATCTTGCAGTTTGTAGTTCCTTTGTATTTACCTCTTCCTTGTATTCCATCTTGATGGTGCATTTGTGAGCTGTCCAAAACGACTAGTTGCTCAAAGGAGGTGATCAATGTTGATTATGAGCAACTCTCGATCGTGGATGGCTTCCTTGCTCTTGTAGTGGTCACCCTGATGTCCTCTGATTCTTCCAAAGATGGCTTTCATAGTTTTCATGCCAAGTACTTGTAACCCATAATGTATGATGGTTAAGTGCATTAGTGCATGGGTTGAACAAATTATGTGTGTAAGGAATTGAACTCACAACCTCTTGGTTAGGAATGTGATGGGCTAACCACTTGCCCCAAAAGCCATGGTTGAGGATTACTTCCTAATCCTCTCTCTTAGAGCGTGGTTCAACCATCTCCTACTAGGATTATGTTACATTCTTTCCCCCTTGGTCGATCATTGTCCTCAATGATCTACTCTTGTATCCCTCTAGCCTCGATGATCAGTCCCTTGAACTCCCTAGGTGCCCTTGAATTGATGTTCCTCAACCTCGCACAGTTTCTTCCTTCCGGTTAGGAAGGAAGGACCTTCCTTCCGGTTAGAATCGAACTCACAACCTTCCGGTTAGGAATGTGATGGGCTAACCACTTGCCCCAAAAGCCATGGTTGAGGATTACTTCCTAATCCTCTCTCTTAGAGCGTGGTTCAACCATCTCCTACTAGGATTATGTTACATTCTTCCCCCCTTGGTCGATCATTGTCCTCAATGATCTACTCTTGTATCCCTCTAGCCTCGATGATCAGTCCCTTGAACTCCCTAGGTGCCCTTGAATTGATGTTCCTCAACCTCGCACAGTTTCTTGAACCTTGTTCGCAATCTTGGTCTCTTGAACCCTTGCTCTCAACCTTGGTGTCTTGAACCTTCTTGTTCGCAACCTTGGTGTCTCGAGCCCTTGTTCTCAACCTCAGTCTTGAACCTTGTTCTCACCCATGCTTGGTATCTTGAACACTCAATCAAGTGCCACCCAAGGATTCCTAAGGAATTCACACTTCCAAGCTAGCTCATTGGAAAGTTCGTTCCGAGAGCTTTCCAACGGTATATTACATGCCTCAATCCGACCTACGGATTGAGAGATACACCCCAATCATTGTAAGGTCCATCCTTGAAATCGACGCGCGCGCCTTCCACAATTCCTACCCTTTCACATAGAGGATGCCCAAGCGCCTTTTTTAGAGGCCATTGGATCATTCCACCTTGCCCAAGCCTACTTCCTAGGCTCTGATACCAATGTAAGGAATTGAACTCACAACCTCTTGGTTAGGAATGTGATGGGCTAACCACTTGCCCCAAAAGCCATGGTTGAGGATTACTTCCTAATCCTCTCTCTTAGAGCGTGGTTCAACCATCTCCTACTAGGATTATGTTACAATGTGCCTTGTGCATGGCCTTGTAGTGTGGCCCTACGTATGCGTACTTGGAAAATGCATGGCAAGAAGTATGGTGCAAGAGATTGGGTCTTGAGCTAAGTGCTCAAGGGTATGCTGACAAAGAGGTTTCCTAATCGATCATGGTTATAGTGTTGTTGAAGCATACACGGCTTACCATGGTGAAGGGTCCGTTGATCTTCATCTCTTCGTGTTGTAGTTCCATCATGGTGTTTGACCATCGTCTTGTCCTTTTTGTTGATGGATGTCCTTGCTGAAAGTTCGCTGATGAGCATTTTCAAGCACAGTCCTCTTCTTTGCCTTTTTTTTTTTTTTTTTTTTTGGGGTTGTTGCACACGATGGCATCAAACAAGAAGAAAGAGGTTAGTATCAATAACATATTTTATATGTGAAAATTGTGTTTCATGTGCCTGGGATTTCTCAATTGTGTCTATGCGCGGCCGTATAATGTGGCCCTATGTTGATGCATACTTTGGAAGTGCATGACCTCAATGGTGCAAAAGACAAGGTTATGCCAAAGGCACATGGTTGCTGCACGTCGAGGCTTTTGATGTTACTCGTATAGTTGATGCATTCTTTGTTTGGAGGTGTCTATTGGATCTCGAAATGATGTAATCCTCCTAATGGAAACCCATTTCCGAATAGTATTTGGCCCTGTAGAGATCACCTCAGGCCAGTTCTTCTTTGGATGCTGTCCAAACTTTGGTATCCAGTGTGGTTGGCTCTTTGGTTTTGTGGGTGCGGCGGTTGCTTTCGGCTTCCAAACCCATATCCGTGATGATTGCCTGCTTACTTTTGCAGAAGGGTTGATTTTATCTTCGTTTGGTCTTTGTGCTCTATTCTTACCTTTTTCTTTCCTTGGCTTCTTTGTTGATACCTTTTGTATGGTGGGGAGCATAGGTTGTTGCGTATGTAAGAGCTTCTTAGGTACCCACATCTGTAATCGTCCTTGTTGAGCTCCAACTAATTTTTTTGGCACCCAAATTTGTACCTTATTGTGGTCGGCCTTCATTGATTGCTTTGGTACCCAAAGTTGTTGGATTCTTCGTGCTTGAGCATGTCGTAGGTTCTTGGTTCTTGTCTTCCAATGGTTGACTTGCCTCGGTGGGAACTGTGTTGGCAAGGCTGGTGGTTGCTCGTCTTTTCGTACCCAAATCGTCTTCATGTCTGGAACTACTTTCCTCTCGAAGTATCTTCGTCTATTGGATATAGTAGTTGTCATGTAGCCTCGTGCTTGCCTCTTTGATTGAGTTGTGGTGACAACATTAGTCTTTGCACAAGAGGAGGAGTTCGCTTGTCTTTGATCCTGTTCTTCCACGATTGAATGCTTTTGAAACATCGAGCCCTTGACACATACAACATCTTTTTTGCTAAGATTAGTCCTTGAAGAACTATGAGGAGGTGCTTCATCTGGATTTGTGAGCATGCAATTTTCTAACTCTAATGTAATGCATTGTTCATGTACCCAAACTTGAAGAAGTTGGCTTCTTAGGTTCAAGTTGACAGCATGGTCGTAAATCCAATCTTGACCCAAGGCAAGTGGCTCTGTGAGGTCCTCATCATGACACACTAGCATTTTGACTTTTATTGGAACATCTTGAAGGTAGATGGGAAGTTCCACCTCGCCCAAACAAGGGGTTTCCATGCCCCCTAAACCTATGAGATAGGCTTCTATGGGTTTGATGTTCAATTGCAGGTCTTGGCAGTATGAAAGTCTAACTGCACTAGTTGCTGCTCCTGAGTCAACCAATGCTCTCACAGTCCTTACACTCTTTCCTTGTCCTACTTCTATGGTCACAAAGGGACGTCGGTCAATTATTCGAGAAGTAGTTAGGTCCGATTTTTGGCACATGTCCATGTGATATTTGGGAGCTTTTGTGTTGACATCTAGGCCTAGTCGCCGTAACTTATTTCTTCTGATGCGCTCTCTAGCCTCTGCTTGTGCTTCTTCTCTAACCCTTATCTCCTCTTCTTTTCGCTTCTTAGCAGTGTTGAGTCTCATTAGCATTTCCTCTGTAAGAGGTTCTTGATATAGCTTGACTCGGCATCCACTAATATAGTTTGGTAAGATATCACCTTCTAAAGTGGCCAATTGAACCGCACCGCTAGTGGAGATTCTATTAATGATCATGGGTCCATATCCTCGTTTCTCCAATTTGCGGGCATGTTGTTTTAGCGTATAAACCAGCACCAGATCTCCTTCTTTCAACCCTTTGTCCTTCACATGGGCATCAAAGTATGCCTTTTGTCTTTTCTTTGCAGCATAGATGCTTGCGGCTGCTTGTAGCCTCGTCTCACCTAAGCGTTCTAGATCAAAGATCCTAGAGGACAATTCATGTCCATTCCACTCATGCTCTTGTGCTACTTTCAAGGCAGGGATTAGGAAGTCTAATGGTAGCACAGCATTCTGTCCAAAGACCATCTGAAATGGGGTAGCATTGAGTACCGTTTTGTAGGCAACTCGGTATGCCCAAACAGCATGATGAAGTTGTTTGTCCCAATCAGAGCGTTTATTATTTACAAGTTTTGTCAACACATTACATAGGATCTTATTCGTGCTCTCGGCCTGTCCATTGGCTTGTGGGTGATAAGGGGCAGACTTCTTATGTATCACCATGAATTCTTGAAGGAGATTTTCAATGACCTCGTTCAAGAAGTGAGTACCTCTATCACTGACCAACTCTATTGGTAATCCGTATCTGGTGAACACGTTCTCGAATAAAAACTTGGCCGTCGTTTGAGCATCATTCTTCGTTGTGGCTTTTACTTCCACCCACTTTGTAAGGTAATCTGTGGCCACGATAATGTACTCAGCATGGGAGTTTCTAGCTGGGGGGTTGATGGGACCTACAAAGTCTATACCCCACTTCGAAAATGCACGTCCTCCCATCATTGGCCTTAAAGGCATCTCGTCTTTTCTTATCGGATATTGGGCACGTTGGCATGTGTCACATTTCTTCACATAAGTATGTGCATCCATATGAAGAGTGGGCCACCAAAGTCCTGAGAATAGAATGGTCTTAATTACTTTGTCAGGCCCAAAGTGTCCACCTGCAGCACCGTTGTGTGTAGTTTCTAAGACTTTCAAATAGTCTGATTCATGAACGCACAGTCTTAGGTAACCATCCTTGCCTCTTCGATATAGGTTGTCTCCTACTAAGGCATAGTCTTGAGCCTCTTGCTCCATGCTCCGTTTTCTTGCAAGACTAGCCTGATTGGGTAATGTTCCCGATCTCATGAACTCAACCAATGGAGCACACCAATCTGGGATTAATGACACATGATAAAGAGTGGCGTGCTCCACTGGGGGTCTCTTCTGGCACACTGGACAATTCTGGTTCCACTCCTGTATTTCTTTGTCCATGCTAGGCCAATACACTCCTAAACGTTTTAGATTCTGCAATGTTCGTTGTTTAGAGTAGTGATTTCCTAGCAGTCCCTCATGGGCTTGTTGCATCCAACTAGTATGTTCGTCATCCTCAACACAACAAGCTAGTACACCCTCTGGATCTTGTTTGTACATGCTTCCGGCCAATATTTGATACTTTTGTGATCTTACAATTTCTTCTTTGCTTGTTTTCACATTTTTATTTGCAGGCCCAAAGGTTAGGATTGGTACCAACTTATTTGCCCATTTAGGAACAACTTCTAAATTGAACAGATAAGCATCAGGCAATTCATCAGACACTCCTTGCGGTGGCTCTCCTGAAGTGATACGAGAAAGATGGTCTGCCCTAAGATGGGTTCTACCTTTCCTGACAACAACTTCAAAGTCGTATTCCATTAGTAAGAGGAACCATCTCACCAAGCGGCCTGTATTGCAAGGTTTATTGACCAAATATAGTAAAGCTTGATGATCAGTGAAAAACTTGAACTTATTGGCCAATAAATAGTGTCTAAACTTTTTCACAGCGTATACCATGCCTAAGCCTTCTCTCTCCGTTGTGGTATAATTTCGTTCAGCTGCATTTAATTGCCTACTAGCATATGCTATCGGCAAATCTAGGTTTCCTTCACCTGTGGGTTGTGCTAGCACACATCCTATTGCATGATTGGAGGCATCTACATGGACATGAAAGGGTTTGCTCCAATCCGGAGTAGTCAATATTGGTGCTGTGCACAAACGTCTTTTCAGCTCGTTGAAGGAATTCTCGCATTCCTCGTTCCACTCAAAATTTGTTAACAACCCATAAAGAGGTTTAGCTATGATGCCATACATGTGGATAAACCTACGGTAATATCCACAATGGCCCATAAAGGCTTGTACCTCCTTAACATTCCTTGGTCTTGGCAACTCTGCTATCGCTCTTACCTTGTCTTCATCTGTTGAAATTCCATTCTTAGAAACAATGTGACCTAAGATCTTACCTTGTCGTACCATGAACACACACTTCTCTGGGTTCAGACACACTCGATATTCTCTACACTTGTTGAAGATCTGTCTGAGCTCAGGGATGTGGTAACTTCTTTCTTGGGAATGAGCGCATAAATCATCCACATATACTTCTAAGCTCTTTCGCAAGAACTCTTTGAAGACATGACACATGAGCCTTTGGAATGTTGCAGGTGCATTGGTGAGCCCAAATGGCATCACACGAAATGCAAAGATTCCCCATTCTGTGGCAAAGGCCGTTTTGTGTTGATCTTCGGGGGCAATGGCTACTTGGTTGTAACCTGAAAATCCATCAAGGAAGCTATAAACTTCCTTGCCTGCAACACGCTCCAATAGATGTTCGGTGATTGGAAGTGGATAACTATCTCTGATCGTAGCGGCATTAACTTTTTTAAGGTTAATGCACACTCGCAATTTCCCATTCTTCTTGGGCACCACTACAATGGGGGACACCCATTCAGTGTGCTCAATCTCATAGATGAATCCAGCTTCAATCAGCCTGTCAATTTCCTCCTTTATTTTGGCTGCATAATTGTCATTATATGTGTAGGGCTTTTGTTTGGTGGGCTTGGCATCAGCGGTCATCGGAATCGTATGAGAGCAAATCTTTGGATCTACTCCTTTCAAGTCTCTATAGTGCCATGCGAACACATCCCTATATTCCCTTAATAGAGCTATAAGCTCTGCTTCTTCTTTTGCACTTAGGTCATCTCCTATGTACGTACATCGTTCTTCATTCCCTTCAATGGTCACTACAATTTTTTTGGTCTTTTCTTTATTGTCATATGCTTCTCCTATAATGGCCTCTCTCTTAGGCATCCGTACCAAAATTTTTTGGTCTTCCACTTCATATTTCTTGAAATTTTCTGGTACTTCAAACAATGATTCTTCCTCTTCTTGTTTCACTGCTTTTCTTTTCTTTTTCTTTTGACCTCCTTCACTTCCTTCCTTTGAATTTATCGTTTTAATACTCGTGAGGGGTTCTTCTTCTGTTTGGGTTAACACTCCTATGTCTTCTAAATAGTGTTCCTCTGAGTCAAAGTAAGTATCCATCACAATGGATTCTTGATCATCGTCATTCTCTTCTTCTTCTATGACATCAGGATCAGATTCTTCCAACAAGGGCTGACACATGAACACTGAGATATCATAACCCTCCTCATCACAATGAGGTGTCCATTGTTCTTCGTTGACCGCAATGTACATGGTAGCTAAGATTTCTGCCCAGCCATGAGGCTCAAATTCCTCATCTGGAAAAATCATCGGTGTATAGGTTGGGTCTGTGATTGGTCTATCTCCTGGGGGAGTTCCATCTTCTCTTGCTTTAGACGCTTTTCCTCTTCCTCTGCGACCTTGCACATCCACAAGTGAGTATCTTCATGCAGCCAAGATGGATCAGGTGAACTTCCAGAATGCACAGAGATTGAATCTTCTTTTGCTTTGTGGATAGGATTCCACTATAGGGGTGGTACATCTCTGAAGGTGTAATCCTTCAGATTGACCTTGGTGGTGACCCCTAAGTGCTGTAAGTACAAGGAGTTGGTTCCCCAATCCTGTACTATTTGCAATTGTCGTAGGAAGGGTCTTCCTAGGATCATCTCGTAGAGATCATTTTTTTCAAAGTCACATATAGCAAATGTATGTTCAAACTCTACACCACAAGTGGTTAGAGTTATCCCTTCGAGCAATCCTAGAGGTCTTTCAAAATGACCATCTGCCATTTGAAGCTTCATTCTAGTTGGTCTTAATGTAGGTTTGCCCCATCGCTTCCACAAGGAAGTGGTTGCAATAGCAACTCTAGCACCTGAATCTACGATTGCTTTGGTTGTGTAACCTTGATAGGTGATCGGAAGATAAGTGTTACCTTCTTCACCTTCGCTCATGTCTCCTATCTTGTCGAGAGGTATCTCTAGAACTTTTAGCTTAGAGCCTACTTTTGGCATATTGGATTCAAGTTCTGGAACCTGATCCTTCACATGATTCCAGAGCTCAGGTTTTGCTTTGAGCAGCTCTTCCACAGTGAGATGACATTGAACCTTAGTGTTCTTCACAACATCAGTGTTTCTTGGAATCACTGAGTCTTCATTTCTTACCAATATTGTGGGAGCTCTGATCTGGAGAGATTCAGATTCCCATGGGCCTGTGAAATGAGGCAACTCTTGTAAAGAATTAGATTCAAAATCTAATCTCTCATCCTCTTGTTGCACTGTTTGATCTCCATAGATAGACGGGATGTCTTGGGGAAATTGATCATGAAGATCATCAATCTCAGGAATAGGAGGGGAGTTACCCTTCTCCTTGGCCCATTTCTCTTCTTGTATTTCCCGCAAGAACTCTTGAGAATATTGTTGACTTGAAGGAGGTATTCCAGCATCCGTGGTATTAGGAACATAAGCTCCCATTGGTGGTGAGCTTCCTCTCTCAATAACTGGTTGAGCCTGTGGAGGTAAAGAAACTTGTGGTTTGTTTACCAACTGCTCTAATCTTTCTAGTAAGCCCTGAAAATGCAAATCCGGTTTGACAGAGTTTGTCTGATTGAACTTTTGACTAGTCTCAAGTATAGCTTGAGCTTGTTCTACCCATTTCATGCATATTTTCATCCGTTCAATCTCTAAATCTGCTCTCGGGTAACTCTTGTCCAAGTTTGCAGTTGTTGGCCCTTCTTGAAGACGATCCTGGTAGGCCTTGAACATCATGTCCAAGCCTTCTGGGGTTGGATCTGCAAGAACAGACCCTGGTTGTGGGTTATTTACAATGGGTGGTGGGGTGGAATGAGGTGGAGTGGATGGAGCTTCGGTATGTGAGGGGCTTTGAGATGCAATGTCTTCTATTTTTGTTTTGGTATCCCTTAGGCTTTCTTTTAGCTCGGATAGCTTTTTGTTCCACTTGCGATTAGCCTTCTCTCTGGTATCCTTCCATGTTCTTGGTTTCCTCTTACTAGGCTCTCCTGACTCACTTGACTCCGATTGCTCGGATGGTTTTGCTTGTTGTGCAGCCTGTGCCCTAGTAACTGCCTGTACAGGAGCCACATTACTACTACTTGAACTTGAATCTGCCACTAAGCCTACCACATTGATGGGTGTAACCTTGGGTGCACTAGAGGGGTTTTTCAGACACTCTCTAGGAAGATGTTCCTTGCCACACTTAGGACAAAAGCCTTGTATTGTGATGTTTTGCCCTTGTCCCAGAGCTGGTTGGTGGGGGCATTCACGAATGAAATGGTCGCCCTGACATCTAAAGCATGATCCTCTAGGGGCTTGTGGTCTTACTTGTCTCAATTGGGGCCTAGGATTTGGATTCGTATACATGACATTGGAGTATTCTGGCTCCCAATTTTGTTCCATAGGTGGTGTCTCATATTGACACTGAGAAGTCTCACTTTGCTCAGGTGACCCTATATAATAAGCATGTGGACTATCTTCATCGAAGTAGTCTGAACCATGAGCGTGAGAATCATTTTCTGAGACCAATGGGGTTAGTGGCACCAATGCTCTATTAGGGTTCTCCTCTGCCATCGTATATTTAACTGGGATCACATTGGCAGGAGCTGGCGGTTGGTTTCCTAGGACTGGTTGTGGCCTATATGGTGCCTGATATTGTTGCTGGTATTGAGGTTGATATTGTAGTGGTCTATAATATGGCTGTTGGTACTGATTCTGATACCTACCCTGCTGGTAAGGTTGCTGATAATTTTGTCTAACAGCCTGCCTGTTATAGGGACAATCTTGGGCCGCATGATTTGTGTACTTCCTTTCAATGGTGCAATATAGAGCGTTAGGGTTTCCTTGAGGTTGAGTCATCATTGGGCAGACATTAGCCATGTGATCTCCTCCACATGTATAACATCGCTTCAATGAGGTGACCCTTGGCATTTGTCTATTTTGAACTCCTAGCTTTTTGGCCACCTGCTCAGCTATCTCCTCTATCTCACTGGAGGTTCTAGTGGTATGACTAGTAGAACTGTCAGAGTCCTTATAAAGTTTGGACAGTCCCAACTCCTCACCCAAGTTGTCTTCTATGTCAATACATATCCGCACACACTCTTCTATGGATCTAGGCTCTTTCAAGTACACATATGATCTCAACTTTGTGCTCAATAGGCCATCTAGAAACAAGGCCACTTGTTTGGCTGATGTGGGTAATTCTGGTACAGGGCATCTTTCCAAGTACTGTCTAAATCTTCTTCCTCCGAGTCGCACTGTTTCTTGGGGTGTCTGCTTGAAGCTGTGGATCAAGGATGATGTGTTATGCCTGATACCGCTTTTGGAAAATTCCACAATGAATTCTTCTAGCAGCTGACCTATCTCTCTATAGTTGCGATTGTTTAGAGGTTGAAACCAAGCTAAGGCAGTACCCTTAAGAGTCAAACCAAATGCCTCAAACTGGGTGAATAAGTCTTCAACCTGTTCAGCTCTTAGCACTTGTTTGAACTCGGCCACATGATCATAAGGATCTCCAAATCCATCAAAGTAGTTCTTCATTGTCTTAACCACTTGAGATGGTCTAAGGGTTCTTGAGTGCTCCCGTGGTCTAGGCAATGGGAAATCATGATCATCTCTTTGATGCCCATGAACTCTATGTCTCTCCCTTTCAAGTCTTTTCGTTCCATATCCTGATCTGTCTCTGCCCATAGTGTCTGCAAAGCTTACCTCCGGTCTCTCTCTAGTTCTTTCCCTCTGGGTTTCATGACCCTTGGATGATCCGGCTCCTTGGAGGCCCTGGGAAACATTAGATCTTGGTGGAGGGAAAATTGATTCACCTTGCCAAGTGTAAGCATGTCTGTCATGATTTGATACCAAGAATAATTTTTGAGATGTGTGATCTAGATAGACAACTTTCCCTGGTGTCTCTGGATCCTTGAATTCATAGATGGTGACTACTGGGCTGGGTTGATCTGGCCTAAATCTCCAAAAGGCTTCCTCCGTTTCTCTATTCACAAATAGTTCTATGCTTTTATTATCTTGAGGAATCCATTCTGGAGTGAGCACTCTGGTTAAGACTGACTTACCTCTAGGGGTCTTGGGTTCTCCTCCTAGGTCTCCTTGCTCTAGGTCTCCTATCTCATTCTCAGGAATGATATTTCCAAACTCATCTGTCCTATCTGGTAAGTTGGTAACCACATACATGGTTCCTTCCTTATCAATGTAAGCACCCTCTTCAAACTTGACCACTGGGTGTTCAAGTCCAAAGGGTTGGTCAGGATTCTTGAGTTGAACCACTGATCGTCTTAGACCATCCTCATAGATGTGAGCACCTAATTGGTTGGTCCTGATATACTCCAATTGGGTCTTATAGGGACCTTCTGGTGTCTGTAAATAGGCAGTGCCTGAGCCACGTGTGGGTCTTTCCATGCTAAAAGACATTTCTGAGTCACTGGTTTCTGAACTTCGTGTGTAAGGATAACCACTAAGCTGTTGAGCCCAAGACTTGGCTGTATGGTTGACACTAGCCTCAGATGACCTAATGCTTTGTCTATCCTTGCCTAAGTGTCTGCCAGATCTCAGGTTCATAAGCCTTGGCTTCTAGTCCCAAAGTTCTCTTATGTTGCTCAAAATCCTTTGGAACTCCTTGGTTTTCTAGTTTCCTTGAGGGTCAACTTCAAAATACCCTATCTAATAATCCTGGTATTAATTTTACCGTAACCAGTCGATGTTTTTGTTGTACTCCCCACGAGCTTTCCAACAAAACCAAAATCACAGCAAACGGATTTCGTATGAGAAAGTTATGCCAGTTCAGGGTTCTAGGGTTTAAAACAGGGAAACAGGATCTCTCTGGGAACTCAGAACAGGCGATACGATACCAGATTTTCCACGATACGATACCTTTGTCTTACACGATACCCCTTCAGACGATACCACGTAGACGATACGATACGACCAAGGCGATACCAATTTCCACGATACGATACTGCTCTCTTAGACGATACGATACTGAAAGTGGTCACGATACGATATCTCTAATTTGCACGATACGATACCACTTAACCTCGCGATACGATACCTGTAATGACACGATACGATACTGAGTTCTTGAGCGATACGATACCACGGGATTGGACGATACGATACCTTTGAGGCGATACGATACCAACTTGGTATACGATACAATACTGAAATTGGAGGCGATACGATACCAAGACTAACACGATACGATACCACCGGGGCGACCGCGATTGCGATACCAACACTTGACGATATGATACCAAAATTTAGACGATCGCGATACCAACTTGGCCGACGATACGATACTGCACGATCGACGATACGATACCAAGACTGGCACGATACGATACCAGGTGGACCACGATACGATACCACTGGGGCGACCGTGATCGTGATACCAACACTTGACGATACGATACCAAAATGGTATCGTGATACCTCAAGTGGGCATGCACGATACGATACCTCGACAAGTATCGCGATACATGGGAATTCTGGTATCGCGATACCAAAACTCAACCAGACACGATACTTGGAGATTTTCACACCCAAATTCAAAAATTTTTGCAGATATGTGTACCTTCTGCCCTCCTTGTCACTCCTATCAGCCTGTACATGCAAAAATCTATCTCCAAACTGGCGATACCTCCTACGCGATACCAGACGCTGTTCTTGTCACTCCGCGATACTGAATCAGATTTCTTGAGTTTTGAGAGGTTTTCAAGCACGTTTCTTCAGCGCTTTTGCTCTGAGCACCCTCAGCGCCTATTCCTCATAGCCGCAAGTGAAATACGAAGGGAATGTAGTGGCAAAAATGAAAAAAAAACAGAGAATATGAAGAGGGAAGAAGATGGTGATGATGGTGAAGATGAAGAAGGAGAAAAACTCAGAAACTGAACTGAAAATGGTGATTTTTTACCTTCCAACGTCGCTACTCTACGTCTTACCTTCACACGCTCGTCCTCCAAGCTCTCTCCCCGGCAACGGCGCCAAAATTTGGTGTCACTCTAGCACAATGGTGAGTACCAACGTGAGGAGATACACCTCATAAATGTCAATCCGTGGAGACGAGAGGACCGGTATGAAGACCGTGAGCAAGTGATGGCACAAGTGCGTGAGTGAAAGCACACAAGCATGCACACACATACACACACGCGCACAAAGTAAGAGCAAGGAGTGGAACAATGGAAGATCTTCGATTATACAAGAGCTCTCTTACAAAGCTGAAATCTACAACAAGCTAACCCCAAAAATGAGCTCTCCAGCCCTTTTTATAGTTTTTGAGTGGTTTTGGCCCTGTCCAGACCTAGTGTCCGGCCTAGTTAAAAAATAGGTTCCAGGGCTTATTTGGGGGCTCAAACGGAGTCTAAAAATTATGAAACTCGGTAGGATGGTAGTTCTTATACTCCTCAAGCTCAAGGACTCCTCGGC
Source organism: Ceratopteris richardii (assembly GCA_020310875.1). Lineage (NCBI taxonomy): Eukaryota > Viridiplantae > Streptophyta > Polypodiopsida > Polypodiales > Pteridaceae > Ceratopteris > Ceratopteris richardii. Next base: position 132,628,110 of record CM035441.1, on the reverse strand, counting down.
TTGAACAAAATGGAGTTATAAAAATGGAAAATGGTATTTACAATGGTTTCTAGTGATAATAATCACTATTTTTATAGGGATTTTGTCTGAAAATTTGATAGGTGCTTCTTGGAGCTCCCTACTTGCTCCTTCTTCTTGTGTGTCCACTTCCTTGATGCGCTTCCATGCTTTGTCCTTGACCTTGAGCTTCAACAGATGCTATAATGAAGAATGGTACTTGGTCTTTATGTCACTTGCCTCCTGGCAAGAAGGCCATTGGAACTAAGTGGGTTTACAAGCTAAAGTGTAAGCCTGATGGAACAGTTGACAGATATAAGGCTAGGCTTGTTGCAAATGGTTATGCACAGGAAAGAGGCATTGATTTTGATGAGACCTTTGCACCTACATGCTGTATGACTACTGTTCGGAGCATCTGTGCACTTGCAGCCCATCATGGTTAGAATGTACATCAGTTGGACATTAAAACTGCATTTTTTGAATGGTGACTTGCATGAAGAAGTGTACGTTTTTCAGCCCCGTGGCTTTGTGCAGAAAGGGCATGAAAACCAGGTATGTAGGTTAAAGAAGGCATTATATGGTTTAACACAAGCACCACGTGCTTGGTATGAGAAGATACATGCCTATCTGATTGCACATGGTTTTGAGAATAGTCCAACTGAAAGCAGCTTATATGTTAAGCATGCTAATGATGTACTTCTGATCATTGTGGTTTATGTTGATGACATGCTCCTCACTGGTCCTCATGAGAGGCATATTGCTGATTTTAAGGCTGATTTGCATGCCTCATTTGAGATGTCTGATTTGGGGTATTTGCATCACTATTTGGGCATTCCGTTTATGCACATGGATGGTGGAATGGCTTTGTGTCAAACGAAATATATTGACATATTATTGAAGCATTTTGGCCTTGAAGATTGTAAACCTATTGCCACTTCTATGGAAACAGGTTTACGATTGAATCTTCATGATGCTTGAGATGCATTTGATGCTGTTCTCTATCAGCAGGCTGTTGGATGCTTGATTTATTTATGCATTACTCAGCCAGATATTCAGTTTGCTTTCTCACAGATGAGCAGGTTTATGCATTGCCCAGGAGTCAAGCATTGGCAGGCGGTTAAGCACATCTTTCGCTAATTGAGTGGTAACCGGCTACTTGGTTTGTTTTATCCCAAGGGGGGATCACTACTGCCAGATTTGCATGCTTTTTCTGACTCTGATTGGGCTGGTTGCTATGACACTCATGTGCTGAGTAGTGGCTTTTGCTTCATGCTTGGTAGCTCATGTATATCTTGGTTGAGCAAGAAGCAGCCTATTGTGGCCACTTCCAATTGTGAGGCTGAGTATAGGGCAGCTTTCACAGCGATTGTTGAGTGTGTGTGGCTCAAACACCTTATGGCTGATTTGGGTGTTGGTCAGTCTTTTGCCACCACCATCTTCACTGACAGTCAGAGCACATTGACAATTGCGAGGAACACTGGGTTCCATGCTCGCACTAAGCACATTGAGGTGCATTATCATTATGTCAGGGAGAGGTTCTTTGCTGGGGAGATCATCTTGGCATATGTGCCCACGCAGGAGAACATTGGAGAACTTTTCACGAAGGCTCTACCTAGGGAGAAGTTTGAAGCTTTTCGCAAAGCTTTGGGCTTACTTCCTTTTGTGGAGTGATCTCCACATAGCTTGGCACTTCCTTATACAAAAGTGCCAGCCACTTGTTCACCGCATCAGTCCCAGGGGGTATTTGTTGATATATTTAGGTAGTGATGTGTGTGAACACTCTAGGACCACCGGGGCACTTTTTTCCCTCTTTAAGAGTTTTTTTCCGTCGGCTTGTATATATGCCTATTGCCCTAGTGGGCTACTTATTTTTGTACATTCTCTAGTAATACATTCAGTATTGTGTGTTGTGCTCCAAGGTTCTTCTCCTTCCTTGTGTTGTTCGCGTGCTTCCGCAGATGTCTATCTCCAACAAGTCCCAAGCATTTCATTCTCCACTTCTCACAACTACAAGAAGTTAAATGGTATTACAATTTCGGATCCTTTTCCTCTACCATTTTTAGATACTATCACCACTAGAAATTGGGGGGTGTAGCGATGCCCCCAATCAAAAAAAGATCGGGGCTCGTCGCTTATGCGGCACTAGCGTCGCATAAGCGAAGGGCCCTTTTTTTTGTTGTTAAGATGTGTCGTCGCATAAGCGATGTTAGCATCGCTTATGCAACGTTAAAACTATGCGTCCCAAATAGCGTCGCTAAACACCGACACTTTTAACGACGTTGTCAAACTACCCGCGACATTGGAGTGTTGCATAAGTGACGTCCTGGTGTTCTAGAGCATCGCATAAGCGACGCTCTGGAATGTTGAAAAAAATCGATTTCTCTCGACACATTTGTGTTGGGATTTGGACATGAGAGAGAGAGAGAGAAAGAGAGAGACAGAGAGAGAGAGAGAGATGATCGACAAGATCTCATCCCGTGAAGCAAGGTACACACACACACAGACACACATACACACATACACACATAGATTTACACACACACACACATACACATGCATACACACACATAGACACACACACATACACATAGACACACACAAATACACACACATATGCACACTAATTTACATACACACATACACATGCATACACACACACACATCTACACACATAGACACATGCATACACACATAGACACACACACATACACACACACATACACACACATACACACACATACACACACACATACACACACACATACACACACACATACACACTTACACACACACACATCTACACACATTTACACACACACACATACACATACACATGAATACAGGCACATATATATAGATACACACGTATATACACACATAGATACACACATACACACATACACACACACACATACACACACATATAGACACACACACACATATAGACACACACACACATATATGCATACACTCACACACATAGAGAGACATATACATACACATACACATACATGCATACATAATGCATATGCATATGCATACATACATACTTACATGCATACACACACATACACACACATGCATACATATGCATACATAATGCACATGAATATGCATACATACATGCTTAAATTCATACACACACATACACATACACACATATATATGCATACACACACACACACGTAAAGAGACATACACACACATACACATACAATTATACATATGCATACATAATGCATGTGCATATGCATACATACATAATTACATGCATACACACACATACACACACATGCATACACACACATACACACACATGCATACATATGCATACATAATGCACATGCATATGCATACATAATGCACATGCATATGCATACATACATGCTTACATGCATACACACACACATACACATGCATACACACATACACATACACACATATATATGCATACACACACATAGAGAGACATACACATACATGCATACATATGCATACATAATGCATATGCATATGCATACATACATACTTACATGCATACACACACATGCATACATATGCATACATAATGCACATGCATATGCATATACATGCTTACATGCATACACACACATACACACGCATACACACATACACATACACACATGGACACACACACATACACATAGAGAGACAAACACACACATACACATACATGCATACATATGCATACATAATGCATATGCATATGCATACATAATGCATATGCATATGCATATGCATACATAATGCATATGCATATGCATACATACATACTTACATGCATACACACACATATGCATACATATGCATACATAATGCACATGCATATGCATAGATACATGCATACACATACACACGCATAGACACATAGACACATACACACACATATACACAGATTTACACACACATACACACATAGACACACACATGCACATGCACACACACATACACACATAGACACATACACACATAGACACATACATAATGCATATGCATATGCATACATACATACTTACATGCATACACACACATATGCATACATAATGCACATGCATATGCATACATACATGCATCCACATACACACATAGACACATACACACACATAGACACATACACACACATAAACACATACACACTCATAGACACATACACACTTACACACACACACATCCAGACAGATTTACACACACACATACACATGCATACATACACATATATATATATACACGTATATACACACATACACACACATACACACATAGACACACACACATACACATACACATACACACACATATACACACACACACATAGACACACACACTTACACACACACACATCCACACACATTTACACACACACATACACATGCATACAAATATATATATATATATATATATATATATATATATATATATATATATATATATATATATATATATATATATATATATATAGATACACACGTATATACACACATAGACACACACACACATACACACACATATATTCATACATACACATACATGCATACATAATGCATATGCATACATACATACTTACATGCATACACACACATACACACACATGCATACATATGCATACATAATGCACATGCATATGCATGCATACATGCTTAAATTCATACACACACATACACACATATACACACACATACACACATACACATACACACATATATATGCATACACACACACACGTAAAGAGACATAGACACACATACACATACATGCATATATATGCATATATAATGCATATGCATATGTATACATACATACTTACATGCATACACACACATGTATACCTATGCATACATAATGCACATGCATATGCATACATCCATGCTTACATGCATACACACGCATACGCATGCATACAAACATACACATACACACATAGACACACACACACATAGAGAGACATACACACACATACACATACATGCATACATATGCATACATAATGCATATGCATATGCATACATACATACTTACATGCATACACACACATACACACACATATGCATACATAATGCACATGCATATGCATAGATACATGCATACACATACACACACATAGACACATACACACACATACACACACATATACACACATATTTACACACACATACACACACATACACACACATATACACACATATTTACACACACATACACACATAGACACACACATACACACATAGACACACACACATACATACACACATACACACATAGAGATATACACACACATACACACACATGCATACATATGCATACATAATGCACATGCATATGCATACATACATGCTTACATGCATACACACACATACACACACATACATATACACACACACACGTAGAGAGAGACACACACATACACACATATATATGCACACACACACACACACGTAGACAGACATACACACACATACACATACATGCATACATATGCATATGCATATGCAGACATACATACTTACATGCATACACAGACATACACACACATATGCATACATAGTGCACATGCATATGCATAGATACATGCATACACATACACACATAGACACATACACACACATAGATACATACACACACATGGACACATACACACATATACACACATACATACACATATACACACAAATTTACACACACACATAGACACACACACACACATACACAGACACACTTACACATGCATACACACAAACATACACACATAGACACACACACACACTTACACACATAGACACACACACATACACACATAGACAAACTTACACACACATACACACACACATATATATAAACACACACACATATATAAGCACACACATACACACACACACATATATAAACACACACACATGCACACATAGACACATACAAACTTACACACACACATAGACACATACATACTTACACACACACACATACACACATTTACACACACACATACACATGCATATAGACATATATATATAGATACACATGTATGTACACACATACACACATAGACACATACACACTTACACACACACATACACACACACATACACACACACATACACACACACATACACACACACAAACACACATCCACATACATTTACACACATACATACACATGCATATAGACACATATACACAGATACACACGTATATACACACATAAACACACACACACATACACACACACATGGTTACATACACACACATATATGCATAGACATACACACATATATATTCATACACACACATAGCGACACATACACACACACATACACATGCATGCATACATATGCATGCATACATATGCATGCATACGTATGCATGCATAATGCATATGCATGCATAATGCATATACATATGCATACATACATACTTACATGCATACACACACATGCATACATTTGCATACATAACGCACATGCATATGCATACTATAATAAAGTAAGTCTGTGATCTAGGGGTCCGACCGGTTCATACGGATCTAAAATCGGACACCATTTGGTCATCCATGTGTATGACCAAAGATCTCGAATTTAGACTTACTAGGAGGTCTTGTGCTCTTGTGAACAAGTGATCCACTTAGCTTAGTGGTTAAGTCTCAAGGATGTGAAGGAGGAGGTCTTGGGTTCAATTCCCAAAAGCCATAAATTGGTCATATCTTCGTTCCACCTTTGCTCTGTAAGCTTCTACAGGATGAAGATCTATAATTTTAATAACTAAATTCTATAGCAGGAAACGTGCAGAGATATGGTAGATAGCAAAAAGCATGTTGGCATGGTTGTTGCAGATAGCAGAAATCAAATCGATTCCGATGAATTAGGTTTGAACTCGACTCAAGCATAAGTTCATGTGCTCTCATATTCAAGTGATCCACTTAGCCTAGTGGTTAAGTCTATTCTTGAGATCTTTGGTCCTACAGACGAGTGACCAAACAATGTCTGATTTCAGATCTATATGAAGCAGTCAGATCCCTAGAGCATAGAGTTAACTTATTACATTCTTCCATCTAGGGGTCCGACCGGTTCAGAGGGATCTGAAATCGGACACCGTTTGGTCATCCGTGTGTATGACCAAAGATCTCGAGTTTAGACTTACTAGGAGGTCTTGCTCTTGTGAACAAGTGTCCACTTAGCTTAGTGGTTAAGTCTCAAAGATGTGAAGGAGGAGGTCTTGGGTTCAATTCCCATGGGGGACATGGGGAGAGTATTTTGCCCAAAGAGATCTAAAGCCTTCTAGAAGCATCCACTTGTTAACTCAAGTTAACTGGGACACTTGGCGCACATGTAGTTACATGGCTGACACTTGGATGGTTAGTATCCACGTGCCCAAGAAGAAAGTCCCCTAGACAGATCTATATATACAGGTATAAGGTTGGGAGGAGAGTCATCTCACTAACACGTGGTGGTGGTCGTAATCCTCGTTCTCTTGCACATACATACATGCTTACATGCATACACACACTCACATATACACCTACATACACATATACACACATACATATGTACACATATATATATTGATTTCTAACCCATTTTGTTTTATATGTATAGGTATTATGGATCCTAGTAGAGAGAGAAAGGTGAAACTCACTCTCATAAAAAGTCTTATGAGAGCAAGAGTTTTGCCTGATACTCTAGGGATCATCATGCGTGAGTACTCAGAGATGGTTGATTATGAGCTGGATTATACGATCCAGATGCTTACCCAACGATTAGAGGAGGGATCTTGTACGGCTCCACATGTAGGAAGACAACTATCTGCTCATAGATATGTTTTTCTTTCACAAAATTTTTTAATGATATTATAACACATATTTTTATTTATTTTTATCTATCTTTTTTCAGGACACCTATACCACCTCTAGATCATGATAGCAGAGCACAGGTGCCTATGAGCACATGCATAGGCACCTTAGGGCTAGAGTGCGATATAGAGCCAGAGGGGAACATTGTGTACATAGGGAATGGATTGGAGTTCAAGAGAAGAATGCAAGCATTATGTGACTCTTACCTGCACCTTGCCCACTTACAATGGAAGTAAGTATAAATTTTACATATAAATTGAAATAAATATCTTATGTTTTATTTACATTATTTTTTTAATTTTTGTAGTGAGCATGATGAGAGGGATAAAAAATACGTACTTAGTTCACTTGAGACAAAGTTTGGGATAGGATGGTCGCATAAGTGGTGTCTAAAAGAGATGCATACACTTATGGCTTATCGTCGTGATAATGCATGGTACACATTGCTTTTATGTATATATATGTGGATATGAGTATGTGTGTTGTGAGACTAGAGGTACAAATACATGCATACACACACATATACATAATACATGCACATTTACACACATATACACATACATGCATATTTATACATACACACACATACATGCACATATTTACACACGCATACACATGCATGTAGTTACACACATATAATGAATACATGCATAGACACATATACATACATAATCATATGTACACACACATAGACTCACATAATCATATTTACATGCATATATACATATACACATGCATACACACACACACAACACATGCATACGCAAATATAGATACACATACATAGACACACATGCATACGAACATATAAATACACGTACATACACACACATGCATATATATATATATATATATATATATATATATATATATATATATATATATATATATATATATATACATAAATTACAGTATATATATCTCATTTCATAACAACACATATACACACACTCACACACATACATATACATACATACATGCATACATACATACATACATACATGCATGCATACATACATACATACATACACACACACGTATACACACACACACACACACATATATATATATATATATATATATCCTATTTTAAAAATCTTGATTCAAAAACACTAATTTTGATATCTGGGTTCTAAAACCCCTAATTTAGAAACTCTAATTTAGCCTTTTAGCCATATGATTGAAGTATATGTACACATTGCATCTATTCCTCCGACGTCCTACTAGAGAGATGTCTCTCCTCCCAACCTTATGCCTCTATATATAGCTACTCGAATCAATGAGGATCATAATATATATAAAGATATATACACATCATGTAGATACTCATACATAAGTATAAAATGGAGTAGATACATTATGCATCACACATACATGCCTAAATGAAGACATAAATATATATAAATGCATACATATGTTCATGTACACATTTACACATAGACACATATACGTATATACATCTACACATCACATATACATGCCTACATGCACACATGTATACTTATACATGCATACACAATTATAAACACTTGCATATATTACATGAATACATGAATATTTTACACAAATGCATATGCATATATATACATATGCATACTAACACATGTATACATATATCACACACATGCACACACATACATATACATGAAACACATATATATGCATACTAACACATGTATACATATAATACACTTGAATACACACATATGCATACATACATGAGAAAAATTTGCTCCTTGAAGATAAATCTATATATAAAATAATTAGGCATACCCCCAAGCTTCATGTTCTAACTTAAAAGAACATGATTTCATCTCTCTAGTAGGATTCATCAAGATTCAAGTTGAATAATGAATCCATTATCTAATATCCATTCAAAAGCTTCAAGTTATTGATTGATAACTAGAGTAGAATTTACTATCTAATATGCTCATATGTTTTCATTATTGCCATCATTTTGGTAAGACATCAATATAGTCTCATCTTCATTATCCTTATTGATTTCATTTATTTCTTCAATTATTAAATATGTGTTCTCATGATTCACATCATCTATTGATGGATTAATATCGATTTTTGGTAATGCCTCTTCATCATCAGTAGAATCAGCATGTAGAATATTATCCTCTTCATCAAAAAGATTAGTATCATTATTCACATATAATGATTCTAATTTCTCTTTCAGATGTTGATGTATCAGTATCTGATGGTGAATCATCAAGAGGACTTTCTTCGATTTCTCTAACAATAAATTGCTCAAACAATGACCTACCTCTAGGTTGAACATGAATGACTTGCCACCAAGGGTGAGCATCTGGGTTTTTATTAAAAAATGTTTGTTCAATATGCCTAGGAAGAATACATGGTTCTTTAGTAGATCGCATTACCTTGGAAGAATAAATTGCCCAAAACTTAGATAATTCCTTTCTTAATGTGGAATTACTACCTTTATACTCGGCTCGAAATCAGTCAACCTTCAAAATGACCTATCAAAATATATAAAAACAAAGACCTATTATTAGCTGCTTAAAAAAATAACTAACTCTATCATAAAAAATATAAACTTTTTTCTACCTATTTGAATGTATGAAATGATATTTCATAGATACCAACAATAGGTCCCACGTAACCAAGATCTTTCTCCATCAAATATAGTAGCTCTTTGCATTCACGTTTTTTTTGTGGGATCGAGTTTTTGTCAATCTCTTTTGATGTAATCCACCTATACATATCATAAAAAAAATTATAAAGAAGTTAATTAAAAAATAAAGGGTATCAAATATTCATATATATTAAATATAAAAGTAGCATAATTACCTTATAAACGATCCAAGACAATAGATCACATCTCGTACTCCTTGTAGATCCATCAATAACCAAAGGTAAAATGTGTTTCAAAAAGTTATGCTAGTCATGGGTCTTTAACCCAGATAAGCTCTTATCATCCATACTAAACATGTTTTGGAAAGATGCTCCATATCCTATAGGAGTCCGAATCAATTGAATCCTATTGTTGATAGTTTGTATCTCTTTTGTTGTAAGTACCCAAGGAGCACGTGCATAAGTTGTTTCTTGTTGATGTCTATCAAAAACTGGCCATAACTTTGGTTTTAAATTTTGATCTTTCAAATCATTCCTTGATGTTATGGTATCTTTTAGTCCAAGAAGATGTTGCCATAGTGAATAACCAATATTCTTGAATATATGCATACTCTTTGATAATTCGGGGCTTTGAAACATAGGTCTAATCCGTGGAGCCAATGGAAAATATCTCAATACCTTTTTTGGGATTTTACCTTCTTCGTCCTTATATCGAGGAGATTGACATTTGGGACATGTCAAAGAGTCTGCATATTCACCTCTATATAAAATACAATCGTTACATGCATGTATACATTGATAATCTATACCAAGATTGTTGATTATCTTCTTCATTTCATCATGTGAGGTAGAAAGAATATTCTGACTTAGTAAAAACTTTTCAGATAATGTAGCTCAATGATGAGTAGCACCTCCTTTAATGTCAATCCGGGAAGACGTGAGGATGGTATGAAGACCTCGAGCAGGTGGCGGCACAAGTGCGTGAGTGAGAAGCACACTAGCATGCACACACATACACACACACGCGCACACACGGCAAGACAAAGAGTGAGAATCAATGGAGCTTTTAGATTACTTTCAAAATGCCCTTACAAGTTCGTTTCAATTACAATCTAACCCCAAAAATGAGCTCTCTAGCTCTTTTTATAGTTTTTGACTAGCTTTTGGCCCTGTCCAGACCTAGTGTCCGGCCTAGTTAAAAATTAGGTTCCAGGGCTTATTTGAGGGCTCAAACGAAGTCTAAAAATTATGAAATTTGGTACGATGGTACTTCTAATACTCCTCAAGCTCGAGGACTCCTCGGCTTGCACAAAATGGAGTCTAATCTACCAAAAACGGGATTTACAATGTTTGTGTAGTGATTAAAATCACTTGGGTTGTACATAATCTATGGGAAAAAATGATCTGGCCTTGTTGCCGTATTGTGCATGACTCCTTTATTGCTTTGTATGCCAACACTCCCCCCTTCCTAGCGTCTGTCGCCCCCGACAGACCTTTGTTCCCTCGGGTGGTCGATGTAATATTGGATGACATTGGTGGCCAGTTCATGTTCTCCTATCCTTAAGCCTCTTGCTAGATCGGCTTCCAATGCCTCCCAATTTATTGCACCGGGGGTCTCTGGTTGCGGGGTGGTGTAGTACTCTGAATACATTGCTTGTTCACAAGCAAACAGTTGAAGCAGATGTGTCGGCTTTGGCGCGAAAATCTCCGAGTGGTACTCCCAGAACCCTGATCTGAACATTTCTTCGAAGGTCTGTTTGTAGCAGGCGGGGAGGTATTTGATGCGTGCATGCCAAGCGTAAGCCACACGGATACTGGGGGTGGTGCTCATGTCATACACCAAGTCGTAATTTCCATTGCTAAACCCCGGAAGGCGTACCTGTGGTGCGGCTGCATTTCTAAAGGTCTTCAGCACCACTTGCATCATATCTAAGATTTTAAGCATCATTTGCGCTGCTACATCTTGCATGGGCTTCAAGCGCGGCATCCAGTGGCGAATGGTCCCCATCATATATGCTACCGATGGTGGTCCTTGTGGTGGTGCTATGTACGGGTAGTTCAGCCATTCCTTGCATTGCGCATTGTTCTGTACCTTGATATTAAATGCCTTCCACGACCTGCGGCGGGGGACTGGACCGTAGCATGGGTTGTACAGGAGGTGCAACGGCGCGTTGTTCCATGTGCGTAGCATTTCTGGATAAGTCTCTAAAAGTTTCTGCCGCCATGTTGGTTGACGAATCTTGCCTTTTCGCACCTCTGGAGGAAGGTCTTCGGGTTGAAATTGGGTCGCAAAAGTAGGAATCTGACCCGTGACTCTTTGTATTTCTGCATTATAATCAGCCAAGATAATATAATATGGCCTGTACTGGAGTTCCGATGAGAGAATCAGGCGTCTTGATGACAAGTTCTTGAAGTAATCTGATTGTAAAACAGTCTCCTCTATGACCCTCATAGCCTGATTTTGCACTACGGTGCGCTCTTCATGCGAGGTCCCTATTTCCTCCACTTGTCGTAACCATGGCGGCCGTGGTGCCTCAAACGTGTCCTGCGCTTCTTCTGTTTGTTGGCCTCCTGGGAATGGTTGCGGATCATATTCTTCATCAAACGTTTGTTCCACAGGAATTTGCACAACTTCTTCGTCCGTGGGAGCCTCCGGAGGGGAAGATGGCCTCTCATATTGTAGTAGGCGTGTCTGCAATTCAGTTACCTGTTGCTGGAGATCTTTTATGGCCTCTGCGTCGGAGGGAAGCGAAGCTGCAGAGGGGGTGGTTGGAGGGGCAGCTGTTGGGCCTTGTTGGTGTTCCTGCTTCAGTTGTCCTAGCTCCTCCGATAGCTTATCATGTGCTTCGAGTAGCATGGCATAATCTTCTAATATAATCTTGATATTATCGGGGGTCACTGCTTGAAACTTGGATGGGCTGATGGGTGCCCCCGGTGTGGTCTCAATAGCTGCCTCCAGGTTCTCTTGATTTTGTATTTGCAGACGTCTGTTCTCTTCCTGAGCAGCCGCAAGATGGCGTTTAAGTAGCGCCATATTTCGCTGAAGTTTTGAGTTGCGTTCCAGTTGTGTCCGTAGGTGACTTTCTACCACCTGCACCGCTTCCTGATCTACGTTCTGTAGCTGTACTTCCAATATATTATGGGCGTCTTGGAGGGTTTGGAACTGTGTGTGGAGGCGAGCATTCTCCTCTTCTAGTACCGCAAGGCGGAGCTGTAGTGTCGCTGAGTGCTCTTGCAGGCGTGCGTTTTGTTGCTGGAGCTGAATGTAATCTGTTCTTAAATTTGATATACAAGCCAACATGGTGTCCAATGCATTACCTATAGATGAGTGGGGGGTGTTTACTGTGGAAGATGCATGGGAGGGGAATTGGGGAAGGGAGACAGTGAATGATGTGTCTACGAAAGTTGTGTGTGTGGGTGAAATTGGTGGAGGGGGAATGGGAGGAGGTGAAACCGTGGGTGGAGGTGCCGTGGGTGGTGAAATGTCCATACCTTCAGGAGTGGGTGTTAGTGTGGGGCCTGCCATATACACTGGTATGGTAGGTGGTGTGTGTGTGGAAGTGGTGAATAGGTGTGAAGTGGGGTGGGGAGCTGAAAAGACAGGGAATGGTTGAGGGCCTGGTTGAAAAGCCCTAGCAAAGATGTCCTGGAGGGATTGTAGAAATGGAGAGAGGGATATCGGGGGTTGGGGTCGTAAATTTGAGGAGGGTGGAAAGGGTGGCATGGTAGTAGGGTCAGGATGACCCGTGGCTGAAGGCATTGGGGATGGTTGTCCTAGGGCAGGCTCGGGAAGGGTTTCGGTGGGTTGTGTAGTGATGGGGTTTGCTTCAAAGGTCGGGTTATCAGTGGTAGAGAATAGGGTGGCACTAGAGATGGGAGTACGAAAGATGAAGGTTGGGTCAGTGGGTTGAGTGGTCGATGGGATTTCCACTGTCTCTGTTCTCGGAGGCGATGGTGGGGGAGTAGGTGGTAGTGGTTCGGTGGACTCCTCATGGGTGGCGGGGTGCTGTTGACTAGCTGTTTGGGAGGTTGGTGTAGTAGTTGGCTCCTCTGCAACTGTAACGGGAATTTGGATATTTTTACCTGAGCGAGGCCGTGTCTGGAACCTTCGTGGGTCATATTGAACTGAAGGCCTCTGAATGGCAGTGCGCACAGCTTCTACAACTCCATATGTTTCTGCCATCAATAAGAGACCTTCCCTGTACTCTGAGTCAACTCCCGCTTCTTCCAACAACTGAGTCATAAGTACTCTGCTGCTCTGTTCAGTGAGTAACTGCTGCGATCGCACTCTTTCCATAATCTGATACAGCCTTCGGAGTTCTGCTGTATATGCTGGGGCTTCAGTGGTCTCTTCTTCATATGCTTCTTCTTCTTCCGGTTGTCCGTGTTGTTGACTTTGCTGAGCGTCACTCCAATGGACATGTCTACCGTCTGTAGACTTTCTTCTTCTCCACGAGGATGTGCCCTGCTCCTCTGCCTCTGAATAAAACTCCACGTCAGAGAATTGTGTGCTTTGTAGGAATGCTTCGAAATCCTGGGGGTCCAGTCCTTCAGCCTCTCCAGTGGCAGCAAACTCGAATTCAGGTGTAACCGGAGGAGCTGATGGGGTGGGTTGTGTCGTAGTGTCAGATTCCGACCTGGGTATCCTAATGGTAAAAGGAGGTACAGTGCCCTCTCTTAATGGTGATGCCTCAGGAGTAGTCAGGACTTCCCTTGTCTGGACACACGGAATCGCGCCCCTCATGCGCTTGGACTGATGTGTGGATGTCTTGAGCCTTTTAAACATTTGTAATTGTGCCCAAGTTAAGGCACGCTCAATGGGGACATCATATGCCAAGCATCGGTAAATGATGCGTGTGAGTGCACAGCATCCGTTCACCACTAATTTCCTAGAAGCCCGTTTGTTCGCTTCATACAACTGATCTATAATCCACACTGGTAGCTTAATAGGTAACGCACCTGCTTCCGCCAAGTAGAGAGCAAACCAGATCTTCTTGTGTGGTTGCGTGAATCGGTCTTGACCGGGGAAGGCGAAATGTTGCATGCACATGCGGAGAGGGATGGACACATTTGGGGTGAGGGCTGCCATGTCTTTCAGTTTCACTACTTTCCTGTCCTTCATGTTGTTGGGAACGAGAGCATCCTTTTCTGAGGGTACATGTGTGCCATGCATCTTTAAAGCATCACTCACTAGCTCCACAGTAAGTTCAAACCTCTTCAACTCGTTGTTGCCCAGCAATGAGGGGAGAACAAATGATCCAGGTTGGTCCTTATCTTCATGAGCTTGTAATGTAGAGACCAGATAGTAACATCGGAGGAGGTCGGGTTTAGGTAGTGGGGCTTCAAAATATTCCGCCAACCCTGCTCTTTGCCATATGATCTGGAGGTCTTCGGTGTTCTGTAAAGTCTCGAACTCCTTGGAGAAAAATTGGAAACGCACCCATGATCTGTCATACTCGCATTTAGACTCCCAGATATACTTAGCCTCTCCTAATGGACCGGGCATGCCATTGAACCAATGAGAGTTGGCATGGACTCTTTCCGTGATTCCTGTAGGTGGGTCTGGCACCGGGAGTTGCTGAAGGTGTTGCATCTCCACTGGTCGTTCAGTCGGGGGCACGTCCACAGGTAGGCTATCCACATCAATTCCTGCAGTAAGTATCCCTACTTGTGAGCCCGAACCTGTCGCTTCTGCCATTTCTCTTCTTGCTTTCTGATTCTGTGAGAATATAGAATCATGTGTTAACATCGTAATGGACAAAATAAATCCGTTATTGTCCCCGTTACAACATTAACATGAGGTAGATGGTGAGTTAGTGGTTAGTAAGTGCACGAAGACAGTGAGTGTAGTTAACGTTTGTGTATTCCTAGGAGACTAATGCCGTTAGTAAGTGGGGTGAATTTACAAATTTGGGTCGGGGGGTTTATTACAGATCTTAGACTGCCAAATGCAGTGGATGGGCTTTGCTTTCGGTTTCGTAGAGACTCCAGAGAGCTGTGTCGGTGTCGCCGTTTGGGAATGGGGCCTTTTAGGGACCCACTTATAAGTGATTACATGCATGCTCATGGGTCTTGGTGTGTTCCTAAGTGTTGAGCACGAGGGAATTCTGGTTGTACTCGTAGATGGGTTACGCTGCATAGGTTGTGGCCTTGGCGTAGCCACTTGTGCCCTCAAGCAAGCCTTAGGCACCCAAATTTGTCTAGATTGTGGGCTTGCCTTCATCGACTTCTTGGGCACCCAAATAGATTTTACTTTAGCAGAAGAATTTCTGACAGACTTCTTATTAGCGTCGTGTTGTTGGTTACTAATAAGAGGCTTTGCCCGTGTAGTTGACGGTGGTGCACCCGGTCGTTCGCCTTTCCGCACCCACACCTGGTTTATTTCCTGGGACATTCTGCTGCGCAGGTGCTTTTGATCTCGGACATAGGTAGTACTCGGCTTCTTCTGCTTGTGATCCGCCTTTGGTTGCTGCCTCCTTCTGGCCTTTGGAAAAGAAGGGAGTTCCGTTGCATCCCTGATTCCTTTTTTGCAAATATCATTCCTCTGCAACACAGGGTTTTGAACAAGAACAGCATGGTCATCTTCATGTGTACCCCTGGAAGGACCAGGAGTCTGTGCCTTTCCTAGTTCCTTGAGTGCTCCATTGTCTAATTCTACTGTAACTCGACTATGATTGACCCAAACCTGGAGAAGTCCACTTCTTAGGTTTAAGTTAATTGCTTGGTCATAGATCCAATCTTGACCCAAGACTAGAGGTTCAGTGAGATCCTCATCTTGACACACCAGTACTTTAACTGTCATTGCCTCATCATGAATGTAAAGGGGAAGTTCCGCCTCGCCCATGCAAGGGGTTTCCACTCCTCCCAATCCTATAAGATATGCTTCCACAGGATTGACAGTCAATTGTAATTCTTGGCAGTAAGACAATTTAACAGCACTAGTGGCTGCACCTGAGTCAATCAAGGCTCTTACGGTCCTTGCACTCTTTCCTTGTCCTATATCTAAGGTTACGAAAGGACGTCTATCAATTATCCTATGCGAGCTTGTTCCTGCGACTTCACACATGGCCATAAGAAATCCTTGGTCTGCATAGTCATTCGCACCAGGCTGATCTCTACCTTGCCTTCGTAATTTCATCCTTCTGATGCGTTCTAAAGCTTCAGCTTGAGCTTCTTCTCGAACTCGCTTTTCTTCCTCTTTGCGTTTCTTAGCAGTGTTGAGTCGACTGAGCATTTCCTCCGTGAGGGGTTCCTGATACAACTTGACTCTGCAACCGCTAATATAATTTGGGAGAACATCACCCTCTAATGTGGCCAATTGTACTGCTCCGCTCGTGGAGATCCTATTGATGATCATAGGTCCGTAGCCTCTCTTTTCTAGCTTCCTCGCGTGTTGTTTTAGTGTATAGACTAAGACTAGATCTCCTGCTTTCAAGCCTTTATCCTTCACGTGGGCATCAAAGTATGCCTTCTGTCTCTTCTTGGCTGCATATATCCCTGCAGCGGCTCTCAGTCTTGTTTCTCCTAATCGTTCAAGGTCAAAGATCCTAGAGGAGAGCTCATGACCTGTCCATTCGTGCTCTCGTGCTACTCTCAATGTAGGGATCAAGAAGTCCAAGGGTAACACAGCGTTTTGACCGAATACCATCTGAAAGGGAGTGGCTTGGAGTACCGTTTTGTAGGCCACTCGGTATGCCCAAATAGCATGGTGTAGCTGTTTGTCCCAATCAGAGCGTTTAGTGTTCACTAATTTCGTCAGTACAGTGCATAAAATCTTATTAGTGCTCTCAGCTTGACCATTAGCTTGAGGGTGATATGGGGCAGACTTCTTGTGTATTACCAAAAATTCTTGGAGTAGATTTTCAATAACTTCATTCAAGAAGTGAGTGCCTCTATCACTTACAAGCTCTATAGGTAGTCCATATCTCGTGAATACATTCTCAAACAAGAATTTGGCAGTTGTTTGAGCATCGTTCTTGGTTGTAGCTTTTACCTCTACCCACTTGGTGAGATAATCTGTTGCCACAATGATGTATTCCGCATGAGAACCCTTAGCTGGGGGATTAATAGGACCTACGAAGTCTATTCCCCACTTAGAGAATGCACGTCCACCCATCATAGGTTTCAGTGGCATCTCATCTTTGCGTATAGGATACTGAGTCCTTTGACAGACATCACACCGTTTCACATAGGTATGTGCATCCATGTGAAGGGTAGGCCACCAGAAGCCCGCAAATAGTATCGCCTTGATTACCCGATCTGGTCCAAAGTGTCCTCCTGCTACACCTTGGTGAGCAGTTTCCAAGATCTTCAGATATTCACTTTCGTGGACACATAGTCTCAGGTAACCATCTTTACCGCGCTTATATAGATTATTACCGATGAGTGAGTAATCCTGGGCTTCTTGTTCTAAACTCCTTTTCCTAGCTAGAGTCATGTCTGGAGGGAATGTGTTTGTTCTCAAGAATGATACTAGAGGTTCACTCCAATCTGGCGCAATGGATACTTGATAAAGAGTGGCATGTTCCACTGGTGGTTTAGTGCAACAGATTGGGCATTCCTTGCACAACTTTTGGACATCAGCTTCCATAGTTGGCCAATGCACTCCGAATCTCTTTAGAGTCTGCAAAGTTCTTTGCTTTGAATGGTGTTGCTCTAACGCACCTACATGTGCTAATTGCAACCATTTAGCGTACTCATCCTCTTCTACGCAACAAGCCAAGATCCCTTGATCTGTGTGCTTGTACATGCTTCCTGCCATGATATGGTACTTTTGGGCTTTTACGATCTCTCTATTCCGTGTGTTTACCACTGGATGGTTAGGCCCGTATGTCAATACTGGTACCAATGGCTTAGCCCACTGCGGTACAACTTCCAAATTAAACAAGTAAGCATCAGGAAGGTCATCTGACACTCCTTGTGGGGCTTCTCCCGATGTGAGCCTAGAGAGATGATCTGCTCTCAAGTGGGTTCTACCTTTTCTTACCACAACCTCAAAATCATATTCCATTAGCAGGAGAAACCATCTTACTAATCTTCCCGTATTGCATGGCTTGTTTACTAAGTACAACAATGCCTGATGGTCTGTAAAAAATTTAAACTTATTTGCAAGCAAATTATGTCTAAACTTTTTAACTGCATATACCATGCCTAATCCTTCTCGTTCAGTAGTGGTATAATTTCGTTCAGCCGCATTCAATTGTCTACTGGCATAGGCAATTGGAAGATCCATATTACCTTCACCAGTAGGTTGTGCGAGCACACATCCAATAGCATAATTGGATGCATCCACGTGAACATGGAATGGCTTATTCCAATCTGGTGTGGTCAAGATTGGTGCTGAACACAATCTTCGTTTAAGCTCTTGGAAGGAATTCTCACATTCATCCGTCCACTCAAAGTTTGTCAGAAGTCCGTACATGGGCTTTGCAATGACAGCATACATGTGTATAAATCGTCGATAATAACCACAATGCCCCATGAAAGCTTGCACTTCCTTGATATTCTTTGGCCTAGGTAGCTCTGCTATGGCTCTCACTTTTTCTTCATCGGTAGATATGCCATTCTTTGACACTATGTGTCCTAGAATCTTGCCTTGCCTGACCATGAAAACGCACTTTTCTGGGTTCAGGCAGACTTGGTATTCTCTACATTTGTCAAAGATTTGTTTGAGTTCAGGAATATGGGTTTGCCTAACATTGGAATGAGCACAGAGATCGTCAACGTAGACTTCTAAACTCTTCCTCAGGAACTCCTTAAACACATGGCACATCAGCCTCTGGAAGGTGGCTGGTGCATTGGTAAGCCCAAATGGCATTACTCTAAAAGCAAAAATGCCCCATTCTGTGGCAAAGGCTGTCTTATGCTGATCCTCTGGAGCTATGGCTACTTGATTGTAGCCCGAGAATCCATCAAGGAAACTGTACACTTCCTTGCCTGCCACTCTTTCTAAGAGATGCTCTGTTATGGGAAGCGGATAGTTATCTCGAATTGTGGCGGCATTAACCTTTTTCAAGTTAATGCACACACGCAGCTTGCCATTCTTCTTGGGCACCACTACGATGGGGGATACCCATTCAGTGTGCTCAATTTCATAGATAAATCCAGCTTCGACCAGTCTATCTATCTCTTCCTTGATCTTGGCAGCATAGTTATCGTTATATGTATAAGGCTTTTGCTTAGAGGGTTTAGCATCTGAGGTCATGGGAATGGTGTGTGAGCATATATCAGGGTCAACACCTTTCAAATCCTTGTAACTCCAAGCGAATACATCTCTGTATTCTCTTAGCAAGGCTATCAATTCGTACTCTTCTTCTTCTGTCAGGTCATGGCCTATATACGTGCATCTCTCCTCTCCTTCTTCTATGGCCACTACTATTTTCTTGGTAGTTTCTTTGTTATCATAGGCCTCTCCTGATTGTGCTTCTCGTTTAGGCATTCTTATCATGACTCTCCTGTCATCTATCTCATACTTCTTAAAATTTTCGGGGACCTCAAACAAAGATTCTTCCTCTTCTGGTGAGGCTTCTCTCTTTTTTCGTTTCTTTCCTTCTTCCTTCGGGGTCACATGTGTTGTTAATCTTACATTAGTTGTAACCTCTCCATGCCTCTGGGGTTGAAATTCTACTTCATGGAAGTATTCTTCATCTGATGCAAATGGTGGGTCCATAATGATTGACTCTAGATCGGAGTCACTTGCATCCTCAAATGCATCAGGGCTAGGTTCGCATTCTTCTAGAACTGCCTCTCCCATGATTGGCTCTATGGAGAAGACTGAAATATCATAGCCATCCTCATCACAGTGAGGTGTCCATTGTTCTTCGTTGATGGCTACGTCCATTGTTGCTAAGATTTCTGCCCAACCGTGAGGTTCAAATTCTTCGTCTGGAAAAACTACAGGTGCATAGGCTGGGTCTTGGATTGATCTATGGGTTTCTTTCGCACCTACCTCTCTGGCTTTCTCTCTCTTCTCTTCTTCTACTGCTACCTTGCACATCCATAAGTGGGTGTCTTCATGCATCCATGAGGATCCAGACCCTATGGAATGCACCGATTCTGTGTCATCTTTAGCTCTATGGATGGGATTCCACTGGATAGGAGGGACATCTCTATGAGAATAATCCTTGAGATTGACTTTGGTCGTAACACCCAAGTGTTGCAAATACAAGGAGTTGGTTCCCCAATCCTGTACTACTTGCAATTGTCGCATAAATGGTCTTCCCAAAATCATCTCATAGGCATGATTTTTGCTGAAGTCACATATAGCAAAGCTATGTTCAAACTCGAAACCACAAGTGGTGAGAGTTATCCCTTCTAGCAATCCTAGGGGTCTCTCTATGTGACCATCGGCCATCTGCAATTTCATTCTCGTCGGCCTGAGTGCCGGCTTGCCCCAACGCTTCCAAAGGGCAGTAGTGGCAATTGCAACTCCTGCACCTGAGTCTAAAATTGCCTTGGTGGTGTACTCTTGGTAGGTGATGGGAAGATAGGTGTTCCCTTCTTCGCCTTCACACATATCCCCTATCTTATCCAAGGGAATTTCTGGCACTGTCCTATGGGATCCTACCTGGGAACGAGATTTTGCTATCTCTGGTACTTGTTTGGCTACATGTTTCCATAATTCAGGTCTAACCTTGAGTAGCTCTTCTAACTTGAGATTACACTGCACATTAGTGTTCTTCACTACCTCTGTGTTCCTAGGAATGACTGAGTCGTCGTTCCTTACCATGACTGTGGGTGCTCTCATACATGTGGACTTTGCTTCCCATGGGCCTGTGAAGTGGGGTAGCTCTTGTATGGAATTCGACTCAAAGTCTAATCTCTCGTGAGACTGAACACTCTCATGCTCCCCGTAAATAGATGGGATGTCTTGTGGGAATTGGTCGTGTGCATCGTCCACAAGTTCAAAAGGAGGGGCGACCTCGCTTTCGTTATCCCATTTGTCTTCTTGAATCTCTCGTAGGAAGTCTGGTGCAAACCGATTCATAGAAGAAGAAGTGTCTGGCTCCGTAGAATTGGGCGCATAAGCAACCTGTGAAGGAGGGCTGATTCTATTGTTGATTCTCTCCTCGTTCTCGCAAATGGCTGGAGCACAAGCTTCTTGGGGAGGATTACTTATTCTATTACTTTTCCGAACAGGCTCACACATCCCCTGAGAAGGAATGGAGGCAACCTGTGGAGGTACTTGAGCTTTCGAGGGAGGCTCATCTGCCTTCTGGGGGGGAAGATAAGCTTCTTGAGGAGGCCCACGGGCTTCCTGAAGAGGCTGGCTCACCCGTTCTCTTGCCCTTTCCTTTCTTTGAGGGGTAGGTTCCTTTTCGGGCTGTGCTATTGGCCTCTCTATTCTTTCTAAGGAGGGGAAGTTGTCCGGTTTAGGGGCCTTGGCCACATACACTTCTGATTGGGAATGATTCCTGTTTTTGCTTGCTTTTTCTTGGTCTTGATTTTTTTCTTCCTTGTCAGATCTTGCAATTATCCTCTCTAACTTCTCTAGGAATCCATCCAAGTGTAATTGCGTTTTGGCTGAGCCTGAGTAATTGAAAAGGCGACTGGCTTCAAACATAGTCTGAGCCAATGCGACCATTTTCGCGCATAGTTTTGTTCTTTCTATCTCTAGGTCAGCTCTAGGATAGCACTTGTCATGATCCGTGACGTTTGGCCCTTCTTGGATTCTGGCCTGATATGCCTTAAGCATCATGTCTATGTCTTCGGGAGTGGGATCAGCTAATACTGATCCTGTTTGGGGTGGTGGGTGGGTTGCGTGGGCTGTCTTAGAGGGTGAAGGGATGGAGGGTGATGGGGATGGTAGCGGTGGGAATGTGTGAGAGTGCGGTTGAGACGTGATCTCTATGATTTTAGCCTTGGTTTCTCGTAGACTTTCCTCAAGTTCACTCATCTTCTTTGCCCATTGCCTTTTCATGCGTTCGCGGCTATCTTTCCAAGCTCTTGTTCTCTTTTTATTTTGGCTCTCAGTATCGCTAGCATCTAGGCTCTTTTCCTGGCCTACCGCTTGGTTTTGCTGCAATGCCTGAGCCCTAGTGACTACCTGCACTGGTGCAGTGGAAGTGACGCTTCCTGAGGAGTCTACCACTAACCCAACAACGTTGATAGGGGTGATTTTTGGCATGCTATTGGGGTTCTTTGGGCAATCTCGTAAGAGATGCTCTTTTCCGCAATCTTGGCAGAAGCCTTGGATAGTCACGGACTGAGTTTGTGTAGGCGGAGGTAAGGGGCAATCACGAATGAGGTGATCACCTTGGCATCTGTAGCACGGCCCTCTTGGGAATGGAGGTCTGACTTGCCTAGATTGAGGCCTAGGATTGGGGTTTGTATACATGACGTTCGTGTAATCTGACTCCCAACTAGGTTCGTTCGGCTCTTCACCATAGTAGGACTCTCCATGTTCTGGGGACTGCATGTAGTAAGCCTGGGGGCTATCCACATGGGTAGAATCAAAGCTATGGTCACTTGGGTCATTTTCAGAGATCAAGGATGTTACAGGGACTATAGCTCTATTCAGGTTCTCTTCTGCAGCAGTATACTTTACCGGAATCACATTAGCTGGGGCAGGGGGTTGTTGTGCTAGCACAGGCTGAGGCCTTTGTTGGGCCTGATACTGTGGTTGGTAGGTTTGTTGGGGTCTAGCATATGGTGGTGGTGGATTTTGGTTCTGGTATCTGCCTTGTTGGTAGGGTTGCGGATAGGGTTGCCTAACTGCCTGCTTGTTGTATGGGCAGTCTTGTGCGGTGTGATTGGTGTATCTCCGTTCTATGGTGCAGTACTGGCTACTAGGGTTTACTTGGGGTTGAGCCATAATGGGACAGACGTTCGCCATATGGTCACCACCGCATGTATAGCACCTTTTCACAGGGGCAAACCTTGGGATTTGTTTGCTAGTTACACCTAATTTCTGAGCTACTTTTTCGGCAAGTTCTTCAATTGATGTGGCTTGTGTGGAAGATTGACTAGATGCACTATCTGAATCTTTGTAAATTTTGGACAACTCTAACTCTTCTCCTAGGTTATCTTCAATGTCAATGCACATACGTACACATTCTTCTATAGTCCTAGGGTCTTTCAGATACACATAGGATCTCAATTTTGGGCTCAGCAATCCATCAAGAAATAAGGCTACTTGTTTAGCAGATGTGGGTAGCTCCGAAATAGGGCACCTTTCAAGATATTGTCTAAATCTTCTTCCGGCCAATCTGACAGTCTCTTGGGGGGTTTGCTTGAAGCTGTGGATCAGTGAGGAGGTGTTGTGTCTTATGCCACTCTTGGAGAACTCTACAATGAATGCCTCTAGGAGTTGGTCTATGCTCCTGAACTGACGCTCATCTAATGGCTGAAACCATGTAAGTGCCGTGTTCCTAAGGGTTAGACCGAAGGCATTGTACTGCGTGAACAGATCTTCCACTTGTTCAGCTCTCAAGACTTGCTTGAACTCTGCCACATGATCATAGGGATCTCCTGTGCCGTCAAAGTAATTCTTCATGGACTTAACTAGCTGGGTGGGTCTCAAAGTTCTTGCGTGCTCTCTAGGTCTTGGCAGAGGGAATCCATCTACATTTCTTTGGTTCCTGTGGGCTCTATGTATCTCAGGTTCTACCCTATTCGTCTCCGTTCTCGTTCTTTCTCTGCCCACTGGATTGGCAAAACTTACCTCTGGTCTATCTTTACTTCTGTCTCTTTGCATACCATGAGCCTGGGATGTTCCAGCTCCAGGGTGACCATAGGCTACATTTGATCTTGGTTGGGGGAAAATGAATTCGCCCTTCCAAGTGTAAGCATGCCTATCATTTTCTGTCACCACAAAAATCCTCTCTGACGTGTGGTCTAAGTAGGTCACTCTACCTGGGCTATCTGGATCCTTAAACTCATAGATCATGATTGTTCCTATGTCAGTTGGGTGATCCGGTTTATACCTCCAAAAGGCTTCATCAGTTTCTCGATTGAGGAGCAACTCTATGCTCTTGTTGTCTTGGGGGACCCATTCAGGCGTGATAATCCTAGTGAGAACTGATTTACCTCGAGGGGTTCTAGGTTCCGCACCCATGTTCCCTTGTTCCAGGTCACCTAAGTCCGCTTCTGAGATTACATTCCCAAAGTCATCTGTCCTATCAGGATGACTAGTGACTACATATATAGTTCCTTCTTTGTCCAGGTATGCACCATTTTCAAACTTGACAGCTGGGTGTTCTAGTCCAATGGATTGATCAGGGTTTTTAATCTGGACCACAGATCTTCCTAAGCCGTCCTCATAGATGCTAGCACCTAATCGATTGGTCCTCAGGTACTCCAACTGTGTTTTGTAAGGGCCTTCTACCCTGTACAAGTAGGGCACTCCTGAACTTCCCGTAGGTTTGTCCATGCCTTGAGACATCTCTGATTCACTGGTCTCAGAGCGAGGGTAGTTCGAGTGGTGGCTCAACTGCTGGGCCCAGGACCTAGCAGTGTGGTTGACACTAGCCTCTGAAGACCTAAGGCTTTGTCTCTCTCTTACTAGGTGTCGTCCTGATCTAAGGTTCATATGCCTAACTGATTAGCCCAAATTTTTGCCCAGAGTACAACCTCGTTGCCGATCAATTGGTACCAGTCACTTGATTCTTTTTAGTTATTCCTCATGTTTAAAGTCTTGTCTGCTATTACGTCGTCAGGAATACTTGAATGTTCTTCGTACTTTCAGGTTGATCGTTCCACGTTAGGTTCTTTCCTTTATGTTGTCGACAGTACAGAGATTAAGTTTTTAGCTTGAACTTGAGTTTTTAGGTAGTCTTCAACTTGATAGTGGCCTATCGTCGCCCTGACTTACTCCTACTTCTAATCGCTCTTAGCCTAGGCTAGGAATTGACGAAGAGGAGTTGAGAATATTCCGACCTTTTCTTGCCGAACCTTGCTCTTTAGTGCTCGAGAAGTTGATTCTCAAGCGTGTGCCACACCCTTGCTTGGATACTCTCAATTGCTTCTCAATAGGCCTGCATAAATCCCAAGATTAGCTCCAAGTAGACCTTTCAATTGACAGACAATTTATTTCAGACACTTTTTTAATGACCCTTGTTCCCCCTTTTGCATTGTTAGAAATTTACTCTAGAGCTCCCTTGGTGTTCCTACCCCTCAGTGTGTCAACTTCCAAATATCCTATCTGAAAATCAACGCGTTATTCTTATAAAAAACAGTTGAGGGCGTGTAGTATATGTCACGAGCTTTCCGACAAGCCCTAGAGCTCAGAAAATGGATTTCGTATGAAAAAGTTATGACCGTTCAGGGTTTAGGGGGTTAACTAGACAAACAGAACCTTTCGGGGTTTTAATGCATTTTCTAAGGCCTTTGTGAGTAGATGAGTACATGAAAGTGCAAATATGCCCAAAATTTAGCCTAAATTTCCAAAAATTCACTCCTTAATTTTTTGCCGAAAATGCCTGTCTATCGCGATAGACGGTGTCTGTCGCGATAGACACAATCTATCGTGGGGGCTGTCTGTCGCGATAGACGGTGTCTGTCGCGATAGACAGTGTCTATCGTGGATTTCTGTCTGTCGCGATAGACGGTGTCTGTCGCGATAGACAGTGTCTATCGTGGATTTCTGTCTGTCGCGATAGACGGTGTCTGTCGCGATAGACAGTGTCTGTCGCGGATTTCTGTCTGTCGCGATAGACGGTGTCTGTCGCGATAGACGGTATCTGTCGCGGATTTCTGTCTGTCGCGATAGACGGTGTCTGTCGCGATAGACGGTATCTGTCGCGGATTTCTGTCTGTCGCGATAGACGGTGTCTGTCGCGATAGACGGTATCTGTCGCGGATTTCTGTCTGTCGCGATAGACGGTGTCTGTCGCGATAGACGGTATCTGTCGCGGATTTCTGTCTGTCGCGATAGACGGTGTCTGTCGCGATAGACGGTATCTGTCGCGATAGACAGTGTCTGTCGCGATAGACTGAAAAAATGCAAATTTTTGAAAAACTTCTAGTGATCTAGAGTGCCCTCAAGGTGTAGGTTACAATGATAAACATGCATTCACAAAATGTTAAGATTTTCTGTCTGTCGCGATAGACAGAGGCTGTCGTCCCGGGACCTGTGCAGAGCCTGTCGTACCTGCGCACACTGCTGGGGATGATGGTACAGCAAAAAACCTGCAAAATAGCTCAGAAAACATGCAAAAACAGCACATGCAAGTTCGCTCTCTCGCTCTCTCTCACAAGTGAAATGAGGGAAATGAGGTGGAGGTGGGAATATAGTCAAAAAACTGAAATTTTCGCGATGATGGAGATGGACGTGGGAGATGGTGATGATGATGATGGTGAAGAAAGTAAAAGAAAATCGATGAGAGTGAAGAAAATACCTACAACTCCAACGCGTCAACTCTACGTCTTACCATCACACGCTCGTCCTCAAAGCTCGATCCCCGGCAACGGCGCCAAAATTTGGTGTAGCTCAATGATGAGTAGCACCTCCTTTAATGTCAATCCGGGAAGACGTGAGGATGGTATGAAGACCTCGAGCAGGTGGCGGCACAAGTGCGTGAGTGAGAAGCACACTAGCATGCACACACATACACACACACGCGCACACACGGCAAGACAAAGAGTGAGAATCAATGGAGCTTTTAGATTACTTTCAAAATGCCCTTACAAGTTCGTTTCAATTACAATCTAACCCCAAAAATGAGCTCTCTAGCTCTTTTTATAGTTTTTGACTAGCTTTTGGCCCTGTCCAGACCTAGTGTCCGGCCTAGTTAAAAATTAGGTTCCAAGGCTTATTTGAGGGCTCAAACGAAGTCTAAAAATTATGAAATTTGGTACGATGGTACTTCTAATACTCCTCAAGCTCGAGGACTCCTCGGCTTGCACAAAATGGAGTCTAATCTACCAAAAACGGGATTTACAATGTTTGTGTAGTGATTAAAATCACTTGGGTTGTACATAATCTATGGGAAAAAATGATCTGGCCTTGTTGCCGTATTGTGCATGACTCCTTTATTGCTTTGTATGCCAACAGATAATAACCTGTAAGTTCATAAAAAAAAGATATATGAGAAATAAATAAAATATATACATATATATATATATATGCATATAATTTTATATATGTGTATGCTCATGTGTATGTGTATGTGGATGTGTATATGCATGTGCATGTGTATATGTATGTATGTGTGTATATGTGTTTTATAGGTGTATATGTATGTATATATACGTATGCATATGTGTATGCATATATGTATGTGTATGTGTGTATATATGTGTATGTACGTATGTATGTATGTATGTATGTATGTATGTATGTATGTATGTGTATGTATGAATGTGTATGTATGTATGTATGTATATGTATGTATGCATTTGTAGCTGTGTATATTTGATTTTGTTTTAATTTTTTTTTTGTATATTGTGGTTTGCAGACTTTCATATCTAGACCACTGAATCATTTGGTTGTCTCCCATTTTATAGTCAATCTATTACCTGCCTTGCTAAATAAGACTTACATATTTGTTTACAAGGATTAATTATCAGCTAACTATGGAGGTATTATATTGTTTGAAAATAAGACAAGCAAATTTCTCTCCAGGATTTTGGAAAATGGATGAATAATTCTAAAGTATGGGCGGACATGAAGTGTTCATTCAATGCAAGTTCTTGTTCTTACCGTAGCTAGGCTAAAAACAAAAACCTGCACTGAATGGACACTTTGTGTCCACCCATCCTTTAAAATTATTCTTCCATCCTTCACATTCTTCGAGGTAAATTTACTTCTCCTATTTTTCAAACGAATTAATACCTCCATAGCTAACTCATACTTAATATTTGTAAGGTTGGGCGGACAATTCCAAAGTTTAGATGGACAAAATATCTTCATTCAATACAGATATGTATAATTTGACTTTACTCTCATAACATGTGTATATGTATGTTTATGTTCATATCTATGTGTATGTATGTATGTGTATGTATGCATGTGTAGTTGTGTATATTTGATTTCATTTCTAATTTTCTTTTTGTTTATTGTGGTTTGTAGACTTTCATATAGATATCTAGACTGAATTGTCTAGTTGTCTCCCATTTTATAACATGTGTATGTGTGTATATGTGTGTGTATGTTTATATGTGTGTATGCATTCATGTATAATTATGTGTATGTCTATATATGCATGTATCTATATGTATATATTTATGCATGTATATATATAAATAGATAGAAAATTGAGAATTATACCTTAATAGTGCCAAAATAGATACATTACTCCATCCAAAATGATTTTGAAGATTGAGAATAAGTAAGATTGCACTTAGTCGTGTCAAACGACTTCCTTCATATACATGCTTTAGACATTCGTCTCGAAGATATTTCTCATTTTTAGAAATATCAATGCTCTCACTGTCATTTTGATACCAATCCTCAATAAAATCTGTCATGCCATCATCTTCATCATTGGGCACAGATCTTGTACTTTATCTTCTTTTGAATATAGATCTTTCAACCTTGCATATTCCATAGGATCGCTTTTGCATAGCCTCCTCATAGAAGCTTCTGTTAAATGTGGTCTTATTGGCAATTGTGAATGGTGTAGAGGAATATCATCATCATACGTTAGAATCTACACACATGAATAAAAATCATTAGTCTTCCATAAATGAATAAAAATTCAACTTTAAACATAAAATTAAATATATAAGTTATTAAATATGGATAGAAAAATTTCATTGTCTCTAGGTAAAAGGTGCTCTTGGAGGTCTACGCCATCCATAATTCACTAATAATTCATCACCAACATGTAATGTAGTAATAACATTGACAACTATGTATCTTGATACATCTCTACTGATGTATGGTGTTTCATGACTATTTTCACACTCCTCAAATGTGCAATTAGTCCTTGAACTATTATGTAACCCTTGACTACTATTTATTAAACCTACTATATTTCCATGCATGTAAGGTCTTCCATCAATATATAATCTTTCATTTTTTGCATGTGAAATCCTTCTACTAATAAGGAATGTTGCATTCAAGCATATTCCATAAGTACTCATGCTTTGAACATAACGTGCAAGTCGATGCCAATCTCCCCATCCATTTATAGGACCACAAAATGACATAAGAGTGACTTCAAATTTCGGAGGCACATACAAATCCTCTACAATAAAGAGACCATGACTAACATTAGTAGTAGTGGATGGAGCAATCATATAGCGATTACCCCAAAAGTTGAAAATCTCTCCATCTAAAGGAAGTGGTCCTCTATCCCATCCTCCATATCTTCTTCTATCATATGTTTGTACTAGAGAACGGTCACGAGCTGGCAATAGATAATCTTCAGCCGTTTCAGTCTCTAAACCAGGAGGTAGAGGATTTCTAGAAACCTCTGCTTGTAATTGATGAACAGCAAGTCCATGACATGTACGAGGTATATTAACATTATGAGAAAAATTATCATCATCATCATCATTGAGCAAGTATTCCTGTATATCAACAATAATTTGATTTTGTATACGGTTTTTAAATAAAATAATGACATTAATTTATAGAAAAAATACATAACCAAGCATTATCACATTGACTAGGCGATGGTGCATGCTCAAAAGTACCATACTCTGCCTCATGTTCAATACATTCCAATCGTGGTCTTCGATACGTGCCATAGCAAGAATTACACCAACATATAATATGCTCTTGATATTAAAATTCATCATAATTCCTATCGGAGGACACATGTGAAGTCGTTGCATGGGTAGGAGGTGGTGGAGTGCCTTGTGATTGATCAGAATCTAATTATAACAATAAACAAAAAAAAATATCAGTTATGTATCTATTAAATATATTTAAAATTAAATGTTTCATATACTTACAATATATAGTCCTTGCAGGATTAGGAGACCGTGGTGGAGTTCCATCTGATTGATCAGAATCTACAAATAATGGTATTTGATATTAATAATCTGATTATTTACATACATAAACATTCACATATACATATTTACACATACACACATATTCACATATACACATTTACACATATACACATATTCACATATACACAAATATACATTATTGTGGGATAAATGCATGTATTTTGTATGAATGAGTGTATATGCATGCATGTGTATATATGTGGATATGTATATGCATGTTTATGTTATATGTATGTATATGTGTATATGTATGCATATATATATGTGTGTATATGTTTGTATGTGTATGTGTATGTGGGTATGTGTATGTGTATGTGTATGTGTGTGTATATATGTGTATGTATTCTAATTCTTTTTTTTGTTTGAGATTAAATTAACAGGAGATATTTTATGGTGGAAAAAAATAAGAGGACCACCGGAGACGTGGCATTTTTTTTGTAGACAGCTACGTCTTCAAGAGTCATTTCCTTAGTAGAAGGTATACAAATTAATAGTTTATATTTATAATTTTCATATATTTTAGTAATTTGTTATATTTAATTTATGTATTTCTTTTTTCTTTAAATAAACAGGCTGTTGCAAAGAAGAGAGTTGAGTCGGGCCACACATCGCACCTAGGCCAAATGGGCCATCATGGTTGTTGAGCCCATAAAATTCATGTTGGTCAAAGTCAACTGCAGTCAAAGTCAACATGTCAAAGTCAACAGGTCAAAGTCAAGGTCAAAGTCAACAGGTGCAAAGTCAAAGGGCGTAAGTGCAGGTGTCAAAGTGCACAGGTAGTGCACAATGAATTGTCCACAAAGGGTAAATTGGAGAAAATAGGTTACAGGTTGCAGAGGTACTTTCTCTAATTTTCCTAAGGTTCAAAGTGTGTTTTAAAGTGTTTTGGAAGGTTCAGGTGAACCCCCCCTTATGTGCAAAAGTGAAGAATTAAAAGGAAATGTGAAGGCGTGTGAAGCGGCAAAGTGTACGCACAGGTGAAAGTATGGCCCCCATTAAAATTTTTTGGTTTTAGACTAAAGTCACTACAGGACAAAACAGTGAGTAGTTGGCTGCCACTTGTGAGAGCAATCTTGGGACATCAAAGTGAGCACCAAGATTCACTTGCAGTTAGGAGCGTACGTGATCGACACACTCAAATCAAGGAAGAACCATTCTTGGACCAAGGTTAGAGTAAGCAAGAGAGCATAGGCTAAAGGGGAGCAAGAGAGAGAAGTGCAAGGGTCACCAGAGTACATCGCACAGAAGTAGAAGTGCAAGGTGCATAGAGAGTGACCAGGGATTTTGGTGCAGAGAAGTGCTAAGCTATAGTTCCCCCAAGTATCTCAAGGTCCTTTGGCAGTGCACGCTTGCCGACAGCAGGTATTCACTCCTCCCCCTTTGTGGAAGCTTGGTGCAAGGTGTGCACAAGGAGAAGCTTGAAGCAGGTGGAGGTCTGTTGCAGAGGAGGTCGGCAGCAAGAGGACATTGGGATATTGGATATTTTGTAATTGGGCACTCTGTGGGATTGTGCACAGAGGTATTGGTGTATCTTGTATTTCAAACATTGTACTTTTCTTACTGTAATCAAACGGCAGAAACTTCCAAGGTGTATTTTCTCTTTTGGTCTTTTCATTTTCTCCTACAAACCCTCAAACTCCTTCTTGTCAAAGAATCCCCCAACAAATTTGGCACGCACGGTGGGACCTCCAAGGAGCTTTGAGCATAGGAGACTATATATTGCCATTGGAGGACAATATTCCAGTGTCGACAACATTACTCCAGTGGGCCAAAAGTGCAAGCAGACAAGAAGAAAGACGAACAGAAGATCATCGAGTCCACTTTCATCGACTTCATCGGTAGGAAGCATGGCAGGACAGGTGGACCTAGAAATCTTGCTCTCCAGATTAAACATAAAATTTCCTTCCTTCAGGGGTTTAGCCCAGGAGGACCCAGATGAGCACATTCGACGATTTCTTGCATTATGTAAGACTAGGGGGCTAATGGGTAGGGAAGATGCTTTCTTGATACTCTTCCCAGCCACATTGGAAGGACTGGCAGACAAGTGGTTCAGCCAGTCTGCTGAAAACCACTTTACCACTTGGGATTTGATGAAGGATGCTTTTAGAAATCAATTCCACCAGGGGAACACAACAGAGATTATCATAGAAGAGCTAGAGAACTTGAGATTGGGTCCAGGAGAAAAGTTCCCAGAATTTGTGACCAGAGCCAAAGCACTAATGGCCAAACTACCAGATCCACCCCATGATTTTTTTGTCAAGAAATGGTTAGCCAAGCCCCTACCAGTAGCCACTCAATGCAAAATAAAGGAATTAGTATTACCTACAGCCTCCATAGAGGAGTTCATCACCACGGCTACAAGACTGGAGCAAATAAGGCACCAATATGGGACAACTTCTTCACCACCAACATATGGTACAGAGATGGAGGATCCAGTGACCCAGCTGAGGAGGGAGTTGGAGGGCTTAAAGAGAAATAAGCCCTACAAAGAGGAGGAGACTGCTGTGGCTCAATTGAGAAGGGAGATTGAAGCACTCAAGCTCCAAAAGGAAGAGGAAGCCCAGGCAGAGGAATTAGCTCAGCTGCGACAGGAGTTGCAGGAGCTCAAAGGAGGAGGCATCAAGAGTGGTCTTTGGTGTTCCATGTGCAGCAAACAAGGGCATATAGTAAGTGAGTGTCCTCTGTTAAGTGTAACTTGCCAATTATGCAGGAAGGTTGGCCATGAGGCCCATGAATGCCAATCAAGGGGAATGCCTGCAACGACATACTGGACACAAGGAGGACCCCTGCCACCAGCAAATGTGATGGCAGCTGCACCCAATCAAGGTAACACTTATAACCCTAGACAGAGGGATAATTTTGGAAATGGGCCTAGAAGGCCAATTATTTGTTTCAGATGTGGGGAATGTGGGCACTATCAAAGTAGGTGCACCCTACCAGAAAATGCCCCCCCTTGCAGAAACTGCCCAGAGGCCAGAGACCACTACACAATTTGTTGTCCTAAGAATCAAGCCTCTTCATCGGGGCCCCACATTCAAATGATTTCCGTGCAGGAAGAAGAAATGGCAAATCAAGTTAAGGTGCCATCACCATCTACCAGGGTGGTGTAGTTAGAGGAAATTGACTCTTTTACTGTGCAGACAAGAAGCAAGGGGAAGGCTCCAGTGGACATGGGTCAAGAATCATTGATTAATGGATTAAACAGAGACAAAGGTGCGTCTGAAGACCAAGCCACCACAAGTGCAGATACAAGGCAAAAGGAAAATTGCACAGGTACCAGTGATGCCATTGGACATGCATTCAGCAGGGCTCATGAGGAGTTGGATAAGTCAAATGGAGCCCAAGCTCTTAAGGAATCAGAAGCCTCCAGACTGCTCAAGTCCATGAAAAAGGAGGTTAGTATTTTTGATTTAATAAGGATGGATGGGAAGTTCAGGTCAGAACTCTTGCAGATAATTGATGAAATGTCCACAACAAGCTTAGTGGCAAAAGCTGCTGTTATGCATAAAGATAAATATGTAGGGGAAGCACCCCTCACAGATTACAAGAGCCCTCGGCTAACCATTTCTATTAAAGGTCATGAGTTTCAAGGAGTTATTGTGGATGGTGGTTCTGGCATTAACTTGATGCCTGAATATACCATGAAAAAGATTGGACTATACCCTTCACAACCTGCCAACTTCACTGTAACAATGGCAGACCAAAGCATAGTAAGGCCTATGGGAGTGGTTCCTGGAGTCCCAGTCAGGATACAAGGTACTATCTTTAACTTGGACTTTGTTGTTTTAAGGCTGCCACAGGTAGAAGGAAGCTTCCCACTGTTAATTGGGAGACCTTGGTTAAGGCATGCCAATGTGCTGCATGACTGGGGCAAGGACACAATGTGGGTAAAGCAAGAGGGAAAAGAGTTGCAGCAGATAATTTTAGAAGAAGGCCCAGATAATCAGAAAAATACTAGCATGATGCAGACAATCGGTATTTGTATGGAAGAAGAAGTGGTGGACAACCCAGAAGCAGACCTATTTGAAAGAGCAGATTTATATGAAGATGAAAACATGTTGGCTTGGCTCCATGCAGAAGACCCATCCTCCTGCTATGGAATTTTTCCAAACTCAAGTATAGAAGAAGCATATGAAGAAAAAGAGGAAATCACTCAGGTTGAAACAGTAGCAGTCAAAGGCCATAGCAAAGAGAAGAAAAGCAAAGTCCTTACATGCAGCAGTGATAAAGCTACTCAAATTCATATATCAATGGCAACTTTTTTATGGATTCTGGTATGGCTATCATCTGTTATTTCAATTCTTATGGTAGCAAGTGCAGGGCTTTACAAGAATGTGGAAGTTGCTACTGCCAGTATTTGGGAACATAGGGTTCCACTGGATGAAGAAGCCGGAATAGTAAAATTAAAATTTTGCAAATCATATCATAAAGTTGCTAGAGGAGATAACATTCTAATGAAGGATTTAGGGTACCCCTCTCAGATGGCCAGGGTGCCCCAGGAGAAGACTAAAGCAATGACGTGCAGTACAAATGCAAATTATGGAGGAGTCTCTCTCAGTCAACAATACAAGGCTCAAGGCCTATTATCAAGCCAACTGAAGTTTTATGGATCACCTGGAACCTGCAAAAATTGTCCAGGTTGTACATAGTCTTTTCTCGTCATTTTTAATTAAGTTTTAGTAGTTTTCTTATCCATTTCATGCTTGTTTCTTGAGGTTTTAGCAAATTTAGCAGTCATTTCATCCACTTTGCAAAGGCACAAATTTTGGAATTTTTTAGAAATTTTTTCAGATTTTTTCAGGCATTTTTTTAGACTTTTTCTAGTATTTTCGCCTTTTTCATGTGTCTTTTTCTGGCCAAAGAAAGAATAAATGGAGGCTCTCTGTGGTTTGATGAAGGATTTTAGGCTCAACATGTAGAAAATTTCATCAAAATTTTTTCAGATTTTTTTTAGAATTTTTTGGCCAATTTTTGGCATTTTTTTCAGATTTTTCCTTGATTTTTCTCTAAATTGGGCTATTAGAAAAAAAAAAAAAAAGAGCCCCCTAGGGAATTTGCGGGTTCCCCCCCAAAAAAAAAAAAAAAAAAAAAAAAAAAAAAAAAAAAAAAAATCCCCCCAGCCCCCCCCCTCCCCCCCTTTCCCCCCCCCCCTCCCCCCTCCCCCCCTTCCCCCCCCCCCCCTCCCCCCCCCCCCCCCTCCCCCCCTTCCCCCCCCCCTCCCCCCCCCCCTCCCCCCCCCCTCCCCCCCCCCCTTCCCCCCCCCCCCCCCCCCCTCCCCCCCTCCCCCCCTCCCCCCCCCCCCCCTCCCCCCCCCCCTCCCCCCCCCCCCCTTTCCCCCCCCCCCCTCCCCCCTCCCCCCCCCCTCCCCCCCCCCTCCCCCCCCCCCCCCCTCCCCCCCCCCCCCCCTTCCCCCCCCCCCCCCCCCCTCCCCCCCCCCCCCCCCGCCCGCCCGCCCGCCCGCCCCCATTCTGACAGCCCCCCCCCCCCCCGCCCCCCATTCTGACAACCCCCCCCCATTCTGACAGCCCCCCCCCCCCCCCCCCTTTTTTTTTCCTCTTTTTTTTAATTTTATTTTATTCTTCTTTTTTCCTCTTTTTTTTAATTTTATTTTATTCTTCTTTTATTCTTTTTTTATTATTATTTTTTATTTTTTATTTATTTATTTTATTTTATTTTCTTATTTATTTTATTTTTTTTTTTTTTTTTTTTCCTGTCTGAGCGTTGAAAAAAAAAAAAGGCGATCATTTTTATTTTTATTTTATTTTACTTTATTTTATTTATTTATTTATTTTTTTTTATTTTCATGGCTCAAAGCTTTTGGCTCTGGATTGTGCCTCGGTTGGCCGTTTTTTACAAAAATGGAGTCATTTTCATGTTTTTTGGCACCTATGACCCCAGTTTTAGACTTTCTTTTTACAAATTCCCACTTTTTGTATGACTTTTGGTCTGAAACCACATGTTTTGAACACTTTTATCACATGTTTTTATTTCACAACATTGTCCAAATGGTCTATTCTCACCTTGTCTTCCCTTATGTTTAATAATATCCCATATGTACCCTCTGTAGCCCTCCGATTTCATCATTTTAGCCTCCTCCCGACCCCTGATTCCTACTCCCAATCCCTCCCTTTACCAATATGCCCAGCCACATCCTTTCCCCTCCCTACCCCATCCATCTTCGCACCCTCAGCCCTCCCTTCCCCTTCCTTTCTCCCCTCCCATTGCCCCCCCCTTTTGCTTTTCCATTCCAAAATCCCACTTTTGGTTCTTCTCTGGGGCTTGTTCTCTCCTGCTTTTGGTGGAATTGGTTGCTGCTCAGATGTACTATTCAAGTTTTTGCGGCTCTATCTTCATCGTGATCACAAGTTTTAGCTATAGCTCTCCGGGACGGAGAGCACATTAGGTGGTGGGCAACTGTTGAGCCCATAAAAGTCATGTTGGTCAAAGTCAACTGCAGTCAAAGTCAACAGGTCAAAGTCAACAGGTCAAAGTCAAGGTCAAAGTCAACAGGTGCAAAGTCAAAGGCGTAAGTGCAGGTGTCAAAGTGCACAGGTAGTGCACAATGAATTGTCCACAAAGGGTAAATTGGAGAAAATAGGTTATAGGTTGCAGAGGTACTTTCTCTAATTTTCCTAAGGTTCAAAGTGTGTTTTAAAGTGTTTTGGAAGGTTCAGGTGAACCCCCCCTTATGTGCAAAAGTGAAGAATTAAAAGGAAATGTGAAGGCGTGTGAAGCGGCAAAGTGTACGCAC
This sequence comes from Ceratopteris richardii, assembly GCA_020310875.1. Taxonomy (NCBI): domain Eukaryota; kingdom Viridiplantae; phylum Streptophyta; class Polypodiopsida; order Polypodiales; family Pteridaceae; genus Ceratopteris; species Ceratopteris richardii. Next base: position 132,589,996 of record CM035441.1, on the reverse strand, counting down.
AGGTGAAAGTATGGCCCCCATTAAAATTTTTTGGTTTTAGACTAAAGTCACTACAGGACAAAACAGTGAGTAGTTGGCTGCCACTTGTGAGAGCAATCTTGGGACATCAAAGTGAGCACCAAGATTCACTTGCAGTTAGGAGCGTACGTGATCGACACACTCAAATCAAGGAAGAACCATTCTTGGACCAAGGTTAGAGTAAGCAAGAGAGCATAGGCTAAAGGGGAGCAAGAGAGAGAAGTGCAAGGGTCACCAGAGTACGTCGCACAGAAGTAGAAGTGCAAGGTGCATAGAGAGTGACCAGGGATTTTGGTGCAGAGAAGTGCTAAGCTATAGTTCCCCCAAGTATCTCAAGGTCCTTTGGCAGTGCACGCTTGCCGACAGCAGGTATTCACTCCTCCCCCTTTGTGGAAGCTTGGTGCAAGGTGTGCACAAGGAGAAGCTTGAAGCAGGTGGAGGTCTGTTGCAGAGGAGGTCGGCAGCAAGAGGACATTGGGATATTGGATATTTTGTAATTGGGCACTCTGTGGGATTGTGCACAGAGGTATTGGTGTATCTTGTATTTCAAACATTGTACTTTTCTTACTGTAATCAAACGGCAGAAACTTCCAAGGTGTATTTTCTCTTTTGGTCTTTTCATTTTCTCCTACAAACCCTCAAACTCCTTCTTGTCAAAGAATCCCCCAACAATGGTTTTGTAGCTACATTTGTAAGTATATGTGTTATTGTAAGTATATTTTTTATTTTAGTTAAAATGCAAGAAACTAATCTTTTTTATTTGTTTCAATGCAGTGAAAGGATTATGGCCGATATCCTATGAAACATGAGATCGAGTATGCTACACATTTTGGATATCGACGTTTGAGCGAGTATATGCGAGATCATCCGGATGCCTTTGTGAGTATTATTAAATTTTATATAAATATTTTATTTTATGGATGTTTTAATTGTTTTACTTATTTATGTTTGTTATATGTAATACAGGAGTATTATCGAGAGGTAGATATGGATGAGGTGGAGAAGCAGACACAGGAGGGATGATCTCGATCGTCATAGGATGATCATGATGATGAGGATGAGGATGAGGATGATCATGATCATGATGATGCTGATAATGATGATGATGATCATGATGATGATGATGATGATTAGGATTATTGATTATGAAATTGGATATGTATTTACATTAATATATATATATATATATATATATATATATATATATATATATATATATATATATATATATATATATATATATATATATATATATATATATATATATATATATATTGTTCATTTCAGTTATGTTTTGAATTGTGTGTATGGTATTAAGTAAGGCAAAGTTTTGTTCTATTGATTGTTATTATTGTTTATATTAAGCATGTGTTTTAGTACTTTAATTATATAATTCATTCATGTGTGTACGTATGTGCATGTATATGTGTGTGTACATATGTGCATGTATATGTGTGTGTATATGAATGTATGTACATATGTATATGTGTATATGCATGTATGTGCATGAATAAGTGTATATGTGTATGTATGTGTATGTGCATGTGCATGTGTATGTGTGTGTATATGTATGTATGTGCATGTGTAAGTGTATATGTGTATGTGCATGTGCATGTGTATATGTGTGCATATGTATGTGCATGTATATGTGTAAGTGTATGTGTATATGTGTGTATGTGCATGTATATGTGTATATGTTTGTATGTGCATGTGTGTGTATGTGTATATGTGTGTGTACATATGTGCATATATATGTGTATGTGTGTGTATATATACATATGTGCATATGTATGTGTATGTGTATAAACATATACAAGTGTATGTATATGCATGTGTATATGTATGAAACATGCATGTGTATATGTATGAAACATGCATGTGCATGTTGATGCATTTCCATTTGCATCCATGTGCATGCATGTGAATGTGCATATACATGTATTTAGGTATATGTTAATGTGTGTATGTGTATATATATATGCAATAATGCATGCATGCAAGTCTTTTTATGTGGTTGTAGAAATGTTTGTGCATATGCATGTGTATGTGTGTGAATGTGTAAGTGTATGTGCACATGTATGTGTGTGTATGTGCATGTGTATATGTGTATATGTGTGAACTTGCATCTTCATCATGTATAAGTGTATATGTGCATATCAATAAGTGTGAGTATGCTAACTAATGAAAATAACACAATTCAAATGATATACAAAGAATGGAAATTGTACTTACAATAGTTAGCCATATTTTTTGCTTGGTTAGCTTCTTGAATAACTTGCAATAAAGAGAGAGAGAGAGAGAGAGAGAGAGAGAATTCAAAGAGAGAAAGAGGTAGAAAGAGAGAAATAGAGATAGAGAGAGACAATAAGATAGAGATTAGGCAAAACAAAAATTCTGCATATACTTGTTTCAGCTCGTAAGCACAATGCAATTGCGAACATTGGAGAGCTCTTCGATCAGATGCATGAACATGCCGATCAAAGAGCTTCCAATGTTTTAATTTTTTTCGTCAACAAGCCATCGTGTAAGCGATGGTAAGGCATCATAAAAAACACTACAATTGGCATCGTGTAAGCGATGTTATTTACTATCGCTTATGCGATGCTTGTTTAAACTGTCGCTTTAACGACACTCACTGTGAGCGTCCCACATCTCGTCGTGCCACACGTCGAAAAAAATGTCGTTTTGCTCGTCGTTTAATTGACGGTCCGCACTCGATGCTTCTTGCGATGCTTTTTTAAATTTTATAGCGACGAAATTGTGTCACCTTAACCGTCGCTATGTGCCCGTATTCCTTGTAGTGTATGTTGGATGAAGTTTCTGGTAGGGAAATGTATTCCTTCCTAGATGATTTCAGTGGTTATAACCAGGTTGGAATGCTAGAAGTTGATATTCCCAAAACCACATTTATCACAAATTGGGGTATTTTCTCATGTATTGTAATGTGGTTTGGATTAGGGAATTCCCCTAGTACATTCTAGCACTATATGCAAAAGATTTTTGTGCCTTTTCTGAACAATTTCATGTGAGTATTTTTGGATGATTTCTTCGTTTTAGGACACCAGATAGATCACTTAGAACAGCTAAGGCTTTATTTTACTAAATGTTGAGAAGTTCATTCAAGTTTAAATCTCGCTAAATTAGGCTTTGGAGTCAAATGTGGTAAACTATTGGGTCACATTATTTCTCATACATGGATTGCTATTGATCCGGACAAAGTTAGTGGTCTTAGGAGTCCCATCACCATGTATTCCTAAGGAGGTACTCTGATTTTTAGGGAGATTAGATGGCATGGGCACCACTTGAGTTACTTGGCTCATATTACTATGCCCTTAAATGTTATTGCCCATGTAAAACCTTCAGAATTTAAATGGACTCTAGAGTGTGATATGGCATTTTGCAGATCGAAGACCTTACTTACGCAAGCATCTATCCTTCAAGCTCCAGATTGGTCTCAACCCTTTCATGTGTTTGTGGATGCTTCCAATATTTCTATTGGAGCAATCTTAATGCAGAAGGTAGGAAGATCTTGGTTTCATCCCATTTATTATGCAAGCCACCATTTGATCGCAATAGAGAAAAAATATTCAATAATGGAAAGAGAGTGTCTCAGGCTCATTTCTTCTATAAAAGAATTTCGACATTATTTGTTGGGTTGTGCATTCATTTTTCATGATGATCATTTTGCACTGCTCTATTTAGTTAAGCAACAAAATCTTGTTGGGATATTAGCTCGATGGGTCCTCCTATTGTAGGAATATGATTACAATGTAGTTCACGACCCTTATTTTTGTTGATTTCCTTTCTTGATTAGTTAATGGTGAACCACTAGATGGAGTGGATGACTCATTTCCTGATGCAAATTTATTTCATGTTGTAGATCAGACGAGCCAAAATTGGGCACTCCTATCGAGTATGAGGAAATGCTCTCCTTTCTGGCAATTGGTGTTCCTCCCTCTCATTTATGGTCCATGACACAAAAGAAATTTGCATTTCAAAGCTGCACATTTTCCATTATTTTGGATCAATTATATTATAAGGATCTCATGAGCATCTGGCTTTGCTGTGTGCCACCTCATGAAGTCCCTACTGTGATTACGGAAGCTCATTCCATAATTTTTGGTGGCCATTGAGGTATGGAGTTAACAATTCACAAAATATTACATAGTGGAATATGGTGGCCTTCCATGCATAAGGATGTTTGTGATCATGTAGTGCAATGCGATCCTTGTTTGTGAACTGGTGAACCATGTGATATTCATCGTTTCCCTTTGTAGCCCATTTTACCTCTAGAGCCTTTTCAAAAGCGGGGTTTGGATTTTATTGGTATGATCTGACCTTCAGCTGCCTCAGGTAAACTATTTATTCTTACTTGCACATATTATCATATGAGATGGGCCAAAGCATGGAGTTGTGCCATTGAACAACCCATAGTGTGGCCACGGTCTTAATAAATAAATTATTTCCTCATTATGGACTTCCTTTGGAGTTAGTTTTTGATACGGGCACTCATTTTTTAAATCAACATATCAAATCAATCATTGAATATTTTAAAATCGAGCACAAATTTAGTTCCCCTACTATCCTTGTGCCAATGGATTAGCCAAAAACACAAACAAGGTCCTACTTACTATGCTGTAGAAATTTATTCTCGAATGACCAACCAAATGGAAGCAATACTTATCTTTCCCTAGTTTACGGATTTCCATTCAGAAAAGACTCTTACCATAGGAATATCTAATTTTTTGGAATGATACTTTACGAAAACTTGAAGAACATTGGTATAATAACCTTTTGTTGATGCAGTTAGTCCAGAGTAGGCAACAATGCTGGCATGATCGACAATTACAGAATCCTGTTTTTTAGATGGGTGACTTGGTTCTGTTTTTTAATTAAAAAAATGAAGCATCAAGTGTGTAAGTTCAAATCAATGGACATGTCCTTTTTGGATTCATTTGGAGATTGGACTAGCTACATTCTAGTTAGCCACACTATCAGGCAATATTTTATAGACTCCAACCAATGGGTCCAAGTTGTGGCCTTATCATGAATAATGCAATAGGCACCATTGTATATAGTGTATACGATCTTGGAATAAAGTGAAATTGTCATGCATTTAATATAAGGTATCTTGGTTTCATGCATATGGGTGGCACTTGAAGGTGGCTCCTTAAAGTGAATCTTCCATTTGCCTTGGAATCGTTGGTTTTGCATGCAATATTCAAGTCCCTCTCTGTTGAATTGCACACACATGCAAATTAGCACAAACATGCACACAACTTTGCAACGGATTTCTAAATACTATTTAACTCTTGTGCTTCATCACCTCAAGGTTTACCTTAACTTTTCATTGTGAAGATTTACCTTGCTATAGATTTCAACCCTTTTCATGATGATGACAAGCACAGTTCTACCCAACTCCGTTAAACTGATCGATATGAGCTCATTGGTGATTCCTCATCACTTAATGTAGTAGCATGTTGAGTGATTCTAGTGTCATGGTTTACTATAGTATGCACAGATACCATGGCCTAGCATCCCCAACCATTTGATGATCAATTCATTCATTCAGTAGTTTCATGATCAATTGTTGGTGATCAATTGGCATTCATCGAGTTTTGTATTTGGAGAAACCATGCACATGGTGATTGGCCCGGTTTGTTGATATATTTAGGTGGTGATGTGTGTGAATACACTAGGAGTGTTGGGGCACTTTTTTCCCTCTTTAGGAGGTTTTCCCCCCCAGCTTGTATATATGCCTATAGCCCTAATGGGTTACTTATCTTTGTACATTCTAGTGGTAATACATTCAGTATTGTGTGTTGTGCTCCAAGATTCTTCTTCTTCCTTGTGCTGTTCGTGTGCTTCCGCAGACTTCTAACTCCAACAATTGGTATTAGAGTAGGTCATCGCTTCATCTAAGGCATCATTGACACCCCTCTCATCACATTCTCAAAATTGCACGAAATTTGGTACGCATACTCAGGGTGATTAGGAGATAAACAAACTTCACTTTGTGGTGCCAAAATCGCGATCTGAGCTCATTTCCACCTCCGAACGCACTATCGTAGGGGTTGTAAAAGCTATTTTGTCTTTTTGTACCAAAGATATATAGTGATTTTGGTATGCTAGTATAAGCGTATTGAAGTCTACTAGAGGTTTAGTAGAACTTGTCAGGGTACTTCTGTTCAACTTTTTTAGATACAATCATTTTTTTGCATCAAGGTATTTTAGTCAGTGGCCATGACTGAAAGTAGTGATGTATTCTGTATGTTTGCTATTGAGGATAGGTTGGAAAGTACCAATTACCCATTGTCGGCTTATATGATGCGACATGTATTGGTTGCAAAAGGACTACAGAACCTTCTACAGGGTGTTGAAAAATATCCCATTACACCTACAAATATAGGTTTTGAAGCTGATGCAGATGGTGTTGGAGATGCTAATATTCTTCAGATTCCTATTCGTGCTACGGTTTCTGTTGCACCTACTGTAGAGCAATTTTTTTGGGATGGCAGAGATGCTCAGGCACATGCATTGATAGCCTTGTCTATCAAACATGCAATTATTCCTCACATTCGCTCTTGCAGAACAACTAAGGATGCTTGGGATACACTTACCACATTGTACCAAGCTAGGAATGAGGCTCGTGTTGCTTACCTCCAAAAACAATTGGAAAAAGACTTGAAGGAACAATTGATTTCTACTGATGAAGTTATACCAGATAGCTCACTTATGCAGACCATTCTGAATGGTCTTCTTGATTCATATCAAAGTTTTTCTTCTACTCTTTGTTTGATGATGAAAGGCAATCCAAATGCCTTGTCATTTGAGGACTTAGTCCCTCTTATGTTGCAGGAAGATCAGTCTAGGTAGAACAGGTCCATTATGCATGTTGTAGATCAAGCTTTCCTGGCTAGGCAGAAGGGCAAAGGTAAATGGAGCTCATCTACTAGTAAGCAAAAATCTGCAAATGTTGCACAGTCAAAGAAGGAGGAAAAAGATGAGAAGAAATCAGAAAAGCAAAAAATCTTTTATAAGTACTGTAAAGGAAACAATCACGTCATAAAGAACTATCCAAAACTAGTTGCAAAAGAGGCAAAGAAAAAAGAGGCTGGGATGGTTGTTGCAGAGGCCTCTACACCAAAAATATAGTCTGCTAATCTTATGTAGAATGAAGAATATGCACTTAATACTATTTCAATTTTGACCCATCTTCTCTTGAATAGTGTATGTCTAAAGTAGAATCAGATGTTTTGTACTTTGATAGTGGGGCAACAAAACATATTACCTCACAGCATAGTTTCTTCACTTCACTTGAGCTTGCCCCTATAGGAAATATTGTCACATGTGCCAACAACTTCTCTTATTCTATCATGGGAGTTGGCACGATCATTCTGACTACTGTTGATGGTAGTTCTTTCACTTTGTCAGATGTTTTATTTGTGCAAGGGATCAAGAAAAATCTGTTATTAGTTTCTGCATTATCCAAGATTGTCTTGGTTGTGAAATTTAATGTTGACAGATGTATAGTTCATGATCTATCAAATGGTGACATGATTATAGCTTCTCACATTTTATGGCGTGGGCTATATAAGCTAATAGACTATGAAAAATCTGTGAATGATTCAGCATGTGCAATACATGATTCTCAGGCGATGAGAGATGCGAAGCTTTGACATGCATGCTTTTGTCATCTGAATTTTGCTAGTTTGTTATGCCTACAGAAATCTGAAATGGTGTCCTCTTTGCCCAAACTTGAGGCACCCGGAAAACATGTATGCGAAGCCTGTATTCTGGGCAAAATGTAGGGTTCCTCATTCCCAAAAGATGGTTTAGTTTGAGCTACTCAGAGATTGCAGCTTGTTCACAGTGATGTCCGCGGTCCTATGCAGACACCCTCTTTTGGGAACTATCTTTACTTTGTGACTTTCATTGGTGATTTTTCCAAGCATGCATGGGTATATCCACTCAAAGAAAAGTCCAACGTGTTTATATGCTTCAAAAAATTTTTGGTTTTTTGCAGAAAATATGGAAGCATGTAAAATGGGCATCATCCGTTCTGATCGAGGGGGGAATAATGTCTTATGACTTTAATGCATTTCTGGATGAATGTGGGATAAAACATTGGTGTACAGTGTTGTATACACCTGAACAGAATGGAGTTGTTGAACGGAAGAACAGGTCATTCGTGGAGATGGCGAGGTATATGATCAAGAGTCACACCTTACCACATAGTTTCTAGCTTGAGGCTGTCATGTGACTTAACAGATGTTCCACTAAAGCATTGCACTCTATCACTCCATATGAGGCTTGGCATGGTCACAAGCCATCTGTTGATCATCTACGTGTTTTTGGTTGTCTGGCATATGCATTATTGCCTGAACAACATCACAAGAAATTGAAGATTATCAAGTTCAAGCCAACACAATTGTAGATGCTCCTTGACTTTTAACATTGCGTTCAATTCAGATGGAGAAAGACCATGATATTTGCATTTCCTCTTTGTTGCAGAGAAAACAGACACAAAAGAGGAGCCCCAAAATTTTCAAATTCATGAGCACAAATTTTCTTCTTCAAAATCCTAGGAAATTCCCTTGAAGCTATGTAAATGCACTAGAGGAGTCCTCTAGATGCATAAGACAAAATCCTTGTAACATAACTCTTGTAAAAATATTAGGAAATTAGAGATTACTCAATAAAGTGCCGGTCTCTTGTGTGAAAGGACCATTTTTAGGGCACATGTATATAATTCACTTTATGACTCTTTGTAAAGACTTTTTGCCATTGTGAAGAAGGAGAGCAAAAATTCGAATTTGCTTCTTTCTTGCTGATTTTCTCTGTCTCCATGATCTTGTGTGTGTGTTAATGCTTGATATCTGTGTGTAGGACTATTATCTATCTCTTCCTATCACTTTTGAACTACTATAGTGTGTGTATGAGCCATCACGAGTTGTAGAGCGAGTGTTGGTGTTTTCTGCCATTCACTGTTTTGCACATAACTTGAAGAATGTTTGTCAGATTTGAGTGAAAATACCACGAATAGATGCATCTCATTGAGAGCTTTGAAATCAACTACTTTTGGCAATATTCAGAGTTCAGAGCTGGGAGAAAATTTCAAATTTGTACTTACTATTGTAAATGGTATGGCGGCATGCATTTTCAAAGAGTTAGTAAGTTAGAGAGGTAGTTAAGTCTTTTCACACGCATTGTAGGTCTGCCACTTCAGTTTCCATCATGTGCTCACTCGTCCTCATACACTTGGTTTATGTGGTTCCTCGGATTGATAATTAAGCGTGTATTGATCCACCATTATATGCACTTGTGGGGCGATTGAGATTTAGTCTCATCGACACAAGTCCCTAAGGCTTTGTGACTTAGGTACACACTCTTAGACTCACTTGGATCAAATGCATGCCAACTTTCTCTTGAAACAACAAAATGTTGAATTGCCTTTAGCAAGTTGCACCAATATCTCTAATGAGGAAGTCCAATACTTAAAAACTAAGATTAATGATTTAGAGATTCATATTGAAGAAATTATTGAAGATCATTGGGAGATAATAGAGAAATTTGAGGCTGTCAAGGATGAACTTCGACAAGTGAGATCCGGTAAGGATGACCTCTAGAATTAGGTTGCAAGTTTGTTGATAGAGAGGATTTTGCTAATGATCAGATTGTGTCATTGACAAAAAGTCTTCAAGTAGCAATGGCCAAAGCTGAAAGACTTAAAGAATTGGAGATGCAATTATAGGAAGCAATTGAGATCAATGCCGATAATGCTCAGATGTTGGCAAATAAGGAGGTGCAGATTACATCCCTTTTGTAGAGTAAGGATGCATTGCAGAAGTAGTTGGCTGGTAAGAAAGCTACCTTGTGTAAGCAAGATGTAGAGCTTCAACATCTTTGGTTGTGATAGGAAGAAGACCAGGCAGCAACTAAAGAATTTTTGGAAAAGCTTAGTACTGAGTTTCTGCAAGCCAAAGTTGAAGCTATTGCCTGGACTCTCCAGCTTCACAATAATCCAGATGAAGATATTTTTAGGGAAATGATTGATTCTAGAGTATCTAGTCTTCCAGAAAATTTTGACGAGTTTCTTTATGATTTAGGTAGGATACACAATCCCCCATTTGATACGAATCAGCCTTGGTAGTGGTTTCAAGTCTACTATGCATGCCAGTGTTAGGTTGCCATTGATACAACTAATGTTGTAAATTCATAATTATATATTTTGTAAAATAGGTCGATTGAACTCTTAGAGAATTCAATAGACGTTCATCTGTGTAGCTGAAGGAATAGAGAAGAATAAGTACTTCCTATTCATATGACCAATGGGATCATCTTACACAAAAAGAGTAGTTGATTTTGAGTCACGTACACATGTAGATTTTATCTTGTAATACTTTGTTCATCACTATACAAACTGACTTTGATGCAATGAGTCTACATGTATCACTGTGTTATTTATTCTACCGTTGTTCTATTCTGTATTAAGTTGTGTTGTAATGATAGATAGTATAGTGTAAGGGAATGGAAACACATTGGAATAATCTTTGCTATTCCCCATTCCCTGGACCTACCCTATTGTGTAGAGTGATATTATAGAGTCTAGTGCAACCACACATAAGCTAGAATATCTAGTTTTTGTATAACTACCAAGAAGATTGAATTTATACTTGCCTTTGATCATACAAGGAATGGTATTTTGATTCCTCATGGATCAATCTAACTCAAATTGATCCTTTGAATTAGTAAATGCTTCCTTTAAGATGATAAAAGCCAATGCCATTTTTGTGCTGAGTAGGTGCACCTTGTTCAAAAAAATTCATGTTTGATCATCTTTATCCTATCCAAAGTTCTAGTACTTTTTATTTGAGCATACCTTAACATGGGATATTCTCGAAATTTATCTTGAAATTATTCCTTGAATGTTAAAATATAGATGATACTTTATTCAAGTTCACTTATTGGATTCTAATTCTGTTGGGTGTGTGTAGAAGTGCGAAAGACACATGAGAAGCACACATAAGGAGCACAAACGCAACAAGACACACGGAGAAGACGATGGCTTGAATAGCTCTCTCTATTGAAAATGAATTGAACTGAAGTAAGAGCTGAATAATATCCCTAAGTATATAGTACCATCATATATGATTGAATCATGTATGTGGTAACATGGGAAAAAAATCTCTAGCCAACACTAGAGTAAAAAGTGCCCATGTATAGGGAAAAGGTTCACATCAAAGCTACTTGAGGATCACATAAGCGTAACAAAGCCCCTGGAGCAAATGAATGTGAACACGTATAGGGAGTGACATATCAGCCCCCACAAGGTAATAATCCTAAAGCTTTACGAAAAGCTTCAAACTTTTACCGTGGAAGAGCTTTGGTGAATATGTTTGCCACATTATCTTGTGTAGGCACATATATCAAATCAATATCTCTTGCATGAAGGCGCTCTCTCACATAGTGATAATGCAGCTCAATATGTTTGGTCTGTGCATGAAACACTGGGTTTCATGCAACAACCAAAGCACTCTGATTATCAGTGAGAATATGTGTAGCAGCATAAATCTCCATGCAAAGATACATCAATAGGCATCTCAACCATATACACTCCACTGTAGGTGTGAAAACTGCCCTATCCTCAGCTTCACAACTCAATGTCTCCACTGTAGGATGCTTCTTACTCAACCAAGATATGCATGAGTCTCCAAGGAAAAAGCAATTACCACTAGTGGACACACGAGTATCATAACAACCCGCCCAATCACTATCTATAAAAGCATGCAAGCATGGCTAAATATCTCTGCCATAAAAGAGACCTAAGCTCAAATTGCATTTGAGATATCTAAACACACTTTTTACCACTTGCCAATGCTTAGTGCCAGGGCTATGCATGAATCGACTCAACCGAGAAACTGCATACTGTATATCCGGCCTTATGTTGCATGCATATATAAGACATCCCACAACTTGCTGATAAAGAGAAGTGTCAAATGCATCACTAGAATCCTCAACTGAGAACCTGAATCCTGTCTCAACTGGTGTGGAAACTGGCTTGCAATCCTCAAAGTCAAAACACTGAAGTAGTTTTTCAACATACTTTGCTTGATGCATAACAAGTCCCCCCTCAACGCATACAAACTCGATGCCAAGATAATAGCTCAAAAGACCAAGATAAGTGACATCAAAAGTATGCTGCAAATCAACCATAAGAATGTTAAGTTTTGCATCACATGACCCAGTCAAGAGTATGTCATCGACATAAAGAACAAGCACTATAAGATTAGCCCCATTTTTGCGTACATAGAGTGTGATATCAATCAGACTTCATATGAAGCCAAGAGCAATCAAGTTCTTATGGATTTTGTCATACCATGCATGTGGAGCTTTCTTGAGACCATATAAGGCTTTATGCAAACGACAAACCATATGCTCTTTCCCTTTCATAGCAAATCCAAGAGGTTGCTTCACATAGACCTCTTCTTGCAAATCACCATTCAAGAAGGCTGTTTTTATGTCCAACTAATGCACTTTCCAACCTCGATGGGTAGCCAATGCAACCACGGTATGAATGGTAGTCATGCATGAAGCAGGTGCAAAAGTTTTCTCATAGTCAGTGCCATATTGTTGTGCATATCCTTTGGCAAGAAATCTAGCTTTGTAGTGATCAATGCTACCATCAGACGTTCTCTTAATCTTCTAAACCCACTTTGTACCAATGACATTCTTTCCTTTTGGCAATTCACATAACTTCCAAGTACCATTCCTATGTATGGAATCCATTTCTGATTGCATAGCACTCATCCATTGTGGATCATCACATGCAACTTCAAAAGAAAGCGGCTAGTCATTACATGCTGTAGCAATAAGAGAATAATCCACAAAATTACTCGATGTATGGTGAGAGCTTAATCTTGTTCTACTAAGTAAAGGTACACTCAATTTGTTGTCCTGCAATGTTTGTTTCAGCCACTTTGACATACTTTGTGCACTCTTGATCATATGTAATACATCATCAACATTTATATCATGGGTGGGCTGAATTTCATGCTCATTTTCAGCCATATTTTGACAAAAATGTTCAGCCATATGTGGCTGGAAATGTTCAACACTAGTCTTCACAAAAACAATAATCAGAACAAATGCTTTTATGCGGATTATTTGTATCACTATTACAACTATGAGGCATGGGTTCAATTCTTGCCCTCAGCTCACATGACATGTTGTGCCTTTTGCTGATCGTTTTGCTCAATAAATGAATTTGATTCTTGGAGGCACCTAGCAATAAGGAACAATCCTTTTTTGCGCATCCTCCAAAAAACTTGAGGGCCATGCACAACAACATAATATGTAAAATTGTTGTGAAATATCAGTTTAAAGACATGTGTGGTCACGATTTTAAAGCTTGAATGTGCCTTTTCTAATGTTGCTAAAGAAGGTGATGTGTTTTTGCTACAACAAACAAATCTCGAGAGGAAGAACTAATCGCACAAAAAATTCTTCATGAGAGAGATATGACTTAACCACTAGGCCAAGCACCTTCGATTGTTTAGAGAGCACATGAACCTACACTTAAGTTTATCCTTGAGTGGATATACCCATGCATGCCTGGAAAAATCATCAATGAAAGTCACGAAGTAAAGGTAATTTCCAAAAGAGGGTGTCTGCATAGGACCACAGACATCACTATGTACTAGCTTCAATTTCTGAGTAGCCCGAACTGAGCCATCTTTTGGAAAGGATGAACGCTGCATTTTGCCCAAAATACAGCCTTCACAAACATGTTTTCCAAGTGCCTCAAGTTTGGGCAACAAGGACACCATTTCAGATTTCTGCAGGTGTAGCAAACTAGCAAAATTCAGATGACCAAAGCGTGCATGCCAAAGCTTTGCATCTGACATAGCCTGAGAATCATTTACTGCACATGCCAAATCATTTACAGATCTTTCATAGTCTATGAGCTTATACATCCCACGACATAAAATGCTAGAAGCAATAATCACATCGCCATTTGACAGATCATGAACTGTACACCTGTCATCAACAAATTTCACAACCAAGCCAATCTTGGCTAATGCAGAAACTGATAATAGGTTCTTTTTGATCCCTGGCACAAATAAAGCATATGACAAAGTGAAAGAACTACCATCAGCAGTAGTCAAAATGATCTTACCAATTCCCATAACAGGATAAGAGGAGTTGTTGGCGCATGTAACAGTATTCCCTATAGGGGCAGGCTCGAGTGAAGAGAAGAAACTGTGCTGCGAGGTGATATGTTTGGTCGCCCCACTATCAAAATACCAAACATCTGAGTCTACTGCAGACATGCAGTGCTCATGAGAAGATGGGACAAAACTGTAGACAGTAGTAAACGCCCATTCTTCTTCCTGCACAAGGTTTGCAGACTCTGTTTTTGGTGTAGAGGCCGCTGCAACAACCATTCCAGCCTCTTTCTTCTTTGCCTCTTTAGCAGCCAGTTTTGGACAGTTCTTTATGATATGATCATTCCCTTTACAGTACTTACAAAACAATTTCTGCTTTTCTGATTTCTTCTCATCTTTATCTTCCTTCTTCGAATATGCAAAATTAGCAGATTTCTGCTTACTAGTTGAAGAGCTCCGTTTTCCTTTGCCCTTCTGAGTAGCCAGGAAAGCTTGATCTGCAACTCGCATAATGGACCTGTTTTGCCTGGACTGATCTTCCTGCAACAAAACAGAGACTAACTCTTCAAATGATAAGGCATTTGGATTGCATTTCATCATCAACCGAATAGTAGAAGCAAAACTCTGATATGAATCAGGAAGACCATTCAGAACGGTCTGCACAAGTGAGCTATCTGGTATAACCTCATCAGCAGAAAATCAACTATTCCTTCAAGTCTTTGATCTTCGTTAGGAAACTGTCCATAGAATCACCTTCATTCATGTGCTCACTCTCCAACTGTTTTCGGAGGTAAGCAACACGAGCCTCATTCCTAGCTTGGTACAATGTGGCAAGTGTATCCCAAGCATCCTTAGCTGTTGTGCAAGAGGGAATGTGAGGAATAATGGCACGTTTGACAGACAAGGCTATCAATGCATGTGCCTGGGCATCTCTGCCATCCCAGCAAATCTGCTCTGCAGTAGGAGCAACAGAAACAACAGCACGAACAGGAATCTACGGAATATCATCTTCGACAGCATCTTCATCAGCTCCAACACCTGTATTTGCAGTACTTGTAGTCTGAGGTGTAACAGGACGTCTTTCAACACCCTGCACAATGTTCCACAATCTTTTTGCAACCAACACATGTCGCATCATATAAGCCCATAACTGGTAGTTCTACCATCCAAGTTATCCTCAACAACCAACATACGGAATACATGACTACTTTCAGCCATGGCCGGTGACTAAAATACCTTGATGCAGAAAATTGAATGTATCTCAAAAAGTTGAACGGAACTGCCCAGACAAATTCTGCTAGACCTGTAGCAGACTTCGAGACGCTTATACTGGCGAACAGAAACTGGTATATACCTTTGGCACAAAAAGATGAAATAGCCTACACAAGCGCTGCAATAGTGCATTCGGAGGCCGAAACGAGCTCAGATCACGATTTCGGCACCACAGCGCAAAGCCGTTTTGACCTCGGAAACAGGTTGAGTATGCTCAACAAAATTTGTGCGAATCTGAGACTGCAAACGGAGGAGTGTTGAGGACGCCCTAGATGAAGCGACGACCTGCTCTGATACCAATTGTTGGAGATAGACGTCTGCTGAAGCACGCGAACAACACAAGGAAGAAGAATAAGCTTGGAGCACAAACACACAATACTGAATGTATTACTAGAGAATGTACAAAGATAAGTAGCCCATTAGGGCAATAGGCGTATATACAAGCCAGGGGAAAAAAACCTCCTAAAGAGGGAAAAAAGTGCCCCAACAGTCCTAGTGTGTTCACACACATCACTACCTAAATATATCAACAAGTTGCCATGCACAACTCTTGATGGAATGACTCCCTATGAAGCTTGGTGGGGTAAGAAACCAACACTAGATCATTGTAAAGTGTTTGAATCAATTGCCTATGCTTATATAGCATGAAAACTCAGACATAAGCTTGAACCAAAGGCAAACAAATATATATTCATTGGATATGATGAAAATCAAATCGGTCACAAGTTGTGGAATCCTTTAACTAAACAATTTCTTATTTCTAGAGATGTGACATTTGATGAATAGAAAAGTTGGTATGCAAAACAAAGTCATACAATTGAAGCATTTGAAGAAGAGGTAAGAAGAAGTGAGAAAATCAAATCAAAAGTGTAGGTGAATAAGATGAAGATCACATGCAAGAAAGTACATCAAGGATTGAATTATCAAGAATAAATGAAGAAGCAGCTAGGCTTGATGAAGAAGTCTATTCAAATACACATGAAGAGAATGAGCCAAGAAGGTCAAGTAGAATAAGGAGAAAACCAAAAAGGTATTCTTATGATAATTCTTATATGACTCAGAAAAGCTATGCTTACATGGTCAAGGATGAAGAACTTCAGAACTATGATGAAGCAAAAGGAAAGAAACAATGGGAAGAAGCAATGAAGGAAGAGTTCAATGCACTTGAGAAGAACACGACATGGGAACTTGTTCCAAAACCTAATGGTAAGAAAGTGAATGGAAATAAATGGGTTTATAAAGTAAAGAAGCTTGCAGAGGGAAGAATAACTAGATACAAAGATGGACTGGTAGTCAAAGGCTACACCCAAACTTATGACATAGACTATGATGAGACATAATTTGGCCAACCATAAGGACAATCATTGTTACGACAGCATCAAAGGGATGGACCTTGAGTCAATTGGACATAGAGAATGCATTCTTGAATGGATACATATCAGATGAAGTATATATGGAGCAACCACAAGAGTTTGCAGACTATAAGTATCCAAATTATTTTTGCAGGTTAAGAAGAGAACTCTATGGATTGAAGCAAGCACCAAGAGCCTGAACTTATAGGCTTGTAAATTAGCTCAATGATCTTGGATATCAAAGTTCAAAGGCAGATGCAAGTCTACTTATCAAAAGAACAAATGAAGGTTCAAGCTACATTTGTATTTATGTAGATGATATTATAATCATAGGTACGTCAAATGAATGAATTAAAGAAGTGAAGGGATTACTTGAAAATGAATACAAGATAAGTGATCTAGGGAAGTTATCATACTTTCTTGGGATGGAAATTACTTATGCAAATCATGGTTAATATGTGTTACAAGAAAGGTATCTTTTGAACCTATTGAGGAATTTTGACATGGAGAATTGCAAAGAAACTTCAACTCCACTTGAAGTCAATCATAATCTTAGCAAACATGATGGTGCAAAATATAAAGACATGATGAAATATCAATCTCTTGTGGGAATTTCAATTTATGCTACACTAAAGACTTCGTCTTAGTTAAGTAGTGGGAGTTCTATCACAATTCATGCATTGTCCAAAGGATCCACATTGGATTGGAGGTCAAAGAGTTCTCATACATATCAAAGGAGCTTTAAAAGAAGGGTTATATTATCAATTTAAATCAGACATATCAAACAAGGGTTATATTATCTTTTTACCTTAGGCATCAAGTTGATAGCATATAGTGAACTCAGATTGGGTAGAAATTCAAGATGATAGAAGATCAACACATGGATGCATGGTGTACATACGTGATAAGCTTGTGAGAGACCATGTGGATGCAAATCTTGTTCAAAAGCTCTAGCATTGATCAAGCCATACCTACAATACATGGAGATAATATGAGTTCACTTCATCTTGTAGAAAATCTAGTATTTAATGCAGGAACAAAGCATATAGTGATTCAATATCATTTCTTGAGACAAAAGGTAATGGAGAAGAAATTTGAAGTGGTTTGTACTCCTAAAAAGGATCAAATAGTAGATATCATGAACAAAATCTTGGATGGTGTGAGGACAAGTAGATTAAAAAGAATGGTAGGGATAAAAGAGAAGAAGAACATATGAAGACCCAGAGAGTGCCAATTAGTGATTGAGGGGGAGCTGTTGGAGCTTCACTCACTAATTGAACATGAAGACATAAAGAATATGAAGCATATTAATGGAGACATGAGTAAAGGATGAAAAAAGAAAAGAGATCATAAAGTTGAAGACTCAAATTCATGCCTATGTGAAGGGACAAATTCACACATGTAACATAGTGCTAGAATCTGGATCCAAATAATTCTAGAAAGTTCAAAGTTATGAGTTTGAGAAGTACAACATAAAAAATCAATGTATATAATTGAATTAATGTATAAAAGATATGAGAGAGAGAGAGAGAGAGTCATTAACTCGATTGTAAGTCCTAATGTAGAATATAGGCATGTTGGCAGTACATCCGACGGTAGTCAAAGGCATCGATGCAGAGAAAGTATGTATCTTGTGGAGCTTAGGTAGAATGAGCATACCAAATGTCATTATTTTTAGATCTCTTTAGACCCCCAAATGACCCCAAGAACCTATTTTTTAATTATGCCAAAAACTAGGTATGAAACCGGGCAAAGATAGTCTAGAAACTCTAAAAAGAGCTAGAGAGCTCATTTTTGAGGTTACGTAGTGTGAGCTTAGAGAAAAATTGAGCTTGTAATAGTGTTATTGAGCAATAGAGTCTACTTTCTACTTTCCATTGTGTCTCCATTGTCTCTTCCTTGTGTGTGTGTATGTGTGTGTGCATATTTATGCTTTTAACCTTCACCTTCACTACTTCATGCATTCATGATCTTCATATTGCTCCTATCTCTTCCGCAGATTGACATTAAGGGGGTGGGGCTTCTTAACATGGTACTTACCATTGGGCTAGAGAAACACCATATTTTGCACTGTTGCTGGGGATTGAGTTCTACGATGAATGCTTGATGGTAAGAGTATAGAGAGAATCACCATTGAAAGGTAAATAATTCAGTTTTTGTTGTTGTTTTTGCATTGTTTTTAGTGCTTTTCATCTCCCCTAACTACTCCTTCATCATTGCATCATCTTCTTACACAAAAAAAAAATCAGAAAAATTCACCATATCCACCTATTCCCTCCATTTTCTTCATTTGTGCATGAGAGAGAAGAGCTCTTATGCCAGATTGTGTGTTTGTTTTTGTGAGTTTTCTTGTAGGTAAAGCACTCCAGTACAGCAAGGAAGCTCTAAAAAGGTAAACATTTCACATTTTTGTCAGTTGTACCATTGGTGTTAGACCATCGTGATGGTTTGACAAAGTCAATTTTTTTTGGAATACATCTATAGCACGTCATAGCGCACACTTTCGCACACATGAATCTACAGACGCATTGCAAAAAACCATCATGATTGGCTCATGCCATTATGATGGGTGTCACCATCATGATTGGCTCACACCGTCGCGATGGCTCGATCGTGACAGTCTCATACTATCACGACGGTTCAGGTAGACCATCGTGAAGGTCTTGGACCATCACGACGATCACGCTGACCCATGCCATCGCGATTGGCTCATGCCATGGTGATGCCTCATGGCCCACGTGTCATTTGGACCATCACGATGGTTCACTTGACCCTTGACCATCACGACCATTGACCATGCCATCGCAATAGTACCCCACCGTCATGACGGCTCGACCAACTTGGACCATCACGGTGCCTCGATAGGATAGACCATCGTGACACTTCAGTAAGTGCATGCCATCACGATGACTCATTTGCAGACCATTGTGATTGTACCGGACCATCACGACAATCAACCAAACCATTGCGACAGTTCACTCCCATCACGATTATTGCATGCCATCACGATGGTTTAATTAAAATGCCAATTTAGGGTTTTGATTTTTTGGGCAATTTTAAGGCCAATTTGAGTGAATTTTTGAGTCGTTGCTGCATTAGAGAGGCTTCTTAGCTCATATTTGGAGAAAACTTGTCTACCTGTTTTAACCCCCCACAACGTGAATGTCCATAATGTTTTCATATCAAACCCATCTTTTGAGCTCTAGGGCTTGTTGGAAAGCTCATTTCAAACCCTACATTGAACTTGACCCTCCTATGGGATTAGGAAACCAAGGGGGCACCTGAGCATTTCCCAAAGAAAACCAGGGCCCTTAAAGGTATATACATTAAAATGTCTGATCATCAAGGTCAAGTATTGGTCTAAACATTGGACTTTTATAGGTCTTGCAAGAGTCATCCAAGGGCATCCAAAGCAAGATGAATGGTGAAGTAAGCAAGGCTTGGGAAGCATGCCTTCTTGGGCACCAGAGCACTCAATGAAGCTGAAATGAGGTTGGAAGAATACTCAACCCCCTTAGTCAATTTCTAGCTTAGGCTAAGTGTGTATAGTATTGCTTATTGAATAAGGACTGTGATAGGAATGGATCAAGTCCAAGAGCCTTAATTTTCAAGTCCAAGTGTAAGTTAAAAGAGTGTGAAAATGGAAACCCTAAAGGAAAGAACTTAATCTCAACATTGCGAGAACTTAAACTTACAATGAAAAGTCGATGCTTGACGTGTACATTGAGACAAGACAAGAGTTTAAAGGGATTAAAAACTAAAACAAGTGATTGAGAACCAAGAACTATTGGCAATTGGAACGTGTATTGGGTGATCAAGGGAGATAAATTCATGAACCTTAGATCAAGAAAGAACATAGGTAAGGCAGATCAATGAAACCTTAGATCATCGGAAGCAAGTGTGAAGACTACACACATTCTTGGGCACAACAATTGAATAGCGATCCATACAGATTGAGCTCAAAGACTAGTGAGTCTGAAATGGCATATAGCATGGAGAGACCGAAAGTGCTCCCACTTCACTTTTATAACCAATGAGCATGTGAAGAAGTTTGTGCCTCCTTCTTAACTCACCACTTTCTCCACTACATGCTACTAACTACAAGGCAAGATATTGTATCTCTTTCTCATCATGAATTTTGACTAGACTTTTTCTTTTATTATTTTTTCCTTTTTTCCTCCACTTTTTCTTTATCTTTATATTTGGTAAATTTATCCAAGCATGGCTCATATGAAAATGAGCTTGTACATTTATCTTCAACATCCGTCACTTGTTAGAGTCCTTCATCACTGAATTCTCTAAATTTAAAGTGGAATTAGGCATAACACTTCTTCATTGATTCACATCTTCAAACAGACCCCTCAGGAAACAGTTAGACTTGCAGGACGTGGGTTTAGACAGTATATTGAGAGATGCCTAATGCCAGAACTTCCCTCTCATGCCAAGCAAGTGTTTTTGTTTTTGGACAGCCTATTGAGCTCTAAACTACTATCTTATGTCTATTTGAAGGAACCTAGAATGCTAGAGAAATGTGTATGGATATGTATAGACATTGAGGATAACCTAGGAGATGAATTGGAAAATTCAAAGGTGTACAAAGACTCAGATAGCTCATCTCAATCGTCCTCAAAAATTTATAGCTCGATTGAAGACCTAGCACAAAAAGTGGCCTAGAAACTAGGAGTCTCTAGCAAGTGGATGCCGGACATCCATAAAATGATGCGATACCTGCGATGGTGATCATATGGCAAATGTGTGTCCAAATGTGACACAACCACAAGCCAACCCTAGTAGCCAATACTGCACAACTTAAAAGACAAAACATGAATCACACAACATAAGATTTTCCATACAACAAACAAGTAGTGCTATAGAACTACCCTCAAGTATACCCCCAACCAAGTAGGTACCAAGGTTAGTACAATGCGCGAACTTATTACTACTGGCCCCCATAGAACTACCCTTATCAGACTCAATAGAGACCACAACCCGTTTTAGCTTAGCAATCACCTCCTCTAGCTAATGTAATTTCAGTCAAATATGCTACTGCAGAAGAGAACCTCAGTAGGGCTTTAGTGCCTTCTTCACCCCTGATCACAGAAAGTGATCCCAATTCTAACAGCTTTGATTCCACCCATGTAGATAGTCTACCTGCATACTACATGGAGTCTCCAAAACACTTGGAAACATATAATACAATAGTTCACTGTTGGAACCCAATTGGGAGCTTGACTATGCAAATGTCATGTATGCTAACCCTAACCCACGGCCCTAGTTGAGACAATCAAGACCACAGGGCCCTAAAAGACCATGCTTTAGGTGCCAAGGAGATCATTTCATAAAGGATTGCCCACATCCTCCAATAGCTGGACAATCACAATATTACAACATGCAAGGTTTTTGTGCAAAATGCAGTAAAGGGCATATCATAAGAGATTGCCCTAAGACCTAATGCCTCGAAAGTGACACCCATTAACATGATAAGTATTGTGCATACGTCACACAAATCCAACCCTACCTATATACCTATCCAAGCTATAACAAGAGCCCATGCATTGTTACAAAATCAGCAACCTAACCTTGATAAAGTAGCTAAGATAAGCAAAGTTGGAGACTCTAGTGAAAGAATAACTAAAACTTGGAAGGATTCATGAGAAAGAATCAAGGGAAAGTGGAGTAGGAAAATAAGTGAACTCGAAGGAAGCCTAAAGGAAACAAGAGCCAAAATCTTAGAACTAACTTCATGAGTCAAATCATGAAACCCCTTACTAGAAACCAGGATTAGTTCTAGCTGAACGCATACCTGAAAATCTAGATATGATGTTTTGAGTATACTAGGCAAGGTTAAGAGAAGGGCCCCAAGTAGTTGAATTGAGTAAGAACTATCCAAGAGCAGACTTAGAAATTGAGAGAACTAAGATTTGCATGAAGATGGTAGAATTAGCCAAAACCATGTTTGAAGCTTCTCGATACATCAATTGGATTAATATAGCAAAACCAGAGTTACAATTTCAAGGGCTATTGGAGAGGTTAGAATACTTGATATTGAGCAATGAAAAGAAGAACTTGCAGAAGAACCCTATTGTCCTAGAGACACAGGAAGGTAATGCACCATCCTTGTCTCAAGTGCCGAACACTGAGGGCAAAGAAAATCTTTCTTCCATACATAAACACTTGCAAGGATTCCTAAGAGAAATCCAAGAAGAGAAGTGGAAACGAGAGCAAGAAACCCATCCACCTATTAAAGAGATAGATGACTCTTAGGAACAATTTTTGCAAGACATACCCTCTATCTATGATGATGTAGAGGAAGAACAACTTAGTGAACAAACGGAGTTTGAATCTAATTCCTTAGAAGAATTAACCCAATTCATAAGACCTTGGGAAGCTAAGTCTGTTCGCTTGAGAGCACCCACCATAATAGCGAGAAATGAAGAATCAGTAATTCTTAGAAACACGAAAGTGATAAAAAACACTAAAGTGTAGTGCCATCTCACTCTAGAAGAATTGTTGAAAATTAAACCTGAGTTGTGGAAGCATGTAGCAAACCAACTCCTAGAGATAGCTACCACTCACTCTCAGGAAGGCTCACACACGAGAGTGGTAGAAACCCGTGGAAAGAATTGGAGACATGAGTGAGGGAGAGGAAGGTAATACCTATCTTCCAATAACCCACCAAGGCTACACCACCAAAGCCATCCTAGATTCAAGAGCGAGAGTAGCCATCACTACCATTGCTTTATGGAAACG
This sequence comes from Ceratopteris richardii, assembly GCA_020310875.1. Taxonomy (NCBI): domain Eukaryota; kingdom Viridiplantae; phylum Streptophyta; class Polypodiopsida; order Polypodiales; family Pteridaceae; genus Ceratopteris; species Ceratopteris richardii. Next base: position 132,566,436 of record CM035441.1, on the reverse strand, counting down.
ATGGGGTAAACCAACACTAAGACCCACAAGAATGAAGCTACAAATGGATGATGGACATATTGAGAAACCATTAGGCTTACTGGAAGGCATATCTCTCACCACTTGTGGTGTAGAATTTGAGCACACTTTCACCAGTTGTGATTTTGGAAAAAAATCATGCTTAAGAGATGATATTAGGATGACCATTCATGCACTGATAGTGTTTCTTGATGAGGAATTCGAGCCTCATGGTTGACCAATACCCTACTACGAGAATATAGAGATGTGTTCTCTTGAAGTTACAAAGATTTGAAAGGAGTAGACCTTGATATATGCTCTCATCGAATCCCAATGACTCTAGAGGCCAAACCTACTAAGCAGAAACCATACATGTATAATGATAATTATGCTGCCAAGATTAAGGAGGAGATAGTCTGATTGATAGAAGCAAGATTCATTTATGAAATTGAACATAACGAACGGGTGTCCCCTATTGTGGTTGTACCAGAGAAAAATGGGAAATCACGTGTGTGTATTAACCTTAAAAAAGTTAATGTGGCCATGACTAGAGATAGTTATCCTTTGCCTATCACAGAGCATTTATTGGAAAGAGTTACAGGCAAGGAAGGTTACAACTTTCTTGATGGATTCTCATGCTATAACCAAGTAGCCATTGCTCATGAAGATCAACATAAGATGGCGTTTGCCACAGAGTGGGGCATATATGCATTTGGTGTGATGTCATTCGGGCTAATAAATGCACCCGCCACTTTAAGAAGGTAAAAGTCTTTTTTAGACATACTTCAACTTTTGAATTGAATTAAACTTCATTGTAAGATAATCCCTGAAATTATTAAATCAAATTGGTTTCTACTATATCTAGCAACTTCTATTAATCATTGAGCACAAGAATGTTTGAGATTCATAACAAATCATAGAAAAATTGAAGTAGGAAGGAAACGTGCATGTGAAGAGAAAGTAGATGGTCACATTTACTACTTAAAGTGTTAAAGTTTTTGAAGTTTGAAGTGTTGTGTTAATGGAGGTTATAGAGGACTTCTTATATCACATTAACTTAGTTCTTGTGATGTTTCAAACATCAACACCATATAGGGAAATCTCTTAGAGACAACTATATATAGAGGCATAAGGTTATGAAGAGATTGATCTCTGTAGCTGGTGGTGGCCGTAGTAGCCTAGTTCATAGAATTGGTATCATAGCTCTTGGTTGAGCTTCCATGGAGACCATATCTTCTTCTCCAAAGCCTATAGAGATATTGGTCATGCATCTCGCCTCTTCCTTTCTTACAAAATTTTGCACATCATTCATTTTAATTCCTTTTTGTATAGGTTACAGAAAAGGTGTATTTGGAGAAGAAATACATCTAGAGGGATTGAATGTATGATGTGTTGTAGCCAAAGAGATTCTTTAACCACCAAAGCAAGAGCTCTTACTAGTACAAGAATGCTATTTATGTTATGGGAGTGACACTACAAAAAGTTTATAAGAAAATGTGTTACTATGGGGACATTCATCTACTTCCCAAGGAGGTTTTCATGAAGCCATGCTACAAGTTACTTGTGTGAGGCTATAAGTCTCTTCAAATTATCGTATTCTGTGCTTAGCATACATATAGTTGTTGCAAGGATCTTAATTCACATGCACATAGAGGATATAAGTACTAAAAACACAAAAAAAATAGATATGCGAATAGATGAGATAGTACACAAGCTTGGGTGCAATCTCCCTCCATGCACTCCTTTTCACAGCTCCACAGAGTGCATGTATTTATAGGATTTTCTATTATGTTAAAAATAACAGTTACAATGAGGGTGGCTTTGAAAAGCAAGCATGAAAGCAAAAAGTTTCTCTCTTTTATGGAGAGCCTTTGCTTTTATTAACATAAATCACCATCTACAACGATCCTTATCCTAATGACTATTATTATTATTATTGAAAGAAAGAACCCTCTACATTGGTCTTTATTTACAAACTATATATATAATATAAGTCCTATTATTTGTTGATATATTTAGGTAGTGGTGTGTGTGAGCACTCTAGGACCTTTTTTCCCACTTTAGGAGGTTTTTTCCCCTCAGCTTGTATATACACCGATTGTCCTAGCGGGCTAGTTATCTTTGTACATTCTAGTGATAATACATTCAGTATTGTGTGTTGTGCTCCAAGCTTCTTCTTCCTTGTGCTGTTCGCGTGCTTCTCTAGACATTTAACTCCAACAACTCGTATCAGAGCAGGTCGTCGCTTCATCTAGGGCATCGTCGACCCCTCCGATCACAGTCTCAAAATCACACTAATTTGGTATGTATACTTAGAGCAATTAGGAGATCAAAATTGCTTCGCTCTATGCTGCCGAAATCGCGATCTGAGCTTGTTTCGGCCTCACAATGCACTATCATAGTGCGTGTGTAGGCTATTTTGTCTTTTTGTGCCAATTATATATTTACCAGTTTTGGTTTGCGAGTATAAACGTCTCGAAGTCTGCTACAGGTTTAGCAGAACTACTTAAGGTACTTCTATTCAACTTTTTAAGATACAATCATTTTTCTGCATCAAGGTATTTTAGTTAGTGGCCATGGCTGAAAGTAGTGATGTATTCCGTATGTTGGCTGTTGAGGATAAGTTGGATGGTACCAATTACCCATTGTGGGATTATATGATGCGACATGTATTGGTTGTAAAAGGACTATGGAACATTGTGCAGGGTGTTGAAAAACATCCTATTACACCTGCAAATACAGGTATTGAAGCTGATGCAGATGGCATTGAAGATACTGATGTTCTTTAGATTCATGTTTGTGCGACGATTTCTGTTGCACCTACTGTAGAGCAAATTCATTGGGATGGCAGAGATGCTCAGGCACATGCATTGATAGCCTTGTCTATCAAACATGCCATTATTCATCACATTTGCTCTTGAAGAACAACTACAAATTCTTGGGATACACTTACCACATTGTACCAGGCTAGGAAGGAGGCTTGTGTTGCTTACCTCCGAAAACAGTTGAAGAGTGAACATATCAATGAAGGTGATTCTATGGATAATTTTCTAACAAAGATCAAAGACTTGAAGGAACAATTGATTTCTACTGTTGAAGTTATAGTAGATAGCTCACTTGTGTAGACAGTTCTCAATGGTCTTCTTGATTCATATAAGAGTTTTTCTTCCACTCTTCATTTGATGCTGAAAGGCAATCCAAATGCCTAATCATTTGAGAAGTTAGTTTCTGTTCTATTATAGGAAGATCAGTCTAGGTAGAACACGTCTATTACACGTGTTGCAGATCAAGCTTTCCCGGCTAGTCAGAAGGGCAAAGGTAAATGGAGCTCATGTACTAGTAAGCAAAAATCTACAAATGTTCCACATTCAAAGAAGGAAGACAAAGATGAGAAGAAATAAACAAAGCAAAAATTATTTTACAAATACCATAAATCAAATGATCATGTCATTAAGAGCTGTCCAAAACTGGCTGCTAAAGAGGCAAAGAAAAAGGAGGCTTGAATGGTTGTTGCAGAGGCGTCTACACCAAAAACAAAGTTTGCTAATCTTGTGTAGAATGAAGAATGGGCATTTACTATTGTTTGCAATTTCAACCCATCTTCTCATGAGCAATGTATGTCTGTAGTAGACTCGGATGTTTGGTATTTTGATAGTGGGACAACCAAACATATCATAGTTTCTTCACTTCAGTTGAGCCTTCCCCTATAGGGAACACTGTCATATGCACCAACATTTTCTCTTATCCTGTCATGGTAAGATCATTTTGACTACTGCTGATGGTAGTTCGTTAACTTTGTTAGATGCTTTATTTGTGCAAGGGATCAAGAAGAATCTATTATCAGTTTTGGCTTTAGCCAAGATTGGCCTGATTGTGAAATTTGTTGATGTCAGGTGTACAATTCATGATCTGTCAAATGGCAACGTGATTATTGCTTTTGGCATTTTATGTCGTAGGATGTACAAACTCATAGACTATGAATGATTCAACATGTGCAGTACATGATTCTTAGGCTATGTCAGATGCAAAGCTTTGACATGCACACTTTGGTCATCTGAATTTTGCTAGTTTTATATGCTTGCAAAAATCTAAAATGGTGTCCTCTTTGCCCAAACTTGAGGCAACCGCGGTAAACATGTATGTGAAGGCTGTATTTTGCGCAAAATGCAGCGTTCCTCCTTCCCAAAAGATGGTCCAGTTCGGGCTACTCAAAAATTACAACTTGTTCATAGTGATGTGTATGGTCCTAAGTAGACACCTTCTTTTGGGAACTATCTTTACTTCGTGACTTTCATCGATGATTTTTCTAGGCATGCATGGGTATATCCATTGAATGCAATGTCCGAAATGTTTATGTGCTTCAAACAATTTTTGGTTTTGGCTAAAAATCTGTCAGCATGTAAAATGGGCACCCTCCATTCTGATCGAGGGAGGGAATATATGTCTTCTTACTTCAATGCATTTTTGGCTAAACGTGGGATAAAACATCAGTGTACGGTGCCATATACACCTCAACAGAATGGAGTTGTTGGACAGATGAACAGGTCACTCATGGAGATGGCGAGGTGTATGGTCAAGAGAAGCTTTACCACATAGTTTCTGGCTTGAAGTTGTGATGTGTGTAGGATGGTAATCAATGTCCCACTAAAGCACGGCAGTCTATCACTCCATATGAGGCTTGGCATGGTCGCAAGCCATCGGTTGCTCATCTGCATGTTTTTGGTTGTCTAGCATATGCTAGTGCCTAAACAACATTGCAGGAAATTGGATGATAAAGCAATAAAATGTATTCTTGTTGGGTACATTTTTGAAAGCAAAGGCTATCATCTATATCACCCACATACTAGATGCATTTTGGTTAGCCCTGATGTTGTTTTTGTGGAAGATACTATTCAGCCTTTACTTTCATGTATGAAGGAGACATTTGCTAGCTCCAAAGACATGTATGATCCTTTGTTGCCTCTTTTTACAGGTGGACAATCTAGTGCTAGTCCTAATGAGGAAACTTCTTAGCCATTGCAGGTTTCATGTGATGATGCAGATCATTCTATTTCTCATGCTGATTTACATGATGCACTTATTGATGAGAGAGATGATATTGAGGAGGAAAAAATTATGCCAAAATGGCTGGTGCAGACTTTGCATGATAGCAAATTAGATCTCTCATATCATACTCATTCAAGCTCTCATGGTGCCTCTTTTGCATCAGATTGCTATGTTATGGCTGCATCTAGTCTCTATGATGAGATTGAGCCTATTTCATTTGATGAAGCACAAAATTCTAAACATTGGATGGTTGCAATGCAATCTTAATATGATGCTATCATGAAAAATGATACCTGGTCTTTATGTGACTTGCCTCTTGGAAAGAAGGCCATTGACACTAAGTGGGTGTACAAGCTAAAGTTTAAACCTAATGGAACAATTGACAGGTATAAGGCTAGGCTTTTTGCAAAGGGTTATGCTCAGGAAAGAGGCATTGATTTTGATGAGACCTTTTCTCCTACTTGCCGAGTGACTACTGTTCGTAGCATCTATACACTTGCAGCTCATCATGGTTGGAATGTACATCAATTGCACATTAAAACAAGATTTTTGAATGGTGACGTGCATGAAGAAGGGTATGTTTTTTAGCCCCGTGGCTTTGTGTAGAAAGGTCATGAAAATCATGTGTGCAGGTTAAAGAAGGCATTATATGGTTTAAAGCAAGCACCACGTGCTTGGTATGAAAAGATACATGACTATCGATTACACATGGTTTTGAGAATAGTCCAACTGAAAGCACCTTATATGTTGATTGTGCTAATGATGTGCTTCTGATCATTGTTGTGTACAATGATGACATGCTGCTCACTAGTCTTCATGAGAAGCATATTGCTGACTTTAAGGCTGATTTACATGCCTCATTTGAGATGTCTGATTTGGGGAATTCACATCATTATTTTGGGCATTTGGTTTATGCAGGTTAATGACAAAATAGCTTTGTGTAAAACGAAATATATTGAAATATTATTGTAGCATTTTGGCCTTGAGGACTATAAACCTATTGCCACTCCTATGGAGAAATGTTTACGATTGAGTCTTCATGATGCTCGAGATGCAGTTGATGTTGTTTTCTATGAGTAGGCTGTTGGATGCTTGATCTACTTATACATTACTCGGCCAGATATTCAGTTTGTTGTGTCATAGATGAGCAGGTTTATGCATTACCCAGGTGCCAAGCATTGGTAGGCTGTTAAGCACATCTTTCGCTATTTACGTGGTATCGGACTAATTGGGTTGTTTTATCCCAAGGGGGGATCACTACTGCCAGATTTTGCATGCTTTTTTTGACTCTGACTGGGCTGATTGCTATGACAATCATGTGTTCACTAGTGGGTTTTGCTTCATGCTTGGTAGTTCATGTATATCTTGGTTGAGCTAGAAGCAGCCTACTGTGGCCACTTTGATTTGTGAGGCTGAGTATAGGGTAGCTTTTATAGCGATTATTGAGTGTGCGTGGCTTAGACGCCTTATGGCTAATTTGGGTGTTGGTCAGTCTTCTACCACCACCATCTTCACTGAGAGCTAGAGTGAGCACACTGAGGTGCATTATCATTATGTCAGGGAGAGGTTCTCTCTTGGAGATATCAGAATGGCATATGTGCCCACACAAGAGAATATTGCAGATCTTTTCACTAAGGCTCTGCCTAGGGAGAAGTTTGAAGCTTTCCGCAAAGCTTTGGGCTTACGTCCTTTTGTGGATTGATTCCACATAGCTTGGAACTTCCATATACATGAGTGCCAACTCCTTGTTCACTGCATCACTCCCAGGGGGATTTGTTGATATATTTAGGTAGTGATGTGTGTGAACACTCTAGGACCGCTGTGGCACATTTTTCCCTCTTTAGGAGGTTTTTTCCCCCGGCTTGTATATACAATGGTTGAGTCCTCAATATCTATATATACATGCATAAGGTTAGGAGAGACATCTCTCTAGCACATGGTGGTTCTAATAGGTAGTTTGTTGCATTGGTATCAGAGCCTAGCTTCCATCGAGACTGTGGAAGGTTCATCGTCATCTTCCCCGATGTAGAGTTGCTATGGAGACCTTGGATGCTCATTTCTTTTTCCTTCTTGGGAAAAATTTCCTTGGAGCCTCATCATTCTCTTATGCATTCAAATTTGCATTACACTTATGTGTGTATCTTCTTGTGACGAGTTTCATTGTGCAATTAGTTCTTCTCCAAAGCTTTGTTTGTTGTAGGAAAAGGTTATCAAGCTCTTTAGCAAGAAGACCCATTTTAGTTTCAAACTCATGAACAATTGGCAGAAAAATTCCATGATCTAGCCATGATGGGCAAAGGCCTTTTGGTGAATTCTATCAAGAAGATTTATATTTATCCTTATGCAGTTGTCAAGATTTCTAGAATATATACAAAATGAAAAATCCTTTTGAACAACACTGACTCAGTCCCCTTTGGGAATCAAACTTGCAACCATAGGGATGACTGTAAAGCACTTTATTGACTAACCTCAACTAGGACCACGTCTATTTATAAAAGGGTAGGAGAATGATGAAAAAAAAGGGTGGTTGGGTGGGAAAATGGGCAAAATGAGGCCCAAAGAGCATAAACTCTATGGCAAAAGCTTCTATGAATGAGGAGAAGGCAAAAGCACAAGACTCAAGTACTAGCACCACCAAAATGACCACTAAATGCACCACCAAGACCTCCATCTAGCGCTCTGATACCATGTAGAGAGTACATGCATGGAAGAAAAATTAAAAGAAGAGTGTACTCACAAAACAAAGAGTCTAAGAGACTCAAACTTAGTAGACCAAGAAATGGGTAAACTCACATGGATTAGAAATGAACTTCCCAAGAGCATGGACTAGGCTCCTTAAGCTTCTACCAAGTACAAATGGAGGGAGAGGGCCTCCTTGTATAGATTTGGGAGGGGCTCTCCAAAGTAAATCTCGCATGGGATAATTCCTCTCAAAGAAGAATGAATACAATTGTGGAAGCAAATGGCAAGGTACCCAAATACAAAGGATATAATATAAAATGGAAATGGAATAGAAATAGAGTGACTCTAAGATACAAAAGGGAGATGCACTCTCATATTCTCAACACATATGACTAGGCAACCAACTATATAATGATGGATTACCTATTAAATTAGGTTAAGTAGAAAACTGAAGTTCACAAGAAATGTTCCCAGTAACTACTTGAGATGAATCTAGCAGAGATATTTGAGACAAAGAAACTATGAGAGATAAATTTCCAACAAGATATCATATGCATTACATGGATAAATTTCCAACAAGATATCATATGCATTACATGGATATCATATTCAACAAGATATGACATTCACAATGTGGCTGTGTACAAAAAGGTATGCAGCTAGAATACCTATATGCCTTGTAGTGCACTATTGAGGGCCCTTCTGATATCCATTCATGAGACAATGACTAATATATCCTTCTACACCATCTCCTTGTAATCTCCACAAATTTTCACGTAAAAATTCCTTTCATATATAGAGATATGTGCATGGGAGTTTGTGTCTCTTCACCTACCCTTGCATCTTCTCTTAGCTCTTGATTCATGCCCTTTTTACTTCAATTTCTTCGGGTAAATTATGGTGCTTCAAATCACTCCATATGGATAAGGTTGCACCTTTTTTGAGTATTCCATCCCGCCAATCATTATTTGTTTTACCCAAGCCATAAATAAAATTTCCCCTTTTACTTTGACACTGTCCTTCAAGGTTAGGAGTGTAATCTCTATATTTTCAGTGCCTAGCTTCCTTTTGAGCTTACAAGAAATACATAAATTATGAAGAGGTGAATACATAATGAAGAGCTTATTATGTGCAAGCATCACAATTGGAGCTTGTGCAAGTTCCGCAATTTTTAACATTCATGAGATCTTGAAATGATCATGTGAAGGAATCAAAACCTAGAAAATCAAGTTAGAGGTAATGCCCTAAAACTCCAAAATTTTGCTAAAGAATCTAGGTGAGAAGGTACTCTATAAAGGAAATTTTAGACTTTAGGATAAGTATTACTCACACATCAATGTGAATATAAAATGGGTTGTATGGGACACTAGATTTTATACTCAGATTGATGTAGGAAAGATGGTATGGGACATCGGACCGTGGGATGATAAGTATCTTTTAGCCTTAGAATGAATCTTGAAGTAAGATTGGATCTCAAGAGAATTCAAACTTCAATGAGGAAGTTTAAATTTAACAAGGATAAAATCATGCTATGAAGTCTCTTCTAGACAAAGTGTTTTACAAGACACTTCAAGATCAAGTAAGTAAGAATTTCACAAAGTAATTAACTTCTAAGTCCTTCATTTATAATTCAAATAAGGAAAATCATGCTCTTATTTGGATTATGGAGCACTTCAAGATAAAGTGTTTTTTATTCAGGAATATTTGATAACTTTTTGAAGAAGTAGGACTTTGAAATGATCCTTTCAACCAAGGTTCGACTAACTAAGTCAAACACCAAGTCCCTAGTGTAACTCAGTAAATTCAATCTTTTGACTCAAAGTAATGTAGAAGAATTGCATTCCCGTTCAATAGTCATAAAGATTGAAGAAAGGAATTAGATTATTCTAAAGTGAAACATTATTTTAAGTAAAATATTATCAAAAGAACCTTAGTGGGTTGACACACTAGTGCTGTATACCACATTAGTATCTTTTGGTTGGATGATGTTTAAATTTACTCCATAAATCTTTTTAAGAATCAAGTTAATTTCTCTTAAAGATAGATAAATTAATTCAATACATTGTTGAAATATATCTTTGAAAAGTTGACGTCTTGAGTCACCTAGACTTTACTCATAGAGAGTTCAAGCATCATAGAAGTTTGAATCTGTTGCATAGATTTTTAGTTTTTTCTTTCTGCTTTCTGAATCTTGTGGAATTCACTCAGATAGAGTATCGAATTCTTTTCACAAAAGTCTAGGGTTAGCCAATTGGAATGAGGTAACTAAATGAAACATCCCAGATAGGTATTCTATACCAAAAACCATTCAATCTTCAAAAGATGCTAAGTCTAAGTTGACTACTTCATTTGAGTTTTCTTCAAGTTACATAGCATAACTCCAATGACTTTCATAGAGTTCAATCCACTCTAGAAAAGAAAAGTTAGGAATTGTTCATAAGATTGACAATTACCAAGAGTGTAAAGTTACCAATTTTGAGAAAAATATCCTACATTGGACCGTTTTCATTTTGTATTTAAATTGGTCATGATAAAGTAAGGTTGATCAAAAGTAAAGGGAAAACTTTCTCCTACATTGTACATAGGATTTTGAAGCCCATTAGAACAAATTGGTCCTACAAAGGGGTGAAAAAATCAAGTAAATGTTGGTTGGGATTGAACCATAATACAAACACTCAAGTTAGATGTTTGGGACAACTAGAATTCTAGTTTTTCCAAATGAGATTCAAGTGAATCAAGAGCTCTCAAAGTCTTGATAAGAATAGAAATCCCACCTCACTTACTAAGTCAATGCACCAATGATGCCCAAAAATGGATTAGTAATTTGAATCCACCCATTTCACATGTTAGTGCCTAGATTGCACATAGTGTAAACAATGAATTGGCAGGGGATGTTATTTGATCCCACCTTATTCTTCATTCCCTACTTTGCACTTAGATCAGTTTATCAAGTGCAAAGCTAGATGGTGATTTGAATCACTAGGGCAAAGATCACACCATAGAGATGAAACATGTTCTTCGAGCTTAGAACATGAGGCTCTAGGGTATGCCTATAGTTGCTATATAGAGCATTATTTTTTAGGACAAAAAACTTTCCCAAGGGGCGAAGAATGTAATGAAGTAAGTCTATGGTCTGAGTGTCCGACAGGTTCAGACGGATGTTTGGCCTCTCATGTATATGGCCAAATGTCTCAAGAATAGACTTAAGCATAGGTTCTTATGATCTTTAAGGCAAGGACTCCACATGCTTAGTGGAAAAGTCTCAAGGGGGGAAAGGAGGAGGTCTTGAGTTCAAAACCTGTAGGTGGAAGGGTTTCTCCCAAGAGCTCCATGAGCCATAACATTGTGGGTTGTTCTTTTTAACTCAAACTTTTCCAAATAAATTCCGGTGTTGGAGGACCAGTTTACAAAAGAGCGATGTGGATTGATTCAGAAAAGGGTGGTTCTCAATTAATGCTACTTTTCTAAAATATTGGTTCTCAAGTAAAGTTGATATTTAAAGAGTGGCTTAGAATAAAAGTGGTTGAGTCATCAATAGCTAGATATAAAGGCATAAGGTTGGGAGGAGATTCATCTCTCTATCACGTGGTGGTCCTTATAGGTAGTTTGTTGCAGCATGTTTCTTAGTACAACTAGAAATTTACATGTAAGCATATGCAACTACATGAAATCACATGCATTTGCAATAGTGAACCTCATTAGTTTGCTTCTTTGTGTACATCATGCATGTACCCCATTGAAAGGATTAAATAGACATGCATGAAACGATGCATAGTATTGAAGCTGCTGGATATATAATTAAAGTTGAAATCAGAGTACACTTTAATTTGGAAGGTAACAAGACCTTCAAAACAAGATTGGAAGCAATTTAGCCTAGATTTTAGTTTACAATTTGAACTTTATTAGTTCATGATTATCTACCATGTATTCAAGGCATAATCTTATAAGACATGGATATAAAAATGAGGTGATGAAGCTATAATAGAGAAAGAAATCTAAAGAGTTTAAAATTAAACTCTAAAGAGTTCCTATATAAGTTTTTAGCAATAGACAGGGTTGGTTGCCACATAAAGTATGAGAATATGACCCTTTATGTAATTATTATATAATCTAAGTATAGTTTAATATGTAAATATGGAATATTACACAAGGAATTCCAAAGTTTACTTTAAGTATGTAAATTACTTAAAGGAAAAAATTTTGAAAGAATTATGAAAGGAACATATAATTGGTCTTAAATTAACTATTTTTTTTTTTTTGAAAGAATTTCTCCAAAGAACGCCAGCACTTTGGAAATTATAACCTTCGAAGATAAAGATACCAAAGTTAAGTTGAGAAAAATGTATGGGAAGATATACATCCAGTATCTCAAAAATATAAAACTTTAGTAGTTCTAATTCAAAACCTTAAGACAAAATGTTCCAAGGAATTATAATTCAAGGAGTGATCTTAAATAAAGTATCATCTAGAATTTAACATTCAAGGAATACCTTAAAGATAAATGTTGAAAAGATTCCACATTAAGGTATGATAAAATTCAAAGTATGAGACCTTTGGATAGGATAAAGATGTTCAAACATGATTTATTTTTAGCAAGGTGCACCTAAAGAGGATGAGAAAGCATTAGCTTTTATCATGCTAAAGAAGTCATCTACTAATTCAAAGTATTTCTTTGCATTAGATTGATCCATGAAAATGAAAAAAATATTGCTTGAATGATCAAAACCAAGTATAATATCAATATTCTTAAATTATACAAAGATTCATAGGTCTTTGAGATGGAGATCGATCTAAAAGTGCCATTGAGTGTCAAAAAAATCTAAATATATGTCATATCTTGATTTGCAAAGATTGGACAAGCACATCTTTTGGACAAGCGATTTGCAAAGCTTAGTCCTTGAAATCTTTCAAGCTACTAGCAAATTATCATTTCCCCTAAATAATCTAGAGGATTCTTACATGATAAAGAAACAAGGATTTATGTTCATAGGGTATTGTTTTACATTCTTTTGTAAGAACCTCGCATGGTTGAAGTATGATTGTTGTACTTTGAACATAATTTAAAAGTTGTATCCAAGTTAGATGTGTAAAATAAAAAATAAGCAAATAATGATCAACCAATGACAACAACCTTTGTTTCAAACTAAAGAAATGATATAAAGGAATAAATGTCACATATAAAGTAAATGAAACTTCATTTCAAACTTTCATGATGGTCTTGAAAAGCATATCTTAAGGTGATATTCATCCTTTAGTTTGACAGAAAAGGAAATGAACATAAATCAAGCAATAAGTTTGCGTTTCTACTCGAAAAGTCTAGAATTCCTTCAAAGGATCATTCAAGAGATGCAAAGAATTTCAAGATGTCTCTTTTGGTCATGTTCTTTATTACTTAGGAGTAGTCAAAGCTTAATCATTGAGTCCAAGAAATTTGTCCTTCCTTAAAGCAAGTAGTACTTGAAGAGTAGAATTCTCCATAGCAGTGGGAAAGAAAATACTTCTTCAAGTAAGATGGATAGTAAGTAGTTCCCAAGAAATCCCCTAACCATTAGTAGTGCTACTTAAGTCTTCTGATTGGTATAAACCAAAGATGTATCAATCCTAAAGAGATTCTTAGCTCTGAAATATGAAAAAGCATTTGCTTATGCTTAGATTTGAGTTAAGGGGAAGGTCTCTTGAAAATCCCTAGGGTACCCAATGAGCTTAGTAGATTGTAAAAAGCATCTTAATGATAAAGTCTAAGTCTTTATCATTGTTTCCTAGTCAGCGAGAATTGATCAGACTTCAAAATCTTATCCAAATAGCTATGATTGGAATTAATACAAATTTTTCCAAAGTATTGGCAATAAACTCATGCATCCTCATGAGATAAGCAACGATCACCTCTTAAAGCATAAAATAATGCCTAGGATTGAATTTTGGAATCAAAATTTTCCAATATAGACATAAAGAGGTACATAGGTCTAGAGACACCCTAAATTTCTGGCCTAAAAATTTCTTTGAAAGGACTTAAGGGAACAAATAAGTGTAAAAAATATTATAACATCTTAGTCTTTGCTTTTGAAACTGGACCCACTAAGGGTTCAAGAAAGGATCATTAGAAATTATCATGCGCATTAAAAAGACATAGAAATAAAACAAAAAACAGGATGTATTTTTATGGATTAGAGAAATTATCCATTGATATGGGTAAACGGAATGCTAACTCCCTTTGAGAATTAAAGAAATGATATAGAAAAGAAGGAGAATTTAACTCTTACACTAGAGGTGAATACTAAAAAGCTTCACTATCAAAGTTTTGAATCCATTCTAGGTTCAAGGGTAAGGATCCTTTCAACCATTGTTAGAGAGACCAAGTTAAGTTTGAAATCACCAAGTCAATATTGTAACTATATTATATCAATCCCTTGACTCAAATTAATGCATAAAAATTGTATTCTTAGAAAGGAATTCTTAAGAGATTGAATAATGGAAATATTAACTTGGTTAAAGGTTTGAGTAAATGTCATTAGTGGAAGCTTGGTAGGTTGACACACCAATGTTGATACAACACTAGTATCTCATGGTTGGATAATGTTTAGTTTTAGTGTAGGAATCTTTTTGAGAATATAATTTACTTCTCTTAAAATTAGATAAAATGCTTTAGTACCTTGTTGAAATAGATCTTTGAAAAATTTAAGTCTTGGGTCACATAGAGCCTGACTCAAATTAATTAAGGTGTCTTAGAAGCTTGAATTAGTTTCATAGAGTTTTGGTTCTTCCTTCCCACTTTCCAAATCCTTTGGATCTAACTCATATAAAATATTTGTCTCCTTTCAATAAAGACTAGGGCTATTCAGTATGAATAGGTAGCTGAATCAACATCATAACAACATGTTTTGTATAGAATCCACTCAATACTCAAAGATAATAGGTCTAAGTTGACTTATCCATTTGAGTTTTCTTCAAGTTAAGAAGCACAACTCCAATGAATGTCATAGAGTTAAGAAAATTCTTAAAAAGAAAAGGAATTGCTCAAAAGATTGACAATTCCCAAGAACTCATAGCTAAAGCCTTTGAGAAAAATCTCCTAATTTGTACAACGTTCATTTAAAATTTGCTTTGCTCTAATTCAAGTAATAGATGACCAAAGGTTTAAGGGAACACTTTCTCCTACATTCTACATACGATATTCAAGTTGAGTTGGACAAATTAGTCCTCTCAAATCAAACTAAATGTTGGTTGAAAGTGAGGCATAGTATAAACATCTAAGTTATATGTTTGGGTCAACTAAAGTTCTAGGTTGATATCCAAACAAACTTCAAATGAAAAAGAAATTCTCAAAGTCTTTTTAGGGATAGAAATTTCACCTTGTTCATGGGCTAGTGATTCCGAGAATTAGAGAAGTTCTTGAATCCACCCATTTCACATGTTAGAAAGCACATAGTGACAATAGTGAATTGGACAAGGATGTTTTTTTATCCATCCTTGTATTGATTACCTAATTTACACTAAGTTTAGCTTGTCAACTGTAAAGCTAAATGGTGCTTTGAATCATTTAGGTAGGGACTAGACAATAGATTGCCCTCTATTTTAGAATATGATCTGAATCCTACTAGAGAGATGAAACATGTTCTTCTAGATTATAAGATGAGGCTTGAGGGTATACCTATGGTTCTACATAGCTCTATTTTCAAGGACAGAAATGTTTTCCAAGGGGGAAAGAATGTTATACAATAAGGATATGTCATGGGCACCTATCTATTAAGTTATATGTCAAATCAAACATCATTTGGTAATTCTCATCTAGGGTCAAAGTCTCAAGAGTAGACTTAAGCAAAGGTGCATGTGCTCTCTAAGTAAGAAAAGGTGATTGGACAAGTGGTGAAGTCATATGGATGGGAAGGATGATGTCATAAGATGACATGCAGGAGATAGTTGAACCACACCCTAAGAGGGAGGATTAGGAAGTAATCCTCAAACATGGCTTTTGGGGTAAGTGGTTAGCCCATCAAACTCCTAAATGGGATATCACGGGTTCAAATCCCCTTAGATGTAACACATATCATAGCCTAGGAAATAAGCTAAGGAAAGGTGGATGGAAGCATTGTCGGAAAGATTTCCACCTTCCAATTGATGTCCACGAAAATTAAATCATTTTTATTGGTCAACTCTTATCCCTTTATAACACTGTTGATCAATTGTTTTGTTTGGATCTAAGCTCTCTGTGAATACTTGCAGGTACAAAGTTATGAAGTTTAATATAGCCACATTAGGGTTTACCCTAGCTGCTTATTGAAATGTGTATTTGTACCCATTAAAGCATGGGGCATGGGTATGAAACTCTTGGGTCACATATGTTAATGAGTGTTTATGTAGGAATGATAGTGTTGTTGGAGATAGACCTCTATAGAAGCACGCGAAAAGCACAAGGAAGAAGAAGAAGCTTGGAGCACAAACACACAATATCGAATGTATTACTAGAGAATGTACAAAGATAAGTAGCCCAGTAGGGCAATAGGCGTATATACAAGCCGAGGGAAAAAAACCTCCTAAAGAGGGAAAAAAGTGCCTCGATGGTCCTAGTGTGTTCACACACATCACTACCTAAATATATCAACAAATCCCCCCTGGGAGTGATGCGGTGAACAAGGAGCCGACACTCATGTATAAGGAAGTGCCAAGCTATGTGGAAATCACTCCACAAAAGGAAGTAAGCCCAAAGCTTTGCGAAAAGCTTCAAACTTCTCCCTAGCAGAGCCTTCGTGAAAAGGTTTGCAATGTTCTCGTGCATGGGCACATATGCCAAGCTGATCT
Source organism: Ceratopteris richardii (assembly GCA_020310875.1). NCBI lineage: Eukaryota > Viridiplantae > Streptophyta > Polypodiopsida > Polypodiales > Pteridaceae > Ceratopteris > Ceratopteris richardii. Next base: position 132,549,915 of record CM035441.1, on the reverse strand, counting down.
CCCCAGCAGAGAACCTCTCCCTGACATAGTGATAATGCACCTCAATGTGCTTAGTGCGAGCATGGAACACAGGGTTCCTCGCAACTGCCAATATGCTCTGATTTTCAGTGAAGATGGTGGTGGCAGAAGAGTGGCACACACCCAAATCAACCATAAGGCATCTGAGCCACACACACTCAACGGTCGCTGTGAAAGCTGCCCTATACTCAGCCTCACAACTGGAAGTGGCCATAGTAGGCTGCTTCTTGCTCAACCAAGATATACATGAGCTACCAAGCATGAAGGAAAAACCACTGGTGGACACACGAGTGTCATAGCAACCAACCCAATCTGAGTCAGAAAAAGCATGCAAATCTGGCGGTAGTGATCCCCCCTTGGGATAAAACAACCCAAGTAGCCGAGTACCACTCAAGTAGCGAAAGATGTGCTTAACCGCCTTCCAATGTGTGAATCCTGGGCAATCCATAAACCTGCTCATCTATGAGACAACAAACTGAATATCTGGCTGAGTAATGCATAAGTAAATCAAGCATCCAACAACTTGTTGATAGTGAACAGCATCAAATGCATCTCCAACATCATGAAGACTCAATCGTAAACCTGTCTCCATAGGAGTGGCAATAGGCTTACAGTATTCAAGGCCAAAATGTTGCAATAATGTGTCAATATATTTTGTTTGACACAAAGCCATTCCACCATCAACTTGCATAAACTGAATGCCCAAATAGTGATGCAAATGCCCCAAATCAGACATCTCAAATGAGGCATGCAAATCAGCCTTAAAATCAGCAATATGCTTCTCAATAGGACCAGTGAGGAGCATGTCGTCAACATTGACAACAATGATCAGAAGCACATCATTAGCACGCTTAACATATAGGGTGCTTTTCGTTGGACTGCTCTCAAAACCATGTGCAATTAGATAGGCATGTATCTTCTCATACCAAGCACGTGGTGCTTGCTTTAAACCATATAATGCCTTCTTTAACTTGCACACCTGGTTTTCATGTCCTTTTTGCACAAAGCCATGGGGCTGAAAAACATACACTTCTTCATGCAAGTCACCATTCAAAAATGCTGTTTTAATGTCCAACTGATGTACATTCCAACCATGATGGGCTGCAAGTGCACAAATTCTCCGAATAGTTGTCATACGGCATGTAGGTGCAAAGGTCTCATCAAAATCAATGCCTCTTTCTTGCGCATAACCCTTTGCAACAAGGCTAGCCTCATACCTGTCAACTGTACCATCAGGTTTACACTTCAACTTGTATACCCACTTAGTGCCAATGGCCTTCTTGCATGGAGGCAAGTCACATAAAGACCATGTACCATTCTTCATTATAACATCATATTCAGATTGCATAGCAGCCATCCAATTTTCTGAATTCTGTGCTTCATCAAAAGAAATAGGCTCATTCTCATCACAGAGACTAGATGCAGCCATAGCATAGCAATCTGATGCAAACGAGGCACTATGAGAGCCTGAACGAGTACGATATGACAAAGGTGCATCTAATTTGCTGTCACGCAAAGTCTGTACCAACCATTTTGGCATAGTTTTTGCCTGCTCAATATCAACTCTCTCATCAACAAGTGCATCATGTAAACCTACATCAGAAATGGAATGATTTGCATCATCATATGAAACCTGCAAAGGCTGATAAGTTGCCTCATTAGGACCAGCACTAGACTGTACACTTGTAAAAAGAGGCATCAAAGTATCATACATGTCTTTGGAGCTAACAGATGTCTCCTTAGTACATGAAAGCAATGGCTGAATGGCATCTTCCACAAAGACATCATGGCTAACCAGAATGCGTTTAGTCTGTGGATGATACAGACGATAGCCTTTACTTTCAAAACTGTACCCAAAAAAAAAAACATTTTACTTCCTTATCATCCAATTTTCTACGATGTTGTTCAGGCACTAGTGCATATGCCAAACAACCAAAAACACGCAGATGAGCAAAAGATGGCTTGCGGTCATGCCAAGCCTCATATGGAGTGATTGATTGCAGTGCTTTAGTGGGACACCTGTTCAGTACATATGCTGCACACATGATAGCCTCAAGCCAGAAACTATGTGGTAAAGCCTGACTCTTGACCATGCACCTCGCCATCTCCATGAGTGACCTGTTCTTTCGTTCAACAACTCCATTCTGTTGAGGTGTATACAACACTGTACACTTGTGTTTTATCCCACGTTTAGCCAGAAATGCATTAAAATCAGAAGACATATATTCCCCCCCCCTCGATCAGAACGGAGGGTGCCCATTTTACATGCTGACAGATTTTCAGCCAAAACAAAAAACTGTTTAAAGCACATGAACACTTCGGACTTTTGCTTTGAGTGGATATACCCATGCATGCCTGGAAAAATCATCAATGAAAGTCATGAAGTAAAGATAATTTTGAAAAGAAGATGTCTGCATAGGACCACAGACATCACTATGTACAAGCTGTAATTTCTTAGTAGCCCAAACTGAACCATCTTTTGGAAAGGATGAACGCTGCATTTTGCCCAAAATACAGCCTTCACAAACATGTTTTTGAGGTGCCTCAAGTTTGGGCAACGAGGACACCATTTCAGATTTCTACAGGTGTAGCAAACTAGCAAAATTTAGATGACCAAAGCTTTCCATCTCACATAGCCTGAGAATTATTTACTGCACATGCCAAATCATTTACAGATCTTTCATAGTCTATGAGCTTATACAACCCACGACATAAAATGCCAGAAGCAATAATCACATCGCCATTTGACAGATCATGAACTGTACACCTGTCATCAACAAATTTCACAACCAAGCCAATCTTGGCTAATGCAGAAACTCATAACAGGTTCTTTTTGCTCCCTGGCACAAATAAAGCATCTGACAAAGTGAAAGAACTACCATCAGCAGTAGTCAAAAGCATCTGACAGAGTGAAAGAACTACCATCAACAGTAGTCAAAATGATCTTACCAACTCCCATAACAGGATAAGAGGAGTTGTTGGCGCATGTAACAGTATTCCCTGTAGGGACAGGCTCGAGTGAAGAGAAGAAACTACGCTGCAAGGTAATATGTTTGGTCGCCCCACTGTCAAAATACCAAACATCTGAGTCTACTGTAGACATGCACTGCTCATGAGAAGATGGGTCAAAACTACAGACAGTAGCAAACACCCATTCTTCTTCCTACACAAGATTTGCAGACTCTGTTTTTGGTGTAGAGGCCTCTGCAACAACCATTCCAGCCTCTTTCTTCTTTGCCTCTTTAGCAGCCAGTTTTGGATAGTTCTTTATGATATGATCATTCCCTTTACAATACTTACAAAACAATTTCTGCTTTTCTGATTTCTTCTCATCTTTATCTTCCTTCTTCAAATATGCAGAATTATCAGATTTTTGCTTACTAGTTGAAGAGCTCCATTTTCCTTTGCCCTTTTGACTAGCCAGGAAAGCTTGATCTGCAACTTGCATAATGGACCTATTTTGCTGGATTGATCTTCCTGCAATGGAACAAAGACTAACTCCTCAAATGATAAGGCATTTGGATTGCCTTTCATCATCAACCGAAGAGTAGAAGCAAAACTCTGATATGAATTAGGAAGACCATTCAGAACGGTCTGCCCAAGTGAGTTATCTGGTATAACCTCATCAGCAGAAATCAACTGTTCCTTCAAGTCTTTGATCTTCGTTAGGAAACTGTCTATAGAATCACCTTCATTCATGTGCTCATTCTCCAACTGTTTTCGGAGGTAAGCAACACGAGCCTCATTCCTAGCTTGGTACAATGTGGTAAGTGTATCCCAAGCATCCTTAGCTGTTTTGCAAGAGTGAATGTGAGGAATAATGGAACCTTTGACAAACAAAGCTATCAATGCATGTGCCTAGGCATCTCTGCCATCCCAACGAATTTGCTCTGCAGTAGGTGAAGCAGAAACAGCAGCACGAACAGGAATCTGCGGAATATCATCGTCAACACTATCTTCATCAGCTCCAACACTTGTATTTGCAGTACCTGTAGTCAGAGGTGTAACACAACGTCTTTCAACACCCTGCACAATGTTCCACAATCCTTTTGCAACTAATACATGCCACATCATATAAGCCCATAATGGGTAGTTGGAACCATCCACTTATCCTCAATAGCCAACATACCGAATACATCACTGCTTTCAGCGATGGCCGGTGACTAAAATACCTTGATGCAAAAAATTGACTGTATCTAAAAAGTTGAACAGAACTGCCTAGACAAATTCCACTAGACCTGTAGCAGACTTTGAGATGCTTATAGTGGCGAACAAAAATTGGTATATACCTTTGGCACAAAAAGACAAAATAGCCTGCACAAGCACTACGATAGTGCATTCAGAGGCCGAAACGAGCTCAGATCGCGATTTTGGCACCACAAAACGAAGCCGTTTTGATCTCTGAAACACCCTGAGTATGCTCACCAAATTTCGTGCAAATCTGAGACTGCAAACAAAGGAGTGTCGACGGCGCTCTATATGAAGCGACGACTTGCTCTGATACCAATTTTTGGAGATAGACGTCTATAGAAGCACGCGAACAACACAAGGAAGAAGAAGAAGCTTGGAGCACAAACACACAATACCGAATGTATAACTAGAGAATGCACAAAGATAAGTAGCCCATTAGGGCAATAGGCGTATATACAAGCCGGGGGAAAAAACCTCCTAAAGAGGGAAAAAAGTACCCCGACGGTCCTAGTGTGTTCACACACATCACTACCTAAATATATCAACAAGTGTTAGGTAGTTAAATATGAGGGCTCCAAAGGGTTCCAAAGTGTGTTTGTGTGTGTAGGTATAGTGTGTGTGAATATTAACATTAATTTAATGTGTGAAAACCTTTGAATTAATAAATGTATGTTTATATTTAATTTAATTATCTTACATTTAATACATTTAATTAATATAAATTAAATTATGATTTAGTTAACTATCTTAAAAGTCTGTGTATATGTGAATATTAAGGTATTTAATTATATTAAACCCTTAGTGTAAAGTTAAATTAAAAGTATTAATGAAATATTAAATTCAAAACCACTTCAATAAAAATGGAAAATTAAAATGGATAATTAATCAATGGTGTGTGTGAGTAAGTATTTAAAGAATGATTCATAAAAATTGTGTAATTAAAGTAATTTAAAATGTGATATGAGTGAATGATGCACTTAAAATGGATAAAAGAAAAACTTAAATCTGAGGTATGTGTGAAAGTAGATTAAAGAATGGAGTAAGTGACTTGTGTGGTTAAAGTAGAAATTAAAAGAGTTGTGAGTGAGTATGTGGCTAAAGGAATGGTGTCTGTGTGTGTGTGTGTGTCAAAGAATGGTACAGATGAAAAGGCAAATATGGGCACTTAGTATATATATGTGTGTGTTGTTCTATTTTCCCTAATGTTTTCTTGTAGGTATCTCCTTCTTCTTCCCATGACCCTTGATGAATGTTTCCATTGACTGCGTATGCTTTAGCAGAGACTCATAAATTATTTTAGTTTATTTTCCCTTCTTAGTGGATGCACACGTATCAGGAAAGAGATGAGAGAGTTTTAGGGAGATGTGCTAAAGTGAGAGAGAAAACAAATTTGACTGCTATTGCTACAAAGAATTATAGTTTAAATTTTCGTTTTCTCCTCTCAGTTCCTCCTTGCTACGGCTCCACGCAAGAGAGAAGGCCTAAAACTATTGGCAGAGATTGCGCATAGAGTTTTAGAGAGAGGGTGTGTTTATGGTGATTTTATCTATATTTAGTTAGTGTAATTTATCATTGAGTCATATATGTGAAAGTTAATTAATACTATAGATGGTTGCGTGCATACATATGCATGGATGTGTTAGTATGCATGTGTTCATGAGTCAGCATGTATGAAAGCATAAGAGTGCTGTTAGCATCAATATAAAAGATGTGTAATGAAAGAGCATGAGTGCATGTGTTTGAATGAACATGCATGAGTATAAGATATGTGCATAAATGTATGAATTAATATGAGTGTGCAAAATTTGCATGAATGCATAATATGAATGCATGAGCAAGTTTATGAATGTGTATTAGCGCATGCATAAACATGTGTATTAATATGCATATATAAGTTTGTTAGAATATGCATTAGCATATGCATAAAGAGTGTATGTATGATGTGAATGCATCAGTGTGTGAAGCATGTACATTCATGAGAGAGTGTGTAAGCATATTAATGAGTGCTTAAGACTAAGTAGTGAAGTTAGCATGGATGAGCATATGTATTTGCATTTGTATTAGAATGTATGCTAACATGAGAGTTGATATAAATTAACATGAGCATAGGAGTATGAGTATGGGATGCATGAGTGCATATGTATGCTAGTAAGTATGCATATGCATGAGCTAATGAATGTGTGCATGTCAATGAGTGTTGGTACATACCAATTAGTGTTAATGCATTTGCATGATTATATGTATTCAGAAGTGAGATTGATACGTGAGCATATGCATATTAGAAGTGTATGTATGCATATACATAATGTGAAGTGCATGAGAGCATAAGTGAGCATAAAAATGCATGTGTTCATGTGTCTGCATATGCGTGAGCTTGCATAAGTGTGCATATGCATAAAAGTGTGTATGAGCATGAATTCATGTAAATGCATGAGTGTGTACAAAAGAATGTATGTGCATTAAAAGGAAATTCTTAGAAAAGTATATGTTTATTATTTTTCATTAAGATTTACTTATGTTTCTCCTAATGTTTTCTTGCAGATATTGAAGAGAAGAAGTGTCCAAAGAGCATTGCCAAAAAGTGAAGATTTTGACAAATTGAAGATTGAGTTGTTTCAACACTGCTCCATCTATCTTTTCAAAAACCCATTGAAACTTATTTCTGATCTAGCTATAACATTATCTTTGTATAGGATTCATTAGAATTCAACATCATTTTAGCAAAGTTTATCATTTAGAAAGGTTTAGCTTTAGCAGTACTATTGATAAAACCTCTTCTTGTCACATTCATTAGTTCATTTTACTATTTTCCATTGATCTACATTTCCGATGTCCACAAAGCATTTAGTTGTGTCCGAAAGTATTGAAACTAGAATTGAGTCTAAAGAGGTAGAAGTAGAAGAAATCATTAAAGATCAAATTACTAAAAAATCTTTAGTTTCTATATCCTATGATCATTGTTTAACAAAGTTTTTAACTTTATTTTCCATTGCATCTCCTTAACCACAGAGTAGTGAAAATTTATTTCCGCCACCTCTAATTAAACATACTCACCCTAAGCCAACTGAAAATGAAGTAGATGAGATTATTAAAGAACATATAACCAAAGAATCATTAATTTTACAATCATATCAAGATGCTATTGCTAGGTATAGAGCAGCTCAACCATATGGTCCTTAGATGCATTGACTGTTAGGCATTCCTCATTAGTTATTTTAAGATATTTATTACTTCTTTCATAACTAAAGTAAATAGAGCTGTTTGAACTCCATTTTCCCTATCCTTCAAGTATGATTAAACCACCCGAGTTTTCTTCAAACACCCTTCATGTGCCGATCAATTTTGTTGGATGACTTGATCCATCATCCAAGCATCTACACGACCCAACAACATGTGTAGTGCTTTGAGAAAATTTCCCCACAAAGATGGGAGTGTATCTCCCAATTGATAAGGTGGATTGAGATGTACAAGGTATCGATGGAAAGCTCTCAAACTGAACTTTCCTTGGATTGTAGTTGATTGAGGGTCCAAGGTACCAAGCATGAGTGAGAATGAAGTTCAAGATATTGAGGTAGAGAACAAGGGGTTCAAGATACCAAGGTTGTGAACAAGAGGTTCGAGAAACTGTGTGAGGGTGAGGACATCAATTAAATGGTGCTAGGGAGTTCAAGAGCTAATAACTGAGGACATTGATTGACCAAGGGGGGAGAATTTCATAAAGCAAGAAGTATGAGATGATTTAGCCATACCCCTAACAGGGAGGATTAGGAAGTAATCCTCAACCAATTCTTTTGGGGCAAGTGGTTAGTGTTGGGAAAGATGGATGGACACTCCAAGAAATGAGTAGATTCTGCCAAATCCTGCTTTGTACCAGCCCCTTGATGCTTCAGAGTTGCATTTTAGACCCTCTTAGCTTTCCAATGACATCAAATAAGTGCCTATGTACTTTGGAAATAATTGTGAACCAAAAAAGACTACTTCCAAGTTGAAGGATTAATGAAAACCTCCTATTTTTATTCACACACCTACTCCTTGTTATGCTTAGCGCTTCCAGTACAGTAGGAATTAGAAAAATTCCTTTTAGAGGTATCTAATTAGCTTAGTAAGCTAATGATTCCAAGTCGAATCACTTAAAATGATGCACTATACACAGAGCAATCAACTTAGCAATTTAATCATTACCCCCAATTTTTTAGGACCTCTGTAGAGTTTGACTAGTGAGTGCTTTGACGCGCTTTTCTCCAAATTGGCTGAATAGATTGTCTTCAAAATTTGTGATCATGTAGAGAACTTGGAGGTGATTTCAACAACCTATATATCATTGAAAATGATAAAGGAATGATTGAGATATGAGCACTACAAGTTGACTATTATAAATGACTATAACAGAGAGACCATAGATGAGTAATGTAGATCTATTGTATTAAAGAAAAATGTTGTACAAGATCATAGGCTTGATAATCAATGCCTAATGATGGTGATTAGTGTAGGCTACTATTGAGGGTAGAGGAATCCTGAAGATATATAGTTAATTTGAATTTTAAAACTCTGCTAATTTGGAGAATACTCAATCAGATTATTGCTGAATCAGATTTCTTCTAACTCGGATGTTGCTTATTAGGATTTTTAATAGACAGTTATATTTTAATCGAGCACCAACTTCATGAGAAGTGAGTAGTTATGTTTTGGTTCACGCGAGAAAAAGAAAGGGAGAAGAAGAAAGCAGGAGCAGACGAAAAAAGAAGACGTAGAAGATACAAAAGAGAGATTTTTCATTCTTGTAATAGCACAGATACATGTCTGAGTCAGTCCGGGCCAATCATGTAATGAATTACTGTTTGTATTACCCGAATGTTCTCATGAACTCTTTCTATCTTGTAAGGCCTATTTTAGAAGACTCGTAATGATCATCTTTGCCTATTCAGCGCAAGCGTAAAACTCTGTCTATTGTGGGTCATAATCTTTAAAATTATACTCTGTCTCAGCAGAGCAGTGATAGATATGAAATTTGCTAGAAGTCACTTCTCTGTGTGTAGCAGACTAGTGCTGAGAACTTGGTTTACTAGAGTCAAGTAGTTGATGTGTTGTATTCGAACCCCAACACATTTGGCGATCCTACTGTGTTGCTAATGTGGCAAGACATGCATGAAAGAACAAAAAAGACGATTTGGTAAAGTGTATATTACAAGAGCGCAGGCAAGGGAAGCTAACATGGAGTCATCCTCAGAATTTTATGATTGGTATGAAGCAGAAGAGGAAGCCGATCTAGACACTCTAGAGGAGGAAGGAGAAACAGGTGCAGCAGAGGCAAGGTTAGTGGGCAGTATACTTGGAACGCTATTCCTAACAGAAGCAACTGTAGGGGTAAGAAGACGGCTCCAATTTGACCCACTTGCAGGGGCGACCAGTCAAAGAACTAGGCATACACCTCAACCATAGCCAATGGCGCAACCACCTCCCAATCTGAAAGTCAAATCAACGTATTTCAAAGGAGGCTCTAAAGAAGATGCTGATTGTCATGTTTCTCAGTTTGAAATTAAATGGACCAAATGGTTATTAGACAATATATGGTGATGCAGTTAAGCTTCAACACTTTGCAGCTTCCTTGGAAGGACGAGCAATGAGCTGGTTCACTCAATATGGTATAGCTCATTTTGCTACATACAATGCATTAAAAACAACATTTTTGTAGAGATTTAGGAAGGAAAAGACTCCTTCTGATATTTTGAGAAAATTACAAGCGATCAGACAGAAAAACATGCTGGTTGAGGATTATGCTCAGAGATTCAGGATACTTGTGGATAGGTTACATGGGAACGAGAGACCTATTGATGAGATGTTAGCAAGTTACTTTCTAAAAGGACTATGAAGGGCTATCAGACACGTAGTGGCAAGTGTAGATATTGCTAATGGATTTAATGTATTAGTGTTAGCAGCTGCACACTTGGAAAGAAGGTTTGGAAGGAATAAAAAGAGACATTCCGATTCTGGTTCAGAGACTGAATCTGATTCAGAAACAGAGTCACACAAAGGTTCAACGAATTCTGACTCTGATGACCAAGATGAAGAAGTAGTGGGGAAAAAGCATCGCAAGCATAAGGCTAAGCAAAGTAAAGAGGAGGCATGGATTAATAAGTTAAAGAGACATGGATACTCTATTGTAGCTCCAAAGGAAAAGAGATTTTGTGATATCTGTGACAAAGAGGGACATACAACTGTTGGAGTTAGACGTCTGCGGAAGTACGCAAACAACACAAGGAAGAAGAAGAAGCTTGGAGCACAAACACGCAATACTGAATGAATTACTAGAGAATGTACAAAGATAAGTAGCCCATTAGGGCAATAGGCGTATATACAAGCCGGGGGAAAAAAACCTCCTAAAGAGGGAAAAAAGTGCCCCGACGGTCCTAGTGTGTTCACACACATCACTACCTAAATATATCAACAAATCCCCCTTGGGAGTGATGCGGTGAACAAGGAGCTGGCACTCATGTATAAGGAAGTGCCAAGCTATGTGGAAATCACTCCACAAAAGGAAGTAAGCCCAAAGCTTTGCGGAAAGCTTCAAACTTCTCCCTAGGCAGAGCCTTCGTGAAAAGGTCTGCAATGCTCTCCTGCGTGGGCACATATGCCAAGCTGATTTCCCCAGCAGAGATCCTCTCCCTGACATAGTGATAATGCACCTCAATGTGCTTAGTGCGAGCATGGAACACAGGGTTCCTTGCAACTGCCAATGCGCTCTGACTGTCAGTGAAGATGGTGGTGGCAGAAGACTGACCAACACCCAAATCAGCCATAAGGCGTCTGAGCCACACACACTCAACAGTTGCTGTGAAAGCTACCCTATACTCAACCTCACAACTGGAAGTAGCCACAGTGGGCTGCTTCTTGCTCAACCAAGATATACATGAGCTACCAAGCATGAAGCAAAAACCACTGGTGGACACACGAGTGTCATAGCAACCAACCCAATCTGAGTCAGAAAAAGCATGCAAATCTAGCGGTAGTGATCCCCCCTTGGGATAAAACAACCCAAGTAGCCGAGTACCACTCAAGTAGCGAAAGACGTGCTTAACCGCCTTCCAATGCATGACTCCTGGGCAATGCATAAACCTGCTCATCTGTGAGACAGCAAGCTGAATATCTGGCCGAGTAATGCATAAGTAAATCAAGCATCCAACAGCCTGCTGATAGAGAACAACATCAAATGCATCTCGAGCATCATGAAGACTCAATCGTAGACCTGTCTCCATAGGAGTGGCAATAGGTTTATAGTCTTCAAGGCCAAAACGCTGCAATAATGTGCCAATATATTTCGTTTGACACAAAGCCCTTCCACCATCAACTTGCATAAACTGAATGCCCAAATAGTGATGCAAATGCCCCAAATCAGACATCTCAAATGAGGCATGCAAGTTAGCCTTAAAATCAGCAATATGTGTCTCAATAGGACCAGTGAGCAGCATGTCATCAACATAGACAACAATGATCAGAAGCACATCATTAGCATGCTTAACATATAAGGTGCTTTCAGTTGCACTGTTCTCAAAACCATGTGCAATCAGATAGGCATGTATCTTCTCATACCAAGCACATGGTGCTTGCTTTAAACCATATAATGCCTTCTTTAACCTGCACACCTGGTTTTCATGCCCTTTTTGCACAAAGCAACGTGGCTGAAAAACATACACTTCTTCATGCAAGTTACCATTCAGAAATGCTGTTTTAATGTCCAACTGATGTACATTCCAACCATGATGGGCTGGAAGTGCACAAATGCTCCGAACAGTAGTCATACGGCATGTAGGTGCAAAGGTCTCATCAAAATCAATGCCTCTTTCCTGTGCATAACCCTTTGCAACAAGCCTAGCCTTATACCTGTCAACTGTACCATCAGGTTTACGCTTCAGCTTGTATACCCACTTAGTGCAGATCGCGTTCTTGCCAGGAGGCAAGTCACATAAAGACCATGTACCATTCTTCATGATAGCATCATATTCAGATTGCATAGCAGCCATCCAATTTTCTGAATTTTGTGCTTCATAAAAAGAAACAGGCTCATTCTCATCATAGAGACTAGACTCACCCATAACATAGCAATCTGATGCAAAGGAGGCACTATGAGAGCCTGAACGAGTACAATATGATAAAGGTGCATCTAATTTGCTGTCACGCAAAGCTTGCACTAGCCATTTTGGCATAGTTTTTGCCTGCTCAATATCAGCTCTCTCATCAACAAGTGCATCATGTAAATCTGCATCAGAAATGGAATGATCTGCATCATCATATGAAACCTGCAAAGGCTAAGAAGTTGCGTCATTAGGACCAGCACTAGACTGTCCACCTGTAAAAAGAGGCATCAAAGTAACATACATGTCTTTGGAGCTAACGCATGTCTCCTTAGTACATGAAAGCAATGGCTGAATAACATCTTCCACAAAGTCAACATCGCGGCTAACCAGAATGCATTTAGTCTGTGGATGATACAGACGATAGCCTTTACTTTCAGAACTGTACCCAACAAAAATACATTTTACTACCTTATCATCCAATTTTCTGCGATGTTGTTCAGGCACTAATGCATATGCCAAACAACCAAAAACACGCAGATGAGCAACAGATGGCTTACGGTCATGCCAAGCCTCATATGGAGTGATAGACTGCAATGCTTTAGTGGGATACCTGTTCAGTACATATGCTGCACACATGACAGCCTCAAGCCAGAAACTATGTGGTAAAGCCTAACTTTTGACCATGCACCTCGCCATCTCCATGAGTGACATGTTCTTTTGTTCAGCAACTCCATTCTCTTGAGGTGTATACGGCACTGTACACTGGTGTTTTATCCTAGGTTCAGCCAGAAATGCATTAAAATCTGAAGACATATATTCCCCCCCTCGACCAGAACGGAGGGTGCTCATTTTACATGCTGACAGATTTTTAGCCAAAACCAAAAACTGTTTGAAGCACATGAACACTTTGGACTTTGCTTTGAGTGGATATACCCATGCATGCCTGGAAAAATCATCAATGAAAGTCACGAAGTAAAGGTAATTTCCAAAAGAGGGTGTCTGCATAGGACCATAGAGATCACTATGTACAAGCTGCAATTTCTGCGTAGCCCGAACTGAACCATCTTTTGGAAAGGATGAATGCTGCATTTTGCCCAAAATACAACCCTCACAAACATGTTTTCCAGGTTCCTCAAGTTTGGGCAAAGAGGACACCTTTTCTGATTTCTGTAGGTGTAGCAAACTAGCAAAATTCAGATGACCAAAGCGTGCATGCCAAAGCTTTGCATCTGACATAGCCTGAGAATCATGAACTGCACATGCCGAATCATTCATAGATCTTTCATACTCTATGAGCTTATACAACCCACGACATAAAATGCCAGAAGCAATAATCACATCGCCATTTGAGAGATCATGAACTGTACACATGTCATCAACAAATTTCACAACCAAGCCAATCTTGGCTAATGCAGAAACTGATAACAGGTTCTTTTGGATCCCTGGCACAAATAAAGCATCTGACAAAGTGAAAGAACTACCATCAGCAGTAGTAAAAATGATCTTACCAACTCCCATAACAGGATAAGAGGAGTTGTTGGCGCATGTAACAGTATTCCTTGTAGGGGCAGGCTCTAGTGAAGAGAAGAAACTGCGCTGCGAGGTAATATGTTTGGTCGCCCCACTGTCAAAGTACCAAACATCTGAGTCTACTGCAGACATGCACTGATCATGAGAAGATGGGTCAAAACTGCAGACAGTAGTAAACGCCCATTCTTCTTCCTGCACAAGATTTGTAGACTCTGTTTTTGGTGTAGAGGCCTCTGCGACAACCATTCCAGCCTCTTTCTTCTTTGCCTCTTTAGCAGCCAGTTTTGGATAGTTCTTTATGATATGATCATTTCCTTTACAGTACTTGCAAAACAATTTCTGCTTTTCCGATTTCTTCTCATCTTTATCTTGGTTCTTCGATTGTGCAGCATTTGCAGATTTTTGCTTACTAGTAGAAGAGCCCCATTTTCCTTTGCCCTTCTAACTAGCCAAGAAAGCTTGATCTGCAACACCCACAATGGACCTATTTTGCCTGGACTGATCTTCCTACAACAGAACAAAGACAACTCCTTAAATGACAAGGCATTTGGATTGCCTTTCATCATCAACCGAAGAGTAGAGGCAAAACTTTGATATGAATCAGGAAGACCATTCAGAACAGTCTGCACAAGTGAGCTATCTGGTATAACCTCATCAACAAATCCAAGTGTTCCTTCAGGTCTTTGATCTTTGTGAGAAAACTGTCCATAGAATCACCTTCATTCATGTGCTCACTCTCCAACTGTTTTCGGAGGTAAGCAACATGAGCCTCATTCCTAGCCTGGTACAAAGTGGAAAGTGTATCCCAAGCATCCCTAGCTGTTCTGCAAGAGCGTATGTGAGGAATAATGGCACGTTTGACAGACAAAGCTATCAATGCATGTGCCTGGGTATCTCTGCCATCCCAACGAATCTGCTCTACAGTAGGTGCAACAGAAACAACAGCACGAATAGGAATCTACGGAATATCATCTTCCACACCATCTTCAACAGCTCCAGCACTTGTATTTGCAGTACCTGTTGTTACAGGTGTAACAGGACGTCTTTCAACACCCTGCACAATGTTCCACAATCCTTTTGCAACCAGTACATGTCGCATGATATAAGCCCATAATGGGTAGTTGGTACCATCCAACTTATCCTCAATAGCCAACATACGGAATACATCATTGCTTTCAGCCATGGCCGGTGACTAAAATACCTTGATGCAGAAAATTGACTGTATCTCAAAAAGTTGAACGGAACTACCCAGATGAGTTCTGCTAGACCTGTAGCAGACTTTGAGACACTTAAATTGGTGAATAGAAACTGGTATATACCTTTGGCACAAAAAGACAAAATAGCCTGCACAAGCATTGCGATAGTGCGTTCGGAGGTCGAAACGAGCTCAGATCGTGATTTTGGCACACATAGCGAAGCTGTTTTGATCTCGAAAACACGCTGAGTATGCTCACCAAAATTCGTGCGATTCTGAGACTGCAAACGAAGGAGTGTCAATGGCACCCTAGAAGAAGCGATGACCTACTCTGATACCAATTGTTGGAGTTAGACGTCTGCGGAAGCACGCAAACAACACAAGGAAGAAGAAGAAGCTTGGAGCACAAACACACAATACTGAATGAATTACTAGAGAATGTACAAAGATAAGTAGCCCATTACGGCAATAGGCGTATATACAAGCCGGGGAAAAAAAACCTCCTAAAGAGGGAAAAAAGTGCCCCGGTGGTCCTAGTGTGTTCACACACATCACTACCTAAATATATCAACAGCAACAAATCAGTGTTGGTACAACCCCAAGCATAGTAGGAAAAGTTTGTGGCAAGATAATAGGAATATTAATGAAGTAGCGGCCAATCAGGCTATTCCCATCTAGGGGTGGGGTAATTTTCAGAGGTAGCAACAAGTAAGAACTCCATGGAGAGATCAAGTGAGTCAGCAGGGGAATAACCTACAAGGGAATCAGCAGGGTCGACCGCCACGAGTGATGCCTTGTGGATATTGTTCAGCTCCTGATCATTGGATAGAGCTGAATTGTCCCTTATGGGTAAAGCATAGGGAAGAGAGAGGTATACCCGTTCTCAGGTACAATGATAATAATCAACACGGACAACATCAAGAACAGGGGCAGCAGGCGGCTCAGGCAAATGCCATGCTTATAGAATGGCCAGATCAAGAGGATAGGGGGACTGATGCACCAAGTACATATGAGAGAATACACGTTAAGAGTGATAACCAATGGCAGTGTGATTGCAAACAATGTGGGAGAGGCAAAGAAGTGGAATTGTTGACAGTTACAAGATCAAAAAATAAAGGACCTATTAATTGGCAAGAACAAAGACATATCAGAGACAAGGTCTTGAAGCAAGTTCAGGACAAGCAACATAAACACGTAAGGTTTGTAAGTCAGACAGAGCAACAAAAAGAAGTAGATTTGATACCTTCAATAATAGAGGGGAACAGGAGTTAGAGCAAGCAAGATCCGGAAAAAGATTGGTTTGATGTAATCATTAGCTCACCGTTACAATTCTCTTTGGATCAACTTTTATCTTTGGTACCAGTGTTTTGAGAAAATTTGTTGAAGAGGTTACTTGGGTAGCCTTTAGAGCCAGAATTTTGGTTGGTACCTTCAACTTCGGCCAATAATATTGATCAAGCCGATGTTGAATTTGTAGTGCCAGTAATTCAGGTACAATATGACCAGAGGCGATTTGACGAAGTGTTGCTGGATGGGGGATCAGGGGTAAATAGATTACCTGAGCATATTTTTATACAAATGGGAAGAGGGGCATTGGCTCGAGCACCTTTTCAAGTCAAAATGGCGGATCAAACTCGAGTTTAGCCGGTTGGCATTCTGAAGCAACAACAGATTATCATTTCAGGAATGTCATTTATGGTAAATTTTGTTGTCATTAGGATGTCCGAGTCAGCATATCCATATGAAATGTTGTTAGGGAGACCTTGGTTTAGGATTGCCAAAGTCAAGCAGGATTGGGGTCTGAATGTGGTAATGATCACAAAGGGTAAAAAGCAAGTGACAATTCCTATGTGAGGAAGAGGAAATATGTCACTACAGGAGAAATCACTCATGGCTCAGGCAATTAACTTAGCGAACAAGATAGAAGATGATGAAGAGGAAAAGTTTTTGCAAGCAAATCCAACGGTAGTACCGGTACTAGAAGTTGATGTGGCAGGGGTATTAAGTAAGGATAATCTGATTGTGCAGAACGTAGATGGGCGAGTTCTGGGTGAACAGGTTGAAGGTGCACAAATACAAAAGATGTTCGAACAAAGTATGGAAACTCTAGTACAACGGTAGTTGGAACAACAAGAGAAAGAAGTGATAACTCTGGCTGAACAGATCTATGATCAGAAGTATGCAGGTTCTACACGGGTAAAGGAGGAGGAGCTGCAAGAGGTTAATTTAGGGATAGAAGTTGAACCAAAGATGGTGCGGATTGGTAAAACATTGGAAGGAAAGTTTAGGGAGGATCTCATTTGCTTACTAAAAGAGTATGTAGATGTGTTTGCTTGGGATTACTCTTAAGTGAAAGGTATAGACCCTGATTTGCATCAACATCGGATTAATTTGAAGACGGATGCAGTACCCGTAGTGCAGCAAAGGTATAGAATGAATCCTAACTTTGCTAAATAGGTGAAGAGAGAAATTGATAAACTTTTGGTAGTCGGATTTATCAAACCTGTGAATCAGGTGACTTGGCTATCTCCTATTATAGTGGTGCCGAAAAAGAATGGGAAGCTCAAAATTCGTGTCGATTATAGAAAGTTAAATGCGGCAACGGTTACAGATCTGTTTCCTATGCCGTTTTGTGATGCAGTGTTGGACGCAGTAGCAGGGCATGAAATGTATAGTTTCTTGGATGGATTTTTAGGGTATAATTAGATTAGTGTGGCTGAGGAGGATCAACATAAAATAACATTTATTATTGAATTTGGTGCTTATGTGTTTATAGTCATGAGTTTTGGATTGAAGAATGGACCGCCATCATTTGATTACGTGGTGCACAAAGTGTTTGAACCTTATCTACATAATTTTATTAAGGTGTTTGTAGATGATTTCTCGGTCTTTGGTAAGAAGGTACATCATATGCTGCACCTGAAATCATGTTTTGACAGATGTCGACAGTTTAGGATGGTGTTGAATCTGTTTAAAAGTGTTATTGTAGTTAGAAGTGGTATTTTATTGGGCCATGTCATTTCGCAAGAAGGGATGGCTATTGATGTTAAGAAGATTGAAGCTATTAGCACAACTAAAGCACCGACCAACATGAAAGAAGTAATGCGGTTTGTTTGTTAGATTAAGTGGCATGCTAGATATTAACAGTATTTAGTAAATATCTCTCTACCACTTACGCACTTGACCAAAAAGGATGTTCCATTTGTATGGGCAGATGCTCAAGAGAAAACAGTTCAATTGTTAAAGAAGATGGTGTCGGTAGCACCAATTTTGGAACCACCTGATTGGTCATTGCCATTTCACATATTTGTTGATGCATCCGATGTGGCTGTAGGAGCAGTTTTGATGTAGCAGAAAGAGAAAGGATTGATTATGCTAGTAGAGTATTGTGTGCGGCTCAAAGGAACTACCCGGTGACGAAAAGGGAAGCTTTGGCAATGGTATATGCGCTTAACAAGTTTCGACATTATTTGGTGGGCAATAAGGTTGTTTTCATGTGGATCATCAGGCTTTGGTCTATTTAATCAAGAAATCCTTATTAACAAGACGATTAGCCAGGTGGATGCTTTTATTATAGGAATTTGATTTTGTGATCATGCATACTCCAGGAAAAGAGCATGCAATGGCAGATTAGTTTAGTAGATTGGATTCAGGAGAAGCACCTACAGGTGTAATTGATGAATTTCTAGATGTTGAGTTGTTTAATGCACAAGTGGTGGAGGCAGATTCTTGGTATGACCAATTATTAGTTTTTTTAACTGATGGTTCATTACCAAAATACTTTACACCTGATCAAAGGAAGAAGTTTGCACTTAAAAGTAGGCCGTATTTGGTTATAGCTGGGGCGTTATACAAAAAAGGGGTGGATCAGGTCATAAGGAGGTGTGTACCAGAATTTGAACAACCAGCTGTGTTACAGGAAGCACATTCAGGTCTAGCAGGAGGTCATTTGTCAAGGGATATTACAGGGAAGAAAGTTTTACAAGCTCGGTTATGGTGGCCGACTGTTTTAAAGGATGCGCATGAGTATGCTAAAGGATGTGTGATTTGCCAAAAGTTGGGCCAACCTAATAATTCAGATCGGATGTCTGATCATCTAGTTTTACCATTGGATCCCTTCCAAAAATGGGGCATGGATTTTGTGGGGCCCATTAAACCTACTACTTAGCGGGGAAGTAGATATATACTTGTAGCAACAGACTACTGTACGAAATGGGTGGAAGCAGTGGCATTGAAGGATAATAAGGTAGCAAATGTGGCGAAATTTCTTTATCATAATATTATGACCAGGTTTGGGTGTCCAATTGAGTTGGTAAGTGATATAGGTACTCATTTCCTTAATGAGGTGATTTCAGAGTTAACAAGAATTCATTTAATCATGCATAAAAATACTACAAAATATTATCCACAAGCAAATGGTCAAGCGAAAAGTACGAATAAAACCTTAATGTGTATTCTTAAAAAGCTAGAGCATGACAATCAGAAAAATTGGGATTTGTTACTTGACTTAGCTTTTTGGTCATTCAAAACAGCATTTAAAGTGACAACAGGAATGACACCATTCAGATTGGTATATGGTTTGGAGGCAGTAGTACTGTTGGAAGGTGTATTTTTGAAGAGCATTTTTGATGTAAAAAATTAGTAAAAAGTCAAAAAAACTTGTAAAATATTTATGCAATGATTGTAAAAATAAGGAAGAGTCTTCCTTATGTGGTTGAGGATCTCATGTAATTTTTGTAGAATTTTTAGAAACTCTTAGATAGCATTTTTTTAGAAAATTAGAGAAAAAGACCTAATTTCAAGTGTGAAAAGGGACACTTGAAAATGTATATAAGTCAATTTTCTCTATTTTGGAGAGGTTGGTTAGTCATTTGCTCAAGCTATCAATAGAGAAGAAAGAGTTTCTGCAAAATCGTGTTTTCTCCTGTTGAGTGTATTTCTTTTGATGTGTGAGCTTATCTCTTGCTTGATCATGGAGATTTGTGAGTTATATTTGTGTATTACTGAGTAAGTTGTATGAAGAGAGAGACCTATTGCTGTAAATGAGTGGAAAGGACTGAAGGAAGTTCCAAAATTGTGAAAATCGTCTGTTGGTACAGAATCGCGATTGTCTCGTCTTTGTGATACAGGTGATATTTTTCAGTTTTGAGTTCATATTTGTATTCTGCTAATGAAATGGCATGGTTTTGATATAAAGAACATGGAAAATGATGGAGATTTGCCTTAGTTATGGTAAACTCAAGATTTTCTCTTCATCTTCAATTTCTCTCAGCAATCCAGCCATCAATCTCTGATTTCCTTGAATCTATTATCTTGAAGGGGCTGTGGTCTTGTGGATATTCCTAGGATTGACAAAATAAAGATGATTTGTTGATTCTTTGTTACTTCATGATTGGAGAGGACAACTTGGAGTCCAAAACAAAACATTTTTTGGCGCCGTTGCCGGGGAACATTCCAAGAACTTCTTTGAAGTTGGACCTTTGCTGGATCTTCAGTTGATGATGGTAAACAAGGTAAAGCTCATCAATAAGGAAAAGTGCACATGAATAGGTAGATATCATTGTTTGTCTTTAGGGAAGAAGAAAGCAATGGATGTCTTGTAGAAGTGGAAGTGCTGAAATTTTTGTAGATTGATAGTTGCTCATCATTTTGGTGAAGTAAAAGTGCAGGTGTGTGGAGGATTTGAGCCAAGAAGCTGAAGATGGAGGTGACTTGAATCTATTCTTGCATTTCTAGATTTCTTTTTGCCCAAGTACTAGACACCATGGGTGATCTTGGGAAGATAACATGGTGATATTAAGGAAAGGACAGTTAAAGTAGCTAGATGTAAGAATGAGGGATTCAGTTGTTGACCAAGTCTGAGCATTAAATCTTGAGTTGTGCTGCATTTTGAAAAAAATCATATGATTGAGTTTATCTTTACAAAAATTGATTGCCTTTCATAACACTTTTTCATTGGAGAACCTTTCTTTGGTACTTTAGTGATAGCTAAGGACACAGAAACTCATAACCAATCAAGAACCATAGGATCAGTTGATTTCCAAAACCAGAAACCCTAAGTAAAGTGTTCACCTTTATTTTTAGGGCAAAAATACCAAACAAATTCACAAAACTCATCAAAAACAATCAAACAAATTTCCTTTCTTGATAAGAAGTTGAAGTGAGGTGTTGTGGTTAGGAGTGATTGTGAAAAACTGGAAAAGAAAGCAAAAAATGATCAAAAAATCAGGAAATTGAAAAACACGATTCTCTGCACAGAATCGCGACTTTATGGAAAAAGTAATTGATTTTGAAATAACATTGTAAGTGAAGGTTGAATTGAAGTTGTTGAAGGGTTTTGAAGGTAATCAAGAAGAAAAAGCTACTCAAAGTAGCATAAAATCAAAAATAGAGAAAAACACGATTTCCTGCACAAAGTCGCGATTTTCTGAGGGAGATTGTGATTTTGGTGCAAAAAAATTCAGGAGCAGAGTTAATTACAAACAAAAGAAGGAATTGAAGCAAAACAAAGAGAAAGAAAGCTTAAAAAATAAAAAAATTATCAAAAAACCCAGAAAATTAGAAAACACGATTCTCTGAACAGAATCGCGATTTTCTATAAAAAAGTGTTGTTTTGGAAAAACTTTTCAGGTGACTCATGTATTGAAGTGTGAAGAATATTGAGAGAAGGCAAGGACAAAGAATACTCAAAATTTGCACAAAAAAAGATCTGCAGAAAAAACACGATTCTCTACACAAAATCGCGATTTTCTGTAAAGAAAATTTTTTGGAATATGTGGTAAATTTGGGTACTTGACATAAGGAAGTGTAGAGGGAGTCATTAAGATTGAGTAAGTGAAGTTAAACAAGTGAAAGAGTGAGGAAAAGTAAAAATCACACAAAATCGCGATTTTCTGAACACTATAAAAACCTGAAATTCAAAGAAAAATTCATTTGAGTGAGAGTGAGGGAGAGAGAGAGTGTGCAGAATCGAACAAAATCGCGACTTTCAGCTACAAGCAAGCTTTGGAGGTTTTTTCAACTTGGCAAGCAAGGTAAAAAGTCTAGTAGCATTTTGAGTACATATTTTTTGCATAAAAGTGAGTAAATAACACAAAAAAGTAGGAAAATAGTAAAATCACGAAATCGCGATTTCCTGTTTTTGTTGGTTTTCAGTAAGAAAAAAGTGTGTCTCAAGAAATTTCTTTTATTGCATGTCAAAATTTTGATAAGGCGATTCTATAGGTTAAAAAATATTGAAAAAAGCAAAAAGTTGAAAATCTGCCAAATTGTGGACAAAATCGCGATTTTGAGTTTTTACTCAAAATCGTGATTCTGTGAAAAGAACCATCAACATCGCGATTCCCAGAACGCGATTTTCATAAGAAAATCGTGTTTTTTACAATCTGTGAGCAATCACGATTGTCTGGGAACAAAATCGCAAAAAAACACGATTTTGACACAAAATCGCAAAAAACACGATTCTGTGAACAAAATCGCAAAAAAAACACGATTTTGACACAAAATCGCAAAAAACACGATTCTGTGAACAAAATCGCAAAAAACACGATTCCGTGAACAAAATCGCAAAAAAACACGATTTTGACACAAAATCGCAAAAAACACGATTTTGACACAATCGCAAAAAACACGATTTTGACACAAAATCGCAAAAAACACGATTTTGACACAAAATCGCAAAAACACGATTTTGACACAAAATCATCAAAAACTCGATTTTCAACACAAAATCGTGAAAAACACGATTTTCAACAGAAAATCGTGAAAAACACGATTTTCAACACAAAATCGTGAAAAACACGATTTTCAACAGAAAATCGTGAAAAACACGATTTTCAACAGAAAATCGTGAAAAACTCACAAGTAAGTAGAAAATCGTGAAAAACACGATTTCCAACAGAAAATCGTGAAAAACTCACAAGTAGGTAGAAAATCGTGAAAAACACGATTTCCAACAGAAAATCGTGAAAAACTCACAAGTAGGTAGAAAATCGTGAAAAACACGATTTCCAACAGAAAATCGTGAAAAACTCACAAGTAGGTAGAAAATCGTGAAAAACACGATTTCCAACAGAAAATCGTGAAAAACTCACAAGTAAGTAGAAAATCGTGAAAAACACGATTTTCATCAGAAAATCGTGAAAAACCCCAAATTCATCAGAAAATCGTGAAAAACCCCAAATTCATCAGAAAATCGTGAAAAACCCCAAATTCATCAGAAAATCGTGAAAAACCCCAAATTCATCAGAAAATCGTGAAAAACCCCAAATGCATCATAAAATCGTGAAAAACACGATTTTCATCTGAAAATCGTGAAAAAACACTACTGGCAGTAGAAAATCGTGAAAAAACCCTAAATTCATTAAGAAGTTGTGAAAAGCACAAAACATAGGAAGAAAATTAAAACACACACAATTTTGGACAGAAAATTGTGGAAAACCAATACATTGGTTAGGAAACTGTGACAAACACTCCTTTGAGTATTAGAAATTTGTCAAAAATAGTTGAATGATACTAAGGTCTGGAAATAAAATAAATTCAATTCCTAAACAAGACCTAACAAGGAAGGAAAAAGAGCCAGGAAGTAATAAAAGATCAGAAAGAAGTTTAAGCCAAGAAAATAACATGGAAAACCTAAATGAAACAAATGAGTCAATAGAAACTGGGGATTTTAGAAACATCCTTAAGTACATGTATACAAATAGGTTTGGAACCTATATATACCAGGATGGAATGCATAAATTCCTCATTAGACTGAGAAATTTAGAAATTCCCCTGAATATAACTCCAGTAGCCCAATTCAAAGATGGAAGATATGAAGACAGGCAAGGATGTGTATACATCTTCTCTCAAGACCCAGAAAATTCAAATGATCTAGGGCAATGTGCTGACAAAGGACCTTGGGAACATAACATGGGACAACCAGACATACCTAGACCAAATGAAAACTACACAAATAATGAGCAAAATTATGGGAGAAGGACACATGCTTCACCAAATCCCTTTGACAGAGAACCAGAAGGAAACAATGACTTCCCACTCAGAAGAAGACCTCATTGGCAACCTCAGGGTAGGATGCTTAGACCATATCAAGTAGCCAAATGCATGAAGAACCAATATGAAGGGTATTCAGATCCTCATGCTCATGCTGCAGAATTTAGACAACTGATTAGAGCAGAGGAAGTAGAAGATTACAAGGTACAATTTGAAGCATTTGGTCTAACCCTAACAGGGCCAGCCTTATCATGGTTCATTCCTTTGAGAAAAGAAATGTACCTAGACATTGAATCTTTCTTAGAAGCTTTCATTGGTGAATTCTCTAAGACTGGAATCAAACATAGTACAGCCACATTGATACACAGCTTCAAACAACAAAAGGAGGAAAATGTTAGGGAAGCAGCCAGAAGGTTTAAGCAGTACATTGATAGATGCCCAAGAGAAGAAGTACCTTCCATGGCAAAACAAGTATCCTTATTCATTGAGGGATTGAAAAGTGCCCAATTAAGGACCCTAGTGTACTATAGGAGATGTCCTGATTTAGCAGCCTGTGTTAAGGAAGCAATAGATTTGGAGGACAACAGAGGTCAAGATTTGTTAGCATTTGATCAACCCAGATCTTATGAAGACAAAATTCCTCCAGCAGAAGAGTTGGCTCAGGCTATTGCTAAAGCCCTAGAGGTAAGCACTAAAACTAATCTGATAAACTCTAGGATAAACACAAACAAGAAATGTTATATTTGTGGAGAAAATCATCTGGCACAACAATGCCCTTATCAGAAACCACAACACTTACAAGATAGGAAGACACTCAAGTATTGTACACTAGAGAGAAAATGGACAAACCATACCAGGGAGGATTGCTTCTATAACAAACAACCTGTCAAGGAAAGAGACTATATGGCTCAAAGGGAATCAGGTTATACCGAGCAACCAAGACCAGTATTGGGACAACAACCTCCCATTCCAACCAATGTGGTACCAGTCAAATATACACCCATTGACGAAGGAAATTCAAGATTCAGATCACCTTATAAGGAGGAGTATCAATGGAGTGAGGGACATCAGGAAGAATGGGAAGATTATGAAATAAGGGAACCTGAGCTTAAAGCCCTAGATCTGGGAAATGGAAAAATTGAAATGGACACAGCAACATTCATGTACATTACTAACAACTACATGTCCAATCAAAAACCTCAATTCAAAGGGGGACCAAAGATAACATGTTATAGGTGTGGGGGAGAGCATTTCATTAGAGATTGTCCACAACCTCCAACATTCAGGATAGAGGGAGCATATTGTAAGGATTGTGGTAGAGAACATCTGATCAAGGACTGTCCAAAAAATCCCCAAAAACAACAGAACACACCTAATAACATACCTTTAAAAACAGTCAAAATTATGGAACAAGAGGAATTGAGTGACAATGATCAAATTGAACTTAATGTTATAACAAGGGCACAAGCCAAACAACAAGGAACAATTAGAGAACAAAATGAGGGTTCCACATCAAAAGGGAAGAAAAATAGACAAAGAGGGAAATGGGAAAAGAAAAGGAAAGTGGGCAAAAGTCTGGAAGAAGACAGTCAGGAACAAACAAATTCAAAACATACTTCTCATCAAAAGACCCAGAATCTGTCAGAATTAGGAAATTCTCAGAGCCTAGACACCCTAATCAAAGCCTATAAAGGAAGGATTCAAGAGGGACCAAGCCCTGCAGATCATGCAATGGCTTATCCCATACCAGATTTAGAGCATGAAAGGATGCTAAAATGCAAACAAATTATCCAGGAAACACAACTCAGATTAGGGGAAGAAGACAGCTCTCGGAGAACATTTGATCAGCATGAGAAAACAAAAACCAAGGGAAATGATAAAGAAGGAAATCCACAAATAACATTCCAAATGAGTTTAGGTGAACATTGTAGTATTACATGTCATACAACATGGGAAAATTTGCTGAAACAAAATCCTCATCTACAAAACAAGATGAACAAAGAAGAAACAATATCTGAAAACCTTCATTCACCAACACAAGAATTAGAGGAACTATGGTATATTCCTATTGACAAAATAGGAGGATATTGTGAAGGAGAAGAAGGGAATTCAACCTTAAAATTACAATATGAAAAACATTCAGCAAAAGCCATTTTGGATAGTGGATCAGGAGTGGCTATAATGACTAAACAAACCTGGGAGAAATGGGGAAGAAAGGAATTATTACCCACTAAAATGAGATTACAACTTGCAGATGGACATATAGAAAAGCCCCTAGGAATTTGGGAAAAAGTGATTGTGGACATATGTGGCATAGAAATAGAGCATACTTTTGCTATAGTAGAATTTCCACAATCCACATCTTATGAAATTATCCTAGGAAGACCCTTCATGAGACAAATGCAAATTGTACAAGATTGGGGTAATGATTGTTTATATCTTCAGAACCAGGGGAGAATAAAACTTAAGAAATGGCCACTATTGTGACATATCTCCTAGAGAATGGTATAAAATACATCAAAATCAACCAGAAAGTGAAGAATCAGAGAGGGAGGATCAGGAAGAAGGTGAATCAGCAGTTTGGAAGTGTAACATATTAAGAAATATCACAAATAGGAAAAGGAAGTTAAGGAGAGAAGATTGTGTGGAAGAAAGAGAAATACAAGATGAAAATTATGTGCCTCAACAATTCAAAGATGAAGAGTTTGAGCCTTATGGATGGAATCAAATCTTAGCTACCATGGATTTGGCCAGTGAGGAATATGTGGGAATGGAATTTCAAAATGAGGAAGGATTTGACATCTTCCACATTGGCATACACATGATAGGAGTATCACAAAGAGAAGAGGATCAAAATCAAAAAATGATATTAACAGAAGGAAAATCACAATATTTGGAAACAGTAAAAGCTGAGGATGCAATCAAAGACAAAATCTCAGGCAAATACAAGGAACATAAACACAAAGAAACAGAAAGAGACCAGGAAAAGGAAAAGAAAGAGAAAGAGATAAACAGAGATCAATACTTTGATGTACCAGCAAACTTTAAAACTTATGAAGTAGAAGACAGACTACTTCTGAGAATGAAACCAAAAAGAGAGAAGAAGAAAGGGGAAGCATATGATAACGAAGAACAAACAAAGAAAATTGTAATTACACAGGAAGAAGGAGAAGAGAGACAAATAGTAATAGCTGATGACATGACATCACAAGAAGAAGAAGCATTAAGGAACCTAGCAAAGAACTATAGGGATGTATTTGCTTACAGTTATAAAGATTTGAAAGGAATTGATCCAAAAATTTGTGAGCATAAGATTCCTATGACACCTGATGCAAAACCAAGCAAACAGAGACATTATACATTTAATGACAAATACTCTGCCAAAATAAAGGAAGAAATTGACAAGTTGTTGGCTGCTAATTTCATTTACGAAATAGAGTACACTGAATGGATATCGCCTATAGTTGTGGTGCCAAAAAAGAACGGGAAACTTAGGGTATGCATTAACTTGAAGAAAGTAAATGCAGCAACTATAAGGGATAGTTATCCACTGCCAATAACAGATCATCTTCTTGAGAGAGTTGCAGGAAAGGAAGTCTATAGTTTTCTAGATGGCTTCTCAGGATACAATCAAGTACCTATAGCTTTAGAGGACCAACATAAGACTGCCTTTTCTACAGAATGGGGGGTTTATGCTTTTAGGGTTATGCCCTTTGGATTGACCAATGCCCCAGCAACTTTTCAAAGGTTGATGTGTCATATTTTCAAAGAATTCCTGAGAAATGTGATGGAAATCTATGTAGATGACTTATGCACTTTTTCTTTAAAAAGACAAGATCATTTACAAGATTTGGAAAGAATATTCAGGAAGTGCAGGACATATAGAGTATGCTTAAACCCAGAAAAGTGTGTATTCTATGTCAGACAAGGAAGAATGTTGGGTCACATAGTGTCAAAAAATGGAATCTCTACTGATGAGAAGAAAATAAAAGCCATAATAGAGCTTCCTAGACCAACAAATGTGAAGGAACTCCAAACTTTTATGGGACATTGTGGGTACTACAGAAAATTTGTATACAAATTTGCTGATATAGCCAAGCCCTTATATGCCCTCATCACAAAGTTTGAGTGGACTGAAGAATGTGACCAAGCATTTGAAACATTAAAAACTTGTTTGGTGACAGCACCAATCTTAAAAACACCTCAGTGGGATAAAATCTTTCATGTACATGTTGATGCTTCAAATTATGCTCTGGGATGTGTGTTAGCACAACCTATAGAAGGAAGCAAATTAGATTTCCCAGTAGCATATGCAAGTAGACAATTAAACAGTGCAGAAAAAAATTACACAACTACTGAGAGAGAAGGATTGGGAATGATCTTTGCTGTCAAAAAATACAGACATTATCTATTGGCCAACAAGTTTAAATTCTTTGTGGATCACCAAGCTCTACTCTATTTAGTAAATAAACCATGTCATACAGGAAGAATAGTAAGATGGTTTCTTTTACTAATGGAATTTGAGTTTGAGGTGGTGGTTAGACAAGGAAAAACACACTTGAGAGCAGATCATTTATCAAGAATTCAGTCAAAAGAACCTAGTTCACCTATAGATGATGATTTGCCAGATACATACTTATTCAAGGTGGAAAGTGTTCCTGAATGGTCGATGTCATTAATTCCCTTGCTAACCATGGGACCTTGTAGGTCATTAGCAAATAATACACATCTGGTGTTACAAAGCAGGAATTTCATGTTGTTAGCTGGACATTTGTATCACCTCAATCAGTCAGGTATTCTGGAATATTGTACTCCAGAAGAAGAGCAACATGAATATGTAAGAAAAGCTCATTGCTGGAATCCATGTACTCATGCTTCTACGATTGTCACTCTTAGTAACCTTAATAGGATGGGAGTACATTGGCCAAAGAAGATTCAAGATGTGGAAAGATATATTGATAATTGTCAAAAATGTCAAACAAGGCAGAAAGCAGAATTAATAACTCTATATTGGTTTCAGAAAAACCCTGAATGGAGTGAAAATATTGTTGAGAAGTTGAAGAGAAAGGAGAAAGGGGAACAAGTAATAGCTGGTGCTGATTCAAGAAATCTACAAGTGATCTCAGAGGAATATCAACTCATAGGAGAACAATTATACAAGAGAGGAATGGATGGATATCTGAGAATTTGTGTTCCAGAAGAAAGGTATTTAGAGATGTTGGAAATGGCACACTCAGGAGTAGCTGGAGGACATTTCTCAAGTGATAGAACAGCCAAACTCATCTTATATTCTGGCTTTTGGTGGCCAACCCTATTTCCCGATGCTAGAACTTATGTAAGAAGATGTGATGTCTGTCAAAGGGTAAGCCAACCAAACAAAAGAGATAACATGCCATTAATTCCTTTAATTTCAGCCAGAGCTTTTAGTAAATGGGGATTGGACTTTATTGGACCAATACATCCTCCAGCCAGACAATCTCATGCAGAATACATACTAGTAGCTACAGATTATTTGACAAAATGGGCTGAGGCCAAAGCTACTAAAAGAAATGATGCTCACACCACTGCTAGATTTTTGTATGAAAACATTATCACTAGATTTGGACTACCAATTGAATTGGTAAGTGATAGGGGGACTCATTTTTTGAATCAGATCATAGAAAACATGACTAATTATTTCATGATTAGTCACAATAAGTCAGCCCCATATCACCCACAAGCCAATGGGTTAGCAGAAAGCACTAATAAAGTACTTTGCAATGTATTGACCAAATTAGTCAACACAAATAGAAATGACTGGGATTATCAACTGAATCATGTTCTTTGGGCTTATAGAGTGGCATACAAAACAGCTTTAGGGACCACACCATTTAATTTGGTGTATGGCCAGAATGCAGTTTTACCCATGGAATTTCTTATTCCAACACTGAAGGTGGGTAGCCAATACAATTGGACAGGACATGAATTATCTGAGAGAGTCATAGATTTAGAAAAACTGGGAGCATCGAGACTCCAAGCAGTGATGAGTATATACACAAACAAGAAAAGACAAAAAGCTTATCATGATGTTCACATAAAAGACAAAGATCTACAAGAAGGAGACCTGGTCTTAGCTTACACAATCAAGGAACATCAGAAAAAGTTTCAGAAAAAAGGTCATGGGCCATATATCATACATCAGATAAGCAAAAGTGGAGCTATTCAGTTAGCCAATATTGATGGGGAAATCATGCCAAATTTCATAAGTGGATGTAGAGTGAGGAGGTATGAGTGCCCATTAACTACTGAGGAATGGAGAAGATTGCAAAAGGCTCAAAATAGGAAAAAAGAGGAAGAAAGTGTTAGGAAGGAGGCTCAACTGGAAGCCAAAGAGAGAATTAGAAAATTGAAACAAGTGTGCTTATGGGAAAACACTCTAAAACAAAAAGAACATTTGCCTTTGATTATGATGAATTACCAGAATGAAAACATAAGGGTTTTGATAGACTCGGGAGCTCAAGTGAATCTAATTAGCTCAGCCTTGATCAATAAGTTTAATCTTAAGAGAGCTGAAAGCAGAATTTTGATCAAAACCCTGGGAGGGAAAAGAATTCAAAGCATATCTTCACTTTCTATTAAAGTTAAATTTAATAATGAATATATGGAGATAGATTGTGAAGAGTGGCCAGACCATTTAATGACTGAAAAGCTGATTTTAGGGCAGCCATGGCTCAAACAAGGTAAAGTCATCTTAAATTTTGAAAAAATGAAGCTTAATTTGACCATCAAGGACAAAAAGTTTTTAATGTTCTTTCTGAGTAATGAAGAGCAGGTAGTTCATATGGATGTTCATGACCCACATCTCGAAGGATTTGCTTTCTCAATGAAGGACAGGAACATTTTGACAATACAAAGTGATCAAGCTTCATACACTCAAGATCAGCAAAAGACTGAAGAGGTAAAGGTTGATGAGGAGACAAAACAGAGAAGACTATTATTGCCAAAGTTGCAATATCAACAAAACAGAACAAAAAGAATATGGAAACAGGTCATGCACAGTTATGGCTCACCAAAACAGGAAATTAAAACAAAATGGATATGGAAGCCAAAAAATGTCAAAAAATGTTCATCCACAGAGCATGGATATTTCCATAACAGAAGGACAAATGGAGTAAAATATTACTGGGTAAAAAAATTAGAATTGGGTCAATGGAAGAGGGATAATCCACCGTGGACCTATTTTTGGAATTTTGAAAAGGACAAAAAAATATTTCTTTCTTTCCCCTTAGAAGAAAATTAGGAGGGGAAGGAAAGAAGACGGAAAAAAAAAAAAAAAAAAAAAAAAAAAAACCAGAAAAATATATTTTATTTTCTTGATTTTCTTTCTAAAATAAAAAAACACAAAGCAAGATATAGGGAGGGAAAGAGTAATTTATTATGAAAAAAAGTTGTTTTGTCTTATTGATTTTTAATTTTTTGTGATCATTTTTCTTTTTTACCATTACTTTTTCAAGTTTCTTCATTAATCATCTTTTCTAGCATCATCCTTTTAATTCAGGAATTGTTTTTTTGAGTAAAGAAGTGACAATTGGAGAGAGCACAATAGATGTCTTGCTACACCTGTGTTGCTCACTTAAAATTGAGTCTCTTGAAAAAAAAGCAAAGCAAAAATTGCTGGGAACTTGTCTTTTTTATTTTTTATATGTCAGTAACATTCCAGAATAATATAGTATTTTCTTATGAAATCTTGTGACTCATGTGGGTGGAGTATTTTCTTTTCTGTTATATATAAATTCAGGATGGTGAATACAAAGGAGTTGGCAATCCACGACTTCAAAGCTGATTCAGTGACTTTGTCCAGAGGACACTGGTTTTTGGACAGTGATTCAGCAGAAGAACAAGTGGACTTAGAATCCGATGAAGACCAAGAAATCCCAGAAGCTGAAAAAATAGCAAAAGAACTTAAAGAAATTCTGGGAGTGATAGGACAGCATATCTTCACAGTAGCAGTGGGAGGATATAAGTACACCATGCTGTGCCAAGAATTTTACAGGTTTCAGAAAACTTCTGTCAACCTCAAAAGATGGAAAGCTGTGGGATTGCACAAGCTCTTAGAAGAACCTATTTTCTTTATTGACTTTGAAAGAGTAGCACAAGTGATGGGAACTTTGGAGGAAGTGGGAAAAGGCAATGATGCCTACTTCAGATGTAAAGTGAAGAATAAAGACAATCAGGAGGCAGGGATAGTCATCAAAGCAGAACATATCAGAGCCGCCTTACAGTTCTATCCAATGGGCACTAAACTGGACCAAAGTTTTGTCAAGAAAAATAAGGAGACTTACACGGGGTATGTAAAGTTCACTGACTTCAAGGGAAAAGAAAATGAAGAATATGCTATAAGAATGTTCTTGCAGTTCTTTTGTTTTCCGAAATTACCAAGGTATACCATGCCTCATAAGTCAGTAACTCTATTAATGATCAATAACAAAGATAGAACCAAGCCATTTGGGGTGATGGATGTCTCACCTTACATCCATGAACAGCTGAAGGAAGCAGCAAAGCACTGGGAGCAGAAGAAATTCATGAATGGAGCCCAGTTTTTGACAAAAATCATTTATCATGTTCTAGGTATGGAAGAACAGTTAAAGTTAGCTCCTGAGGCACAGTACTTCAGAAATTTGATGTCAGGAATCAAAAGTCCCCCAAAGAAGGCACTTGGAAGAGAATCAGAAGGACAAACTCGAATGAGGGGAACAGGAATGAAGAGAAAAGTAATATCTGAGGAAGTGATTCCAGTAAAGAAAAGAAGGTTGGACCCCAGAAAAGTAGAGTTAGAACAGGCGGAAGAAACAAGAGAGGAACAGGTGGCAGCACAGAAAAAGGTGCAATCCTCCAGTGAACCTCATCCTCCGCAGACAAGCAAAGAACAGCTTTACACTTATCTCACTCAAGGAAACAGCAAGAGAGCCATATACGAGGCACAATATCAAAAAATGTTGGAAGATTTTTCATGTAAAGCTACTGATTGGATCCAAGAAGAGGTGGAGCACTATGAAGCATTGCATGAAGAAATGATGGCAGCAGAAACTGAAGAGATATTTGTAAAGAAGGAGGTAGAATTGCTGGCATACTTCAAGGAGTTGCAAGGACCTCCAGAGGCCAGAACTACGGTGATAGTGAAAAAGAAGATGCCAAGGAAACCTGTTCAAAAGAAGAAGATGATAAAGAAAGGGAAAGGAAAGATGGCAGATGAACCTGTGATAAAAGAAATGAGACAAGTAATTACCAAAGAAACACAAAAGCTAACCTCAGTGATGGAAGTGTCAAAGCCTATAGAACAAGAAGTGGGAGGATCTTCACGATTCTCATCTGATTCAGATAGCGACATTGAGAGTTTTTTGCTAAAAAGTTTAAATCTGTCAATACCCAACACTCCCAATATAGCTGCACAGGCTGTGGAAAAAGTGAAAACACCTGAGGATTCAAGTAAGAAACCTCAAGAGAAGCAGACACAGGAGGAAATAGTTCCACAGATGAGTGATGAAGAAAAAAGGAGGCAGTTAAAAGGAAAGGCAAGGATGACAGAAGAGGAAGACCAGAAGAGAAATGAAGATAGTTCTGGAATAATGAATGTTGACAAAAATTCAATATGGACCAACCCATCACAGACACAGTTCAAATTAAATGCAAGGTTGACTGCAAGTTTGGAGGAACTAGCAAAGAAGGTATTCGGCAGTTCAAATGATCAACAGAAGGATGCATCCAAAGAACAGGAAAGCAAGGAGTTGGAATCAGAAAAGAATGCTCAAGAGGTTTTGGGACAAGTAGTAGAGGAAGGAATTGTTCAAAGTATAAAGGATGTGCTGCAGGATATAAAAAGCAGTGAGGAAGTTACATCTAAGAATGATCAAGAACAGGAGGTGGAAGCGGATTTTATGGATATTGAGGAGCAAGATCAGGAATGCATAAAAGAGAAAAGTAATGATCAGGTTGCTGGTATAAAAGAAATTGAATCAATTGAAGTTCAGGAAAAGCAGGAACAGGAAGACCAACTCAAGAAAGTTCAACAAATTCTTGTTGAAAAGGACTCAAACAAAAGTCAGGAAACCCTAACACAAGAGAAGGAGATACTAATTAAGGGAGACCAGCTCTTCACAGAGAAGCAACAAGTATTGGAAGAAAAGAAGCCATTAGAAAAGAAGGAAGCTTCAGATTTCTCAGAGCAGAAGAGTGCAAATGACAGAGCACTA
Organism: Ceratopteris richardii; assembly: GCA_020310875.1. Taxonomy (NCBI): domain Eukaryota; kingdom Viridiplantae; phylum Streptophyta; class Polypodiopsida; order Polypodiales; family Pteridaceae; genus Ceratopteris; species Ceratopteris richardii. The sequence continues at coordinate 132,515,686 of CM035441.1, read as the reverse complement.
GTTTATGAAGAGGATGATAACAATCAGGATACAGAGAACTATGATCACAGTGATGAAGAACAAGACATGCAGGACATAGAAGATGAAACAGCAGCAGAAGAAGATGATGTGGAGAAAGAAGATAAGCAAATTGAAGTTAGACAGACAGAAATAGAAGTAGGGTTGGAAAGAATACCCAAAAATATAAGATCAGCTTGTCAAATGATTATGAGCAACATTGAACAATTCAGACCATCTAGCAGAAATATGATCATATCAGGAATGGTGGCTGAATCAGAATTTGAAAAAGGCAGTTTAATTATCAAAGAACACAAGAAAGAAAAAGAGCAGATGACAGAGCAATTAAGGTTGATAAAGGAAAGGAATGAAGAATATCTCAATAGAATCATTGCTTTGGAAGAAGCTGAGGTTCAGAAGCAGAACAGGATCCAATATTTGGAAGAAAAGAGTGTAAAGTTATCAGAGCAGAATGCCAAAATGGAAATGGAACTAAACACCATAGGAGGAAGATACAGAACTTTACAAACATCTTATCAAATTCTGACTAGAGCTCATGAAGAGATTAATAAAGTGTTGTTAGAAGAAGGTCAACTACAAGGTGGAAGTAAATCTGTTCAATTGACAGAGGAAGAAAAGGAAGAGCTGCATAAAGAAATTCAAAGACTTCAAACAGAATTAAAAGAGGCCAAAGAAATGGAGAAACAGGCAAACACTCATGCTGCCACATCAATGAGAGGATATCATCAATTACATTTGGAGGTAGAGAAGGAAAGAAGTGAATGGCAAGCAAAGATGGAGGAAGAAAGAAATGAGTGGAGGAAGGAAAAGGAGTTATGGGCAGCTCAGAACAAAAGTTCAATGATGACTATAGAAGAACTACAGAAACAGTTGGAGAAATCAAAAGTTCCAGAAGAAATTCAAGATCAAGTACAGGCAGAAGATACAGACAATAGGGAATATGAAACAGGGGATTTTGACAGGGAGCAAGAGAACAAGGAACCAGCAGCCAAAGAAACAGAGGAAGAATATTCTGAAGATTTTGTACAGAAATTATTGACCAATAGAGAGTCAAGAATGGAATTTATCAGGAAAATGCATGATGAGTATGAAGATCAAATAGTTACCTTTGCTCTGAATAAAGGCATTAATCCAGATCAGCATCATTGGGCTGCAGATGGATTGGGAATACCTTTCTGTATGATTTTGGAGAGTATAAAGAATTATCAATTAGCCAGAGTAGGGCTATCTCCGAACAAATACCTTGAGTATGAAGAAGATATTAATGTCACGAAGGAGTTATTTGAAAGAGCAAATCCTAAATGGAGGAATAAGTGGTTGGATGCCAATAAGGAATGCAGGAAAATTTGGAAAGAGGCACCTTTGAATTTAAAGATCAACCCAGCTTATTGTCCAGTTGCCAGAAGAAGAGAATGGATTGTTTTTTGGGAAAGGAGGAAAACAGGGCAGATTCCAGCAAAATGGCTGAATTTTCCAAAAATAGCAGGTCCAAAGGAAGGCACTTGGCCTACAAAAAATTACATGGTGAATATTGCTGAGTCAGTTTTAACGACATATAAAGATGTTAATGATCCAGCCTGTATATTACTTGTCAGAATAATGAGATTGATTCTAGCCTGTATCGAGACCTACACTGATACAGATATCAGAATTTTGAACTACATAGGTTTTAATTCACCAACCGATGCTCTTTTGTTTGATTTGAGTGAGACACCAGACAGGATCTGCTTAATGGCCTACTACAGCAGAATTATATTTTTGGGTAGCCATTACTTACAGATTTTTGAGGATGCTTTTGATTATGGATCTTTTGAGAGGGAGTCAGAGATTTTTGGAAACCTATCAGTTGTTACAAAAGCAAGACTTACTGCTTATGAAATTGCTTACACAGAATATTTGAAGAAGGATGTCATAGATAAGCCTGAAGCTGCAGTACAATGGAGGAAAGCTTTATTTGAAATGGTCAATAATTTGAATGTCACAGAAAGGAAGAGCCATGATTTGGTGTCACAAGTGTATCAAAGGAAGAAGAAATAAAGCTGAGCTCACATAAGAAAATCTTTCGTCAGGAGCCGAAAGGCTTAGGAGGGGAAGGATGTTGGAAGGTGTATTTTTGAAGAGCATTTTTGATGTAAAAAATTAGTAAAAAGTCAAAAAAACTTGTAAAATATTTATGCAATGATTGTAAAAATAAGGAAGAGTCTTCCTTATGTGGTTGAGGATCTCATGTAATTTTTGTAGAATTTTTAGAAACTCTTAGATAGCATTTTTTTAGAAAATTAGAGAAAAAGACCTAATTTCAAGTGTGAAAAGGGACACTTGAAAATGTATATAAGTCAATTTTCTCTATTTTGGAGAGGTTGGTTAGTCATTTGCTCAAGCTATCAATAGAGAAGAAAGAGTTTCTGCAAAATCGTGTTTTCTCCTGTTGAGTGTATTTCTTTTGATGTGTGAGCTTATCTCTTGCTTGATCATGGAGATTTGTGAGTTATATTTGTGTATTACTGAGTAAGTTGTATGAAGAGAGAGACCTATTGCTGTAAATGAGTGGAAAGGACTGAAGGAAGTTCCAAAATTGTGAAAATCGTCTGTTGGTACAGAATCGCGATTGTCTCGTCTTTGTGATACAGGTGATATTTTTCAGTTTTGAGTTCATATTTGTATTCTGCTAATGAAATGGCATGGTTTTGATATAAAGAACATGGAAAATGATGGAGATTTGCCTTAGTTATGGTAAACTCAAGATTTTCTCTTCATCTTCAATTTCTCTCAGCAATCCAGCCATCAATCTCTGATTTCCTTGAATCTATTATCTTGAAGGGGCTGTGGTCTTGTGGATATTCCTAGGATTGACAAAATAAAGATGATTTGTTGATTCTTTGTTACTTCATGATTGGAGAGGACAACTTGGAGTCCAAAACAAAACAAGTACCTATGGAATTTGTAGTTCCAAGTTTGCGAATCACAGCAGAAAAGATGTCTCCTGAGCTATCGGTTAAACATAGGAGCAAATATCTTCTTCAAATGGAGGAGGATCGTTTGGTAAGTGCATATATTACCGAGGTAATTCAAAGGCGAAGACAAGCTTGGGTGAATCAAAATGTGAAGTTTAAGTTATTTAAAGAAGGAGATTGGGTGATGGTGTATAATTCTAAGCTCGGACCTCATCCAGGAAAGCTTTCATTGAGATAGAAAGGCCCATATCAAATTGTGCAGGATTTAGGACAAGGAACTTTTTGAGTGGCAGATGTGTTTGGCACAAGGATGGACAAACCAATTAATGGATTTAGGCTGAAACTATTTCGGGGGAAGCCGCCACATTTGGATTGGTTATCTTCTAATGTTGTACAAGTGATCCATCATCCTGAAAATCAAATCAACAATGTTTGTGATCATCGTAGTAAGAAGGCTTATTTCTCTGCATTTTCATCCGTGCTGAAATGTTTTCTTGATTCTTGTTGGTCCAAAATTACAATAAGTACTTTCTTACGATTACAATGGGTTCCATGTCCAAAGCTGCAGTATAACATTTTGCTAAGGGTTATTCCACAGCCAAAAATTGAGAAGGAGGTATTACTGGGTCGGATTGCAGATTCAAAGGGATATTCTGAGGCAGCAAGTAATGAAGTTCCAGAGACAAGTACAACAAGGGTTGCAAGTGGTCAAAGATATGACGAACAAGTGTATCAGGGGGAACATGAATAGAAAGATAATGCTCAGCCATATGTTATCTTGAAAAGTAAGGTTAGTCAGAATGTTGGAAGGTCGTGCACCACAAAAGGGAGTGTTAATGAATTTAAATATCAGTTTGGTATTCTTGAGGTGCGCATTAGTTTTAATGATTATCAAGGAACGCATAAAAGATCTTTTAGGCGAGTCATGGTAATGCGGGGAAACAGGCTGCTAATGATTTTTAAAGTGACCCATACTAAAATATTATTGAATGGCATGAACTAGTACATGAGTAAGTATGTCAAACATTTCCGTCAGTGGCAAGTAGAACATTCACACTCACAGAACTTGTGTTCTCAGTCCTATTTTATGGCCCCGAAAGTAACGTCTCTTCCCGTGTCTACTATGTTGGTACCTGAACCAGAAGTCATGCAGGGACGTATGAGAAAGAGAGAAGCTGTGTTACACAAAGAAGAAACCATAACTGAGGAAAGTAATAGCTTTCTTCAGGATGACGAGGAGGAGATATCGACACCATCAGCAACTACCAAATTTGTGCAAACTCTCATGGAACCATTTGCAGACTTCAAGGTGGAAATTGATACACAGTCCACCACAAATGAGAATTGGCTCCGTAAGATCAGTTTATTTCAATTTGCTACTTTGCCATGGGCGAGATGGCGATGCAACTACTATGCAAAGAGTTAGCTGGAGATCATCACAAAAACGAAAGGTCAGCTCGCATTACAGGTAAAATTTTCACCTGAACTAGTTGCAGAAATATTTAAGTTACCTATTTACAACGATGTGGTCATTCTGAAGTTTTATGAGGACGTCTTGAAGAAAGACTTTGGGTCCAGGGAAGGGGGACGACAGTATTACATGATGAAGAATGCAGGTTATGTTCAACGAGAGTAGTTACAATGGTACTTGGAGAGGTTGTGTTTCATCATCAAATATGATTACATGTCCAAAGAAAATTTTGCACCTTTGGCTTATGCAGAGGCAAGTGGACAGGTCAGTTGGGCTCATTTGTTGCATGATCACATGCACAGTGAGATATTTGTAGGGGATAGACGTAAAACGCCATCAAATAGTAGGATGTTAGCATATTTGATGGCATTGTTTGAGTTTGTGCAGCTGGTGGACAATCAGAAGTTGTCATGGCCAAAGGAGATAAACATTCATAGTGACGAGCTGATGGGTAAAAATCAGGAACAACTAGCTATGAGAGAGGTGGACAGACCTTTAGAGACGTGTAAGGATCTTCTGAAAGCAAGTTATACTGTACAAGAATTGGAGCCGGTTATGCAGGTAATTCAAACTGATTTAGGAAAAGTAGTGATAAAGGAGGATAATCTCCTATAGGTGGTAGATGAGGATGAGCATCCAAAAGTACTAGTAAAGGTTTTTAAGTTGTCTAAAAAGAGAAGATTGGAAGAACAACTGCAAGCAGTAGGGGATAAGTTGCCAGAGGATGTTATGCCCAATCAATAAGGAATACAGGGTATGATGTACTAGGAATGAAGGAAAAGTTGCTAGAAATTTCCAATTTTTTAGTCTTGCAAGAGGGTAAATTAACTAGGTACGAACAGAAAAAAGTATCCATTAACATGGAGGATTATCAGTCTTTACAGAGGCAGGTTGAAACACTTAAGGAAGAATTGAATAAGAAGGCATAGACATTAGAGAAATATATTCAAGAGAGAAAGATGCAACAAGTAATAGAGTTGTCCAGAATAAAGCGGTCCATGCAGGAATTTGAAGAATGGCAGAGGTCTATACAAGAACAAATTCAAAAAGAGATGATGGATTTTTTAGCACTTAATGCTACTCTGCAAAACGAACAAGTGATTATTCACCCTAGGATGCAGGTATTACAGGTGCTGGAGAAGCAGATGTTAAAAAATGAGGATGTGGAGCTGGATGCAGTATTAATGACAGGATCAGATATTGGATTATTAAAGCAGTAGCTGTATAAGTATATTCAAGATATTTTGATTGTGTTTCAGAGTCGTTGGCAAAGTATGTTCAGGATTCAAAATGAGCAGGTGCAGGCATGCTTTGTGTCAAAGTATGAAAAAGATCTACTCCATATTATTGAAAAACAAGAGAAGCAAATTGAAGAATAGACACAAATAATTAAAGAGTTATAGGAACAGTTGTTACAGAAGAATCTAGAAGAAAAGGTGGATATGATAATTGAAAAGCAACAATTCATTATTGAATTCACCACACGTAACCCACCCACCACCCCGAGTAGGATCAGTCTTAGCAGATCCCACTCCTGAGGACATTGATATGATGCTTAGAGCATATCAGGCCAGGATCCAGGAAGGGCTAAATGTAACGGATCATGAAAGATGTTACCCTAGAGCTGACCTAGAGCTTGAACGAACCAAGTTGTGTGCCAAGATGGTGGAATTGGCTCAAGCCATGTTTGAGGCCAGTTGCCTCTTCAATTGCTCTATCTCCACCAGAACACCATTGCATTTTGATGGTCTATTGGATAGATTGGAGACGATAATTGCAAAGTCTGGAAAAGGAGCCAACTCCCAAGTTAAGGAGAGGGCAAGTGATAGAACAAGCATTCCTCCCAAGGAAGCTTATGTGCCTACCTCCACTGAACCAGAAACCTCTTCTTCTATGAATCGATACTCACCAGAATTCTTGCGAGAGATTCAAGAAGAGAAATGGGCTAAAGAGAGTGAAGTTCCTCCTCCCATTGAACTTGTGGATGATACACACGATCAATTCCCACAAGACCTTCCTTCCATCTATGGAGAGCAGGAAAGTGCCCAATCTCAAGAGAAATTAGACTTCGAGTCTAATTCCTTACAAGAGCTACCCCATTTCACAGGCCCATGGGAAGCTAAGTCTACCTGTATGAGAGCACCCACGGTCATGGTACGAAACAAAGACTCAGTCATACCTAGGAATACAAAGGTAGTAAAGAATATTAAAGTGCAGTGCAATCTCACTTTAGAAGAGTTACTCAAAGTTAGGCCAGAGCTATGGAAACAAAACAAGTCCCAAAGGTAGCTAAACCACATTCCCAGGTAGGTTCTCATAGAACAGTACCAGAAATGCCTTTGGACAAGATAGGAAACATGAGTGAAGGAGAAGAAGGAAACACCTATCTCCCTATTACTCATCAAGGTTACACAACCAAGGCCATTTTGGACTCAGGTGTAGGAGTTGCAATTGCCACCACTTCCTTATGGAAACGTTGGGGCAAGCCATCACTCAGGCCAACAAGAATGAAGTTGCAAATGGCCGATGGTCACATTGAGAGACCCTTAGGGCTACTAGAGGGAATAAATCTTACCACATGTGGTGTAGAGTTTGAACATACTTTTGCCATTTGTGACTTTAGCAAGAATCATGCCTACGAGATGATTATGGGAAGACCCTTCTTGAGACAATTGCAAGTAGTGCAGGATTGGGGGAAAAATTCTTTGTATTTGCAACACTTGGGTGTCACTATCAAAGTGAATCTCAAAGATTTATCTCATAGAGATGTGCCCCCTATTCAATGGAATCCCGTCCATAGAGCTAAATATGATACTGAGTCAGTGCATTCCATAGGATCAGGATCCTCATGGATGCATGAAGACACTCACATGTGGATGTGTAAAGTAGCAGTAGAAGAAGAGAAGAGAGAAAAAGCCAGAGAGGTGGGTGTGAAGGAAACCCATAAATCAATTCAAGACCCAGCCTATGCACCTGTAGTTTTTCCTGACAAAGAATTTGAACCTCACGGCTGGGCAGAAATTTTAGCAACAATGGATGTAGCCATCAATGAAGAACCATGGACACCCCACTGCGACGAGGATGGCTATGACATTTGAGTCTTCTCCATAGAGCCAATCATGGGAGAATCGGTTCTAGAAGAATGTGAACCTTGCACTGATGCATTTGAGGATGCAAGTGACTCCGACCTAGAGTCAATCATCATGGACCCACCCTTTGCATCAAGTGAAGAATATTTCTATGAAGTAGAAGCTCACCCTCAGAGACACGAAGAGATTACCAATGAGGTGAGATTAACCACACAAGTGACCACTAAGAGTGAGGGAAAGAAGAGGAAGAAGAGATAAGTCTCACCAGAGGAGGAAGAATCTTTGTTTGAGGTCCCAGAAAATTTTAAGAAGTATGAAATAGAAGACAGGAGAGTCATGATAAGAATGCCAAAACGCGATGCACAAGCAGGAGAGGCCTATGATAACAAAGAAACCACCAAGAAAATAGTGGTAGCCATAGAAGAAGGAGAGGAGAGATGCACGTACATTGGACATGACCTTACTGAAGAAGAGGAGCAGGAGTTGATAACCTTACTACGAGAATATAGGGATGTGTTTGCATGGAGTTACAAGGACCTGAAAGGTGTAGACCCTGATATATGCTCACACACTATCCCCATGACCTCAGAGGCCAGATTTTCTAAACAAAAGCCATACACATACAATGACAACTATGCGGCCAAGATCAAAGAAGAGATAGATCGCTTGGTGGAAGTTGGATTTATCTATGAAATCAAGCACAATGAATGGGTGTCCCCCATTGTAGTGGTGCCCAAAAAGAATGGCATTGTATGCATTAACTTGAAGAAGGTTAACGCAGCCACTATCAGAGATAGTTATCCGCTTCCTATCACTGAGCATCTATTAGAAAGGGTAGCCGGCAAGGAAGTGTACAGCTTCCTGGATGGGTTCTCTGGTTACAATCAAGTAGCCATAGCACTAGAAGATCAACATAAGACAACTTTTGCCACGGAATGGGGTATATTTTCTTTTTGGGTAATGCCATTTGGGCTTACCAATTCTCCTAAAACCTTTCAAAGACTAATGTGCCATGTATTTAAAGAGTTCTTGAGGAAGAATTTGGAAGTCTATGTTGATGATCTTTGTGCTCATTCCAATGTTAGACAAACACATATACCTGAACTCAGGCAAATCTTCGACAAATGTAGTGAATATCAAGTCTGCCTGAACCCAAAAAAGTGCGTTTTCATGGTCAAGCAAGGCAAGATTTTAGGACACATAGTGTCAAAGAACGGCATCTCCACTGACGAAGAGAAGGTGAGGGCTATTGCAGAGCTACATAGGCCAAAGAATGTCAAGGAAGTGCAAGCTTTCATGGGGCATTGTGGCTATTACCGATGTTTCATACACATGTATGCCATCATTGCAAAGCCTCTATACGGATTGTTGACCACATTGGAATAAGCCTTTTCATGTTCACATGGATGCATCCAATTATGCTATTGGATGTGTACTCGCACAACCTACAGGTGAAGGTAATATGGATCTTCCAATTACTTATGCTAGTAGACAACTAAATACAGCTGAACAGAATTATACCACTACTGAGAGAGAAGGATTAGGCATGGTATATGTGGTTAAAAAGTTTAGACACTATTTGCTTGCAAATAAGTTTAAATTTTTTACTGATCATCAAGCTCTACTATACTTGGTAAACAAGCCATGCAATACATGTAGATTGGTGAGATGGTTCCTCTTGCTAATGGAATACGACTTTGAGGTTGTGGTGAGGAAAGGAAAGACTCACTTGAGAGCAGACCATCTCTCAAGGCTCACATCTGGAGAAGCCCCACAAGGAGTATCGGATGACCTTCCTGATGCTTACTTGTTTAATTTGGAAGTCGTGCCGTAGTGGGCTAAGACCTTAGTGCCAATATTGACATATGAACCTAATCACCCAATCATAACCACTCAAGATAGAGAGGTAGTAAAGGCCCAAAAGTACCACATCATGGCAGGGAGTATGTACAAGCATACGGATCAAGGGATATTGGCTTGTTGTGTGGAAGAGGATGACTATGCTAAATGGTTGCAATTAGCACATGTAGGTGCATTAGAGCAACACTACTCAAAGCAAAGAACCTTACAGACATTAAGGAGACTTGGAGTGCATTGGCCGACTATGGAAGCAGATGTCCAAAAGTTGTGTAATGAATGCCTAGTCTGTAGCACTAAACCACCAGTCGAACATGCCACTCTTTATTGAGTGACTTTAGTGCCAGATTGGAGTGAACCATTAGTAGCCTTTCTGAGGACGAAGACATTCCCTCCAGACATGAACTTGGCTAGGAAGAGAAGTTTAGAACAAGAAGCCCTAGACTACTCTCTCATTGGAGATAATTTATACAAGCTTGGCAAAGATGGTTACCTTAGACTATGTGTCCATGAGAGCGAATATCTTAAAATCTTGGAAACTACTCACCAAGGTGTAGCAGGAGGACACTTTGGTCCATATTGGGTGATCAAGGCAATACTATTTGCAGGATTTTGGTGGCCCACCTTTCACATGGATGCACATACCTATGTGAAGAGGTGTGAGGTTTGTTAGCGAACTCAGTATCCTATATGCAAAGATGAGATGCCATTGAAACCTATGATGGGTGGACGTGCATTCTCTAAGTGGGGAATAGACTTTGTAGGTCCTATTAATCCCCGAGCCAAGGGTTCGCATGCTGAATATATCATTGTTGCCACTGATTATCTGACCAAATGGGTAGAAGTAAAAGCCACAACAAAGAATGATGCTCAAACGACAGCAAAGTTCTTATTTGAGAATGTGTTCACTAGATATGGATTGCCAATAGATTTAGTGAGTGATAGAGGCACACACTTCTTGAATGAAGTCATAGAAAACCTTCTCCAAGAATTCTTGGTGATACATAAGAAGTCTGCCCCCTATCATCCACAAGCTAATGGACATGCCGAGAGCACAAATAAGATTCTATGCAATATGTTGACAAACATGGTTAATAATAAACGCTCTGATTGGGACAAATAGCTACACCATGCTATTTGGGCATATAGAGTTGCCTATAAAATGGTACTCCAAGCCACACCCTTTCAGATGGTTTTCGGCCAAAATGCAGTGCTACCATTAGACTTTTTGATACCCACGTTGAAAGTAGCATGAGAGCATGACTAGACAGGCCATGAGCTATCCTCCAGAATCTTCGACCTTGAACAATTAGGCAAAACATGATTGAGGGCTGTAGCAGGAATTTATGCAGCCAAGAAGAGGCAAAAGGCATATTTTGATGCACATATGAAGGATAAGGGCTTGAGAGCGAGAGACCTAGTCCTAGTCTACACATTGAAGCAACATGCACGAAAATTAGAGAAAAGAGGCTATGGAGCAATGATAATCAATAGGATCTCCACTAGTGGTGTAGTACAATTAGCCACTCTAGAAGGTGATATCCTACCAAGTTACATAAGTGGATGTAGAGTCAAGTTATATCAACAACCCCTCACGGAGGAGATGTTAAATCGACTCAATACTGCAAAGAAACGTAAGGAAGAGGAAAAGAGAATTCGAGAAGAAGCACAGGCAGAAGCCTTAGAACGCATCCGACGAATGAAATTGAGGAGACAAGGTAGAGATCAGCCTATGCATGACACTCAAGAATCTCTAGGCTATGACATGGCCATGTGTGAGGCTTCAGGTGAACGTTCCCATAGGATAGTCGATCGACGACCTTTTGTGACCCTAGAAGTAGGACAATGAGGGAGTGCAAGGACCGTGCGAGCCTTAATTGACTCCGGAGCATCGACTAGTGCAGTTCGACTTTCTTACTATCAAGAATTGCAATTGAAGATCAATCCTATCGAGGCATATCTCATAGGATTGGGAGGTGTGGAAACCCCTTGCACGGGTGAGGTGGAACTTCCCCTCTACATTCAAGAGGTTCTAATGGCAGTCAAAGTGCTAGTATGTGAAGATCAGGATTTGACCGAGCCTCTTGTCTTGGGCCAAGACTGGATCTATGATCATGCAGTCAAACTCAACCTAAGAAGTGGACTTCTTCAGGCTTGGGTGGGCCAAAACCGCATCATGATTGAATTAGAAAATCAAGCACTTAGGCCACTGGAAGAGGCACCAAATCCTGGTCCCTCCAGGAACACACATGGAGATAACAATGTTATTCTTGTCCAAAGTTCTATGGTGCAGAAGATTTTCACTCTTGACAAAAGTGCAGAAGTCAAAGAGGATTTCCCTTCTTTTCCAAAGAGGATTCGAGGAAAGCAAGCAGGACAACATACTTCACAAAGAAGACCGATAATGAAGAAGCATGAGTTACGACCACTGCAATATAAAATACCTCTTGGCATGAAGCAGATCTGGGTATGCAAGGGTGAACAACCCTCAACTTTGGAGATAGGATCCCAAAGATGCATCAAACGCGCTACACCATCTAGGATCACAACGAAGGAATATCCGAGGAATCAATCTAGACAAACCATTTCTATCTGGGTTCCAACGTGGTCAATGAAGGCTATCCCAAATGCTAGACAGATATGGGTGCCCAAGACCTGCTTGCGATCTCAAATAGCTTCACCCCCATTCCCAAGATTGAATCAACACTCACAAACACCCGTGGCACAAATTCCAGGACAAACATCTACACTCCACACCACTACATCTTCGGTCACACCTAGGAATGTCGGGAAATGGGTACCCAAAAGGTCCCAAATCCAACACAATCCAGCCCACAAACCTTCACATGTCATCACCACTAAAAGCTACAATTCCACAATCAAAATTTGGAAACTTAAACCTCATACCAAACCGCCTGACCCAATTTTGTAAATCAGTCCCCTCTGATGTAGATGCATTCCGAAAACATTGCACATCCAAAGTATGCATTTAGGATGAACACTAACCTACTAACCAACATTCTCACACATCACAAGCACTCCACCCACTAACCCCTAACCACTTGAAATGTCATGTTAGTATTGTGGAGGGAACACCATAACATCCTATTTCCTATGCAATGCTAATGTGCCTCTCTTCTTCTAGCAGATAAGCATCCATAGCTACAAGCAGTCTCATGACAGAAGCAGCAGGTCCGAGCTCACAGGCATGAGTAAGTACTGTAGGGATTGATGTGGATAGTCTACCTATTGATGTGCCTCCAACTGAACGACCCATAGAGTTGCGACACCTCCAACAAATACCTATACCTGATCCTCCCACAGGAATAACAGAGAGGGTTCATGCCAATTCTCATTGGTTCAGTGGCATGCCAGGATCCTTAGGAGAGGCCAAGTATATATGGGAGTCCAAGTGTGAGCATGATAAGCAATGGGTCAGATTCCAATTCTTTTCCAAGGAGTTTGAGACTCTTCAAAACACACAAGATCTGCAGACCATATGGGAGCGTGCAGGGCTAGCCGAATACTTTGCAACACCTTTACCCAAACCAGATCTCCTACGATGTTACTACTTGGTCGCAACATTACACGCGCATGAAGAAAAAGATAAACCAGGATCATTTGTCATTCCTTCCTTGTTGGGCAACAATGAGTTGAAAAGGTTTGAACTCACTTTGGAATTGTTGAGCTCTACATTCAACATGCACAGCACGCATGTGCCCTATGAGAAGGATCCTCTGATTCCCCCTAACATGAAGAATTAGAAGCTACAAAAGTTGAAAGAGATGGCGGCACTCACGCCGAATGTGTCAATTCCTCTTCGCATGTGCATGCAACATTTTGCGTTTCCCGGTCAAGATCGGTTCACTCAACCCCACAAGAGGATTTGGTTTGCTCTTTACTTGGTAGAAACAGGTGCCTTACCAATTAAGCTTCCTGTATGGATTATGGAGCAGCTGTATGAAGCAAATAAAAGGGCACATAGGAAGCTAGTGGTGAATGGGTGTTGTGCAATCACGCGCATCATCTACAAGTGCTTAGCATATGATGTACCTATTGAACGTGCCTTAACTTGGTCGCAACTACAAATGTTCAAGAGACTCAAATCCACCACACATCAATCCAAGCGCATGAGGGGTTTGATACCTTGTGTTCAAACACGCGAAGTTCTAACGACCTCGGAAGTCTCGCCACGAAGGGATGGCACGGTGCCTCCATTTACCATTCGCATACCAAGATCTGGATCCGAAGGCACATCACAGGCTGCCCCCTCGGCTCCTCTGTTCCTCTTGAATTCAAATTTCTTGCGACTGGAGATGTTGAAGGGATGGACACCTTCGACTTCGAATCATTCTTGGAGAATACACAACTCTCTGATGTAGAGTTCTATTCAGATACAGAAGAACAGGGCACATCTTCCCAAAGAAGGAGGAAATCCAGAGAAGGCCGCCATGTACATTGGGATGAGGAGCAGCAGAGAACTTTGTCCCAACAACAAGAACACTCGGAAGCAGAAGAAGAAGAAACAGTTGAAGCCCTAGCTTATACAGCAGAACTCCGGAGGCTATATCAAATAATGGAACGAGTGCGGTCGCAACAGTTGCTCACCGAACAGAGTAGTAGGGTGCTCATGGCTCAGCTATTAGAAGAAGCTGGAGTGGACTCTGAATACAGCAAAGGCCTACTCCTGGTGGCAGAAACGTATGGGGTAGTGGAAGCAGTTCGATCAATGATTGAGAAGCCTCCTGTTCAATATGATCTGTAGAATTTCCAAACACGACCACAGTCAGGCTAAAACATCCAGATTCCCATTACGACGACGGAAGGGCCTATTATTACATCTAAACCCATTGAGACAACCTCCCAAGTAGCTGCAACTTCTAGCCAAGAACACTCAGTCACCCATGATGAATCAACCGAGCCACTACCACCCACACCCCCAGCATCACCTCCTAGAACAGAAGTCGTGGAGATAACCTGGACTACTCAACCCACCGAGCAAGCCTTCATCTTCCGCACTCCCACCTCCAATTCAACCTTGTTCTCCACCTGTGAAAACCCAATCTATGAAGCCACCACTATCACTACCCAATCCACCGAATCGCTCATGGAAACAGCTATAGGACAACCATCCCCCATGCCCTCAGCCATAGGCCATCCTGACTCTAGATCCATATTCTTTGGATTCCCTGCTACCACACCACCCTTCATGGCCTTTCCACCTCCATGAGCTCACCTCCCAAACCCCATCCCTCCAATTCTCCAACCCCTCCACGCCTTTCTTTCTAGAACACTTCAACCCAGGTCTCAACCATTTCCTTTATTTTCCTCATTTATTCACCACTCTCACACACACACCACCTACCATTCCAATATACATGGTAGACACCACACTTGCATCCACTCCAGAAAGTATGGACATTTCGCCACCCACAACACCTCCCCCTCCCCCCACACTTCCACCTTCTCCCATTCCCCCTCCACCAATTTCACCCACACACACATCTCCAATAGACACATCATTCACTCTTCCCATCCCCCAATCCCCTCCCCTTGCATCCTCCCTTGTACAAACCACACCATCATCCATAGGCAATGCATTGGACACCATGCTATCATGTATATGACAGTTAAGGATAGAGTACAATCAGCTCCAGCAACATAACGCACGACTGCAAGAGCACTCGGAGGTGTTACAACATCACCTTGCTACACTAGAAGAGGAGAATGCTCGCCTCCATACACAATTCCAAACTTTACAAGAGGCTCATAGCATATTGGAAGTACAGTTACAGAACACAGACCACGAAGGAATACAAGTGGTAGAAGGTCATCTACAGACATAGCTAGAACACAATTCAAAGCTTCAACGCAACATGGCCCTACTCAAGCGACACCTCATAGCCGTCATGAAGAGAATCGACACCTGCAAATGCAGAATCAGGAAAACCTAGAAGCAGCTATCGAAAGCACACTTGGGGCACCCATCAGTCCCTCAAAGTTTCAAGTTGTGACCCTTGACAATATCAAGATCATCTTGGAAGACTATGCTACTCTACTCGAAGCACATGACCAGTTATCAGAGGAACTGGGTCAACTGAAGCAGAAACAACAAAAAGACACAACGACTGCCCCTCAAACCACCTCCTCCGTGGCTCCACTTCTCACAGACTCAGAGGCTCTAAAAGATCTCCAGAAATAGGGCACAAAATTACAAGCACGCCTACTACAATATGAAAGACCACCTTCCCCACTAGAGGCTCCCACGGATGAAGAAACAGTACAAATTCCATTGGAACAAACGGTTGAAGAAGAATATGACCCACAACCCTTCCCAAGAGGTCAACAAATGGAAGAAGGTCAAGATACATTCGAAGCACCTCGACCCCCATGGCTACGACAAGTGGAGGAAATCGGGAGTTCACATGAAGAGCGAACAGTAGTCCAAAATCAGGCCATGAGAGTCATAGAAGACACTGTATTACAATCCAATTAATTCAAGAACCTATCATCTAGATGTTGAGCTGAGGAGATGTGCTCAGGTGATGCAGCAGCTGTGGTAATACCCCCCTTGGCTGAGTAGAAGGGCTGGAGGTGCAAGGAGCAGCCCACAGATAGACAGAGATGGAGAGAGAGAAATTCGAATTTGGAGAGAGGCAGCTTGTTTGGGGGCTTCACTAAAGAAAGAAGTGAGCCCTAAGTTTATTTGAGTTCACTTTTATAGGACCTAGCCAAGTTCACATTGAACTTGACCAAAAGAATAAATAATGAGAACATTAAGCCTTATAAAAGGCCTATACAAATGTGTACAAATAAGCGGGTCATTTAGGACCTTTACCCCAACAACCTCCCACTTAAAGGAATAAATGACGCCTTTAAGCTACGTGACTCCCACCATCTGTATACATAGCTCATGTTGTGCTTTAGACAAGCACTTAGTGAGAACATCTGCAGGATTCTGTGATGTATGAACCTTAACAAGTGTGATAAGGCCATCCTCAAGCACTTCTCGAATGAAGTGATATCGCACATCAATATGCTTAGTGCGTGCATGAAACATGGCATTCTTTGCCAAACATATGGCACTCTGGCTATCACAGCCAAGCATAGGTGCCTTGTTTGACAAGCCAAACTCACTGCATAATCGTGCCAGCCATATGGCTTCCTTGGAAGCCTCAGTGTCTGAAATGTATTCAGCCTCTGTAGTGGACAAAGCAACAATCTTTTGCAGCCTTGAGCACAATGAAACAACACCTCCTGCAAGAGTGACTATGTATCCACTTGTGGATTTACGTGTATCCACATCACCAGCCATGTTAGAGTCACAAAAGCCTTTCAGCTCCAATGGGTCTTTGCCATAGCAAATGCATTTATTTTTGGTCCCCTTTAAGTACCTCAAAATGGACTTTATTGCTTTCCAATGAGCTTTGCCTGGATTGGCCATAAATCGGCTCACAACTCCCACTGAATGGGCAATGTCCGGCCTAGTTGCAACCATAGCATACATAAGTGAGCCACAAGCTGAAGCATAAGGCACATTTTGCATGTCATTGATTGCTTCTTGTGTTTTGGGACAATCTTCCTTGGAAACTTTAACATATGGCTGCAATGGCACTCCAAGAGGCTTTGCATCAGCCATGTTAAATCTGTCCAGCACCTTTTCAATGTATTTTTCCTGCGACAAATACAATATGTGCTGGTCCATTTGTCTTCTAATCCTCACTCCAAGGACATGATCTGCTGCCCCAAGGTCTTTCATTGAGAAAGCAGATTTCAGCTGCTGTTTAAGAGCATCAATGGTGTCTCTTTTCTTACCAGCAATCAACATATCGTCAACATATAAGACAAGAATAATAGGGCTGCCATCTACATCAGTTTTCGTATACAAACAGTGATCAGCATGGCTTCTTTTATACCCTTGTTTGAGCATGAAAGCATCAAACTTCTTGTACCATTGTCTAGAAGCTTGTTTCAGCCCATACAAGCTTCTATTGAGCTTACATACCAAATGTTCCTTTCCAGGAATAACAAACCCCTCTGGCTGTTTCATGTAAAGCTCTTTATCAACATCACCATGCAAAAAGGCTGTATGTACATCCATTTGGTCTAATTCCAAATCAAGAGCAGCTACTATTGCAAATAACACTCGCAAAGTGGTCATCTTCACCACAGGAGAGAATACTTCTTGGAAATCTATGCCTTTGGTCTGGGCATATCCCTTTGCAACCAGCCTTGCTTTGTACTTGGGTTTTCCATCAACTGTTTTGATTTTATACACCCATTTGTTAGGAATGGCTTTCCTTTCTTTGGGTAATTCAACCAAATCCCAAGTATCATTAGCATGCAAAGCTTTAATCTCTTCCTGTATAGCAAGCTCCCATGCTGTGTTCACATGCCTTTGCCTCTTTGTATGTGAGAGGCTCACCTTCATCTGTCAACAAAATGTAATGCAATGAAGGATCAAATCTACTCACATTCCTTCTAAGACGAGTAGATCTTCTCACCCAATGATCCACATTGTCAGGCAACTTGCTGCTGTGTTCACATGCCTTTGCCTCTTTGTATGTGAGAGGCTCACCTTCATCTGTCAACAAAATGTAATGCAATGAAGGATCAAATCTACTCACATTCCTTCTAAGACGAGTAGATCTTCTCACCCAATGATCCACATTGTCAGGCAATGGGTCTACATCAAGTGGTATGATCAAATCATTATTATTATGCTGCTGTCCATTGTTTCCAGCACCATTTTCAGCATTATTATTCGGCTGCATATGCCCTTCAGGAGACTCATTTTGCTGTCCAACATCTTCTGGCTCAAAAACCACTGGATCGTCAACATTTTCAGTCCTTTGTGGTGCATCTTGAGGGTCAAAATTGGACCTAACAGGTGGCTGGTCATGCTGAAATCTTACCCTTTTATGGTTATCTTTTGAGGCACAATTGTTTTGAAGCAGCCTTGCCTCATTAAAAACAACATCCCGGCTGCGTACGACCTTCTTGAGCTGAGGTATCCAAATCCTGTAGCGCATTTTACCTTCTTCACCATATCCCATGAAGAGGCCTTTAATGGACTTAGCATCAAGCTTGTTTCTCAGCTCAGGCCTTATATGCACAAACGCCTCGCAGCCAAAGACACGTAAGTGATCATATGAAGTAGGTTTGCCAGACTAAACCTCTTTAGGGATGTCACCTTTTAAAGACATGTGAGGGGATCTATTGCACACATGTACTGCAGTTTTGAGTGCCTCTCCCCAAAATCCATGAGGGAGATTAGCTGTGGACAGCATGCATCTCACCCTCTCACAAAGTGTCCTATTGTAACGTTCAGCCACACCATTAGAAGAGGGGCTGTATGGAACAGTAAGCTCCCTCTTAATGCCCAAATTTTCACAAAATTTTTGAAATTCAGCACTTGTATACTCACCACCATTGTCCGTACGCAAGCATTTCAACTTTCTACCTGTTTGGGTGGTCACAAATGCATGAAAACGCTTAAACGCAGCAAATGCTTCATCCTTTGATTTAAGCAATTGAACCCAAATTTTTCTAGAAAAATCATAAACAAAGGAGATGAAATATAAAGCACCCCCCATAGATTTGGTGGGCATGCTACATACATCAGAATGAACAAGATCAAGTACACAAGACTTACAAGACACACCAGAATAAAAGGAACGTTTTACTTGCTTTCCATATTGACATTCATTACAAAAGTCAAGCTTTGTGCCTTTAGGATCAAGCTTCTTTAAGTTACAAAGCCTAGTGAGATCCTTTTGGCTCATATGGCCAAGTCTCTTATGCCACAACTCCAAATGGGAGTGAACTTCAGCCAAAGCAATGAACTTGCCTGATAAGGCCTTTCCATGCAAGCAATAGAGAGTTCCCTTCTTTGTGCCTTTCACAATCAGCCTTGAACCTTTAGTCATTTTCCATGATCCTTTCTCAAAGAGAATGCTATAACCATGCAAATCCATTTGACCCACAGAAAGCAAGCTCTTCTTGATCCCTGGTACATAACGCACATTATGCAAGACCAGCTCATTAGTGCCATTTGTAGCGAAATGCACTGTGCCAATACCCTCAATGGAACATGCATGATTGTTTCCAAGGTATACATGGCCATGGCTGCCTGTAATAAAAGTAGAAAAACACTCCTTGATAGGAGTCACATGGAATGAAGCACCAGAATCTACTATCCAAGTCTGGGCCAATGCATCATTGACGGTCAGCAAAGCATCTATGACATCACTCTTAGTGATTGACATGTCCTGTGCATGAACATTTAGAGAAGGATCAAATGCATGAGTGTCATCAGCTGAGAAAGTAGCGCATAAAATGTCCTCTGCATCTGACAGCTCCTCTATGACTACACTAGAAGCCACATTGGCCTTCTCCTTGTCCTTTTGGCTGTCCTGTGCATCAGTCTTGTCTTCTTTCTTGTCCTTCTTCTTATCTCCAGAATTCTTCTTCCTATCAAGCTCTGCTTTGTAATAGCGGCAATCGGGTTTCTTGTGACCTTTCCTGCCACACTGATAGCATGTCACATCATTGCTTTTGCCTTTGCTACTATTCCCCCTTTCCTTGCTTTTACTCTTATTCCTCTGCGCATAATTACTCTTCTTATCTGTCCTGCCTCTAACCATGTTGGTTGAGCTGCCTCCTTCTCCACCTGCTTTTCTCCTGATCTCTTGATTAAGAATAGAACCCCTAACACCATCAAAAGTCAAGTTGGGGTTATTGGACAATGAGACTACCAATGTCTCCCAAGAGTCAGGCAATGTCATAAGCAAGAAAATGGCTTTAAGCTTATCATCGAAAGGAGGCATTCCTGAGTCCTACAACTGTGACAAAGTACCTATAAACGATGACAAGTGTTCAACTGCACTCTTGGACTCATCAAGCTGCATGCCAACAAGCTTCCGCATCAGGTGTACTTGGTTAACAGGCGTAGTATTTTCATACGTCGCCTTGAGTTTTGCCCATAACTCAAAAGCAGTGGTCAAACCTTTGAGATCTACTAGAATCTCATCGGATACAGCCATCTTAATGTATATAATGGCCTTCTTGTTCAAAGTAAACTATGCATCTTCCGACATGTCCTCTGGTTTCTTTGCCTCCAATGCCCTGTCACAATCCTTCAAGAAGAGGATTCCCTGAATTCTCTCCTTCCATAAGTCAAAACCTGTTCCCTCAAACCGTCGAATCTCAAATAGATTCTTCACATCCGAGGAGGATGACGCCATAGTTGCACAATGAAACAACCTGCTGGAATTTTGGGCAAATGCACCAAAATCAAAGTGCAGGCTCCAAAAATGATGCACTACAGCTCCAAACGGTCACAGGAGCAATTTGGGACAAAAATGGGGTGATTCTGGGCACAAAACTGATCTTTGAATTTTCTGCACAGAGAATTTCAGAAACTCAATTTATGCTCAAAAACAACTAATTTTGTTGTTTATAACCTCAAAGAATGTACATAAGGCTAATACTCAGCCTTTAGATGCATGTAGGAGCAAAAGCCCCAATTTTTGCCACTGTTTTACAAGAAATTATGGAAAAATACTCCACAACTTCTCATACATAGGTCAATTTTGCTAAAACTATAGAAATTACAGCAAAATGTATCTCCCACTATGTGTGCTCAGCCAGTTGAGAGTGAGAAGACCTGCAAAAACTCAGAAATTTGCTGGAAAATCTGATATTTTGCTGAAAAACACCTGTTCTTGCTGGAAACTTTGAGATTTTGCTGAAAAACACCTGTTCTTCGCAATAAAATTGTTGATGTATAAAACACCACAAGAAATGAATTAATGTGACACTAGAACACCTCTATGGTCACCATTAACTCATTGCCACTCCAAACTTTGAGAAATGATAGCCTAAAGTGAGAACTTTGCTTCTACAGAAATTCCTAGTCATGGAAATGACATACCTTCCGTATTTTGCTAAGTTCTCCTAGCTCAAGTATTATTTCTCCATGAAACTTTATAGGCTGAAACTAGAAGAGTAGAACTTTCCAACAAGCTATCATATGCATCAAAGGGATCTCTAGAACTCAAGTTATGGCCTTCACAAGATGACCCTGTATGACCTTCCCAAACTAGAAATTTTGCCTGTTTTAGTATTCTTGGGTGTCTAAAAATAAAAAATTCGATGCCTAGCATCAAATTTCAGTCAAGGTCGATGCCAGGCATCGACTTTGAGCTTTTTTAGGCCCTTTTTCTGCACCAGAAATAGCTTCTTTTACACACACATGAAGAAGACCACTTGTATGCTAGAAGTCGATGCCGGGCATCCACTTTATGCTGAAACTCGATGCCAGGCATCGAGTTGCTCCACAAACTTTATGTTTTTAGAAAATTCAACAACAGGTAACACACAGAGAATGAAAACAATGACTTATCAGCCAAGATTCGATGCCAGGCATCGAATTGCTCAGAAAACTTGAACTTTTGAATTCATCACATAGTAGGCAAGCATGGAGATGATGGAGAGAGACTCATACACAGAACTTTACTCAGTTCTTTCTCATAGCTATGAAAACTCAGAAGTTTTACAGATGCTTTCTCACTCAGAGAAGCCCGACTATACACAGTCGTATAAAATGAACTCCTTCTTCTACTTCTTCTTTCTCTCTCTCGCTCTCCGCGTCAGTTGATACAAACTAACTTATATAGATTTTCGTATTCTCGTGATTTAAAAAAAAAAACTTCTAGAACTAAAGTGAACTAACTTTACAAATATGATACATTTGTGAATTTGTCCCTTCACATAGGCATGGGGTTTTCTTCCCAAGATTTGACCTTCAAATATATGTCCAATTAGTGATTGTTTCTCCAACAGCTCCCCCTCAATCACTAATTGACATTCCCTGTTTCTTCATATCATCTTCTTTTCTTTTACTCCTGCCATGCTTTTGAATCTGCTGGTCTTCACACCATCCAAGCTCTTTGTCATTATGTCTGCTAATTGATCTTTGGTAGAAATGTACTCCACTTCAATCTCCTTCTCCATTACCTTCTCTCTAAGAAAATGATACTGTATCTCTATGTGCTTTGTCCTTGCATGAAAAACTGGATTTGCTGCAAGATAAAGTGAACTCATATTATCTCCATGTATTGTAGGTGTACCTTGATCAATGCCCAAGCTTTTGAACAATGTCTGCATCCATATGACCTCCTTAGCTGCTTCCACAAGTCCTTTGTACTTAGCTTCAGTTGATGATAATGCTACTGTATGTTGTTTCTTTGAACACCAACTTACAAGCTTATCACCAATGTATATCATGTAACCATGAGTTGATCTTCTGTCATCCTGATTACCTGCCCAGTCTGAGTCACTGTAGGCTTTCAACTTCAAATCTGATGTAAAAGGATAATATAATCCTTCCTTTATAGTTCCTTTGATATATCTGAGAACTCTTTGACCTGCAATCCAATGTGGGTCCTTTGGACAATGCATGAATTGTGACAAGACTCCCACTGCATAACTAAGATCAGGTCTTGTTAGTGTAGCATAAATCAAACTACCCACAAGAGATTGATACTTCCTCATATCTTTGTAGTTTGCACCATCATATTTACTGAGCTTGTGATTAACTTCAAGTGGAGTTGAAGCTTCTCTGCAATTTTCCATATCAAACTTCTTCAACAAGTTCAGAAGATACCTTTCTTGTGACACGTATATGCCATGATATGTATAAGTAACTTCCATTCCAAGAAAGTATGATAACTTTCCTAGGTCACTGATCTTGAATTCTTTTTCAAGTAATCTCTTTACCTCCTTGATTCCTTCATCTGAAGTACCTGTGATTATAATGTCATCTACATAAATACAAATGTAGATTGTACCTTCCTCTGTTCTTTTGATAAGTAGACTTGAATCTGCTTTTGAACTTTGATATCCAAGATCATTGAGATACTTCTCCAGTCTATAGTTCCAAGCTCTTGGAGCTTGCTTCAATCCATACAATGCTCTTCTCAACGTGCAAACAAAATTTGGATACCTGGAATCTATAAATCCTTGAGGTTGTTCCATGTATACCTCATCTGATATGTATACATTCAAGAATGCATTCTTTATATCCAATTGACTTAGAGTCCATTCTTTTGAAGCTGCAATAGCAATGATTGTCCTTATAGTTGACATCTTAGCTACAGGACTGAATGTCTCATCATAATCTATGCCATAGGTCTGGGCATAGCCTTTCACCACCAGTCTAGCTTTGTATCTAGCTATACTTCCATCTGCAAGCTTCTTCACTTTATAGACCCATTTATTTCCAATTACTTTCTTACCATTTGGTTTAGGAACAAGTTCCCATGTCTTGTTCTCCTCCAGTGCATTGAACTCTTCCTTCATCGCTTCTTCCCATTGCTTCTTACCTTTAGCTTCATCATGTTAGTATATGATCAATGTCTACCCCTCATGATTGTATGCACATTTTGTAAGGCCCCCTTTATGAGGAGAAGCCAAGCATGCATTACCCAATTGATGGGAATCCCAACTTGAATGTTGGATGAAGGTCATATTGGACCATGTAAGATATTATAAGGAAAGGGAGTTATCAGGGTCCCCAATTGTGGGGTCCGGGGCAGCGGTGAGCAGCCCCGGCTGGGGGGTCCAAGGGGGCCAGCGGGCCCCCTGGCTGGGGGGTCCCAGGGGGCCAGCGGGCCCCCTGGTGGGGGTCCGGGGGCAGCGCCCCTGGCGCGACGGTAAAGGGAATATTCCATGGAATATTCCCTGTCGGAGTCAGAAATCATTTATATTTGTTAGGTCGGTTCAACCAGTCTAAGCCGTGTATGGCAATTACGCGGGCGGTGGCCGCCCATGCTCTACCGCCCATGTATAGTCGTCCATGGCAGGCCACCCATGATCCTATATATACATGACTTCTGCACTACCTAAGACACTGAGTTGAGCCAGCATACCTCTACCTTGTATCTCCCTATCTAGAGTTGTCTAGATCACCATTTAAGCTCTACCTTGAGAGCGCACGGGTGGACAACGCCATCATCTTTGTACTTGCTGCTAGTAGAAAATTGTTGAGATTCTCCTATATCTGTTATCTTCTCTGTTATTGCTCCTGTGTTATATTGCGTAACTATTGTCTTACATGGTATCAGAGCTGTAAGGTTCGAATAGCTTGAGAAGTATCATTATTTTAGCCTACTAGCAGACTAGAATATCAGTAGATTATTCGAGTGATTACATGATGGCTTCATCATCGAACAGTAGTCTTGGTGCTTCAGCTAATGTTAATGCTGCACCTATTCGAATTCGTCCACCTGCATTCACTGAAGGGAAGCTGGATGGAACCAACTATACACTCTGGAAGTTCAAAATTTCTGCAATTTTGGACTCCTATGAATTACTTGACACTGTCATGGGACCGATGGGATTGGATCCAGAGCCTATACCAGTTGAAGATCCAGCAAATTCAAGATTGATGATTCAGCCAGATCCAGATCTTCTACGAGCTTGGAAGAGGCGGAATGCTGATGCATTATGTGCGATTGTCACTAGTGTAAGTGATTCTGTGCTTACTTTAGTTCAACATACTACTAAAGCACATGAGGCTTGGGGCATATTGGCTCGACAATATGAGACCAAGAACCACACTAGGATACAGAATTTAGAAAATCAGTTGGCAAATGAAAAACATTCTGATTCTGAAAAGGCTGAAGATTTTATCAAACGGATAAAGCATCTTCAAGATCAATTGGCTGCAGTTGGTGTTGTTATAACACCAGAAGAGCTGGCTCGAAGATCTGTACGTGTTCTTCCAGCAAAGTATGATGGATTAGTAACAGCCCTTAACACTCAGGTAAGGCCAACTCCTCTTACATTTGAAGAGTTTTGTGCCATGCTTTTAGAAGAAGAGATGCGGCTGAAGAATCGGCAAAGTACAACTGATGCTGCATTCTCAGCAAATGCAAAAGGTAAAGGCTCTTCAGAGGGATCAAAGAAGAAGCCAAAGAAGAAAAAGTTCACAGGAAGTTGCTTCTATTGTGAAAAGAAAGGCCATGCCATCAAGGATTGCAGAAAGAAGCAAGCTGATGAACGGAATGGGACTGTAAAATCATCATGGAAGAACAAAGAGTCTGCAAACAACACAGAGCTGGAAGTTTGGGTAGCTATTGAAGAGGTATGTTCATCTGCTCAAGCTCGTGTTGATGAGCCATGGATTTTAGATAGTGGAGCTTCTCGCCATATGACTAGTAAAAAGGATTGGTATAGTTCCCTAGTGCCTCTGCGGGAATCCATCAATGTAGTGGTGGGAAATGACTCCAAGTGTCCAGCTGAAGGAACTGGAACCATCTCTTTTATCACTTCTCCAGGTGTTGAGAAAAAGTTATCCGATGTTCTCTATGTACCTACACTCAAAAGAAATTTGTTGTCAGTTTCTGCAATAACAGATCGTGGACTCGAAGTTCACTTCAATAAGAGTGGTGCGGAAATCATGGATTCATCAGGTAATGTTGTAGGTAAAGGCATACGACGGGATAACTTGTATGAGTTAAGTGCTTTAACTGCTACAGAAGATAAAGATGTAAGCAGGTTATGGCATCGACGATTTGGGCATCTCGGATTTGCAGTTTTGAAGGAGATGCAACGAACAGGGATGGTTGCTCATATGCCTGCATTTTCAGAGTTGCAGGAACCTTGTGAAGCTTGTATGATGGGCAAGCAACAACGAAAGGCATTTCCAAGAGAGACCAGCAATCGATCTCAAGCTCCTCTAGAGTTGGTACATGCTGATCTCTGTGGTAAAATGTCTACACCTGCTTTAGGAGGATCTTTCTACTTCTTGCTGTTAGTCGACGATTATAGTAGAAAGATGTGGGTTTATTTCATTCGAGAGAAGGCTGATGCTTTTGAAAAATTTAAAACGTGGCATAAGTATGTAGAAAATGAATCAGGAAGGAAATTGAAGAAATTTAGAACAGATAGAGGAGGTGAATTCTTGTCAACAGAATTCAACAATTACTGTAAGGAGCATGGTGTGAAAAGGCAACTTACCACAGCTCATACACCCCAACAAAATGGCGTTGTTGAGCGCAGGAACAGGACAGTAGTTGAAATGGCTCGTTGTATGTTGAAGGCTCAAGACATGCCTGATTCATTCTGGCCAGAAGCAGTCAATACAGCAGTCTACATCCTCAATCGAAGCTACACAAAAGCACTGAAGGGGATGACTCCTCAAGAAGCATATTCTGGTAAAAAGCCTTCAGTTTTGCATTTCAGAATTTTTGGTTGTTTCTGTTATGCACATATTCCTGATTCAACAAGATCAAAGTTGGATTCAAAAAGCAAAAAGTGTGTCTTCCTAGGATATAGTGAAGAGTCTAAAGCATACAGGTTATGGGATCCTGAGGCAAGGAAGATTTTTGTCAGCCGAGATGTGGTGTTTGATGAACGACCACACTTAGTAGAAGATAAAGGTAAATCTACTATCTCATCAAGCGGAGAAATATCTCACCTTGTGCCTATCAAAAGACAGGTTAAAGTTGAGGAGGAGGAAACATCTGATGGAGAAATTTCCTCAATAAAAAGCCAACCAGTTGTAGCTGCACAGCGTAAGCCACTACCGAAGTGGGCACAACAGCTCTTTGATGATCTTAATCCACATGTAGATGTACCAGAATCATCATCGGATGGATTACGAAGATCAAAGAGAATAGAGGAGCAAAGAAGAGCCTCAGAACACATTGTTAACATGGCTCTAATGGCAGATATCATGGGTTCGATAAAGGAACCTACCACCATTGAAGAAGCCATTGATGATCCAGATTGGAGAGCAGCAATGCAGTCTGAGTATGATAGTATACTCAAAAATGATACATGGGATCTAGTCGACTTGCCGCCAAAGAAGAAGGTAATAGGTACTAAATGGATTTGGAAAGCTAAGTATAAAGCTGATGGAACATTAGAAAAGTATAAGGCACGATTAGTTGCACAGGGTTTTTCATAGATTGAAGGATTTGATGTTCAAGAAACTTTTGCACCAACAGCACGCATGACAACTATTTGGACGGTACTTGCAGTAGCTGCAGAAAAGTCTTGGCCTATTTTCCAGATGGATGTCAAATCTGCATTTTTGAATGGTCACCTCAAGGAGGAGGTATATGTATCTCAACCACCAGGTTTTGAGGTGCCCAATTCAGAAAATAAAGTTTGCAGGTTGAAGAAAGCTTTGTATGGACTTAAACAAGCTCCACGGGCTTGGTACCAACGAATAGATCATTTTTTCAAAAATATGGGTTTTGAAAGAAGTACTTCTGATGCTAGCTTGTATGTAACGAAAAGGGATAGCAAGCTAGTTGTTGTCATTGTATATGTAGATGATTTGATCATTACAGGAGATCATCAGGAACTCATCAATCAAACTCGGATCAGCTTGGGAACTGAGTTTGAAATGACAAACTTAGGTCTACTCCATTTTTGTCTGGGAATTGAAGTATGGCAAAGGAAGGATGGCATTTTCATCTCACAACAAAAATATTCCAAAGAAATTCTCAAGGCATTTGGAATGATGGACTGCAAACCAACTAGCACACCTATGGAGGTAAATCATAAGCTATCTATGGATGATAACATGCCTGATGTAGATGCTAAGAAGTATAGGAAGCTCGTTGGAAGTCTTATTTTTCTGTGCAACACTAGACCAGACATTTGCTATGCTGTTGGAGTGTTAAGCAGGTTTTCCAACAAACCTAAGGAGACTCACTGGAATGCTGGAATGCGAATTCTAAGGTACATTGCAGGAACCTTGGATTTTGGTATTTTGTATACCACAGGTGATACACTCCAAGGATATTGTGATTCAGATTGGGCTGGAGATTGTGATTCTAGAAAATCAGTTTCTGGATATTGTTTCTCACTTGGTTCAGGAA
Organism: Ceratopteris richardii; assembly: GCA_020310875.1. Classification (NCBI taxonomy): domain Eukaryota; kingdom Viridiplantae; phylum Streptophyta; class Polypodiopsida; order Polypodiales; family Pteridaceae; genus Ceratopteris; species Ceratopteris richardii. Next base: position 132,487,398 of record CM035441.1, on the reverse strand, counting down.
TATTTTCTTGGGTAAGTAGGAAGCAACCAACTCTCGCACTCTCCTCCACTGAAGCAGAGTACAAAGCAGCTTGTTTTGCTTCTTGTGAGGCAGTCTGGTTAAGGAGAATTCTTGTAGATCTTGGCTTTCCATCAAATATGCCAACTGTACTCAAGTGTGATAATCAAAGTTGTATGGCTATTGCAAAGAACCCAGTATTTCATGCTCGCACCAAGCACATAGAAGTACAGTACCATTACATTCGTGAGCTAATTGAAGATGAAATTGTGGAGCTAGAATATTGCCCAACAGAGGCAAATTGTGCTGACATATTCACTAAAGCACTTGGAAGAGAGCAGCTCAACAAGCATCTTCAACAGATGGGCATAGGACCGAGACCTACTTGATTTATCATCGGTAAACATTGAGGGGGGGTGTTAGTATATGATCAATGTCTACCCCTCATGATTGTATGCACATTTTGTAAGGCCCCCTTTATGAGGAGAAGCCAAGCATGCATTACCCAATTGATGGGAATCCCAACTTGAATGTTGGATGAAGGTCATATTGGACCATGTAAGATATTATAAGGAAAGGGAGTTATCAGGGTCCCCAATTGTGGGGTCCGGGGCAGCGGTGAGCAGCCCCGGCTGGGGGGTCCCAGGGGGCCAGCGGGCCCCCTGGTGGGGGTCAGGGGGCAGCGCCCCCGGCGCGACGGTAAAGGGAATATTCCATGGAATATTCCCTGTCGGAGTCAGAAATCATTTATATTTGTTAGGTCGGTTCAACCAGTCTAAGCCGTGTATGGCAATTACGCGGGCGGTGGCCGCCCATGCTCTACCGCCCATGTATAGTCGTCCATGGCAGGCCACCCATGATCCTATATATACATGACTTCTGCACTACCTAAGACACTGAGTTGAGCCAACATACCTCTACCTTGTATCTCCCTATCTAGAGTTGTCTAGATCACCATTTAAGCTCTACCTTGAGAGCGCACGGGTGGACAACGCCATCATCTTTGTACTTGCTGCTAGTAGAAAATTGTTGAGATTCTCCTATATCTGTTATCTTCTCTGTTATTGCTCCTGTGTTATATTGCGTAACTATTGTCTTACACATCATAGTTCTGAGGTTCTTCATCATCTTTGACCATATATGCATAGTTCTTCTGAGTTATGTAAGAAGTATCATAAGAATACCTTTCTGGTTGTCTTCTAGTCCTGCTTGACCTTCTTGGTTCACATTCTTCATATGTGTCTGGATACACCTCTTCATCAAATATAGGAGCTTCTTCATTTCTTCTTGTTAATCCACTTGTGGATGTACTTGCTTGCATATAGTCTTCATCTCTATTTGCCTGCACAATTGATTTTCCTTTCTCACATCTTCTTACCTCTTCTTCAAATTCTTCAGCTGTGTGACTTTGATCTGCATACCAACTTTTTTGTTCATCAAATGTAACATCTCTAGAAACAAGAAATTGTTTTGTTAAAGGATTCCACAACCTGTAACCCATCTGCTTTTCATCATAACCAATGAACACATATTTTTCTGCCTTTGGTTCAAGTTTATGCCTAAGCTGTGATGGCACATAAGCATATGCAATTGATCCAAACACTCTATGTTGAATAGTGTATTCAATGCTTCCAGTGATCCTCCTACTTTTGGGAGTCAGTGCTCAGGCACGTAGTTCGAGGTCCCTCTCAGACACGCGCGAACACGGAGAGATTCGATTATGATCGCCGCCCAGCCGCGTACCCCCTTCTTGAGTTAATACTCCTTAATTGGAGTGAGTACTGTGGCATCTCACATGAGTGCCACATGGCACTCATGTGTGTGCCCTTCTAATGGAGCCCAAGAGATGGTTCACACCATCTTTTCTATATGGATTCCCTTCATAACATTTCCTTCCCCTTAACTCCATTTTTGTCCTCAAAAATGGTATTGGAAGGTCTAGAAATCAAGAGGGTGGTACTCCCACTATATCCCCATGTATAGAAATACATGGTCCTGTCTCCGTGTTGTTTCCCCATATCCTTCCCCTTAAGAAAACTCTTGGGAAGGTAAACTGAAACTGGGAAACCGTGTCTGTAGGGTGCTAACCCGCTCCCATGTGGCACTATCTTCTGAACTATCTTTCCACTTTACTAGACACTCTTTATACAAGTGACTCCTCGTCCGTTTCTCTCGAGTGCGTAGTATGCTCTCTGGCTCATGTGGAATAGATTGAACAGAAATAGGCTCTACTGCCTCACTATCTGGAATGAGGTTGTCAGATTCACCCAGCCTTTTCTTAAGCCGGCTAACATGAAAAACTGGATGAATTTGACTATTCTCTGGAAGTTGGAGTTGGTAAGCCATCTTTCCTATTCTCTTAAGTATTTGGAAAGGTCCACAATACCTAGGAGATAATTTTGGACAAGGTCCCGTCTTCATGGTTTCAGACCTAGATGGAACTCTAAGATAAACTTGCTCTCCTACCTCAAAGTTGATATCTCTTCTTTGAGGGTCAGCATAGGCTCTAGCCCTATCCTGAGCTTTCCTAATGCTGTCCTTAGCAAGTCTAAGCATATCATTCATTTCTTCCAAGAAGTCCTTTGCAGCTTGAACTTTTTCATTCTGCAAGCCAACTGCATAAGGAGCCCTTGGCTGAAACCCATACATAAGCATAAATGGACTATGCCCAGTGGAAGAGTGCTTGGCACCGTTATATGCAAACTCTACTATAGGTAAGTACTCTTCCCAATTAGTTTGCCTTTCATTCACATATGCTCAAAGCATATCCTCTAGGATTTGGTTAACCCTTTCTGTTTGCCCATCCGACTGTGGATGCTCGGCCGTACTCATGCTAAGCTTTGTATCCAACCTTTTGAAGACCGCTCTCCAAAAGTGGCTAGTAAACTTCCTATCCCGATCAGAAACTATGTCTAAAGGAAGACCATATAACCGGTATAGGTTCTCTACAAAGAGTCTAGCCAACTCAGGTGTCTTCACTGTAGTATGTGTTGGAATAAACCTAGCCATTTTGGTTAACCTATCCACAATTACCCAGACCGAGTCGTGCCCTCTCTGTGTCTTAGGTAATCCGACTATAAAGTCCATGGAGATACTCTCCCACTTCCCATTAGGAATATCCAATGGGTGGAGTAGTCCTCCAATCCTCAACCTCTCAGCTTTGTTGACCTGGCATTTATTGCACTTAAGCACATATTCTAGGACGTCCTTATGAAGTCCAGACCAATAAAACTGCCTCTTAACAAGATCATAAGTCTTGTTAACTCCTGGGTGTCCCGCACTAGGTGTGTCATGACACTCATATAAAATATGCCGTCTCATCTCAATATCTCTAGGGACACACACCTTACCTTTATATAACAGATATCCATCATGGACACTGTAATTCTTCCACTTGAATCCTTCTTGAGTACCCGTCGATACTCCATCCTCATTGGAAACCCGTATATCACGATCCCCATTCTCTATGGCTTCCCAAATCTCGGAATATGTAGGATCAAGCCTACATTTCCCTCTAATAGACTCAAGTAGCTCACTAGTGATCTGAGTAAAACTCAGTCCATTGAGCATAGGCATGCGGCTAAGTGAATCAGCCACTACATTAAACTTTCCCTTCGTATACCTGAGCTCATAATCAAACTCTTGAAGGGTCTCTGCCCATCGGGCCTTCCGACCTTTAAGGTCTGTTTGATTAGAGAGCCACTTAATGCTCTCTTGATCAAACACTATCGTAACTTTGGCACCATATAAATAATGACGCCACTTCTTCAAAGCATGGACTATTGCATACAACTCCTTCTCATAGACGGAGTAATTCTTTTGAGCCGGTTCTAGTTTCTTGCTCTCAAAAGCTAATGGTTGACCATCCTGAACTAAAACCGCTCCTATAGCAAAATCACTCGCGTCAGTCTCAACCACAAATGGTTTATTCGGATCTGCTATATGTAAAAGTGGAGCTGTAGCAATTGCTACCTTCAACTTTTCCATACTTTGCTTCTGTTCGTCTCCCCAGTGAAAGGCTTTCCCTTTCCCTTTAAGCTGTTCCGTCATCAGGACAGCAATTTTGGCATAGTTCTTAATGAATCTTCGATAGAAACCTGATAAACCTAGGAAGATCTGCAGCTCCTCCAGGTTCCGTGGATGTGGCCATTCCATAATAGCCCTTACTTTTTCAAGATCCATCTGGATTCCATCTTGGGAGACTATATGCCCAAGGTACCTAACCTCTGTCTTGAAAAATTCACACTTTGACTCCTTAGCAAAGAGCGAATTTTCCCTTAGCACTTGAAATACTTTTCTCAAGTGTTCCAAGTGCTCCTGTTCTGATGCACTATAGATCAGAATGTCATCTAAAAAATCTACTACAAAGTGTCCTAGATAAGGCCGTAAAACACTATTCATGAGTTTCATGAAAGTGGCAGGAGCATTGGTGAGACCAAAAGGCATCACCAAAAACTCATAGTGCCCATATCTAGTCCTAAATGCAGTCTTAGGGACATCTTCTGCCCTAATCCTGATCTGATGATATCCTGATCTAAGGTCAAGCTTGGTAAAATACCGAGCTTTATGTAACTGATCAAATAGATCTTCCAACCTAGGCATTGGAAATCTATTTTTGATAGTTACCTTATTAAGTGCTCTATAATCTATACATAGTCTCATAGAGCCATCTTTCTTTTTAACTAGGAGCATTGGCGATGCCCATGGTGAGTTACTAGGTTTGATGAAGCCTTTATCTAAATAATCCTGCAATTGCTTCTCAACCTCCTCATGCTGAGAAACACTAAGCCTATAAGGTGGTCTACAAATAGGGTTAGTGTTAGTAACAACCTCTATGGCATGGTCAATGTCCCCTCTCTCAGGTGGTAGCCCTTTAGGTAAGTCAGTGGGAAAAACATCTCTGAATTCAAACATAAGATCCTTAAAACTTTTAACTACACACTCTTGCAAAAAAGAATAGTAGAAAGTCCTGTTCATATTTACATTCAAAGCATGAAAATATACATAAGATGAGTTGTCTATACAATGCTCCATATCATGACTATACAATAAAAACATATCCTGTACATGCTGCGAACAACAGAGACTATACAACTCTAATGATGAGATGAGAGGTGCACTAGGTACATCTCTCTCTCCCTGAATATAAACTTTACTTCCATTCTTTTCAAACTCGAGTGTGTTATTTTGATAGCTGCGTTTAAGTGTATCTCCCAACTCCCATAGCCACTCTCTTCCTAAGACTAGATCTGTCCTCTCCATATTCATAATTTGGAAGTCCATATGATCTGTATAATCCTGCATCTTGACTTCCAAATTGGATACCATAGTATCCCATATTCTTTTATCTTGCCCTTGCATCATAGATACAATGTATTTATGTGCACTAGGCTGTTGGGGAATCTTCAATTTCTTGACCAAAGCATAGTTTATAAAATTATGAGTGGCAGAGTCATCTATCATGACTCGCACCCTGGTCCCGTATACACTACCATGTAGCTTGACCAAGTCATGTGGTCCAAACTGCGGTGACCATAATGACTGAGTCAAACAACACGTGTGTTCTATATCCTCGTGCATCACCTCCACTCCCTTGCAGCTAGAGCTGCCATGAATGGGAAGGGTTTGCACTAGGTGGACCGCCTTTTTGCCCCTTTCAGGAGCCGTACTAGACTCTGGTCCTTTCTTCTTTTCTTCCCCCTTCTTGAGTGGACAGTTCCACTGTGAATGGCTAGGGGATAGGCACCTAAAACACAGGTTCTCTCTTTTGGCCTTCTCAAACTGGTCTGTGGGTAGCTTAGGCCCTTGTGATCTTTGTTTTTTAATAAAAACCTTCTTTTTCCCAAAAGGCAACTTTTTCTTAAATTTAGTGGTGCTAAGAGGTTTAAGGGGCTGATCCGTCTCCATAGGAGTATACTGAGGACGGTTATGGTCCTCATATATCTGTGCATATTTGATCGCCTCCTCAAACGTCTTAGGCGCATTCCTCCTGACTTCCCTCTTTATGGCTTTATCCAAGCCCCTAACAAACCCTCTGGTCTTCTGAAAATCATCTAGACCCTTAAGCTTCAAAGTGATCTCTCTATAGTGGGATAGATAGACTGAAAGAGGCCTGCCTCTTTGAGTAATCCTATCCCACTCATCCCAATTCCTCTCCTCTTCATTTTCAGGAAGAAACTCTTTTAGGAAAAGAGTTTCAAACTGAGTCCAGTCACTAGGGATAGAGTTCGCCTCCTTAAGACTCATCCACCACTTATAAGCACGTGGGCCGAGGGAAAGACTCGCCTCTAGCACACGATACTCAGGTGGGGTGCCCTTCAATTGATGCAAATCTTGCCACTTTTGTAAAAAAGTGTAGATTGCATCCTTATTCCTGTCTCGGTCATCCCCCGTTAAGGTTGGTGGTTTCAAGTCTTTCAGGAGGGGAGCTTCCCTAGAGCTCTCTCCTTTATACTTACTAGGAAGAGAAGTCTCTTTCCTAGTAATCTCTAGAGGAATGGTAGGAGTCTCTCTTTCCTTCCTAGCTAGGAAAGAGGTGACACTAGTCTCAAGAGAGATCATTTGAGACTTAAGTTGTTGCATAAGAGATGTAATGCTACCCAAATCTTTCTCTAACTTAAGGGTTTGTTCTTTCAAATCAATGAATTGGTCATGAGTGACAAATTCATCTATAAGCTCTTCATAAGTATACTCTTGCTGTGAAGGCTCTTTTTCTTCTATATTCTCTTCTATTTCTTGTTCTAACTCTACTTCTTCCATCCTAGCATCCTGATCCTCTAGTTGCTCTCTAGGTGGAGAAGTGGTCTCAACTACTTGTTTGCCTTTATTTTCCATGTTTAAGTACCCTTCCCCCGTTTGCTAACTAGAGAGTATGAAAATGAATGGAAGTAGAGTTAAAATATGCAAGAAGAAGAGAGATATAACACAAGAGCACTTCCCTGATACAAAGTAGAGTTGCGGAAGCTAAATCCAGGTGGTCCTTGATGCTTCAAGCCGCTGATTTTGATTCCTCGCCAGTCCCAAAAGAAAATTGGAAATGTCCGCTTGGTCCGGGGAGGTTCTAGACACCATAAACCATCCAAAATAACACCAAAAGTGCGTAGGAAAAGCCTCAAACGAGCAAACTGAATGCAACTGAACAATTTCAGAAATTTTCCAATCCTCGCCAGTCCACAAAGTGTTGCCCAGCACCTGCACTTCAAAAATTTGAGACAATCCCAAGTGAAAAAATTGGATTTGGAGTCCGAATGAAGAAAAACTAGGCCCGGGAGTGGCCGCCTAGTTCCTGCTGAAGCGCTGCAGAGAGATTTTGGTAGGGCAAATCTCTTCCAAATCCAACACCGATGGTCTCTGAGCGAAGCTTGAAAGCGTAGCTTCGAAACGTGACCAAGATTTTGAGAATCCGATATGGTATGAAGAAGATATGCTCCGGAGAAATGGGGTATGTCACCGGTGGGAAGTGAAAAACTTCATCTTCATGAATAGATAGGTTTGGAAAGCTCAAAACTGAGGAATGAAAGCTTCTTTCACCAAACCAACACCCCCATCCCATAACCACAACCCATAATACATATATCTCTCATGATTCTTACAAAATCTTGATGTAGATCATAGATTTGTAGCTCCAAAGTTTAGGAAAAAACTCGAAATTTTCCCAATACAAGCTTTACCTAATGGCCTTTTCGAAAAAAATTGAGAGTTGATGTCGATGGAGCTTCATATCCCATATGCAGGCAGAAATTGTGGTGAGCTCTTGTATAAGAGGAAGACTTCATTCGATGCACTCTCCAACTAGAGAGGAGGGGAGGAAGAGGAGCTCCGTCGGCTGCTCTCTGGCCGCCCGTCGGCTGCTCTCTGGCCGCCTGTCGCCTGGGATGCTTCGGTATGTGTGTCTTCGTGGCGCGTCCGTCGCCTGCTCCCTGGCTCGGATACCAATGTTGAATAGTGTATTCAATGCTTCCAGTGATCCTCCTACTTTTGGGAGTCACTCCTCAGGCACGTAGTTCGAGGTCCCTCTCAGACACGCGCGAACACGGAGAGATTCGATTATGATCGCCGCCCAGCCGCGTACCCCCTTCTTGAGTTAATACTCCTTAATTGGAGTGAGTACTGTGGCATCTCACATGAGTGCCACATGGCACTCATGTGTGTGCCCTTCTAATGGAGCCCAAGAGATGGTTCACACCATCTTTTCTATATGGATTCCCTTCATAACACTCTACAATGATCTAGTGTTGGTTTCTTACCCCACCAAGCTTCATATGGAGTCATTCCATTTAGAGCTGCACATGGTAATCTATTCACAAGATATGTAGCTGTATTTACAGCCTCAGCCCAAAGATAATTTGGACAATTCTATTCCTTCAGCATAGCTCTAGCAAACTCAACCAAAGTCCTGTTCCTTCTTTCTGCTACACCATTTTGTTGTGGTGTATACCTACAAGTTATTTCTCTCTTAATACCTTCATTCCAAAGATAATCATTGAACTCTTGGGAGAAGTATTCTCCCCCTCCATCAGACCTCAGTCTTTTAAGCTTTTGACCTGTTACTCTCTCTGCATATGCATGAAAATGCTTGAAAGCTCCAAACACTTCTGATCTTTCCTTCAAAACATATAATGTTATCCATCTTGTAGCATCATCAATGAAAAGAACATAATACCTTGAGCCACTGATAGATCCTTCTTTTGTTGGTCCCCATACATCTGTATGAATGAGCTCAAGTACTCCATCATGTTTGAATCCTTTCTTTTGAAATGGTAACCTGTGTGCTTTACCCATTTGACATGCTTCACATTTATAAACCATATGTTGACTTTGCACATTTGGTAATCCTAGTACAGACTGATTAGCAACCATAGCTTTAATTCCTCTTTCATTGAAATGACCTAATCTCTTATGCCAGAGATCAAGTTCTGTAATCACTCCTTCACCATGTGTGAGCAAAGCTTGACCAATGTTCCCTTGTACTCTTAAAGTAAAGAGTCTACCTTCTTTCTTACCAGAGACAATCTGATTATATCCATTCTCTGGATCTTCAACAAATACTCCTTCATTTGTAAACCTGACTTGAAAACCTTTTTCAACTATCTGTCCCACACTAATCAAGTTTTTAGGTATTGTAGGAACATACAAAACATTGGTTAGCAAATCTGCTCCACTCTTGCATTTCACTTTTCCAATTGAATGTACACTATGTCTTGTATTATCACCTGTTTGAACTATATGACTAGAAATGCCTTTTTGCAATTCTGACATCAATTCTATGTTTCCTGACAAATGATTAGAACATCCAGAGTCAATGTAAAATACCTTTAGATCTTCTTTATCTGATGTGCTGATTGAATTCATCATCAATGATGTATGACTTTCATTCTGTGTGTCATTTGCATAGTTGTAGTAGGTGGTGTTGTAGGATTGATTCTGTCCCCAACTTCTTCCTCCACCTCTACCATAGCCTCCTCTTTGACTTTGTCTACCTCTTTGAAAATTACTTTGATATCTTCCACCTCGACCTCTGCTATTGTTGTTTTGATTCTGGTTTGATCCTTGTTGGTTGTGCCAACAGTCATGAGCCAAATGATTACTCAATCCACAGATCCAACAAGCCTTTTTGTTGTTATTTTGATTACCTCTTCCTCTTCCAAAGCCTCTTGCTCTTCCTCTGCCAGTGCCTTTACCTCTTGCATAATAAACTTGAGAACTCGACTCCTCCTCATCCTTTGCTTTACCTTTATCTCCTTTCTTCTTGTTCTTCATGTACATTGCAGAACTTTGTCCTTTATCTCCATCTCCCTTCAAGTCTTGCTCATATGTGAGCATCAAAACAAGCAACTGGTTCAAATCTGGAACATAATGATTTAATGAAAGTTCTATTGATAAGACAAAAGGTTTCCACCTTTCATCCCCTCTCAAACCTGCAAGTAGCTGAGCAATCAATCTGTGATCTTCAACATCTTCATCTATGGATCCAAGAGTGTCTGCAAGATCCTTCATCTTAGTGACATAATCACTAATGGTTTGACTTGGCTTCTTCTTGAATGTTGTAAACTCTGACCATAGACTTGCTTTCCGTGCTTTAGTAGTGATTTGGAAATGATACTCCAATGCATTCCATATATCTTCAGATGATTCCAATCCTCTGATGTGTGGTAGCAAATGATTAGAGATTGTATTGTAGATGTAGGCTTTTGCACTTGCATCCTTCTTCTGCCAATGCTTTAAAGCATCAAGTTCCTCTTTCTTTGGTCGGCTTTCATCTTCAAATACTGGCTTCTCTTCTTCACCTGTTACATATACCATGAGATCCTTACTCATAAGTAAGGCTTCCATTCTCATTACCCATGCGGGGTAATTATCTCTGTCCAGTTTGTCAATGGAGATATGATCTGCCATAGTTCTTTCCTTCTGCTGCAACCTGTGAGCTTAAAGGATAAAGGATAATACCTTTTGAAGTTCTTTGTGTATGAGGATAATTTTGAAGTAACCTTTTGATGCCATGTGTCTTCAAATGCTTCACCTTTCAAACTTTAATGGAAAACTTTACAAAACTTCTCGTACCTTTGTCGTCTTCTGCTCTCGAGAATCTTTCTGCTCTGATACCACTTGTTGATGTATGAAACACCACAAGAAATGAATTAATGTGACACTAGAACACCTCTATGGTCACCATTAACTCATTGTCACTCCAAACTTTGAGAAATGATAGCCTAAAGTGAGAACTTTGCTTCTACAGAAATTCCTAGTCACGGAAATGACATACCTTCAGTATTTTGCTAAGTTCTCTTAGCTCAAGTATTATTTCTCCATGAAACTTTATAGGCTGAAACTAAAAGAGTAGAGCTTTCCAACAAGCTATGATATCCATCAAACGGATCTCTAGAACTCAAGTTATGGCCTTCACAAGATGACCCTGTATGACCTTCCCAAACTAGAAATTTTGCCTATTTTAGTATTCCTGGGTGTCTAAAAATAAAAAATTTGATGCCTAGCATCAAATTTCAGTCAAGGTCGATGCCAGGCATCGACTTTGAGCTTTTCTAGGCCCTTTTTTTGCACCAGAAATAGCTTCTTTTACACACACATGAAGAAGACCACTTGTATGCTAGAAGTCGATGCCGGACATCCACTTTATGCTGAAACTCGATGCCAGGCATCTAGTTGCTCCACAAACTTTATGTTTTTAGAAAATTCAACAACAAGTAACACACAAAGAATGAAAACAATGACTTATCAGCCAAGATTCGATGCAAGGCATCGAATTGCTCAGAAAACTTGAACTTTTGAATTCATCACACACTAGGCAAGCATGGAGATGATGGAGAGAGACTCATACACAGAACTTTACTCAGTTCTTTCTCATAGGTATGAAAACTCAGAAGTTTTACAGATGCTTTCTCACTCAGAGAAGCCCGACTATACACAGTCGTATAAAATGAACTCCTTCTTCTACTTCTTCTTTCTCTCTCTCGCTCTCCGCGTCAGTTGATACAAACTAACTTATATAGATTTTCGTATTCTCGTGATTTAAAAAAAAAAACTTCTAGAACTAAAGTGAACTAACTTTACAAATATGATACATTTGTGAATTTGTCCCTTCACATAGGCATGGGGTTTTCTTCCCAAGATTTGACCTTCAAATATATGTCCAATTAGTGATTGTTTCTCCAACAAAAATCAGAGAAAAATCACTTTCTTTGCGACAAAAAACTGGAACATCACTGAAAATGATGGTACATCAGATTTTGGACCCTTTCTTCGCGATGAAACTTGATGATTTTGCCAAATGGTGAGTGTATGCTGCTGTAGAGAACCTGCGCAGCAGATTTGAGGCCCAATATAGGCTCTGATACCAGTTGTTGAGCTGAGGAGATGTGCTCAGGTGATGCAACAGCTGTGGTAATACCCCCCTTGGCTGAGTAGAAGGGCTGGAGGTGCAAGGAGCAGCCCACACAGCAGATAGACAGAGATGGAGAGAGAGAAATTCGAATTTGGAGAGAGGCAGCTTGTTTGGGGGCTTCACTAAAGAAAGAAGTGAGCCCTAAGTTTATTTGAGTTCACTTTTATAGGACCTAGCCAAGTTCACATTGAACTTGGCCAAAAGAATAAATAATGAGAACATTAAGCCTTATAAAAGGCCTATACAAATGTGTACAAATAAGGGGGTCATTTAGGACCTTTACCCCAACACTAGACGCCTTATCCTCTCATCAAAACTCCAATATAGGCCTTACTATATCATTTTGGCAGATTATAACGCAGACGTACATAGAGTCACAGGAAAGATACCTTCCTTTGCAACCCAATTTCAACCCGAAGACCTCCCTCCAGATGTGCAAAAAGGCAAAATCTGGCAACCGACATGGCGGCAGACACTTCTTGAAACATATCCAGAAATGCTACACACCTGGAACAATGTGCCATTGCATCTACTTTACAATCCATGCTATGGCCCTGTTCCACGACGCTGCTCATGGAAAGCATTCAACATAAAGGTACAGAATAATGCTCAATGTAAGGAGTGGCTCAATTATCCATACATAGCACCACCGCAGGGACCACCATTGATAGCATACATGATGGCCACAGTTCGACATTGGATGCCTCGACTGAAGCCCATGCCAGATGTGGCAGCCCAAATGATGCTTAAGATTTTGGATATGATGCAGGTAGTACTGAAAACCTTTAGAAATGAAGCAGCCCCACAGGTAGGTCTACTGGGGTTTACCAACAGAAATTACGATTTGGTGTATGACATGAGCACCACCCCCAATATTTGTGTGGCTTACGCTTGGCATGCACGCATCAAATACCTTGCCTGCTATAAACAGACATTCGAAGAAATGTTTAGATCGGGTTTCTGGGAGTATCACTCGGAGGTCTTCGCACCAAAACCTACACATCTACTTCATCTATTTGCATGCGAACAAGCTATGTACTCCGAGTATTACACTACACCGCAACCAGATGTCCCAGGTGCAATAAATTGGGATGCATTGGAAGCTGATCTAGCAAGAGGATTAAGGATAGGAGAACACGAGCTAGCCACCAATGTCATCCAATACTATATTGAACACCCTATAGAACAGAGGTATGTTAGGGGCGACATATGCTAGGAAGGGGAGAGTGTTGGCATACAAGTCATAAGCAGAGCATACAGGTGCAAAGGAGCAGTCATGCACAATATGGCAACAAGGCCTAATCATTTTTTCCATGGACTATTCACAACTCAAGTGATTTTAATCACTACACACACATTGTAAATCCCATTTTTGGTAGAATACACTCCATTTTGTTCAAGCTGAGGAGTCCTCGAGCTTGAGGAGTATTAGAATTAGCTAGATACCAATTTTCATAATTTTTAGACTCCGTTTGAGCCCTCAAATAGGCTCTAGAACCTAATTTTTAACTAGGTCGGACACTAGGCAAGGCCAAAGCTAGTGAGAAAACTATAAAAAGAGCTAGAGAGCTCATTTTTGGGGCTAGATTGTTTGTGAATTGAGCTTATGTAAGAGACTTTTTGACTAATGCAAAGAACTCCATTGTTCCTCTCCTTGTTCTTGCCATGTGTGCGCGTGTGTGTGTATGTGTTTGCATGTTTGTGTGCTTCTCACTCACACACTTGTGCCATCACTTGCTCATAGTCTTCATACTAGTCCTCACGTCTCCACAGATTGACAATTATGAGGTGGATCTCCTCATGTTGGTACTCACCATTGTGCTAGAGTGACATAGGTCCATCTAGAACCAATTACCTTCATAGACTCCTTCTTTGGTACTAGTTCCCATGTATGACTTTCCTTGAGTGCTTCAATCTCCTCATCCATAGCTTCCTTCCATTCTGCCTTGGTCTTTGTCTCTTCATATGATGATGGCTCTTCAAATGACAAGTCTTTTGCAAGATAAATAGAGTGCTTCGTAACTAAGGAAGTTTCATACCCATATCTGATTGGCTTCTTGCTCTCCCTTTGTGATCTTCATATTGCTTGGTTGGATGATTCAAGTATATCCTCCAACTTCTTCATTTTGCTTGCCTTTGGACTTCCATGCCTTGAATTCTTCTAGGTTGATGATGTCCTCATCATCTGAGTTGATGTCTCCATTATGATTAGGCTCCTCTTTAGTGAGGCTTGAAACTCCTCTTCCAAGTCATAAGGTAGTTTTACTTTCCTACATTCACTATCAAACCAAGAGTCATTCTCATCAAAGAAAACATCCCTACTGATGCATGTAGCCTTTCCTTGAGAAGGGTAACCTGTGAGATTTTCCAAACTAACAAGCACCACATTTATAGATCATGTGTTGCTTGGATACATTAGGTATCCCAAGCACACATTGATCTCTACATATTTGTTTTAAGGTTCTTTCACCATGCCCTAATCTCTTATGGCGAATTTCAAGCTCTCATAATGTTTGATCTTTGTAACTATAAAGTGCAATGTTCCTTGTATCCTCAAGTTCAAAAGTGAATAATCTACCTGTCTTTTCTCCTTTGGCAATTCTCTTGAATCCATGTTGGGGATGCTCCAGAAATGCTCCATATTGGTTGAACCTGACCTGCAAACCCTTTTCCACAATCTGTCCAACACTCATCAAATTCTTGGTAATTGTAGATACATATAGAACCCTGCTGAACAGATTCTTGTTTCCATTAGAGGTCTTAACATTTCCTACTTTAATCACTAAGTGCTTGGTGTCATCACCTGTTTGTACTTGATGCTTACCCTTTGGTTCTTCAAGGTAAGAGAGAAGATCTACATTGCATGCAACATGGTTTCATTGCCTGCAACATGGTTTGAGCATCCTGAGTCAATGCAGAAGAGATGGTCATTATTTATACCTGGTTTTGAAGTCATGTTCATAATCAAAAGAGAATCTTGTTGCTCCTCTATGTAGTTGTTGTAATCTTTCCTTGATTTGTAGCCTCCTTGGTAATTGCTATTGTACTTGTTGTTGTATCCTTGATGGTGATTGAATCTTCCTCTTGATTGTGTATATCCCTTTTTGATAACCTCTACCTCTCTGATTCTTGAAGTTCCTTTTACACTCATCTGTAGTATGATTTGAAAATCCACAAATACTACATGCTGAGGAGTTATAAGGTCTCCCCCTGACTTGCTTACCTCCTCTCCCCCTTCCTCTTGAGGTTCTACCTCTCCCTGCATAGTTGGCTTGGGAGGTAGTTCCTTCATCTTCAACCTTCTTGTTCTTCCCTTTCTCTTTGGATTTACTTTTATCAGTGTATAGGGCAGAAGAGCTATTACCTCTTGATGAATCTCCATTATTGTTGAGCTTGGTTTCATGGGTAAATAGTTGCCCCATGAGTGTGGTAAGGTTTGGAATCTACATGTCCATGTACAAGTCCATGGTAGTTGTGAAGCTCTCCCATTTGTCATCAGCTTTAATACCATTGATTACTTGTCTTACAATATGATCCTCTTCAATTTCTTCTCCTATGCTTGCCAATTGATCTACTACATCTTTGAATTTGGTCACATACTCTGAGATGCCTTGCTTAGGTTGCTTTCTTTGAGTGGTAAACTCAATCCACAATTGGTTCTTCCTAGCCCTTGTGTTGGAAGAGAAATAGGGAGACAATGTTTCCCAAGTCTCTTGGGATGTCTTATAGTTTCTAATATGTGGAAGAAGAAAATCAGAGATTGAGTTAAGTAAGTAGGACCTTGTTAATGCATTCTTGGCACACCATGTGTTGAGTCTTTCATGCTCCTCTCTTGTAGGTTGTCCTTTGCTTCTGAATATGGGCATCTCCTCATCTCCTAAGATGTATCCATAAAGACTTCTTCCTTGCAAGTATGTCTTCATCCTCAAGGACCATGCTTGATAGTTGTTCCTGTCCAATTTATCAATGAAAGAAGGAAACCATCTCCCATTTGACCTTGGCTTTGCTCTGATACCACTATTGGGAAAGATGGATGGACACTCCAAGAAATTAGTAGGTATTGCCAAATCTTACTTTGTATCAGCCCCTTGATGCTTCAGAGTTGAGTTTCATGCCCTCTTAGCTTTCCAATGACATCAAATAAGTGCCTATGTACTTTGGAAATGATGTGAGAAATGATTGAACCAAAACAGACTACCTCCAAGTTGAAGGATTAATGAAAATCTTCTATTTTTGTTCACACACCTGCTGCTTGTTATGCTCAGTGCTTCTAGTTCAATAGGAATTAGGAAAATTCCTTTTAGAATATCTAAGGATATTATTAAGATAATGATTCCAAGTAGAATAACTTAAAATGATTCACTATACACAGAGCAATCAACTTAGCAATTTAATCATTACCCCCGATCCGATTTTTTAGGACCTTTTCAGAGTTTGACCAGTGAGTGCTTTGATGCACGTTTCTCCAAATTGGCTTAATAGATTATGTTCAAAATTTTTGAGCACATAGAGAACTTGGAGCTGATTCGAACAAGCTATAGATAATTGAAATTAATCGAGGAATGAGTGAGATATGAGCAGTACAATTTGACTGTTATGAATGACTATAACAGAGAGACCATTGATGAGTAATGTAGATCTATTGTATTAAAGAACAATGTTTTACAAGATCATAGGCTTGATAATCAATGCCTAATGATGGTGATTAGTGTAGGCTACAATGTGAGCCTTACTCTCTTACAAATCCAATTAGTAATGGCTCGGAATTGAGGTGATCTTACCCGCAAGTTTTCGATCCATGTTTTATAGATGTGATGTTTAAATTTGAATTTGAATTTGAATCTGAATCCTCCATTGGCTCTGACTAAGAAGTATTCCTCCAATCTAGGAGATATTCCCTCAATTGAAGTCCTGAATTTTCAACTAATAAACTTCACGAGTTTAGTGGTAGTTACAATGATTCTTCCAAGTCAAAGTGACTTTTACAAATGGTAAAGATAAAAGATCTTCCTAGCAATGGTTTCCATGGAGCTTCAATTATTGATGAACTTATATCCATATGTGTAGGCTTGAACTTTGCACCAATAGTTAGCCCATCAGACTCCTGAATGTGACATCATGGTTTCAAATCCCCTTGCATGTAACAAAGGAGGTCTTGGGTTCAAGTCGTATGAGATTCTTGGGAGAGCGCTTTCCACCAAGAGATGTAAAGCCTTCTAGAATGATCCACTTTAGTTTACTCTATTCAACTAGGACAATGGGCACAAAAGTTGTTACATGGTTGACACTTAGATGGTTAAAATCCACTTGCCATATAGGGCAATCCCTAGGAGAGAGCTATAAATAGAGTCAAAAGGTTAAGAAGAGAGTGATCTCTCTATCTGGTGGTGGTCCTTATAGCCTAGTTCATAATAGGACTAGATCATGGTGTAGTGACACTCATCAAGGATTCCAAATACTCTAGTTAAAAACAAAATAATTCAAGAAACATTTGGAGGGAAGGAGTAAAGGCAATACATCTAGTTCTAACTAATTCATGAAAAATGGCAATAAGGGATTTAATTCATGGATAGATATTTGAGATATAAAAACATTCAATGGGAATTATCCAAACATAGCATTGAAATGTGAAAATATTTTGGAGTGTTTGGATTGAATGATCCAAATCATGGAAAAAAAAACTCCTCTTAAATATGACATCAATAACATCAAGACTACCATTCAAAAATTTGGTGAGGACATGGTAAATGCATGGGATGAAACACATATAACACACTATATGCTGAGTGTTAGTTATCAAACATGCGTATATAAAGTGAATATGTTTGTTGTTTATGTGGATGGATCCAGAAGAGTGACAAAAGTTTGTAGGTGGGTTTCCCAAGCCAAAAGTGATCCAAGAGGACTTATCAATGGGCTAGAGATATGAAGATTCTCTAGAGGATTAAGTGCAAGATATGAAAATTTGTTTAAAACTACTTAAACACTATTAATCCGTGTAAGTTTCAAAAGTATTAACATCTAAAAAACGACATAAAATTTTACTTACTAGGGAGCTTTCGATGCCTTTAATAGAGGGAATCTGCTCTAATTTTACTTTCACTATATTTCTACACTAGATTACCAACCTAATGTTTTTGATGATGTGTTGAAAGCCTATTAGAGCCAATGTTAATAAAATTTTGAATTTTATGGCAAATCAAGTGGCCCTTGAAGACCCCAAACTTTTCCTAATGCAAGTATATATATATATATATATATATATATATATATATATATATATATATATATATATATATATATATATATATATATATATATATATATATATATATATATATATGTGTTAGTATATGATCAATGTCTACCCCTCATGATTGTATGCACATTTTGTAAGGCCCCCTTTATGAGGAGAAGCCAAGCATGCATTACCCAATTGATGGGAATCCCAACTTGAATGTTGGATGAAGGTCATATTGGACCATGTAAGATATTATAAGGGAGTTATCAGGGTCCCCAATTGTGGGGTCCGGGGCAGCGGTGAGCAGCCCCGGCTGGGGGGTCCAAGGGGGCCAGCGGGCCCCCTGGCTGGGGGGTCCCAGGGGGCCAGCGGGCCCCCTGGTGGGGGTCCGGGGGCAGCGCCCCCGGCGCGACGGTAAAGGGAATATTCCATGGAATATTCCTTGTCAGAGTCAGAAATCATTTATATTTGTTAGGTCGGTTCAACCAGTCTAAGCCGTGTATGGCAATTACGCGGGCGGTGGCCGCCCACGCTCTACCGCCCATGTATAGCCGTCCATGGCAGGCCACCCATGATCCTATATATACATGACTTCTGCACTACCTAAGACACCGAGTTGAGCCAGCATACCTCTACCTTGTATCTCCCTATCTAGAGTTGTCTAGATCACCATTTAAGCTCTACCTTGAGAGCGCACGGGTGGACAACGCCATCATCTTTGTACTTGCTGCTAGTAGAAAATTGTTGAGATTCTCCTATATCTGTTATCTTCTCTGCTATTGCTCCTGTGTTATATTGCGTAACTATTGTCTTACATGGTATCAGAGCTGTAAGGTTCGAATAGCTTGAGAAGTATCATTATTTTAGCCTACTAGCAGACTAGAATATCAGTAGATTATTCGAGTGATTACATGATGGCTTCATCGTCGAACACTAGTCTTGGTGCTTCACCTAATGTTAATGCTGCACCTATTCGAATTCGTCCACCTGCATTCACTGAAGGGAAGCTGGATGGAACCAACTATACACTCTGGAAGTTCAAAATTTCTGCAATTTTGGACTCCTATGAATTACTTGACACTGTCATGGGACCGATGGGATTGGATCCAGAGCCTATACCAGTTGAAGATCCAGCAAATTCAAGATTGATGATTCAGCCAGATCCAGATCTTCTACGAGCTTGGAAGAGGCGGAATGCTGATGCATTATGTGCGATTGTCACTAGTGTAAGTGATTCTGTGCTTACTTTAGTTCAACATACTACTAAAGCACATGAGGCTTGGGGCATATTGGCTCGACAATATGAGACCAAGAACCACACTAGGATACAGAATTTAGAAAATCAGTTGGCAAATGAAAAGCATTCTGATTCTGAAAAGGCTGAAGATTTTATCAAACGGATAAAGCATCTTCAAGATCAATTGGCTGCAGTTGGTGTTATAACACCAGAAGAGCTAGCTCGAAGATCTGTACGTGTTCTTCCAGCAAAGTATGATGGATTAGTAACAGCCCTTAACACTCAGGTAAGGCCAACTCCTCTTACATTTGAAGAGTTTTGTGCCATGCTTTTAGAAGAAGAGATGCGGCTGAAGAATCGGCAAAGTACAACTGATGCTGCATTCTCAGCAAATGCAAAAGGTAAAGGCTCTTCAGAGGGATCAAAGAAGAAGCCAAAGAAGAAAAAGTTCACAGGAAGTTGCTTCTATTGTGAAAAGAAAGGCCATGCCATCAAGGATTGCAGAAAGAAGCAAGCTGATGAACGGAATGGGACTGTAAAATCATCATGGAAGAACAAAGAGTCTGCAAACAACACAGAGCTGGAACTTTGGGTAGCTATTGAAGAGGTATGTTCATCTGCTCAAGCTCGTGTTGATGAGCCATGGATTTTAGATAGTGGAGCTTCTCGCCATATGACTAGTAAAAAGGATTGGTATAGTTCCCTAGTGCCTCTACGGGAATCCATCAATGTAGTGGTGGGAAACGACTCCAAGTGTCCAGCTGAAGGAACTGGAACCATCTCTTTTATCACTTCTCCAGGTGTTGAGAAAAAGTTATCCGATGTTCTCTATGTACCTACACTCAAAAGAAATTTGTTGTCAGTTTCTGCAATAACAGATCGTGGACTCGAAGTTCACTTCAATAAGAGTGGTGCGGAAATCATGGATTCATCAGGTAATGTTGTAGGTAAAGGCACACGACGGGATAACTTGTATGAGTTAAGTGCTTTAACTGCTACAGAAGATAAAGATGTAAGCAGGTTATGGCACCAACGATTTGGGCATCTCGGATTTGCAGTTTTGAAGGAGATGCAACGAACAGGGATGGTTGCTCATTTGCCTGCATTTTCAGAGTTGCAGGAACCTTGTGAAGCTTGTATGATGGGCAAACAACAACGAAAGGCATTTCCAAGAGAGACCAGCAATCGATCTCAAGCTCCTCTAGAGTTGGTACATGCTGATCTCTGCGGTAAAATGTCTACACCTGCTTTAGGAGGATCTTTCTACTTCTTGCTGTTAGTCGACGATTATAGTAGAAAGATGTGGGTTTATTTCATTCGAGAGAAGGCTGATGCTTTTGAAAAATTTAAAGCGTGGCATAAGTATGTAGAAAGTGAATCAGGAAGGAAACTGAAGAAATTTAGAACAGATAGAGGAGGTGAATTCTTGTCAACAGAATTCAACAATTACTGTAAGGAGCATGGTGTGAAAAGGCAACTTACCACAGCTCATACACCTCAACAAAATGGCGTTGTTGAGCGCAGGAACAGGACAGTAGTTGAAATGGCTCGTTGTATGTTAAAGGCTCAAGACATGCCTGATTCATTCTGGGCAGAAGCAGTCAATACAGCAGTCTACATCCTCAATCGAAGCTACACAAAAGCTCTGAAGGGAATGACTCCTCAAGAAGCATATTCTGGTAAAAAGCCTTCAGTTTTGCATTTCAGAATTTTTGGTTGTTTCTGTTATGCACATATTCCTGATTCAACAAGATCAAAGTTGGATTCAAAAAGCAAAAAGTGTGTCTTCCTAGGATATAGTGAAGAGTCTAAAGCATACAGGTTATGGGATCCTGAGGCAAGGAAGATTTTTGTCAGCCGAGATGTGGTGTTTGATGAACGACCACACTTAGTAGAAGATAAAGGTAAATCTACTATCTCATCAAATGGAGAAATATCTCACCTTGTGCCTATCAAAAGACAGGTTAAAGTTGAGGAGGAGGAAACATCTGATGGAGAAATTTCCTCAATAAAAAGCCAACCAGTTGTAGCTGCACAGCGTAAGCCACTACCGAAGTGGGCACAACAGCTCTTTGATGATCACAATCCACATGTAGATGCACCAGAATCATCATCGGATGGATTACGAAGATCAAAGAGAATAGAGGAGCAAAGAAGAGCCTCAGAACACATTGTTAACATGGCTCTAATGGCAGATATCATGGGTTCGATAAAGGAACCTACCACCATTGAAGAAGCCATTGATGATCCAGATTGGAGAGCGGCAATGCAGTCTGAGTATGATAGTATACTCAAAAATGATACATGGGATCTAGTCGACTTGCCGCCAAAGAAGAAGGTAATAGGTACTAAATGGATTTGGAAAGCTAAGTATAAAGCTGATGGAACATTAGAAAAGTATAAGGCACGATTAGTTGCACAGGGTTTCTCACAGATTGAAGGATTTGATGTTCAAGAAACTTTTGCACCAACAGCACGCATGACAACTATTCGGACGGTACTTGCAGTAGCTGCACAAAAGTCTTGGCCTATTTTCCAGATGGATGTCAAATCTGCATTTTTGAATGGTCACCTCAAGGAGGAGGTATATGTATCTCAACCACCAGGTTTTGAGGTGCCCAATTCAGAAAATAAAGTTTGCAGGTTGAAGAAAGCTTTGTATGGACTTAAGCAAGCTCCACGGGCTTGGTACCAACGAATAGATCATTTTTTCAAAAATATGGGTTTTGAAAGAAGTACTTCTGATGCTAACTTGTATGTAACGAAAAGGGATAGCAAGCTAGTTGTTGTCATTGTATATGTAGATGATTTGATCATTACAGGAGATCATCAGGAACTCATCAATCAAACTCGGATCAGCTTGGGAACTGAGTTTGAAATGACAGACTTAGGTCTACTCCATTTTTGTCTGGGAATTGAAGTATGGCAAAGGAAGGATGGCATTTTCATCTCACAACAAAAATATTCCAAAGAAATTCTCAAGGCATTTGGAATGATGGACTGCAAACCAACTAGCACACCTATGGAGGTAAATCATAAGCTATCTATGGATGATAACATGCCTGATGTAGATGCTAAGAAGTATAGGAAGCTCGTTGGAAGTCTTATTTTTCTGTGCAACACTAGACCAGACATTTGCTATGCTGTTGGAGTGTTAAGCAGGTTTTCCAACAAACCTAAGGAGAGTCACTGGAATGCTGGAATGCGAATTCTAAGGTACATTGCAGGAACCTTGGATTTTGGTATTTTGTATACCACAGGTGATACACTCCAAGGATATTGTGATTCAGATTGGGCTGGAGATTGTGATTCTAGAAAATCAGTTTCTGGATATTGTTTCTCACTTGGTTCAGGAATATTTTCTTGGGTAAGTAGGAAGCAACCAACTCTCGCACTCTCCTCCACTGAAGCAGAGTACAAAGCAGCTTGTTTTGCTTCTTGTGAGGCAGTCTGGTTAAGGAGAATTCTTGCAGATCTTGGCTTTCCATCAAATATGCCAACTATACTCAAGTGTGATAATCAAAGTTGTATGGCTATTGCAAAGAACCCAGTATTTCATGCTCGCACCAAGCACATAGAAGTACAGTACCATTACATTCGTGAGCTAATTGAAGATGAAATTGTGGAGCTAGAATATTGCCCAACAGAGGCAAATTGTGCTGACATATTCACTAAAGCACTTGGAAGAGAGCAGCTCAACAAGCATCTTCAACAGATGGGCACAGGACCGAGACCTACTTGATTTATCATCGGTAAACATTGAGGGGGGGTGTTAGTATATGATCAATGTCTACCCCTCATGATTGTATGCACATTTTGTAAGGCCCCCTTTATGAGGAGAAGCCAAGCATGCATTACCCAATTGATGGGAATCCCAACTTGAATGTTGGATGAAGGTCATATTGGACCATGTAAGATATTATAAGGAAAGGGAGTTATCAGGGTCCCCAATTGTGGGGTCCGGGGCAGCGGTGAGCAGCCCCGGCTGGGGGGTCCAAGGGGGCCAGCGGGCCCCCTGGCTGGGGGGTCCCAGGGGGCCAGCGGGCCCCCTGGTGGGGGTCCGGGGGCAGCGCCCCCGGCGCGACGGTAAAGGGAATATTCCATGGAATATTCCCTGTCAGAGTCAGAAATCATTTATATTTGTTAGGTCGGTTCAACCAGTCTAAGCCGTGTATGGCAATTACGCGGGCGGTGGCCGCCCACGCTCTACCGCCCATGTATAGCCGTCCATGGCAGGCCACCCATGATCCTATATATACATGACTTCTGCACTACCTAAGACACCGAGTTGAGCCAGCATACCTCTACCTTGTATCTCCCTATCTAGAGTTGTCTAGATCACCATTTAAGCTCTACCTTGAGAGCGCACGGGTGGACAACGCCATCATCTTTGTACTTGCTGCTAGTAGAAAATTGTTGAGATTCTCCTATATCTGTTATCTTCTCTGCTATTGCTCCTGTGTTATATTGCGTAACTATTGTCTTACAATATATATCCCACATGCAAAGATATTTTCTCTCTACTCCAGATAAGGAGGACCACACTTTGCTCCTCTCATGTTCATTCACTGTAGCTCATTGCTAAACATCTCACCAACCTCCTTATGGAGTCTCCATGCTTATATAACATTCTTTGTGAGTTCTTTTCTATTTATCTATTTGATCATGTAAGAATAGAGAGTTGTTAGGTATTGGTATGCTTCCAAAGTCCATAGCTATTTTTAAGGGGCAACCAATCTCAATATGAAACTCCACCACAACCTAGTGTTTTTTGGTTGATCTTTCCCATTCATCCATTACAAATTTTAAACCCTCACAAAAAGTGGGCTATCTCTCCCCACAAAAGTGGGTGAGAAAAGGGCATTGAGGAAGACATATATAAAAAACAAAGAACGTTTTCATTGTACATGAAATGAATAAGCCCTTTGGCAAAAAAGTTCTGTGAGGAGTCACATTTCCTCTATAGGAAGTAGTCATGTGCCTCTTATTCACACATGAATCAACCAATTGGATTCTATGTGGGACAAAATGGCCTCTTCACAGAATGTGCAAGGCAGTTTTATGAATCTTGATGAAGCAAGCCCATCTATTCAAGGTTATCACACAATTTCAAAGTTTCAAAACAAGTCCCATAGAGTAGGTGTCTACCTAGATGAGTTAAATTGCCAAGTGGTTAAGCTTAACTACCTTAACTATTTAATGGTTGCCCTGCACCCAGTGGTCAAATTCTATGATAATCACCACAAGGAATGAGATGGAATGGTCTATATGCTAGAGTTTCAGGTCTACGGAAGCACGTGAACAACAAAAGGAAGAAGAAGAAGCTTGGAGCACAACATTGAGTTCTAAACGTATTACCAAGAGAATGTACAAAGATAAGTGACCCGTTAGGGTTATAGATGTATATACAAGCTAGGGGAAGAAAACCTCCTAAAGAGGGAAAAAGGTGCCCCGATGGTCCTAATGTGTTCACACACATCACTACCAAAATATATCACAAATCCCCCTAGGAGTGATGCAACAAACAAGGAGCTGACACTCATGTATAAGGAAGTGCCAATCTATGTGGAACCAATCCACAAAAGGAATTAAACTCATCTCTCCAGGAGAGAAACTCTCCCTGACATAATGATAGTGCACCTCAATGTGCTCAATGAGAGCATGGAACATAGGGTTCCTTGCAATTGCCAATGTGCTCTGATTATCAGTGGAGGTGGTGGTAGAAAACTGACCAACACCCAAGTCAGCCATAAGGCATGTGGGCCACACACACTCAATAGTCATTGAGAAAGCTACTCTATACTCAGCCTCACAACTAGAAGTGTCCATAATAGGCTACTTCTTGATCAACCAATACATGCATAAGCTACCAAACATGAAGCAAAAACTAATAGTGGACACACGAGTATCATAGAAACCAAACAAGTCAAATTCAGAAAAAGCATGTAAATCTAGTGTTAGTGATCCCCCCTTGGGATAAAACCATTCGAGTACCTAGGTACCACTCAACTAGCAAAATATACGCTTAACTATCTGCCAATACTTGACACCTTGGCAATGCATAAACTTGCTCATCTGTGAGACAACAAACTAAACATATGGCTGAGTAATGCATAAGTAAATCAAGCATCCAACATCTTGCTAATAGAGAACAACATCAAATGCATCTCCAACATCATGAAGACTCAACCCTATACCTGTTTCCATAGGAGTGGCAATATGTTTGTAGTATTCAAGGCCAAGATAGTGCAATAATGTGTCAATATATTTTGTTTGACACAAAACTATTCCACCATCAACTTGCATAAAATCATTGCCCAAATAATGATGCAAATGCCCCAAATCTGGCATCTCAAATGAGGCATGCAAATCATCCTTAAAATCAGCAATATGCTTCTCATTAGGACTAATGAACAACATGCCATCAACATAGACAACAATGATCAGAAGCATATCATTTGCATGCTTAACATATAAGGTGCTCTTAGTTGGGATATTCTCAAAACCATGTACAATCAAGTAGCCATGTATCTTTTCATACCAAGTAGGTGGTGCTTGCTTCAAACTAGATAATGCCTTTTTCAACCTCGACACTTTGTTTTAATGCTCTTTCTATACAAAACCAGAGGGCTCAAAAACATACACTCCTTCATGCAAGTCACCATTCAAAAATGCAATTTTAATGTCCAGTTGATGTACATTCCAACCATGATGAGCTGCAAGTGCACAAATGCTACGAACAATAGTCATTCAACATGTAGGAGAAAATGTCTCATCAAAAGTAATGTCTCTTTCTTGAGCATAACCTTTTTCAACAAGCCTAGCCTTATACTTGTCAACTATTCCATCAAGCTTACGCTTCAACTTGTATACCCACTTACTACCAATGGCCTTCCTTCTAGGAGGCAAGTCACATAAAGGACATGTACCATTCTTCATAATAGCATCATATTCTGATTGTAGAGCAGCCATCCAAATTTTTGAAATTTGTGCTTCATCAAACCAAACATGCTCATTCTCATCACAAAGACTAGGTGCAACCATAGCATAGCAATCTGATGGAAAAGAAGCACTATGAGAGCTTGAACAAGTATGATATGATAGAGGTGCATCAAATTTTCTATCTTGCAAAGTCTTCACCAACCATTTAGGCATGGTTTTTGCCTCCTCTATATCAACCATCTCATCAACAAGTGCATCATGTAAATCTTCATTAGAAATGGAATGATCTACATCATCATGTGAGACCTGAAAAGGTTGAGAAATTGCCTCATTTTGAACAGCACTAGACTATCCACCAGTAAAAAGAGGCAGCAAAGTGTCATACACATCTTTGGAGCTAACTTAGGTCTCCTTAGTACATGAAAGTAATGGCTAAATTGCATCTTCCACAAAAAAAACATCACGGCTAATCAAAATGCATTTAGTCTATGGATGATACAGATGATAACCTTTTCTTTTAGAACTCTACCCAACAAAAATACATTTTAGTGCTTCATCATCCAATTTCTTGCATTGTTGTTCAAGCACTAATGTATATGCTAGACAACCAAAGACATGCAGATGAGCAACAAATTCATATTGAGTGATAAATTGCAATGAATTAGTGTGACATTTTTTAAGTACACCTGACTCTTGACCATACACCTCACCATCTCCATAAGTGACCTTTTCTTAGTCTTAGCAAATCCATTCTATTGAGGTGTATATGGCATTTTACACTAATGTTTTATCCCTTGTTCAACTAGAAATGCATTAAATCAAAAGACATATATTCCCCCCCTCAATCACAATGGAGGGTGCCCATTTTGCATGCTAACAGATTTTCAGCCAAAACGAGAAACTATTTGAAGCACATTAACACTTTGGACTTTGTTTTTAGTGGATAAACCCATGCATGCCTTGAAGAATCATCAATGAAAGTCACAAAGTAAAGGAAGTTCCCAAAAGAGGGTGTTTGCTTACGGCCACAGACATCACTATGAACAAGCTGCAATTTGTGAGTAGCTCGAACTAAACCATCTTTTGGGAAGGAGGAACATTGCATTTTGGCCAAAATATAGCCTTCACAAACATGTTTAGAGAGTGGCACAAGTGTGGGTAGAGAGAACACCATTTCAGATTTCGGCAAGTGTAGCAAACAAGCATAATTTAGATGAACAAAGCGTGCATGCCAAAGCTTTTCATCCAACATAGCCTTAGAATCCTGAACTACAAATGCTGAATCATTCATAGATTTTACATAATGTATGAGCTTATATAACCCACGACATAAAAAGTTAGAAGCAATAATAACATCACCATTTCACAGATCACAAAAATTGCACATCTTTCTTCAACAAATTTCACAACCAAGTTGATCTTGGCTAATGTTGAAATTGATAACAAATTTTTCTTGATCACTGTCACAAACAAAGCATTTGAAAATGTAAAAGAACTACCATCAATAGTTGTTAGAATGATCTTACCAACTCCCATTACAAGATAAGAGGAGGTGTTAGCACATGTGATAGTATTCCTTGCAGGGGCAAGCTCAAGTGAAGTGAAGAAACTACACTGCGAGGTAATTGTTGATATATTTAGGTAGTGATGTGTGTGAACACTCTAGGACTGTCGGGGCACTTTTTTCCCTCTTTAGGAGGTTTTTTTCCCCCGGCTTGTATATACGCCTATTGCCCTAATGGGCTACTTATCTTTGTACATTCTCTAGTAATACATTCAGTCTTGTGTGTTGTGCTCCAAGCTTCTTCTTCTTCCTTGTGCTGTTCGCGTGCTTCCGCAGACGTCTAACTCCAACAATTAGTATCAGAGCAGGTCGTTGCTTCTTCTAGGGCGCCGTCGACACTCCTCCGTTTGCAGTCTCAGATTCGCACAAAATTTGGTGAGCATACTCAGGGTGTTTCCGAGATCAAAACAGCTTCGTTGTGTGGTGCCGAAATCACGATCTGAGCTCGTTTCGGCCTCCGAACGCACTATCGCAGTGCTTGTGCAGGCTATTTCGTCCTTTTGTGCCAAAGGTATATACCAGTTTCTGTTCGCCAGTTTAAGCGTCTCGAAGTCTGCTACAGGTCTAGCAGAACTCGTCTCGGTAGTTCTGTTCAACTTTTTGAGATACAGTCAATTTTCTGCATCAAGGTATTTTAGTCACCGGCCATGGCTGAAAGCAGTGATGTATTCCGTATGTTGGCTGTTGAGGATAAGTTGGATGGTACCAACTACCCATTATGGCCTTATATGATGCGACATGTACTGGTTGCAAAAGGATTGTGGAACATTGTGCAGGGTGTTGAAAGATGTCCTGTTACACCTGTAACGACAGGTACTACAAATACAGGTGTTGGAGCTGATGAAGATGGTGTCAAAGATGATATTCCGCAGATTCCTGTTCGTGCTGTTGTTTCTGTTGCACCTACTGCAGAGCAGATTTGTTGGGATGGCAGAGATGCCCAGGCACATGCATTGATAGCTTTGTCTGTCAAACGTGCCATTATTCCTCACATTCACTCTTGCAGAACAGCAAAGGATGCTTGGGATACACTTACCACTTTGTACCAGGCTAGGAATGAGGCTCGTGTTGCTTACCTCCGAAAACAGTTGGAGAGTGAGCACATGAATGAAGGTGATTCGATGGACAGTTTTCTTACAAAGATCAAAGACCTGAAGGAACAATTGATTTCTGCTGATGAGGTTATACCAGATAGCTCACTTGTGCAGACCGTTCTGAATGGCCTTCCTGATTCATATCAGAGTTTTGCCTCTACTCTTCGATTGATGATGAAAGGCAATCCGAATGCCTTGTCATTTGAGGAATTAGTCTTTGTTCTGTTGCAGGAAGATCAGTCCAGGCAGAACAGGTCCATTATGCGTGTTGCAGATCAAGCTTTCCTGGCTAGTCAGAAGGGCAAAGGAAAATGGAGCTCTTCTACTAGTAAGCAGAAATCTGCAAATGCTGCACAATCGAAGAACCAGGATAAAGATGAGAAGAAATCAGAAAAGCAGAAATTGTTCTGCAAGTACTGTAAAGGAAATGATCATATTATAAAGAACTGTCCAAAACTGGCTGCTAAAGAGGCAAAGAAGAAAGAGGCTGGAATGGTTGTTGTAGAGGCCTCTACACCAAAAATAGAGTCTGCAAATCTTGTGCAGGAAGAAGAATGGGCGTTTACTACTGTCTGCAGTTTTGACCCATCTTCTCATGATCAGTGCATGTCTGCAGTAGACTCAGATGTTTGGTACTTTGACAGTGGGGCAACCAAACATATTACCTCGCAGCGCAGTTTCTTCTCTTCACTCGAGCCTGCCCCTACAGGGAATACTGTCACATGCGCCAATAACTCCTCTTATCCTGTTATGGGAGTTGGTAAGATCATTCTGACTACTGCTGATGGTAGTTCTTTCACTTTGTCAGATGCTTTATTTGTGCCAGGGATCAAAAAGAACCTGTTATCAGTTTCTGCATTAGCCAAGATTGGCTTGGTTGTGAAATTCGTTGATGACAGGTGTACAGTCCATGATCTCTCAAATGGTGATGTGATTATTGCTTCTGGCATTTTATGTCGTGGGCTATATAAGCTCATAGACTATGAAAAATCTGTGAATGATTCGGCATGTGCAGTTCATGATTCTCAGGCTATGTCAGATGCAAAGCTTTGGCATGCACGCTTTGGTCATCTGAATTTTGCTAGTTTGTTACGCCTGTAGAAATCTGAAATGGTGTCCTCTTTGCCCAAACTTGAGGCACCTGGAAAACATGTTTGTGAAGGCTGTATTTTGGGCAAAATGCAGCGTTCTTCCTTTCCAAAAGATGGTTCAGTTCGGGCTATGCAGAAATTGCAGCTTGTACATAGTGATGTCTGTGGTCCTATGCAGACACCCTCTTTTGGAAATTACCTTTACTTCGTGACTTTCATTGATGATTTTTCCAGGCATGCATGGGTATATCCACTCAAAGCAAAGTCCGAAGTGTTCATGTGCTTCAAACAGTTTTTGGTTTTAGCTGAAAATCTGTCAGCATGTAAAATGGGCACCCTCCGTTCTGATCGAGGGGGGGAATATATGTCTTCAGATTTTAATGCATTTCTGGCTGAACGTGGGATAAAACACCAGTGTACAGTGCCGTATACACCTCAACAGAATGGAATCAGGCTTTACCACATAGTTTCTGGCTTGAGGCTATCATGTGTGCAGCATATGTATTGAACAGGTGTCCCACTAAAGCGTTGCAGTCTATCACTCCATATGAGGCTTGGCATGACCGCAAGCCATCTGTTGCTCATCTGCGTGTTTTTGGTTGTTTGGCATATGCATTAGTGCCTGAACAACATCGCAGAAAATTGGATGATAAGGCAGTAAAATGTATTTTTGTTGGGTACAGTTCTGAAAGTAAAGGCTATCGTCTGTATCATCCACAGACTAAACGCATTCTGGTTAGCCGTGATGTTGTCTTTGTGGAAGATGCTATTCAGCCATTGCTTTCATGTACTAAGGAGACATCTGTTAGCTCCAAAGACATGTATGATACTTTGATGCCTCTTTTTACAGGTGGACAGGCTAGCGCTAGTCCTAATGAGGCAACTTCTGAGCCTTTGCAGGTTTCATATGATGATGCAGATCATTCCATTTCTGATGCAGATTTACATGATGCACTTGTTGATGAGAGAGCTGATATTGAACAGGCAAAAACTATGCCAAAATGGTTGGTGCAGACTTTGCGTGACAACAAATTAGATGCACCTTTGTCATATCGTACTCGTTCAGGCTCTCATAGTACCTCCTTTGCATCAGATTGCTATGCTATGGCTGCATCTAGTCTTTGTGATGAGAATGAGCCTGTTTCTTTTGATAAAGCACAAAATTCAGAAAATTGGATGGCTGCTATGCAATCTGAATATGATGCTATAATGAAGAATGGTACATGGTCTTTATGTGACTTGCCTCCTGGCAAGAAGGCCATTGGCACTAAGTGGGTATATAAGCTGAAGCGTAAACCTGATGGTACAGTTGACATGTATAAGGCTAGGCTTGTTGCAAAGGGTTATGCGCAGGAAAGAGGCATTGATTTTGATGAGACCTTTGCACCTACATGCCGTATGACTACTGTTCGGAGCATTTGTGCACTTGCAACCCATCATGGTTGGAATGTACATCAGTTGGACATTAAAACAGCATTTCTGAATGGTGACTTGCATGAAGAAGTGTATGTTTTTCAGCCCCGTGGCTTTGTGCAGAAAGGGCATGAAAACCAGGTGTGCAGGTTAAAGAAGGCGTTATATGGTTTAATGCAAGCACCACGTGCTTGGTATGAGAAAATACATGCCTATCTGATTGCACATGGTTTTGAGAACAGTCCAACTGAAAGCACCTTATATGTTAAGCGTGCTAATGATGTGCTTTTGATCATTGTTGTCTATGTAGACGACATGCTGCTCACTGGTCCTCTTGAGAAGCATATTGCTGATTTCAAGGCTGATTTGCATGCCTCATTTGAGATGTCTGATTTGGGGCATTTGCATCACTATTTGGGCATTCAGTTTATGCACGTTGATGGTGGAATGGCTTTGTGTCAAACGAAATATATTGACACATTATTGCAGCGTTTTGGCCTTGAAGACTGTAAGCCTATTGCCACTCCTATGGAGACAGGTTTACGATTGAGTCTTCATGATGCTGGAGATGCATTTGATGCTGTTCTCTATCAGCAGGCTGTTGGATGCTTGATTTACTTATGCATTACTCGGCCAGATATTCAGTTTGCTGTCTCACAGATGAGCAGGTTTATGCATTGCCCAGGAGTCACGCATTGGAAAGCGGTTAAGCGCATCTTTCGCTACTTGAGTGGTACTCGGCTACTTGGGTTGTTTTATCCCAAGGGGGGATCACTACCGCCAGATTTGCATGCTTTTTCTGACTCAGATTGGGCTGGTTGCTATGACACTCGTGTGTCCACGAGTGGTTTTTGCTTCATGCTTGGTAGCTCATGTATATCTTGGTTGAGCAAGAAGCAGCCTACTGTGGCCACTTCCAGTTGTGAGGTTGAGTATAGGGCAGCTTTCACAGCGACTGTTGAGTGTGTGTGGCTCAGACGCCTTATGGCTGATTTGGGTGTTGGCCAGTCTTCTGCCACCACCATCTTCACTGACAGTCAGAGCGCATTGGCAGTTGTGAGGAACCCTGTGTTCCATGCTCGCACTAAGCACATTGAGGTGCATTATCACTATGTCAGGGAGAGGTTCTCTGCTGGGGAGATCAGCTTGGCATATGTGCCCACGCAGGAGAACATTGCAGACCTTTTCACGAAGGCTCTGCCTAGGGAGAAGTTTGAAGCTTCCGCAAAGCTTTGGGCTTACTTCCTTTTGTGGAGTGATTTCCACATAGCTTGGCACTTCCTTATACATAAGTGCCAGCTCCTTGTTCACCGCATCACTCCCAGGGGGGATTTGTTGATATATTTAGGTAGTGATGTGTGTGAACACTCTAGGACTGTCGGGGCACTTTTTTCCCTCTTTAGGAGGTTTTTTTCCCTTGGCTTGTATATATGCCTATTGCCCTAATGGGCTACTTATCTTTGTACATTCTCTAGTAATACATTCAGTCTTGTGTGTTGTGCTCCAAGCTTCTTCTTCTTCCTTGTGCTGTTCGCCTGCTTCCACAGACGTCTAACTCCAACAGTAATATGTTTGGTTGCCCCTCTATGAAAGTACCACACATATGAGTCTATTACAGACATACATTGTTCATGAGAAGATGGATCATAACTACAAACAATAGTTAATGCTCATTCTTCATTCTACACAGAATTTGCAGACTCTGATTTGGGTGTAGAGGCCTCTACAACAACCATTCTAGCCTCTTTTTTCTTTGCCTCTTTTGTAGTTAGTTTTGGACAACTCTTTATGACATGATCATTTCCTTTACAATATTTACAAAATAAGTTTTGTTTTTTGTCTTCTTCTCATTTTCATTTTTCTTTGATTGTGTAGAATTAGTACAATTCTGCTTACTAGTAGATGAGCTCCATTTACCTTTGCCCTTTTGACTAGCAAGGAAAGCCTCATCTACAATGCACATATGAACCTGTTCTACTTGGACTGATCATTGTGCAACAAAACAGAGACTAACTCCTCAAATGTTAAGGCATTTGGATTGCCTTTCATCATCAATCAAAGAGTAGAAGCAAAACTCTGATATGAATCTCAAAGACCATTTAGAACAGTCTTCACAAGTGAACAACCTGACAAGAATTCATCAATGGAAATCAACTGTTTCTTGAAATTTGTCATCTTTGTCAAAAAAATATCCATGGAATCTCCTTTATTCATGTGCCCACTGTCCAACAGTTTTTCGAGGTAAGCAACACGAGCCTCATTCATTTCCTGGTATAAAGTGGTATCCCTAGCATCCTTTGCTCTTTTGCAAGAGTGAATGTGAGTAATAATGGCCCATTTGACAGATAAGGTAGTAGGTGCAGCAAAAATCACAATAGGAATAAGAACCTAAAGATCATAATCTTCAGTGCCATCCACATCACGTTGACTAACTGTATTTGCAAGTATAGTATGATATTTTTCAACACCCGACACAATATTCCACATTCCTTTTGCGATCAACACATGAAACATCGTATATGCCCATAATGGGTAAATGAAACTCATCCTCAATAGCCAACATATGCAATACATCACTGCTTTCAGCCATGGCCACTGAGTAAAATATCGTGTTGCAAAAAAATGACTATATCTCAAAAAGATGATTAGAACTACCCTATTAAGCTCTTCTAATTATGTAGCAGATTTTGAGGTGCTTATATTGGTGAACCAAAACATGTATATATGTTTGACACAGAAAAATGAAATTGCTTGCTTGGGCACTACAATAGTGCATTTGAAGGCTGAAACAAAATTACTTGCACAGGCGCTATTGTAGAGATAATCATCTCTACTCTCATGTCTTGACCAAACTCTCGATGATAAGATAAAGAGATGAAAAACTGATGGAAATTATCCACATTGCATTTTCTATTAATAGACTTAAGGAGCTTTATTTTTTGGTTTGTTCTTGGCACGCATGGAGCGAGTGGAGATGGCCTTAAGTTGGGTTCCTTCAAATTTCAATAAGCGATCTCACATACTTATCAAGTCTTGATGCATAAGGAAGTATTCCAAGGATAAAGAAATAACTTCAGGAGATGACGACATTATAATAAAGTCAAATCATTATAGCAATTGGATCAAGATGATTGTTGAAATGTCAGTACGCATCCATTTTCTATACATAAAGTGATTTATCGTTGATTTATCTAGTAAGATGGAATACTTCACATTATAAAGAGAGATGCGCATGTAAAGCACAAGGAAAAAGATTGGCGTAAATTCTATGTTTAGACTGAAAAAAGTTAGTAAAGCAGGAGGGATTAACGACGACAACACGGGGAAATTCTGACGACCATAGAAAGTGAATGGCTGACGCGGAGTTCTCTTACTGAGTAGTGATTTATATTACCTCTTGGAGTTATATGGAGGGGCAGAGGGGAAGGAGAGAAGGAAGGATATTAATCCGCAATTCTGAAAGGCAGGAGGGGCGACGCGCATTAAGGAGGCCCAACTTCACGTTATTTCGGGCAGTAGTATTCTGTGAGAGGAGAGAGCCTCAACACACGTTCTTCAGGCCAAGTTTTTCATGAGAACCTCGTCTGTACTACTGAAGTTATAACAAATTGCTCGCTCTATTCTGAAGTTGCAAGAAAAGAGAGAGGGCTAATGTTATAGAGATCGGGAAAAAGAACTTGAGGGAGATCTTCTATTCGCAGATACTGGCAAAGACAAATGCAGAGAGAGAAGCAAGGAGGATAAACTTCGAACACTGATTGGAATCAAATGTTGTGATGTTGACCAAAGCTACAGAAAATACGTCTATTTGAAGTCCCTCCTAAGGCGTAGTCTTCTCGAATGTGATCAATTTTGATGTTTCAAATGAAAGGTCATATTATTTACTCTCGTAAGCATTTTTTGTACTAGCCTGCAGAATTCAGCTATTAAGTTCAATAGGACAATAAGTAGAACCAGTAAAATCTAAGATTTCTTTTCAAACTGTGCCTATTTTGATGTATTTTGCGCAAAAGCGCTATCTTTTTAATCAACGTTTTCTCGTCATTTGCCGGTCACTAGATCTATTTAACTGATCAATTCACTAAACTGGTTTTAATAATACATATGAATTATGTTTTTTTAAAAATTTTTAATCCTGTGATGCTGTAACGTTATTACATGCAATTCAATTCTATGAGCTCCTCTATCAAAATAGAGACACTGTGTTCCGTGATTTCATGTCAGAAGATAATGTAATCGTACTTGTTTTTTTTCAAAAGAAGTCGCATATGTTTGATTCGCGTATGTTGGTTATAACTTAATAGCTAACCTCTTACCTCTTTTTCTTTATGAATAAACAAGGTTAATTTGTTGTCAATTTGATCCACGTGTTAAAGATTCGAAATTTTATAAAACTTTAATTTGTAGTTCATAATACTTGAACTCAACATATGTCAAGTCATAGTTTTATTCATAATCTTGTTAATATCTGTTGTTATAAAATATATGTTGACAGTGATCCATTCAAACATATAGTTCGACTATTTCAATGTTCATGTTTATACTCAAGCGAAGAAAGTGCAAAGTAGATTATTATCACTTGCAACTCATAAATATCTGAAATCGAGTATCACATTGAGTTTCTTTGTCTATAAAACAAGATTTATTGTCATAATAAATTATCTAGCTCAGTGTCACGCATCTGTTGTGAGGCATATGTAATCGCTCTCTATACGGTCTTGTATGTGAATTCTTGCAAGCTTCATACTTCGATGCAAAATCAAGTAAAACAAAGTTCAAGATGCAAAGAAATAATTTCTCCACAAAGCGAGGTTTTCAACACAGAAAATGGTAACAGTTGTCAACGGTCGCTGTTCTTGTTGAGGTTCTTCAAAAACCAGAGAGTGACTTATAAGTGCAGAAGCACATAGATTAAAAGAATTAATGGCGTACATCGATGCTCATATCAAACGAAAGATTATTGTCCTTGAGTACACATACATCAACGTAATTATTTGATATCAATACACACACTTTCTTTAGTTCGACCTTCTATGACCTGAATTAGCGATCAGGATGGAGTTTTCAGAAAAAGAAGTATCTATATGCTTTGCATGATTTATCACAAAAAAGTAAACAAAGTAATTCACGAATGAAATAGAACTTGATTTATAGCTATACGTGCAGTTGTTACGTATCGATGTGTGACAAAAACCGGAAGAATTGAGCTATCTACTAACTACAAACTATGGGGAATTGAGGCACATCAGTCATTGTTGTGTTAGCGACAGTCATATGTATCCAGGAAACAAGGCAGTTGACTGAATTAGTGCAATATCAACTACAACGTAGCGCAAGGATGCTGTTAATGAACCATGAATGTATTCAGATATGGAAAAGGTAGATGTAAGAATACAAAGAACTATAGGCCTTGTATGAAGCATAAAAAAACAAACGATACTTTCTTAGCTCAGAACAGTTGCGCATTATATTCAGAGTTCATAATAATTAGAAAATTTAATACAAATCTTTAAATCGTAGTAACAATTATTACTTATGCCTTCAGCGTCTGATATCCATGATTGGGAATCGTGCTCCTCAGTACTTGGCTGTTAGCTTTCTTGCACTCTCCTTCTGATGTTCTCAGATCATGCATATAGATTTATGCGCGCATAGCATCCCTGAAGTTATCAGCTGAACTTATGTCTTCAGCGTCTGATATCCATGATTGGAAATCGTGCTCCTCAGTACTTGGTTGTCAGCTGAACTTATGCCTTCAGCTCTGATATCCATGATTGGGAATCGTGCTCCTCAGTCTCCTTCTGATGTTCTCAGCATATAGATTTATGCGCACATAGCATCCCTGAAGTTATCAGCTAAACCTGCATCAATTGTTTACTTCTCTAGTGTGAGATTATTGAAACATATGTCTGGCTGTCGGATGTAAGTGGTCAGAATTCATCACGCGTGTCTCTCTGAGTCATCTGTGATTATCCAGAAAGAATCATGTGTATTGGCCTCCTCCTCTAGATGATTATTCCGCACGGGAAAGAAAATGAAGATGCTCTAGACAGCCCCCTTTCATCAGATACATGAGTAACATATATAGTCGGCAGATGTTGTCCTCCGGCCATCCCCGCAGATGTTGTCCTCCCTTTTTTTTCCCTATAAGTTGTATGAGCCACTCGAGCGGCTTCTTTTTCTTCCTTTTGAGTAATCTTTTGATGGCCGCTTTACAAGCTAAAACTCTATTATTAGATCTGCAGGCAGAAATCGTTTTACTAAATATAACATATTAAAAACCACCATTCGTTTTTTTCCCTAATGAAAGGCTAAAACATTTAAGAAAATTTCCCTAATGAAAAGCTAAAACATTTAAGAAAATTGCGTTCCATTGATTACAATGGGATATGAAACTATTACTCCTTCATAAAGAGTAATACGCCTTAGCCACAAGCCCATAAGCATATCGAGTATGCAATTATCGAGTATAATTTCCTCATCGTTGTACAAGTTTTGAAGGTCCACAAGTTGAGAAGAGTGACCATCAATGGTCAGTAATAACATGAGATCTTTTGATTGCATCAGTAAAAAAAATTTAGAATGCTAAATAGATATTGTTATTCTTGAAAATGAAAGATGATCCATCGAGAGTAGAGTCCTTCAAGTTTGTTAATGGACAAGACTCATAAGAGTAAATCTTTTTGAGAGCGCCACGATAGTGCATTTGAACTCCTAATCTTCATGAGTATGCTCACCAATTTTTGTACGATCTCAAGATTATGACTAGAGGGGTATCGAAGATACCCAACATGAAGTGGAAAACTACTCTGATACCAATTTTTGGAGTTTGAGGTCTACAAAAGCATGTGAACAACAAAAGCAAGAAGAAGAAGCTCAGAGCACAACACACAATTTTGAATGTATTACCAAGAGAATGTACAAATATAGTGACCCATTAGGGTTTTAGGTGTATATTAATCAAGCTTTACATATGGCTTCCAAACTAGGAGTAAAATCAAAGAGAAGATAAAGCTCCCATATTATCTATCATATGAACTTTATTTTTGAAAAAAATATGTTCGTGGACTCAGTTGGTTTTATACTATAAAACTTGTTTGATTCATCTGAATGCTCTATGTTTGTACATGCTCTTTTGATTCTTTATAGAATTAGACATGCTTTTTCATATTAAGCGGCACAAGAGTAAATGGTTTGATATGAAGCATATAGATCTATGTATGAATAACTTTACCCCCTCTTTCTATTAGTATAGGGATAAAAAAGATCTCTCATATTTATATATTAGAGTAAGGTTAGTCTATTGGGAATCTTAGATTAAGTATCTGTATATTGTTTATGTACATCTATATAAACTATTTTGAGATTCTAATTCATCTATTGGAAATCTTAGATTAAGTATCTGTATATTGTTTATGTACATCTATATAAACTATTTTGAGATTCTAATTCATCTTTTAGGTTATGGAATCAAAGCTCTAGTTAAGTTAAGGCTCCCTTACATCATAGGCATAGGGAAAAAGAAAATTGTTATTTATTAGTTGATCTACTTCGTTGAAGTTAGAAATAGTTGTGAATGTCTTGAATATATATCAAGACCTTACATTATGTGAAAATTTTATAAAGGAAACCTTTGTTCAGAATTTCTCAACATTGTTACATGTGCTTAAGATTCTTCTAGATCCTTTAGCTTTCGAGTTATAAGGAAAGAGAGGAAACAAATCTCCACGATTCCTGGCACTCATAAATCAAGTCATTTGGTTGTTTAGTCAAAATTTTTCTTTGCATAAGATACCCAAGAGATCATATACTATCTTGATATATTTTGATATTGATGTGTGTACTGAACACACTTAGACCATCGAGGCACTTTTTCCCTCTTTAGAAGGTTTTTCCCCGTAACTTGTATATACCCCTATAACTCTAATGGGTTACTTATCTTTGTAAATTAACTTGGTAATTCACTCACTATTGTGTTGTGATCCAAGCTTCTTCTCCTTTCTTGTGTTGTCCATGTCCTTCCCCAAACCTCATACTCCAACAATTGGTATCAAAGTAGGTCGCAGCTTCATCTAGGGCTTCGTCAACACCCCTCGGGTCATAGTCTCAGAATCACATGAAAATTGGTATGCATATTGAGATAATTTCATGCTTTTCTGCAAAACATATATATAGGTTTTTTTCACCAGTACAAGCACCTTGAAGTCTGTTACAAGTTTAGCAGAGTTTGATAGGCTACTTCTTTTCAACTTTTCAAGGTACAATCATTTTTTGCATCAAGGTATTTAGTTAGTGGCCATGATTAAAAGCAATAATGTATTTCATATGTTGGTTGTTGATGATAGGTTGGCTGGTACTAAATACCCATTATGGGCATATATGATGCATAATGTATTGGTAGCGAAAGGGATATGGAATATTGTGCAAGGTATTGAACAACACCCTATCACACCTATGAATACAATTATTGATGGTGATGCATATGGAATTAAAGATGATGATCTTCAGATTCCTATCCGTGTTGTAGTTCCTACTGCACCTACTACAAAGAAACTTTGTTGGGATGGTAGAGATGCTCAAGCACATGCATTGATAGACTTGAATTTCAAAATGCCATTATCTGTCACATTCATTCTTGCAAGACATCAAAGGATGCTTGGGATACACTTACAACCTCATACCAAAAAATAAATGAGGCTCATGTTGCTTATCTCCAAAAAATAGTCGAAGAGTGAGCACATGAATGAAGGATATTCCATGTAAATGTTTTTGACAAAGATTGAAGATTTGAAGGAGCAATTGACTTTTACTGATGAAGTCTTGCCAGATAGTTCACTTGTGCAAACTATTCTTAATCATCTTCCAGAATCATATAAGACTTTTGCTTCTACTCTTAGATTGATGATGAAAGGCAATCCAAATTCCTTAACATTTGAGGAGTTAGCCTCTATTTTGTTGTAGGA
Source organism: Ceratopteris richardii (assembly GCA_020310875.1). Classification (NCBI taxonomy): domain Eukaryota; kingdom Viridiplantae; phylum Streptophyta; class Polypodiopsida; order Polypodiales; family Pteridaceae; genus Ceratopteris; species Ceratopteris richardii. The sequence continues at coordinate 132,446,957 of CM035441.1, read as the reverse complement.
AGATCAGTTCATGCAGAACATGTCCAATATGCATGTTGTGGATCAATATTTCTTAGCTAGTTAGAAGGGCAAAGGTAAATGGAGCTAATCTATTAGTAAGCAAAAATCTTCTAATGCTGTAGAATCAGAGAAGGGAGACAAAGATGAGAAGAAAATAGAATGGGAGTTGGTAGGATAATTTTGATTATCGTAGATGGTAATTCCTTCACATGTGCTAGCAACTCCTCTTATCCTTTAATGGGAGTTGGTAGGATATTGTAGATGGTAGTTCCTTCAAATTTCCAAGTGCTTTGTATGTGCCAAGGATCAAGAAAAATCTGTTGTCAATTTAAGCATTAGCCAAGATTGGTTTGGTTGTCAGTTTCAGGGAATAGTGACACATGTGCTAGCAACTCCTCTTATCCTTTAATGGGAGTTGGTAGGATAATTTTGACTACTGTAGATGATAGTTTCTTCACATTTTCAAGTGCTTTGTATGTGCGAGGGATCAAGAAAAATATTTTGCCAATTTTAGCATTAGCCAAGATTGGCTTGGTTGTCAAATTTGTTGATGATAGATGTAGAGTTCATGGTCTGTCAAATGGCGATGTTATTATTGATTTTGGCATTTTATTGCATGGGATGTATAAGGTCATAGAATATGCAAAATCTGTGAATCATTCAACATGTGCAGTAAGATTCTCAGGCTATTTCAGATGCAAAGCTTTGGCATGCATGCTTTGTTCATCTAAATTGTGCTTGTTTGCTACGCCTCCATAAATATGAAATAGTATCCTCCCTACCCAAACTTGAGGCAACTTGTAAACATGTCTATGAAGGATGTATTTTGGGAAAAATGCAATGTTCTTCCTTCTCTAAAGATGGTTCAATTCAAGCTACCCATAAATTGTAGCTTGTTCATAGTGATGTTTGTGGTCCTATGCAGACACTGTCTTTTGGGAAATACCTTTGCTTCGTGAATTTCATTGATGGCAAGCATGGGTGTATCCATTAAAAGCAAATTCCAAAGTGTTTATGTGCTTCAAAAAGTTTATGGTTATGACTGAAAATCTATCAGCATGTAAATTGTGCACCCTCCATTCTGATCAAGGGGGGGAATACATGTCTTTTGATTTTAAGGCATCTATGGCCGAGCAGGGGATACAATGTCAGTATATAGTGCCATATATACCTAAAAAAATTGGAGTTGTTGAAATCAAGAAGAAGTATCTCATGGAGATGGCAAGGTGTATGGTCAAAACTCATGCTTAACCACATAACTTCTAGCTTGAGGTTGTTATGTGTGCAACATATGTACTTAACATGTGTCCCACCAAAGCACTACAATCTATCCCCTCATATGAGGCTTGGAATGGTCACAAGCCATCTATTGCTCATCTTTGTGTCTTTGGTTGTCTTGCATATGCATTAGTGCCTTAACAACAACAGAAGAAATGATAAAGTAGTGAAATGTATTTTTGTTGGGTATAATTCTCAAAGTAAAGGGTATCATCTGTATCATCCATAGAATAAAAAAATTTTGGTTAGCCGTGAGGTTGTTTTGTGGAAAATGCAATGGAGCCATTACTTTCATGTACCAAGGAGAGTTCTGCTAGCTCTAGAGATGTGTATGATACTTTGCTTTCGCCTTTTATAGGCAGAGAGTCAAGTGTTGGTCCAAATGAGGCGATTTCTCAGCCTTTAGAAGTTCCACATGATGATGCAGTTCATTCCATTTCTAATGCAAATTTACATGATGCACTTGTTGATGAGAGGGCTAATACAGAGAAGGCAGAAACTATGCCTAAATAGCTAGTGCATACTTTGAGAGATAGAAAATTAGATGAAACTCTCTCATATCATACTCATTCAAGCTCTCCTAGTTCTTTCTTTGCATCAGGTTTCTATGAGATTTCTCCCTCTTATCTTTGTGATGAGAATGATGCTGAATCTTTTGATTAATCACAAAATTAGAAAAATTGGATGGCTGCTATGCGATCAAAATACGATGATATTAAGGAGAATGTTACCTAGTATTTATGTGATTTTCATCTAGGAAAAAATATGATTGGCACTAAATGGGTACACAAGCTGAAGCATAATCCTGATGGATCAGTTGGCAAGTATAAGGCTAGGCTTATTGCAAAAGGTTATGCTCAAGAGAGAGGGGTTGATTTTGATGAGACCTTTGTACCCACATGCCGAATGACCACCGTTCATAGCATCTCTACATTTGTAGCTCATCATGGTTGGAATGTGCATGATTTGGACATTAAAACTACATTTTTGAATGGTAACTTACATGAAGAAGTGTATGTTTTTTAACCCCAAGGTTTTGTGTAGAAAGGGCATGAAAACAAAATATGCATGTTGAAAAAGGAATTATATGGTTTGAAGCAAGCACCACATGCTTGGTATGAAAAGATGCATGCGTACTCGATTGCACATGGTTTTGAGGAGATTCCAACAAGTACATGTGTCTCTTACATGCTCAACAACAACCCACAAAATTTGTGTTATCAATTATGGAACGTCTTAAATAAGGAATTATTCGAGTGAGATGAATTAAGTTATTAATGTGTTTTGGTGTTTTAATATAGTAGTTGAAGGTTCATGAGGGCATGAAAGGGCGTGTATATTTTGGATGTGTCAAGATACAAATAATAGGACTTATATTTTATATATAGTTTGTGAATAAAGAGGGTTCTTTCTAAAAAAAGTAGTAAAAATAGTGGTTAGGATAAGGATCATTGTAGATCACGATTTATGTTAATAGGAGCAAAGGCTCTCCATAAAAGAGAACAACCTTTTACTTTCACACTTATTTTCCAAAGCCGCCCTCATTGTAACGACTATTTTCAACATAATGGAAAATCGTATAATGACATGCACTATGTGGACTTATTGAAACTGAGTGCATGGGGAGAGATTGCACCCAATATTGTGTATTGTCTTGTCTATTTGAATATCTATTTTGTGTGTGTTTTCAGTACTAGTATCCTTTATGTGTGCATGAAATAAGATCCTTGCAATAGTGGTATCAAAGCTTGCACATATCACTATAGAGGGGTCTGATGCTGTTTGGTTTAGCATTTGATCTCTATTTCATTGATCATTTTTGCTTTTGGATTTCGATTCTCATTTTGATCTCTATCTTTGTCTTAGTTTTTGTTTCATTTTTAGTTTCAGTTTTGTTTTCAGTTTTTGGTTTTTGGTTTCTAGTTTCTGGTTTCCGGTTTCTCGTTTTGGTTCCTATTCCTGAACCTGAACCTATGTTTACTCCTACGCTTACACCTATGTTTACTTCTATGTTTACTCCTATATTTACTCCTATATTTACTCCTACCTTTACTCCTATATTTATTCCTACATTTATTCCTATGTTTACTCCTACATTTACACCTATGTTTACTAAGGCATAGAACTTTGGCATCTTTGGCTTTCTTGGCATCCATGGATCCCTTGGTGACCATTGGAAGCTATTGGCTATGCGCGAACACCTTTTAATTAAGGAGTGCAAATAAGGAGTTCCTTTATTCATCAAGGAGAGTGAACCCACAACCTCACTTTCACAAGTGAAGTGTTTAACGACTACATTGTTCCCTTGTGTTCTCACTCTACACCTTTTTACTTACATTTAACACAAGTTACATCTTTCTTACTTTTCAATTCCCAAGAATCACGCTTCCCTTTTTCATTTTAATTCAAGAAATCTCAAAATTGTTTTCACATATCCAACAAGGGGTTTTTTTGTCTACATACCCATGGGCCCTACAAATACCATGGTGGATTTTGGTGAGTCACCTTTACCCAAGGTATTGCTCAAGCAATAGTTGGAGCTTCTATGGCACGAACTTTGAGGCACCCAAAATGAGATCCGACAATGCAACGAAGTACTTCAGAAGATGCAATCGAAAGAGGATAATCTTGCAAGGGTGGTAAAAGCTATTGTCCCTTCTCAAGATCATGACACACATTCCAAGATTGGTGTTAAAAATTACCAATTTCTATGGCATTAGGAAAAAAGGTGAACCTTGCATGGGCCTTTTAGCTTAAGGAGTGATTAGTGATGGACCAATCAGAAGAGGGTGGTGGCCACAATCTATACCCTATAAAATACTAGGCTGAAGGGGGAAGAGGGGACAAGATTCCTCTATGTTCAAGGTTGACTTCTAGAGAGAGAATAAATCTTGTAATCAGGTTGGGCCCAAAAATTCAAAATATTAGGCTGAAGGGCTAAACTTATTTGTGAAAGGATCTTCTTTTACACTCACAAGTACATTGTTCCTTCCACAGATGGTGAATATGGAAGGTTGGAGATGATCAAAGTTGATTCTTTTCTTACTTTAGAGTGGCCAAAACCTGATTTTTGGTCCATATCATCTTTCAAGCATAAGATGGTGATGGACATACATAACTCTTTGAAATTCACGCGAGTGTCTAGATCAATAGGTCTTCATTGGAATCTACCAATCCTATGTAAAGATATTACATACAAAGTAGTAGAAGGTTTGTTAGGGGAAAAATGGCGTTATGTAGAAGGATTGTCAAAAGGGGATAGATATCGTTGTAGAATTGGTGACACAGGTATAGGGTTTTGCTATTTAAAACATTGCACCTCTTTGTACATTAGATTTTATTATGATCGTTGGATGTGTAAACTAGGAGAGTTGATACATTTGCAAAGCTTGGAGGGATCTTTAGCTTCATTTGAAATCAATGTGAAGTTACCAAACAATGATATGGAGGTGGTTTTAGGTAATCAACACTGGAACTTGGCCAACTTGAGAGAGAACTTACTTATCATGGGATACGATGATCTTCATGATTTCAAATTTCGAATACGAGGGAACAAGGTAATAGTTGTATTCCATATATACATATAGATGTATATATATCTTATTCTATCACTATTGTTCATGATTTCAAAATGTTTCACTCTTTTATGAATTGTCCACAAATTGGAAAGAGATTGGAAGACAAATTCAAGGTTCTTGCAGATTGGAGCATGGATGGAACTGAAATTTCATTGTCATAGATCTTTTTTGTAAAGATAGTGTGAAACTTGTAAACAAACCTATTTTTGCAATGAAAATATTTTCACATTTGCTTCAAGGATATTTTGGCCACATTCTACTTGTATCTGTACATTCTCAAGGTTTTTCTTGAAAGAGCACTCTTATTGTTTATTTTCTTTGATGTGATCTCAAATTTCAAAGTTTTCCTTTCCAAGACTCTTATGTTTTAATTTAAGGAAAAGTCACTTCTATGAGAAAGTGGGACCCATCACTTAAAAATTCTAGAAAATCTATAAATAGGAGTCCTCTCTCCTCATTTCTCACTTTTGCAACTACATTGAGTGATAGAGCAGTCCGCATTTGCAAGCCATGGCTTCCACCTCCGTACCTACTAAGAGCGCATGCCACAAGTTTCTAGAATTTTTGGAGGATTCAGATTATAAAGGTCAACATGACCTATATGATCTTCTCTCCAAGGTTCCTGACCTCCATGGAACCGTGCAAATGAATGCTGATGCTTTGGAGGAGCTACTTCAATATATGCAAGTTCATATATTGCGTTTCTCCATAAAAAATACCACCATATGATGGAACCTGGGTTCAATGTGACCTTCTCACCTACATTCACAAAGGTGATAAGGCATTTACAAAACGATTGAAATGGTTCCAGGTAATTGCAAAGGAAGTAGGGCACCTTCTTGATGAAACTGTGCCACTTATAAGGAGATTGAATAGGAAATGCAAGTTGGGTGCAAAATATCTATCACTCATTGCTGCCACAATTTTCTTTGTGAATGAGGAACCAGAACCAATTTCTCATGAGATCCCTCATCTTCTTACAGGTGGTTTTGTCGATGATAAAAAGGAACCACCTCAAGAACCCTTCAATCTCCTATTAGAGAGAGAAGCCATTGAGAAAACTTATCCTCTTGTTGTGGATGATAAGTTGAAAGAAGTGCCTAAGCCATCCACCTCTTCGGAGCCAAAAGCGACTATTCCAGAGGTGGAGATTGAAACTTTTTCAGTGGTTCTTGTCGAGGGACAAGAATATTTGTTTTTACATGATGTAGAGAAGGCATTCGGGCTATGTCTCGATGAATGCGTTAGTTTGTTTTGTACTTTGTCAGAGTGTCCTTTGGATAGTACCTCTCACTTGTTGGAGAAAAAGTGTTTTCCATTTGGTGACTCAGTGGCCGACACAATAAAATTGGTTTGCAATGACATACTTACAAGTGAACATCAACATATCAGAGAAGAACAATTTAGTAATGCACAAGAAAGGCTATTGGAATCAGAAGTTCCCACCTCACCAGTAATCAAGCAGAGTGGGATGTCCCACTTCAACATTAATTTACATCTTCAAGAGAGAGGAGAAGAAGAAGATAGAGTTCAAGATGCAAGTATCTTCGATTCATGTCATTCATTCTTACAACCACATGCAGCTACTAATCATAAAACTTTGTGTAGGAGGTGATTGAAGTCGACAAGTTTGCAGCAAGGAGTGGAGGTGATTGAGTGGCTCGTGGAGGTGGCTCATCCCTTGCAAACTACATTGGGAAACTTCCCAAAGAACATTTTGTAATTATCCATAAAGAGCTCAGTCCTTAGGGCCACTTCATGACATGGTGTCTAAAGGCCTTAAGTAAATTGCTTTGTTTATCAAACATTACGCAGGGGAGTAATTGTATCTTTTTAGTTAAGAAATCCCTTGTAACTACAACCTTAGGTTCCAACTTCCATGGAAAGGTCTTAGGTCAAATAGGTATATCTCTAGGTTTAGGAGTTAGAAATGTTGATGAAATAGCAACCTCAATTTTGACTTACACCCTACCCATGGCTTTGGAGCCTCGAAAGAGAGTCATTGAGAAACTCAAAGCCAATTGATGTAAACAATTGAATTAATATCAAATTTTCACTTTGCTTTATTTACAATTGTCTCAAGTCTTTCTTTTTGAGTATATTATCTAAAATTCTTTTGGACCTGCATGTAATGTATTGAGCATGACTTCTTTACTCTCATGTAAGGTCATCTAGGGCATTGGGAGGCAAAATAAAGCCCAACCACAGAAATGCGGGAGAAGGCCCTACAAAACGTTTGTAGGGCTTTCTCCCGCGTTTCTGTGGCAGGGCTTTATTTGGCCTCCCAATGCCCTAGATGAACTTACATGAGAGTAAAACTACACTAAATGGATGTTTTCAAAAATGAAAATTTTCGAAGTTTCAAAATGGTGTGCTCATATGTTTCAAAGATATGTTTTTCATGTATGTATTTTGAAATTCATAGTGCAAGGTATAGGGAGGTCAAAAGTTGTCCATCTTCACTCCTCATGAACTAGTTTTACTCTTCATGAACCTTGATATGAAAATATGGCATTTTAACAAGAAATAAGCCCTGCCACAGAAACATGGGAGAAGGCCCTCCAAAACCTTTGTAGGGCCTTCTCCTCCGTTTCTGTGGCAAGGCTTGGTTTTAGCATTAAATCAATATAAAATGACCAAAATGACAAGATAAGAAAACAATCACTGATATATGAGAGATTATCACAAGAAAACACATGGAAATGTATAATGACTGCTCATGTTTCATTCTAGATAATGAGATTATAAAGAGAATGGAGGAGAAGTGCTCATGTTTCATTGAAAATGGCAATATTTACAGAAAATCTCTTGTCTGTAGAGATCAGTTACAAAACTTAGCTACCATCACCCCTAATTCTCCTAGCTAACCGTATGTCCTTCGGTTGTATAGTGACTCGCTTAGCATGGATGACACACAGGTTGGAATCCTCGAGCATTGATATCAAATATGCTTCAGCTGCCTCTTGTAAAAGCTTCTAAAGCTAGAGCTTGGATCCTTAACCTTGCACAATACCTTTGTAACTCTTGTTTAACCACCCTTGCAAAGGGTCTTCTAGGTATCAAAAGCTCAACTATCTTTTGATAGTGCCTTATCTCTACAAATGCCTTCGCATATCTTCTTCTTCGTTGTGGTGCTCTAGCTTGTGGTGGTGGTGGTCTTCGTTGGACATTTTCATGTGGTCTTGGTTGGGGTGGTCTACGACGGGGTTGAAAGACTTTCTTCTTACGTTGCACAAGTCTTGAGATTTCTCCTTGTTCAGGATGTTGTTGCTGGCTTTGCTCCCTCTCTTGATCATTTGGTATGGCCCCCTGATTTGTTGGTAGAGTCTTTCCCGCTACAGTAACCCTATGATTTGTAGGTATTTTTTGGTTAAACCATGGTGGCATTGTTTGACTCTCCTCACTTGATTCTAAACGTTGTTGAGACACATCCTCATGGGATTCATCAGAATCATCATCAGAAACTACCTGTCTATGAGCACGCTCCTTCACCCTTGTCTTTGTTGGTCTCTTTGGTGATGGAGGCTCACCATATGATGATGGTGGTGATTGGGGTTGATTTACGGCCTCTTCCCTGGATTGCCCATGTGCCACTTGTTCATGCAATTGTTCACTCCCAGAGGTATGACCACCACCTATTTCGCGATGGGATGCAGAGTGGGAGACACTACGTGGCCTTTTGTGGTGATTCATCCATGGTGGCTTCTGAGTGCCTTGCACATAGGTAGGAAAGTTAATGGGATCCTTCCTTGTAGTTTGCTTTGTTCGTGCCATCCTCTATAGTGCTAGAATGTTGAAGTGAGACAATGAGTCTCCTTTTATAATGTTTCACTTAAAAAGGTTCTGTTCACATCTGAATGGACAAAAAATAGTTAAAAAATTAAAAACTACCTTAAAAAATTGCAAACAAGAGATTAGTGTGTAGCAAACCTTATGAATTATTCAGAAAATGCCATGAATGTATTAAATGAATTCACTTCCATGATGAACCCTGTCGTGTTCTTGTAGCCCGCCATTGAGCATGACGTAAAGGTCTCAATGATGACTTCCATTTTTCACTAGGTAAGTTGTGTTGATTAATTCTTGCAAGTTTTGCAACTTTCAACTCCTTGGCTCATTCCATTGCATATGTCCTTGAAAATGCAGTACGATAAAACCAATTTAACATCTCTTCCATATAGTTTGATTGCATTGCACCACCACCATGTCGTGTGCTCTTGAAGTAAACACCTCTAGCCTTGTAATGTGACTTCTCCATTCCTTGTGTACTAAAAATCTCCAACGAACCATATCGATGCATAAAAAATGCTTCATGTGCAAATAAAATATGCTGAAATGATATAAGTACATATAACACACTCTTATCAACAAGAAAATTGAAAAAATAAGAAAACTTACAATGTAATGTGTAATATTGCTCTTTCCCCAAGATAGGATGAAACACTTTGCAAACTCCATTAATGTATCTTGAAACAACTAACAGTCATTTTCGTTGGAGCTATTAAGACTCATTAAGCCCATCAACTTATCTAAGCATGACCAAACCTTCTTTCGCCCATTACTAAGGTCAATTTGAGAATCATTATCAGTGGTGATCATGTACAAGTCTTTCCATAGCTCCCCGCATTCATTTTTCTTAGGGCTCATACCTCTTCTGAAAAATTTTCTTGCCTTCTTCCCTGCCATTGAGACTTGTTGCAAACTATTTTGCGATTCACCAGGTTTTTTGAAAACTAGAGTTACATTACCACCATGAAAACCAATCGAATTAAGCAACTCTTCCAATTTTTTGATGGCTTGTACAGATTTATCAATTGGCTTCATGGAAAATGCATATTCTATGTGGAGCTTCAATAATCTATCAAATATTCTCATGAAAGCATGCAATGTGAAAAAGTGAACATTAACTAATGGAAATGGAATAATGGGATTCCAATCTTTATCTAATGTGTCACGGTTAGGTATTTCTAACATTGGACACCTTAACAAAGGTCTATCCCATTCCGTGGAACTAGGTGCATCTATGTAATCATCTAAGCTAGATGTTATTTTTTGTTGTCCCTTTGTTACTTTATAGCCTCGTGTACAAAATGGACATGGATAATGAGCAGATGCACCTTGCTTGCAACCTAACATGCATTTGATAGTTTTTAAATCCCCACCCAAGTGCCAATCTATCTCAAAATTAACAAAGTTTTCTATGTGGAGCTTTGCACCATGAATTTGAGAAACTATTACCTTAGTGATCCATGGGGTCCTACTAAAAATCCATGAAAGAACATCATTGGATTCTTTAGGTACCTCAGTAGCACCTAACCACCATATTTCTTTCTCGAATTGAACACTATATGTAGAGTTAGAGCTAGAGTTACTACTTTCATCAGATATGGCATTTGTCAAAGCTTCATTCATGAGTGTCAAACTCAATCTCTCCATTCCTCGTCCCTTTATGATTTGGCATTCATCTAGCTTCAATATAAACTTTAATTTGGTATTACAATATGCATAAATTACCAAAAAATTTATAACATCAAAATACAATGTATATCAAGGTAACAATAATGACCATGGCCTGTTGAAGCCTCTCCAAATCCATGAATATGTTGTTGCACTTTGTGTAAGGAAATCCATTTCCAACTGCGCTTTTCAAATCTTTTTTGGATGTAAAGAAATGATAAATAGACATAGGCATAATATCCTCTATATATAAGTAGTTTCCAAGAATACTAGCTATATCTTCATTGGAGATTGACTTCTTAAGTGATACTTTATAAGGAGATGGAAACATATTTTGCAAAATACCTTCTCTTTGTAATGAATGCTTCAAAAGGTTGTACAATGCACTGTATCCTTTAGTACTAATTCCTGCTTCATCACATACCATCTGCACATCTCTAGGAGTGATAATATCTTTTAACTTTTTTGTGAAATCTTTAGTCACTTGCTTCTTGATAAGGTTTCCTATTCCTGACTCCAAAATACTAACCCCTTGCTTGTTGGTCAAACAAGAATTTAATAACTTGAATTGATCCTTTGTTGTTGATGAAGCACTAACATCTTCAACGAATGACCTACATAACAAATATATATATATATATATATATATATATATATATATATATATATATATATATATATATATATATATATATATATATATATATGTGTGTGTGTGTGTGTGTGTGTGTTCCAAAAAGAGAAACAAATACAAGCCAAACCTTATCGGAAAAACTTGTCGTTTGCATGCTCCACCACCAATTGAAAGAGAGTCAAAGGATGTTAATGATCTTCTCGTACATGGAATCCCAAGTGGAGTCTCTCTCAAGTGCTGGACAATGTTTTTTAATTTCTCAATTGTTCTCTCCTTTTCTTCCATATGCTTTTCAAGCTCTGCAAGCTTTTCTTGTAAAGATACGATTGTGCTTTCTAAAGTGATCAACCTTGTATGATTTTGTTGTTATTGTTGAATCCAATACTTAGTAATGACAGTTGAATGTGTAGATAATCATTGACAATAACCTAAGAGCCCAACTTTACCAGCACCGATGAACTGAAGTAAAGTTGAGAGGTTATGGAATGTTGGATGGTAAGAAGACATTGGATCAGGAGGGTATAATGAACCATGAGTCCAAAGATCAATATTCTTTTCTCCAGCTTTACGACGCTCATTTTGAGAGTTCACATCATTGTTGCACTGTGTATTTGGAGCAAACTCTCTGGGCACACGAACATGGATACTTGTTGATGCTGGGGCATGAGGACGTCCTCGTGTGAGGTTTGTAATAGGTGTCAACACCATCGTTTTCAACAATTAGACAATACTGAGAAAGAGACCAAAAATTTATTTGGAAGAGATGCTAGAGCATGATTTTCTCAAGAAAATTTTGTTTTCTTGGATGTGGATGGGTCACAATGTGTTTTTCCACTGAGAATATCCAAAAATGATGAAATTTTGAAAAAGTCATTTTTTGGGTGAAGAGTAGTTACGGATTTGATGATGTGGCACTCTACTTTTGGAGGGATTTCAAAAATATTACTTTTTCAAAAGGAAAATTAAAAAATAAACTAAAAAAAAGTCACTTTTGACATATATATTAAAAAATCATCCCTTTCAAGTAAATAAACACTGAAATTGAGACTTTGAAGAAAAAATCATTTTTTTATTCCCATACATGCTCGAGTTTGATGATGTGGAAAGTAGATTCCCTTTTTCTCTCTCTAATAGAAGAGAGAGAGGAGCCTAGTAAGCCTTAAAAAAAGCCTACTCCAGCCTACTAAAAAGTGCCCTAGTAAATGCACTTTGTCCCCTTAAACAACAACAAAATTAGGCTTAATCCCTAAAAATTAGGGATCCTTACAAGGCCCATGCAGGGTTCACCTTTTTTCCTAATGGTTTGATGGCTGCAATGATGGCCCATTAGTTCTCTCATGGTTGCCTAAATTTGACGGTTTCTATTCAGACGAATTATATTCTGAAAGTGATAAAATAAAATTTGCTACTAACTATTTAGTAGGGAAAGCTCAACTTTGGTGGAGTGTCCTAATTCATAATGTAGATCATTTGATCACATGGAAGGAGTTTCAAACAAAGGTTAAAGATTCTTTCTTTCCTCCTCAGTTTCATTTACATGTTTGGCATGTGCATGGACCATCTTTACATGGAAGGAGGGTAACATTGTAACTACCTACATAAAGCGGTTTTGGCAAAATCTATTATTGGTTCAAATGCTCAAAGATGTACTTGAGGATACCCTATAGAGGAAGTATGAAGATGGGGATCCAAGCTAAGCTTCACACACTATGACCTACAACCCTCAACGAAGCAGTCTTTTGCTTATGATGCAAAAAAGGAATTTCAGTCCATTACCAAGTCACTTCATCTCCAACAACTATGTCAATGCCCACCATTCATTAAGCCTACTTTTCCTATGAAGCACAATTTTAGGACCCCATCTATCCCAGTTTTCCACATCCACCACAATCCAATTACTCAGTTGCACCTACTATTTCATCCCTCCAACTTGCCAAATCACCTACCTTGCAAACTTCAATGGTGGATGCCCAATAGAAGTGACCACATATTACCTGTTGCAATTGTGGTAAACTTGGAGATACAAGAATGAGACACAAACTATGACCTCTTCACATGAAACCCGTTGCAGCACGAATGCATAACATGGAGGCCATCAACAAAGAAATTCCTCCTGTTTGGATGGAGGAAGCATTGGAGAAGGACTTAAGTACCTTGGGTAATGATATTTCTATTCATTCTTTGCTTTTTATGTAATGTACTATTAATAATATTCTCATTAATATATTATATGATGATGGTAGTTCTCACAATTTTATTTCACATTCATTAGTGCAAGAACTCAAATAAAAGAAGTTTTCTTCCTTGCATAAAGTGAAAGCTTCATTTCAGGGTAGTCGTTATAATGTAACAAGAGAAGTGCATGACATTAAGATTAGCATAGGTTCATATGTAGGTGCACGAATGTTTTTAATTGCACCTTTACAATATTATGATGTTATACTTGGTATGAATTTTTGTCATCATTATAACCCATGCATTGACTATCATACACGTACCTTTAACTTTGAATGTAAAGGTCAAATCACTACTTTGTCTATGAGGCATAATTTCCAATCATTTCCATTGATTAGTCATAATCAAGTAAAATCTGCATTTAGGGAAGGACACAATTCATGCATTGTTTTTGTAAATTTCATAAATGATTATACTCATACCCTTCTTGATGCATATAAACCTTTTATGAGTACTTATAAGGATTTTTTAATGTTTGATTATCCCTTTGAACTACCACCATCTTGAGGAACCTTTGACTATATTATAGACTTAATTCTTCGTAGTTCTCCTCCTCATAAAGCACCTCATAGGGATGACCCACTTCACTAAAAGGAAATAGAGAACGAAGTTAAAGAATTACTCCAAAAAAAGGAATTATAAGGCCTAGTTCTTCCCCATTTGGAGCACCAGTTCTCTTAGTGGAGAAAAAGAATAAAACGTATAGGATGTGCATTGATTATAGGATTCTTAATAAGATCACAATAACAAATAGAAACCCTATTCCTCTGATAGATGATTTACTAGATAGACTATGAGGAGCTCATGTCTTTAGTAAAAGTTATCTCAAATCAGGTTACCATTAGATACACATGATGCATAGCATACAATATACTTGTTTATAGTAAGAATGATAATGATCATGAGAAGCATCTCAAAATAGTTTATGATTTGTTATGAGAAAATACACTTTATGTTAACCTTGAAAAGAGTTCATTTTTCCAAAGTAAGCTAGAATATCTAGGAAATATTATTTCTAGTGAAGGCATGTATGTAGATCCATGAAAGATTAAACTCATAGTAGAATGGCCTATACCTCAATCAGTAAAAAATGTATGATCTTTTCTTGGGTTGGTTAGTTTTTATAGGAAGTTTATTCAAAGTTTTTCTTATTTAGCATTGCCTCTTACCTTACTCTTGAAAAAGAAAATAAAATTTGCATGGGGCATTACCCAACAACAATCACTTGAAAAACTCAAACATGCACTTTCACATGCACCTATTTTACAGTTACTTGATTTTTCACAACTTTTTCATGTAGTTACTGATGCTAGTGGTTTATGAATAGGTTTCATTTTAATGCAAAAGATCATCCCATTGCATTTGAAAATAGGAAGCTCAAACCTATAGAAAAGAATTATAGTACATATGATAAGAAAGTATTAGCAGTTGTACGTGGTTTACACATTTGGAAACATTATCTTATGGGATTTGAGGTATTAACCAAAACTAATCAACAAACCATCAAATAGATAATAAATTAGCCCTTAATCTTCGATCGACATGTTAAACGGGCTTCATTCATTCAAAATTTCCAGCCCATGATTCGATATCAACCTGGAAAAGCTAATGTTGTAGCTGATGCTCTTAGTCATTTTCCTTTACATTCTGTTTCTTTGCATAATATTTATGCCATCCAAAATTCATTGATTTTAAGTAATGTTTCCACTTATGCATCTGATTTGAATTTTTCATGTGCATGGCATGAATTCAATGATTGTGCAACCTCAAATGATGAACATTATACATTTCATAATGGTTTTCTTTATTTTCAACATAGATTATGCACTACACAAGCATTTAAAGATTTTGTAATAAAAGAAATGCATGAACCCTCTTACATGGGACATAGAGGCATACAAAGCACCATATCTACTTGCAAATATTTCTTCTTTTGGCCCCGAATGGAGAAAGATATCGCACAGTATGTTTCTCAATGCATTGTATGTCAACGTGTAAAACATCATCACAATAAATGAACCATGGGAACAAATTTCTATGGATTTTATCATTGGTCATCCTATAACTTCATCACATCATGATATGATTTGGACAATAGTCGATAAATTTAGTAAATATGCATATTTCATTCCTTGTAGAAAAAACTTGTCTACCCCTCAGGCTGCAAAATTATTCATCCAATGCATTTTTTTGTATCATGGCTTTCGTAAAGTAATGCTATTTGTTTTTGCAATCACTTTTGGATTGCTTATTTCAAAATTTTGGTTCAAAAATAGATCTCAGATCTGCATTTCATTTGGAAAGTAATGGGCAAAGCAAGGCCACCAACAACATTATTAGTGATTTATTGCGGTTTTATTCCTTAGATAGTCCCACTAATTGGGATGACAACTATACATTGCTTCAATTTTCTTACAATAACACAACACACACAACTATTGGTTCTGCAACTTTTGAAATTGTTTATGTTAAAAGCTTCCCACTCCCATGTCACTCAATCAAACTAAAATTCCGATGGTCAATTCTATTAGTCAAGGTCACATTTCTATACTTCGTGATGTTCACGAGTAGATTAGAAAATGTCAAGAACGTTATACATGTAATGTCATACAAAATGATTAGCCAAGGAGTTTAAGGAAAATGATCTCATATAGTTATATATTATTAAAAGACATCTGAAAAAAATATTTTACAACATCCTAAAGTGGAAATTGCACCACACTATTATGGACCATTTCATATTATTCAAAAAGTAATGAAAATCATTCTGATTAGATATACCATCTTACTAGAACATACATAATTCTTTTCATATTAGTTTACTTAAACCATTCAAAGGTACACTACCACTCAATCCAATTCTCGATGATTTTCCTTTGCTTGAAGAAGAATTTACAATCTTGGTTCCTAAGAAAATAATTGATCATGATGTCATTACTATGTGTATAGGTAGTCAATATCATAGATATTTAGATAAGTTTAAAAACCACTCTATTGAAGAATGTGAGTGGATCCATAAGACATCATTAACACCACATTATGGTCACTTAATTACCGCATATAATTTCCATACACATTAATGTAACTCCTCCATGAACATTGCCACGCATGTGTTTTTACATGGAACATGCGTATTTTGTTCAGTGATGGAACATGCGACTCGCCATCCATGTTTATTTTATTCTTTTATCAAACGAGGTTAGTTGATTTTTCAATTGAGGAGCATGTTATCAGTTATGGAAAGTGTTGAATAAGGAATTATTAGAGTGAGATGTATTAAGTTTTTAATGTGTTTTGGTGTTTTGATAAAGCAGTTGAAGGTTCAGAGGGCATGAGAGAGCATGGATATAATGTGTCTAGATATAGATACTAGGACTTATATTTTATATATCGTTTGTAAATAAAGAACCACATAGAGGGTTCTTTCTAGAAAAAGTAGTAAAAATAGTGGTTAGGATAAGCATCATTGTAGATCATGATTTATGTTAATAAAAACAAAGGATCTCCATAAAAGAGAATAGCTTTTTAATTTCACGCTTTCTTTTTGAAGCCTCCATCATTGTAACCACTATTTTTGACATAATGGCAAATCCTATAAATACATGCACTTTGTGGACTTATCGAAATAGAGTGTGTGGGGGGAGATTGCACCCAATCTTCTGTACTGTCTCATCTATTTGTATATCTATTTTCCATGTGTTCTCAATACCAATATTGTTTGTGTGCATGTGAATTAAGATCCTTGCAACAATTTGAGTGTTGGTTCATTAGAAAAAAACCTTATAAGCAAGGTTTTATAAAACGTTTTACATGACCGTTGTAGATAAATTGATGTGGAATTGAGTTAGTGTAGACTCAACCAAGTAGCCCCCTTGCCAAAGTTCAACATCTTTAAGCTTATTCTTATCATATGATACAAGGACTTTCACACTATACATGACGTGTAGTTGAGTAGCATTGCTAATATCACATTCTATGTTATTGTCGTACATCAATTCTAGTTTATTTCGATCATTTTATTGTCAAAATAAATTTAATTATCTTGGTGCATCGAGTTAAAATGTGATGTGGTGGCAATATGTAACAAATAATGTGCCATCAAAAATTTTGTTTAGTGTATATTGAGTGTAATATGTCTCTAGGATTAATTTAATTCATCTAATAAAAAAGAGAAAATTATAGAAGTTTCTAATTAAAGAGGTTGTTGGAAGGGCCAAACATTGTTCTATTGTGAAATCAAGTAACTATAATCCAACATGTAAGAGAATATCTTCCATGCATGTTTAAATAAATTCATGAGAGGAACAAGTAATATAACGCTTATCCATAATACACCATTCTATATCTTCATGTTAAAAAATCTTCTTGTTATAAGTATTCCGGGAAAAGCGTCAAAGAGGATTGTTGGGAATTTCTTCAAAGAATCAATAATATTGCTTCCACACTAGTAGTAAAATTGAAGAAAAGATGGCATTCCTCTATTATGACATGAACTTTATTTTTGAATCATTATGCTCATGATCGCATTTTTTTTTTCTATGGTATGAAATGCGTTTCAGCTTTAAGTTTAAATACATCATTTTGATTCTTTCTAGATTTGTACATGCTTTCAATTTTTGGCAGGTATAATTTTTTTTTCTTAATGCCGTTTTTCATAGTAGGCAACATAAGAGTTTCCTCATTATCGATATGTTAGAGGATGATTACTGCATTGAGGATTTCACATTGAGTACCTATACAATATCTTTCAAAGGATTAATGAAAATATAAGTGTAACCATAGGTGTTAACTAAATTGATGTTACTAATATTATGTCTCTTTGTAATTAATGGAATACTTTCTTTGCCAAAGCCACAATTATTTCAAAGCAGAATTCTGTGACCACTCTTTCATAAATGCATATCCAATGGATTTAATGAATAAAGTCATGTCTCATGCTAATTTCAAATACATTTTTCACCAAAATCAGGAAGTCTTTGATGCTGTATACATCTTGTGAAATGCAATATCGTAAGAAAGTTTGCACCTTCTCCTCCACAACAGTACCAAAACCAAAGTGAAGCAGGACCATTATCATTACACATGCATATCTGGAATTAATTTTCTGTATGACATTATTTTGAGAATGTACTTCATTTATCTATCAACGTAATTATTTTACAAACATATGTACGGCTGTGGATTAACCAAAGCTACAGTAGTTAGTGCAAACTCCGTTAAGTCATAGAATCGGGAACAAGAATCCAACGTTAATCTCTGTTATTCAAACCAAAGAAACCAACGTGGAAGTATTCACCATGTAATCAAAGTCCATACATTATTTTCAATTTTCATGTCTGCCCTTTAGCAAATCTGGGGTCGGATATTTTCGGTCGTCTTTCAGATGATCGTTTCCTTGCCCCCTAGAAAAGAAAAGAGAAATGGAAGAATACGTGGAGGGCGCTGAGAGAGTTATTTCCAGCTTCATATGTGTCGACACGCAAGGAAACGGAGCTGGCAGCCCGGCACTGTTAGCCACGGCATTTCTTTCCAATTTTGTAAGTACTTAAACGAAGCCCTTGATAGGGGCTTGTTGTTGTATAGGTTTCTGTCGAAAAGAAATAGCAACAGGAGAATTTCTTAAACGATGGCGTCGGAAAAATCTGAAGGAAATTTGCTATCAGAAGAAGCACAGGTAGCTTATATTGGAGATCGTAGCTATATCTGGCTATCAGCAAAGTTCTATTCTGTGCCGATATTTGCTTTGAAATTGAGCTCGTCAATCTATTTATTCTATTACAAATCTCTTTGTGCGAGCAAGAAGTTTACTTGAAATGCGCGGTGTCTTGAAGGATCAAATGTACAAGCTTTACCGTTATTTTAATTTATAGCGCGATCTAATATTCTGAAGTTATACCTGAGATTGACCCGCCTCAAGTACCCATTGAATGGGCGTAGGATAATTTCCCGGATGGTTTCTCTGTATTCTGTTCGTGTCTTTCTTCTCTTTACGTTAAAGCATGCTGCACTATTCTGAGAAGAGTCAATTTTCTCTGCACGTATGAGAGAACATGAACCGGGTGCATATCTGTATGAATGAAAATCATGAAAGTTGCGTCGTATTTGGTGTTATAACGTTTTGGGAGCGGCACAAGCGCCGCCTTAGCAGATAAAAGGTAAGCTCGGTTTTCTATACGTTTGTGTTTTGTGAATGTGTGAATCTGTGTGTTTGTCTGTGAATGTGTGCGTTTACGCCTTCTAGCGTTGGATATTTGAGCCTCGTAACGACTACATTCTCAAAGAACATGCTTTTATAATAGAATGATTGACACAGAAAAATGCGCTGTTGTTTGCATGATTGATAAATGAGCACGCTCTTGTCAATCTATTTTGATGCGATGATAGAGTATGAAATTATTATGTGAGGTGTGTGTGATGGGTGAATGTGTTGCTTTGCTTATCTTATTTCTGTGGGCTGCTTTGTGCAGCGAAATATCATCGAAGGTGGCAGGAAGGGCGGTCAAACACGGGCTGAGCAGATAGGACGGGAAGGCTATCAGGAAATGGGACGAAAAGGTGGACTGTCGAGTATAGGCAAGAGTGGTGAGGAAGCCGCTAGAGAGAAGGGCATTGAGATCGACGAGTCAAAATACCGAACCAAATCATCCAGCGAGTGAAAAATAGAGATGTAGTAAAACTGCGAAATTGTTATAGAAGAACAGTTGTGATAGCCGTGGGTTGGTAGAAGAGAGAATGTTAGTTTGTATCAGTAACTTGCTAATATAGCAGTAAGATGTAGATAAGCAGTAAGATGTAGATAATTTTAAGAGTGTAATACGATAGTCATTACATAACCGTTTGCTCTGTATTTACAATGTGTTTTTACTTAGTATTTCGCGTTCTGAACTACATTTAAAATTAAGAAACTTTCAATCGTTTTTGGGTCCGGGAATTTCCATTCTATTTGTTTGCCAATGTCATGGATTGCATTAAATTGGGCAATTTTGTAGGTCTCGTTCAAGGATGCGTTTCTTTCGTTCAATCATGGATGCGTTTTTGCATCTCTGCCCAAAACCGATACAAACTGTTTGCGTCTAATTTATCAAAATACTGATAAGAGTCTGAAAATGATCGAATCGACGGACCCCCAACCAAGTACACGGTTGGTTTCTATGTCTTTTGTTGGCTCCCCCTAAGACAGGAATTATCCCTGTGCTTGAATTTTGTCAGTGATCCAAAAACGACAGCTCACTTAGACCGTCTTAGCTTTCCTGGAAACATGAATTACCTCTTTCCCCAATGACAGATTCGGACTGGTTTTCCTGGAAACATGAGTTACCGCTTTCCCCAACGACAGATTCGAACAAAAGTTTCGTCTCCTTCGACAGACAGTCTTGTGATCTTCGATTTGCGGACACTGTAAATTTACGTCTGTATTTGTATTTAAGTTATTTCAACGATATGCTTTAACGCTGCTATTGTAGCACTCGCCTAGATGTGTCACTACTACAATTGCTCATCCTTGGAAGTACTACTTCTGAACGATAGAACACCATCAGTTACTTTGAAGATGGAACAATTCTGTTACCTATCCAAAAACGGAAAACAAATATGGCTTCTGATGTCTTGTATTTCCCTTTTTAAAAATCCCTTGAGCTCGGTCTTTTAGTAACCTTGTCCAGAAACATTGATCACCTCTGCCTTGCCAATCACATGAAGTTCAATAAATAAGAATAATACTAGGTTGCCTTTTAGCAGCACGGCTTTGTTACGTTAAAAGTGGTCTGCGTCATTAATCATTAAGATGAGATTCGTGTGGAGATGGAAACAAATGCTGGAAACGTACGCAGCGGTGACACGTGAAGATTCATGTATAGATTAATTGGATCGATTCATGTATAGATTAATTGGATGATATGGCATAGTTTCATGCATACGCTATATAGATCAATTAGATGATTTAGCATCGTTTCTTATCTTGCCGGGTTCATGTGTTTACTGGGTTCACTTGAAATTCAAATAGCGCACAAATGGAGATGAATGGTGATTCAGTATGGTATTACTTCAATATTTGTTCGAAGTTTGGGATTTTAACTTAACCAGCTAATGTAGACATGGGGTAAATTTTACATTAAATCAATACACCGAGAAATGTTCCATGTTTTCCATAGTGGTTCCTATATTTTGTAGAAGCACGATATTGGAGATCTCACTTAATCGACCGGTTTCTCTATCCTATATACTGCCCACAATTAGTGATCAGATCTCAAACGATTCGGATGTGTGTGCCCCTCTGTGAATTTTGATTTTTGATTGAATTCTCTCTTTCCAGGCACGTTTTTTGCTTGGGTACTCTAAGAACGAACCAAATGGTTTATTCTGATGTCAGACTCCTTAGGAGAGACTTTAACTAGCTAATGAGGTCGTGGTCCGACAACATAATGCAACCTTTGAGAGGCTGCATTACTAGCCACTTTCCAACGATCCTTTGTACGTATTACATCAACACTAAGGACCCCCAACCCACTAGCTAGCTTTCTTGGGAGGTACAGAAATTTCTCATATGAATTCGGGGCTAAGTAGAGCGTTGCAAACCTCTTTTTTGGGAAAAACGAGGTCAAAAGACTGGGCGGAGGGATTTAACATTTTCGCAGTTTTAACATTTGGTGTTATTTCTCAGTAAACAGAGTCCTTGTGGATATGGGTAGAAGATGAGATTGAGTATTTTGGAATCGTATGAAGATATCACACGTGGATGATGCTCGTTTCTAGAACGGAGTGTTTTACACAGAGAGAGAGAGAGAGAGAGAGAGAGAGAGAGAGAGAGAGAGATTTAAAAGGATGCATGTATACTCAACAAGGGTTGTCTACATTAAGGCAAGACAACAGAAGCTTCATTGTCCATTAACGAGGCAGAATGCCCACCCAACAGTAACACACACAAGCTTCCTTTGACATGCTTACAGGAAACCATAAGATACATACGAGCAGTATACAGCAAAGCCATCCGGGAATCTATCTTACTTCCATCCAATAGGCACGTGAAGTACCAATTAATTTGAGGTGTAAGTTATTATAACAGAATTAGTTTTTACTGTTGAGTAAAATAAAAGTACCATTGTATATTTGATCCTTTAAAATACTAGGATGTCAGTCACTCCGATCTCCTCGACCTTTTGGTTAACCTACACTCTAATGTCCATGAGGAAGACGATGTCAGTTTTATCACACATGAGGGACCTTCAATTGTTCTCCTTCCAGCCACGTACCCCTTCACCATAACATCATCTCTTTCATAAAGTGGAGGCACCACTTGGTTGTCACATGGCACTCACGTGGCAGCCCATGTGTAAGATCATAATGGAGAGTTCACATCTCCCCCTCCCTCTCCCTCCCATGTGACATTTCCTTAACTCCATTTTTATCTAAAAAATGGGATATTTTTTATCCCCAAAAATGGTATTGAGAGAGAGAGAGAGAGAGAGAGAGAGAGAGAGAGAGACTAGAATAGGTACTCCCATTAAACCCCATGTATCCTATGTACATGGGCATCTCTCCATGGTGTTTCCCCACATCCTTAACTGTATAAGGACTTTTGGAAAGGCAAAAAAAGATGGAAAGCCATCTTTGAAGAGTGCTCACCTACTCCATGTAGCACTATCTTTTGAACTACCTTAACACTTTACTAGGCACTCTTTATCTAAGTGACTTCTAGTCTATTTCCCTTCGAGTGTGTAGTATTCCTTCTAGCTCGTAAGTTGATATAGGTGGGCTCTACTACCTCACTATTAGTGATGAGGTTGTCAAATTCACTCTCTCTTTTCTTAAGCTCACTCGCATGAAAAATTGGGTGTTAGATTCGCTCACCCTTCTCTTAAGCTCACCCACATGGAAAGTTGGGTGGATTGGTTTGTCTTTTGCGATTTGAAGTTCATAAGCTATCTTCTCAATTATCTCTAGTATTATGAATTGTCAACAATACCTTGAAGATAATTTTAGATGAAGATCGATTTGCATGGTTCATATCCGAGAGGGAACTCTAAGATAGAATTCCTCTCCTACATCAAAGTTTTTTCTCTCCCTTGAGGGTCTTCATAGGATCCAACCCTATCATGATCTCTCCTCATGCTATCTTTAGGAAGCTTAAGTATATCATTCATCTCTTCAAAGAAGTAGCGGAGTTTCTGGAGTTGCAATGCTATTGCATAACGATCAACACTCGATTGAAACATGTACATAAACATAATGGAATATGTCACGTGGAAAAGTGCCAAGCACTATAGTATGTGCAAAATCTAATATAGATAAGTACTCTTTTTGATTATTTTTGCCATTTGTTTATGTATGTTCATAGAATATCCTCAAGGATTTGGTTAATCCTACCTATCCATCCATTCATATGTAGATGCTTGCCCGTACTCATGCTTGCTGAGTTTAAGTATCCAACCTTATTGAAGATTACTCTCCAAAAGTGTCTACCGAACTTCTTATCGGGATATGCAATAATATCTATAGGAAAATCATATAATCAATGTAGTTTATGTATAAAGATTCTAGGCAATTCTAGTATTTTCATTATGTTCTCTCTTAGAATAAATCTAGAAATATTTATTAATTTGTCGACAAAATTAGATGAATGGAGTAATGCTCTCTCTATTTCTTATGTAATCCTACTATGAAAGTCGCCAAGTTCCTCTCCCAATTCCCATTGGGAATGTCCAATGGGTGTAGAACTTCAATCCTCAATACTTTAGCTTTATTGATCTTGCATCTTGTGCATTTAATCGTATACTCTAGGATGGCCTTACAAAGTCCAAGCTAGTAAAAATGCCTCTTACCAAGACAACATGTCTCATGAACTCCTAGCTCTCATGTTGAGAACTTTATGTATAGGTTAGATACGAGTTGCAAAAGATGGAAATATCTTTTGGAGGTCTTCAAATGATTACAAAGCTCAAATAAATTAAAAAGGATGAATAGAGTACCACGTGATATCTAGCACATGATGACTCAGATGAATGAGTGACAAGATAGTTGCTATGATGTACTAGTAGAAGGTTGATGTGGCTACTTCTCAAGTCCAGCTATATTTGGCTTATTTCATCACTTGTGTCATGGGATACCTCCACACAAGTGTCTACCACGAGCTTATTTGTATTAAAAAGGTTTTGGATAGTTTTTCATTCTATAATAAGAGAGGATAAGTCGTGATATTTTCTGAAGTCCAAGAGATTCATGCCCATCTTTCCATTGTTGCAGTTTTGTAGATAGAGCTTGGAGAGATTTTATTCCCTTCATTATATATCCAAATCAAGTGTTTGATGGTTAGCTTGAAAGCTTATAATGTCGAATTGTACTTTTTAAATGTTCATATTCATTGAAGATGTGTACTAAGAGTATTGTTCTCTGTAAGTAGTGTGTGTTCACAAGTTCATCTCTAGTTCAAAGGTCTCCATTGAACCTACAGACTTGGAGAGGGCATATATCATAGTGTACTTATCCATTTTGAGTATTCTATAGCTCATTTGAAAGCTCTTTGTTTCTAGTATATGTATATAAAATAATGTTGAAAAATGTAAAGTGAATGAAGAGCAATTAAGCTCTATAAGCATAACTAGTTTTCTACACAATAGTTTGTGAGAAGGTCAACTAGATCCTAGTGGGTTCCACTGATTTCTAGCTATAATTTGGAGTTCAATAAACTCCAAACTTGGTATCAGAGAAAGTAATTGAAGTTTGGAGAAGGTTATAATACTTTGATGAAGATTTTGAAGTTATTGGAGCAAAGGTTGATCATCAACACTACACAAAGGTAGAAGGAGATAAAAAGGAAGCATCTCAAGCAACATCCAAACAAAGAAAGGTGCATAAATTTCATTAGAAAGGTAAATATTATAATTCTTCTTATGAAAGAAATTCAAAAGGAGGATTAAAGTATGAAGTTTAGTATTTACACAATGGATGACCAACATGCACAAATAGAGAAGCTTGGTAAGAACAACTATCAAGCATGGCAGTTTAGAATCACAACATACTTGCAAGGTAGAGGCTTGTATGGTTCGATTGATGGCATAGATATAAACCATATATTATGAGGACCCGAATCAACAACAAGTAAGGGAATTCAAACTTTTAAATGAAAGAGATAAATACGTTATATCTATCTTATGACAAAATATTAAGAATTTGATGGTAGGACACATAGGAATTGGACACAAGTAGGGATGTTTGCCTTGCATTGGAAATCTTGTATGCTATAGGTACAAGGGCAAGGAATATTCAGCTAAAAAAATGAGTTGAAAAAGATACAAGGACATCAATGATTGATTATTTATTGAGGATTAAAGAGATTTCAGATTAGTTAGGATCAATTCAAGCTCATTGACTTGGTTACACATAATCTCAATGGACTCAAGGATGATGAGAGAAAGGTCATCTACTTCCCTTGTTCATTTGACATGGCCATATACTTTCCTTGTTTGCTAGGTCTTATACACACATGCGTGCGGACATACTAAAGAGGAATCCTTTGCTGGTAATGAGTATTATGTATTTTTCATTCATATCATATTAGAATGAGAGTTCTATATTTTATTAAAACTAAGAGTGAAATCTTTGATTGTTTCAAGAATTTCAAATCATATGTCGAGAAGCAAAAAAGAATGCATATGAAGAAGCTAAGATGTGATGGAGGGGGAGAGTATTTCTCTCAAGTTTTTACTCATTTTTTGTATGATGAAGGTATTAAAAGATAAGTGACATGCAAGTATACTGCACAACTAAATCGATTTACAAAGAAAAGAAACATATTTATAGCAAAAACATCTAGAAGCATGCTAAAGAATGTGTTTGACTAATTGATTTTGGGTTGAAGCTATTAGCACAATTTTTCATATTATGAATTGAGTTCCTAGTGCTAGAGTTCATAATTTGATACCATATGAGGTATGGCATGGAAGCAAACAAAGTGTAAGTCATTCGCAAGTATTTGGTTGCACATGTTATGTGCATGAACCCGATGAAGTGAGATCAAAACTTGATATGAAATAAAAAAAGTGTATATTTATTGGATACTCAAAGAGGATATAGATGCTATAGTTCTCATTCCAATAAGGTGTTTGTTCTAGAGATGTAAACTTGGATGAATCACTTTCATAGTATGATGATAAGAAAAGTTTGTAGGTCATGGATGAAGATGAAGAAGATATGGCTAAAGGAGATGAGTGCTTATCTCAGCCCACAAGAACTTTAAGTGATGAGAGGAGTGGTTTAGATAAAGAAAGAGAGCTAGCTTTCAATGGAAGATAAAGGCAAGCGTCACCTCCAAGTGTCCAAAATAAAGGTAAACTTAAACTTGTTGGAAGTTAATGATGAAGGAGAATAAGTTCGTGGTATATATTACTATGGAAAGTGATAAAAAACTCTTAATGGAAAAGAAGCACCACCTACATTGGAGATACAAATAACTTCAAGAGTAAAACAAAACTCAAAGGTATACTTGTGAATCCTTTATGAACTCTCATTATGCTTTTATGACAGAGCTTGAGCAAGAGGATGAACCTACATGTTATGAAGAGGAAAAGAAAATGAAAAGAGGGAGAAAGCAATGAAAGGAGAAATGGATGCACTATAATATAACAAGATTTGGATTTTAGTTCCAAAGATACCAAAACAAAAGGTAATTGATTGAAATTGGTTTTTAAAGATTAAAAGAAATAGTGATGAAAGTGTATCAAGATATAAAACTAGACCTGTAGCAAAAGGATATGCTCATACCCAAGGATTGGACTATGCGGAACCATTTGGTGCAATATCAAACATGGCCATAGCGATGTTTTTTTGGCGTTAGCTCCGAGTAAAAGAATGAATATATTAATTAGACATAAATAATACCTTCCTTAATGGTGAGTTAAGCGAAGAAGTGTATATGTCACATGTAGATGGTTTTGTGGATGCTACATGCCCTAATCATGTATGCAGGTTAAAGAAGGTATTATGTGGTCTTAAATAAGCATCAAGGGCATGGAATTCAAGGTTGTTAAAATATCTTATGCGCCAAGGATAAACAAGTAATATTGATCTATCACTTTATGTTAACTCATCCCACAAATGATTCTTCCTAGCCTTGGTGCTAGTAGAGAAGAATGTTTCAAGTGCATCCCAAGTTTCTTTTGATGTTTTGCAACTTCTAATGTGTGGAATCAAGGAATGAGAGATTGATTTTAAGATGTAGGACCTATGTTGAGCACTTGCACACAATAATGTAAGCGTCTTATTCTTCTCTTGTGTCATTCCTCGTTTGGATCTTGGTATAGGCATGGCTTCATCACCCTTCACTAATCCAAATAGGTTGCTTTCTTGAAGATAAGATTCTATCCTGATTTGTCAAGCAACATAAGTTTACGTATCAAGCTTCTCAATTATGGAAGGAAGTCCATCAACCATCTTGAAGAAGATTGCTCTGATACCATTGAAAGTGCTTGAGAGAAGAAGGATATAGACAAAGTGTAGCTCACAATAATGAAGTTTGATTCAAATTACTAGTGTAGAATGAGCCTTTTATCACCTAGAATCTTTGATTCAACATATAGGCTTGTATTTATTATAATAATACACCATACATGCTTTGTATAATCATAAGGAAAGAGTTGATAGCAAATGAGGTATCAACTTGAAATGTGATTGTGAGAAACTTTCTAATTTTGGAAGAGACAATTAGCTTCAAATACTCAGTGCTCTCAACGTGATTGCAATAAGTATAATTCCTCCTAGAGGAAGGTGTTCAATGGTGTGATGATTCTATTATGTACAATATTTGAAATAATAAACAAGATATCCTATGATTAGAAGCTTAACACCATCAAGAAGTCATCCTGAGTTTTTAGGAAGTAGTGTGCATAGACCCCGAGGCAACAAATTTTCTCTAGGCTATAATAGAAGAATCACAATTCTATGAAACTTCAAAGCAATCAAGTAAACACTTATACCCTTCCAATGAGCTCTTACTCAAGAAGGATTGACTTTTGAGCTGTGAGAACTAGTCCTTGCAATCTTGCTAATTTGAAGAAGGTGACACAGAGGAATAGATAGCAAGCAAGATGATGATAAGAAGTGATTTTTTATTATATAATCTGTTGTATAAGTTCTTTAGAGTCTTGATATAGAGTCCTTGGAGTCTTTTCATGGATGTCCACAACTCTTTATAGCCATTTGAATTCATAAAACGTGAAGAGACTAGTTTATTATGACTAAATTGCTTTTGCTATAATCTAGGAATTGAGGTCTTCGAATTCAACTTGATTTGAAGTATTGGTTGAGTACCTACTTCATGTCTCATGGCTTTTAGGACTTCTAGTTTCATCTTTTGATGAGAGTAATGATCTAAAATCCATAAATAATTATGGAATTTACAAGAATAGAAAATAACATGACTCATCATAAAGAACTCAGGTTCTTCTTCATAAATATATTTTGACTATGATAAGTCCCTCTCTTAAGCATGGTACAAGCTTGCTGCTCTAACATGTAGGAATGTAAGTTTGTTTCTAATCCAATGGAATGTAATATAAAGTTTAGCGTAGAAGAAGGGGATGAGTTATATGATGATAGTGCTTATAGATCCATGGAAGGATTTTTCATTTATGCAACAAAAACCAGACATGATATATGCTATGGAGTGGGAGTATTGTCACTGTAGAGCCTCCATATGCCTCTCTCTCTCTCCCTCTCTATCTCCCCTTCCCCCCCTCCCCTCCCCTCACCACCATCCCCCGCCAACCCCCTCCCCTCCCCTCACCACCATCCCCCGCCAACCCCCTCCCCTCCCCTCACCTCCTCCCACCACCTCCTCCCTCCATGCGCCCCTCCCCCTCACCTCCATGCGCCCCTCTCACTCCCTCCATGCGCCCTCCCTCACTCCCCCGCCAACCCCCTCCCCTCCCCTCACCACCATCCCCCGCCAACCCCCTCCCCTCCCCTCACCACCATCCCCCGCCAACCCCCTCCCCTCCCCTCACCACCTCCCACCACCTCCTCCCTCCATGCGCCCCTCCCCCTCACCTCCATGCGCCCCTCCATGCGCCCCTCCATGCGCCCCACCTCCTCCCTCCATGCGCCCTCCCTCACTCCCCCGCCAACCCCCTCCCCTCCCCTCACCACCATCCCCCGCCAACCCCCTCCCCTCCCCTCACCACCATCCCCCGCCAACCCCCTCCCCTCCCCTCACCACCTCCCACCACCTCCTCCCTCCATGCGCCCCTCCCCCTCACCTCCATGCGCCCCTCTCATTCCCTCCATGCGCCCTCCCTCACTCCACCGCCAACCCCCTCCCCTCCCCTCTCCACCATCCCCCGCCAACCCCCTCCCCTCACCACCATCCCCCGCCAACCCCCTCCCCTCCCCTCACCACCATCCCCCGCCAACCCCCTCCCCTCCCCTCACCACCATCCCCCGCCAACCCCCTCCCCTCACCTCACCACCATCCCCCGCCAACCCCCTCCCCTCCCCTCACCATCTGCCAACCCCCTCCCCTCCCCTCACCACCTCCCACCACCTCCTCCCTCCATGCGCCCCTCCCCCTCACCTCCATGCGCCCCTCTCATTCCCTCCATGCGCCCTCCCTCACTCCCCCGCCAACCCCCTCCCCTCCCCTCACCACCATCCCCCGCCAACCCCCTCCCCTCCCCTCACCACCATCCCCCGCCAACCCCCTGCCCTCCCCTCACCACCATCCCCCGCCAACCCCCTCCCCTCCCCTCACCACCTCCCACCACCTCCTCCCTCCATGCGCCCCTCCCCCTCACCTCCATGCGCCCCTCTTACTCCCTCCATGCGCCCTCACTCCCTCTCCCACCACTCACCCCCGCCACTCAAACTTGCCAACCCCCTGCCAATCCCCTCACACCACCTCCGCCCCCTCCTCCTCACACCTCCGCCCCCTCACTCTCCCACACACACACACATGCACCCCCATGCATTCACACACACAAAGGCCCCTAAAACACTCCAGATGGTGAGGGATGCGAAGCAGAATCCGGAAGAGGAATCTAAGAGACATATGCCACAGGTGGAGAAAGAGCATTCGAAGGCATTGTATACAGTTAATGCTGGAACTGATTTAGAAGATGGCCTCTTTGATGACTTTTTGCTTCGTGTTAATATGAAGTTTCACATGAGTGAACCACTACATGAATATCATGACTGGATAAATAGTTGGACCAATCGGGAAAATCAGTGACGAAGTAGCAAAAGAACATAAAATGGGAATCTCAGATGGCAAGTGAAAGGGTAAAAGTGAAGTGTTAAAAGCAAAAGTGGATGAACAAATGTTGCCGCCAACCATTCACGACGACTACCTATTTTTTGGATCCAATTCAAAACAAGGGAATAATTGACCTACCCCTCCAATTTTGGGTGGTTAACCGGTGCGGGATCAGTGGACGTGAAGATTCAGCAAGGCTCTCTTGGCCTATTGGGGCCTATAAAATCAAAGGATTTGTGCTCATTTGTGCTACGACGACGACGACACACACTGGAGTACATGTACAAGATTGTGCAGAAGACCTCTCTTGCACTTGGTGGTTACAAGTCTACTGTGGGAGCTACTCTGTTGTGTATACAGAGGAGAGGCTTCTCAGTGAAGGGCTATGAGCACTATAGTGTAAAAGGGTAGCTTGGATTCTTCTTCTTATCCGTGAGTCAGTGTGGTTGATTGCGCTCTATTCTCTTGAGAAGATCTTACCACTTGTATTGTTCTGATTTAGTCTGCATATCAGTGGTCCTTATGCGGATAGGAGAAACTGTTGTATTAGTGTGTTTACTGTTCGGGTAATCAGTCAGCCCTTAACTTGTGGCTTGTTAGACCTAAGTTTACACTTGTGAGCATCATATATCAATTGCCCAACTTTGTAATCATCTGGTTTGAATCAGGCAGAGTGCAGTCTTCATTTGTTATTGGTTGTCCATAATTGTGAAGCAGTTACCATTCTGTAAAATTCTCATTGTCGGCCTGCTCACAGAAATGTTAAAGGGTATACTTCCCTAAAGAGAACCCCCCTTGAGTAGGTGACGTACTGAACGTGTTCAATCTCCATTTTCTACCTTTGTTAAAAGCGGATACCCCAGTACCTCCTCTACAATTTGGCACGCACGGTGGGACATTTGCATTTCTGTGAGAGGATTTTCGCCCTATTGTATTTGCGAGTAGGTACATGACCCATACGCGGGCGGATAAGGAGTCTCGTCGTGAACGGAAGCGTCTCAACAAGTTAGAAATAACCACAATCAGTGAGCCTACCTCTCCTCCACCATCTTTGAATCTATCCATTGATTTGGGAGTAACACCATTATCAAAAGAGAAACATAGGAGAACCTTAGATTTTTCCTCTGATACTTCAGAAGAGGCGCCGGCACCAATGGAGGATCTTTCCGATTTACTCTCTAGGTTGAACATCAAGTTTCCTACATTTAAAGGATTGGCTTATGAAGATGCAGATGACCACGTGAGGAGATTCGTCTCATTATGTCGTGGAAGAGGATTGCAGAACCGGGAGGATGCAATGTTGGTGCTCTTTCCATCTACATTGGAAGGCCTTGAAGACAAATGGTATAGCCAGTATGCAGATGGGCACTTCACTACGTGGGAGGCACTAAAAGCGGCATTCTCGCAGACATTTCGACCCAGCGACTCCTCAGAACGAGCTCTAGATCAGCTAGAGAACCTAAAATTACGAGCAGGTGAATCCTTCCATGAATTGCACACTAGAACTAAAGCACTTGTTTCTCGTTTGCCTCATGCTCCAGGTGATTTTTTAGTCAAAAAATGGATTGAGAAGGCTCTGCCTAAGTCATCTCAACAAAAGCTTCGGGAATCCCTCAGACTGGATGCAACACTTGATGATTTTGTTGCAACTGCATCACGCATTGAGGAGGCTAGAATACATTTTGAAGTGGAGTCTCAACCAAATTATGCATCCGATTTGGATCCGATCGGGCAACTCAGGAAGGAGTTGGAAGCCTTAAGGATGCAGCAAAGTCGCCAAGAAGAGAAGGTCATACCGCCACCCTCAACCCATAATGTGGATGAAGTGTCTCAACTTAGGCGTGAGCTTGAAGACTTGCGGACTACCCAGGACATACGAAGACAGGTTTGGTGTACAATATGTAATAATAATGGACATTCCAATGTAAATTGTCCTAACAGAGTCAGTTGTCAGTTCTGTGGCAAAGAGGGTCATGAAGCAAGAGACTGCTACTACCTTAAGGGGACACAACAGCGAGGTAACCATCAAGGTGTAGATTCATATTATGCTAGCACTTCTAATGCACCTAATAGAGAAGAGACCCGCCCAACTCGGCCTAGATACAATAGGCCCCTAATGTGTTACCGTTGTGGGGAGTATGGCCATATGTAGAACAGGTGTTCTCTTCCAGAGGATGCACCCCCTTGTCAGCACTGTCCAGATGCTAAGGATCACTACACCAGAGATTGCCCAAGAGGTCGTCCGGCTCCGATTCACATGATTGCAGTCTCCCCACCTGTAGAAGGTATGACAGCTCAATCTTATGTTGTTTCATCTTCATCCATGCCAATGATGACCAGAGCCAGGCAAGCGGCAGTAGCCCAAAAGGAGGAACAACAAGGACTCAAAGATAGAGTTGTAGAAAAGAGGGTGGGATGGAAGGACCAAGAAGAAATGGAAGAAGCTTATGAGAGGGTGACTACTTTGCTAAAAGATCAACCAACGAGTACTTCTGAAGGCAAGCAAGAAGTGGACATTGAAGAAATTTTGAAAGGTATTCATCATAAGATTAGCCTGTATCAACTCATAAAGATAGATCCTAAAGTAAGAAGTGATCTGCTGAAGATTATATGCTTGTGCCCACCTCCTAGCATAGATGGTTTTATGGTGGACTTTCCTCCTGCACCCTTGGCTGATTATCAGAGCTCAAGATTATCCATTTTAATCAAGGATGAAGCTCTAGCAGGTGTTATTATAGATGGAGGTTCCGGCATCAATTTGATGCCTGATTTCACTATGAAGAAACTAGGGGTCAATCCCACAAAGGCAGCACCCTTCACAGTCACCTTAGCAGATCAACGTCGGGTTGCACCAGTGGGCATTGTTGAAAAGGTACTTATGATAGTGCAGGGTTGTCATTTTGTTTTAGACTTTGTTGTTATTGCCCTGCCTCAGGAGACCTCATACCCTCTACTCCTGGGAAGGCCTTGGCTAAGGCAAGCAAAGGCTCTATAGGATTGGGGAAAGAACAAATTATGGATTTCCACATGTACTAATAATCAATTACAGATACATTTGGAAGAAGGATCAGACATCAACAAGGCTACTGGATATGCAATGGAAACTCAGGTAATGCCTTCAGAAGATGATGCCCTATTAAGTTGGATGATGGGAAGTGCAGAATGCTGCACAGTGGAGATATGTGAGGTAAATGAAGATTTTGCAGAAGCAACACAAGGAGGACGGGAAGAGGGAAAAACTGATGTTCTTCACTTGAACAAAATAGAAAAGAGTAAGCAAGGAAGTCAAGCTTATTTTTTGCAGGCACCTCCTGAAGGACAGAAATCTCCAATTGAATCAGATAATCAAAATTCAACACTTAGCGCCACTAAGATGGTATG
Organism: Ceratopteris richardii; assembly: GCA_020310875.1. NCBI lineage: Eukaryota > Viridiplantae > Streptophyta > Polypodiopsida > Polypodiales > Pteridaceae > Ceratopteris > Ceratopteris richardii. The sequence goes on along the minus strand of CM035441.1, from coordinate 132,413,155 downwards.
TAGGGAAAAGGCAGGTAAACATGAGGAATCAGATGATTTTATGCTTGCAGGACCAGAAAGAGACAAAGTTGTGCCTGCATCTGGGGAAGATAATTGCGACCTTCAAGAACTTCCATTCTCAAATATACCCTTAGGATGGATCAAGGAACATATTGTGGATCATAAATTGAACTCTGCTCCTGCATACAGTGGAGATGAACTTTCAAGTGAGTCCAATTCTGAAAAGTTTGTTCAAGAAGTAAATCTTGGAGATGAAGAGAATCCTCAGATGGTTCACTTGGCTGCTTGGTTATGGCACTATCCGCCTTTATTGCAGAAGGTAACTTCCCTACTTTTTACCTATAAAAGTGTCTTTGCATGGTCCTATAAAGACTTAATAGGGATACCTGAGGAGCTTGGATTACACCGAATACCCTTAGTGGAAGGAGCTTCACCTGCAAGAAGTAGGCCTTACCGACTTAATCCAAAGTATGCAGAGGCAGTAAAGCTAGAAATCACAAAATTGGAAGAGGCAAGTATTATTGTTCCTGTAGAACACTCATGGTGGCTTTCTTCCATGGTCATTGTACCAAAGAAAAACGGCAAAATAAGAGTATGTGTTGATTTTCGTGCCTTGAATAAGGTAACTATTCAAGATGGCTTTCCTCAACCATTCACAGAGCAGGTGCTTGAAGAAGTAGCTGGACACTCTTTATATAGTTTTCTTGATGGGTTCAGTGGCTACAATCAGATAGCCATTCATCCTGAAGATAGAGACAAGACGGCTTTTGTTACACCATGGGGCACATATGTTTATACCCGTATGGCCTTTGGCTTGAAGAATGCACCAGCATCCTTCAATAGGACTATGTATCTCATACTAGGGAAATGGTTAACCTCATTTCTACGCATTTTTATGGATGATTTTTCAGTATTTTCAGGAACAGACAAGAGGGCAATAGTTCAAGATTTCAATAACCATTTGGATAATCTAAAGGAAATCTTTGAGCAGTGTCTCAAAACAGGGTTGAAGTTGAATCCTGCTAAATGTCATTTTTTGGTGACCAAAGGCACTCTCCTGGGCCACATAGTATCAGTTGAAGGGATAACGGTTGATCCGGCAAAGATCACTGCTATCCTTTCCATGCCAATTCCACAAAGCCCAAAGGAAGTGCAAAGTTTCTTGGGCCATGCAGGATATCATAGACGATTTATCAGAATGTATTCAGAAATAGCTAAGCCTTTGTCCAGGCTTACAAGTAAGAATGTCCCTTTCTCATGGACTCCTGAAGCTGAGAAAGCATTTTGCAAATTAAAATTGAGGCTATGTACTGCTCCTCTTTTAACTGTTCCTAATTGGTCATTAGAGTTCCATGTACATACAGATGCCAATCTTCATGCAGTTGGAGCAGTCTTGGCTCAACCATCATCACAGAAGATAGACCAACCTATCGTTTATGCTAGCAGATTGCTTACCAAAGCAGAGAGGAACTACAGCACTACTGAAAGGGAAGGTTTGGCTATCGTGTTCGCTCTTCAAAAATTCCGGCATTACCTCTTAGGTGTGCATTTTATTGTCATAACTGATCATCAACCTTTGAAGTACCTGATTAACAAGCCCAGAGTAGCTGGAAGGATTTGGCGATGGTTACTCCTATTTCAAGAATTTAATTTTGATATTCATATTAAGCCAGGAAAAGAGCACTACATGGCAGATCAAGTATCCAGGACGGCAATGAGCGAAAAGGCAACAGGTATTAATGATGAATTGGTGGATAGCAATCTTTTCCTAGTAACAATTCGAACTGGTTGGTATGATGAAATTCTTCATGTTCTCATTACTGGAAAGATCCCAGAACACTTGACACCTGTAGAAAAGAGAAGATTGCTCCTGAAAACCAAAGCATATTCTATTATAAATGGAAATTTATATAAATACTGTCAGGATGATATATTGAGAAGGTGTGTCTATCCAGAGGAGGTAAATCTTTTGCTAGAAGCTGCACACAGTGAAGGACATCTAAAGGGGGAAGAATTGGCTCATAGAATCATCCACAAAGGTTTATGGTGGCCTCATATTTTCAAGGATGCAATCAAGTTTTCTAAAGAATGCCACATTTGCCAGAGGTGTGCTCCCGCACCAACCAGATTAAATTTCCAACCATTGGTCATATCTACAGGATGGCTCCCATTTGAACGATGGGGTCTTGATTTCATAGGGCCAATTAGCCCGACTGGGCAACCAGGAGGTAAAAAGTATATTTTGATGGCCACATGCTATGCCACTAAATGGATAGAGGCTAAAGCTACTGTGGACTGCACGGCTTTAACAGTAGCTAAATTTATGTATAAATGTATTTTCTCAAGATTTGGTTGCCCACTGGAAATTACTAGTGATAGGGGCACACATTTTGTAAATCAATTGCTCCAGTTTATATTTGACAGGTACAAAATCTTCCATAAAAAATCTTGTGCCTATTACCCAAGGGCAAATGGCCAAGCAGAGAGTTCCAATAAGATTTTGATGGGATTGCTTCGCAAATTAGCTTTTGATCATCAAAGCTCCTGGCTGCTAGCACTGATCGGTGCAATTTGGGCTTTCAGAACCACAAAGAGGGGAACCACAGGCGAAACTCCATTTCGTTTAGTTTATGGAAAAGAGGCATTGGCACCGTTTGAGTTCATTATCAGAAAGGAAATAGGAATCAAAACCATTGGAATCGAACCCCCCATTCAGAGATTGGTGGCATTAGAAGAATACAGAGGGGAGGGGGTTGGCGGGGGATGGTGGTGAGGGGAGGGGAGGGGGTTGGCGGGGGAGTGAGGGAGGGCGCACGGAGGGAGTGAGAGGGGCGCATGGAGGTGAGGGGGAGGGGCGCATGGAGGGAGGAGGTGGTGGGAGGAGGTGAGGGGAGGGGAGGGGGTTGGCGGGGGATGGTGGTGAGGGGAGGGGAGGGGGTTGGCGGGGGATGGTGGTGAGGGGAGGGGAGGGGGGGAAGGGGAGATAGAGAGGGAGAGAGAGAGAGGCATATGGAGGCTCTACAGACCCCCACATCAAGCCTTTGCACCGTCCCTGGTGCAATTTCTTCCTTATTATGCTTATTTTGATGAGATCTAGGTAAAGTGCAATTACTGAACGAAAATACGATATATACAAGGGATGAAGTGCTTCCATTTTGATTTAGGTCAGATACTTCTTCACCCTAGAAATATTGACCAAGGGTATCCTCTTACCCTGCAAATCCTCTAGATGTACTGCTCCATGAGGTAATACTTTTATCACCGTGTAAGGTCCTATCCATTTGGGTGCCAGTTTGGTTGGAATTGCTGGGACCTGATGCACTAAAACCATAGATCCTTCCTGTACTTCATTGGACCTCAGATACCTGTCATGCAGTCCTTTGCGCTCTTCTTGTGTTACCTGAAGTTTTTGCATTGCTCCTCACCACCATCCCCCGCCAACCCCCTCCCCTCCCCTCACCACCTCCCACCACCTCCTCCCTCCATGCGCCCCTCCCCCTCACCTCCATGCGCCCCTCCATGCGCCCCACCTCCTCCCTCCATGCGCCCTCCCTCACTCCCCCGCCAACCCCCTCCCCTCCCCTCACCACCATCCCCCGCCAACCCCCTCCCCTCCCCTCACCACCATCCCCCGCCAACCCCCTCCCCTCCCCTCACCACCATCCCCCGCCAACCCCCTCCCCTCCCCTCACCACCTCCCACCACCTCCTCCCTCCATGCGCCCCTCCCCCTCACCTCCATGCGCCCCTCTCATTCCCTCCATGCGCCCTCCCTCACTCCCCCGCCAACCCCCTCCCCTCCCCTCACCACCATCCCCCGCCAATCCCTCCCCTCCCCTCACCACCATCCCCCGCCAACCCCCTCCCTTCCCCTCACCACCATCCCCCGCCAACCCCCTCCCCTCACCACCATCCCCCGCCAACCCCCTCCCCTCCCCTCACCACCTCCCACCACCTCCTCCCTCCATGCGCCCCTCCCCCTCACCTCCATGCGCCCCTCTCATTCCCTCCATGCGCCCTCCCTCACTCCCCCGCCAACCCCCTCCCCTCCCCTCACCACCATCCCCCGCCAACCCCCTCCCCTCCCCTCACCACCATCCCCCGCCAACCCCCTCCCCTCCCCTCACCACCATCCCCCGCCAACCCCCTCCCCTCCCCTCACCACCTCCCACCACCTCCTCCCTCCATGCGCCCCTCCCCCTCACCTCCATGCGCCCCTCTTACTCCCTCCATGCGCCCTCACTCCCTCTCCCACCACTCACCCCCGCCACTCAAACTTGCCAACCCCCTGCCAATCCCCTCACACCACCTCCGCCCCCTCCTCCTCACACCTCCGCCCCCTCACTCTCCCACACACACACACATGCACCCCCATGCATTCACACACATAAAGGCCCCTAAAACACTCCAGATGGTGAGGGATGCGAAGCAGAATCCGGAAGAGGAATCTAAGAGACATATGCCACAGGTGGAGAAAGAGCATTCGAAGGCATTGTATACAGTTAATGCTGGAACTGATTTAGAAGATGGCCTCTTTGATGACTTTTTGCTTCGTGTTAATATGAAGTTTCACATGAGTGAACCACTACATGAATATCATGACTGGATAAATAGTTGGACCAATCGGGAAAATCAGTGACGAAGTAGCAAAAGAACATAAAATGGGAATCTCAGATGGCAAGTGAAAGGGTAAAAGTGAAGTGTTAAAAGCAAAAGTGGATGAACAAATGTTGCCGCCAACCATTCACGACGACTACCTATTTTTTGGATCCAATTCAAAACAAGGGAATAATTGACCTACCCCTCCAATTTTGGGTGGTTAACCGGCGCGGGATCAGTGGACGTGAAGATTCAGCAAGGCTCTCTTGGCCTATTGGGGCCTATAAAATCAAAGGATTTGTGCTCATTTGTGCTACGACGACGACGACAACACACACTGGAGTACATGTACAAGATTGTGCAGAAGACCTCTCTTGCACTTGGTGGTTACAAGTCTACTGTGGGAGCTACTCTGTTGTGTATACAGAGGAGAGGCTTCTCAGTGAAGGGCTATGAGCACTATAGTGTAAAAGGGTAGCTTGGATTCTTCTTCTTATCCGTGAGTCAGTGTGGTTGATTGCGCTCTATTCTCTTGAGAAGATCTTACCACTTGTATTGTTCTGATTTAGTCTGCATATCAGTGGTCCTTATGCGGATAGGAGAAACTGTTGTATTAGTGTGTTTACTGTTCGGGTAATCAGTCAGCCCTTAACTTGTGGCTTGTTAGACCTAAGTTTACACTTGTGAGCATCATATATCAATTGCCCAACTTTGTAATCATCTGGTTTGAATCAGGCAGAGTGCAGTCTTCATTTGTTATTGGTTGTCCATAATTGTGAAGCATTTACCATTCTGTAAAATTCTCGTTGTCTGCCTGCTCACAGAAATGTTAAAGGGTATACTTCCCTAAAGAGAACCCCCCTTGAGTAGGTGACGTACTGAACGTGTTCAATCTCCATTTTCTACCTTTGTTAAAAGCGGATACCCGAGTACCTCCTCTACAGTCACCGTTTATGTATAGAACTCATATCCATGCACCCAAAAGAGTTCTTATATAAATGAAAGGTACCATGAATGAAAAATTATTTCATATTCGTGATGCTGATCAAACTCTTAAAGTATTTCATGATGCAGATTGGGCTAAGAAAATACCTATAGTTGCTTTATCTTTTAAAGAAGACAAGTATTGAGGTTTAGAATTGGCTACCACTAAGATTATGTGGTTTAAGAGTTTGTTTCATGAATTAAATTTGTAGGTTGATGTACCATTGACAAATGGGGATAACTTGAGAAAAATTCATATGACCTCACAACTTATTTCTCATAAGCATATAGAGATACACTATCATTACATTCAATAGAAGGCCATAAAAAATGAATTGCAAGTTTCTTTTGTTGGAACAGAGGATCAAGTTGCAGCTATCTTCACCAAATCCTTGGATGAACCAAAGCTTCAAAGATTCAAATATATTATTGATATGAAGGGAATATCCTTGGAAACTTGAGGGGGAGAATGTTGAGAACATTGTTTTTTTGTATAGATTAATGTACAAGTTCCAAAAGATGCAAATACTTTTGGGAGCTCTTCAAATGCTTGAATGAAGGCTCAAATAAATGAAAAAGGATGAATAGAGTACCACGTGATACCTAAAACATGATTAATGAAATGGATGCATCACAGGAAAGTTGTTGTGATGTACTAGTGGAAGGGCAATGTGGCTACTTCTCAAAGCCCAACCATATTTGGATTATTTCAGCACCTGAGTCATGAAATATATCCATCCAATTGTCTACCACACGCTTAATTGTATTAGGAAGGTTATTGGATATCTTTTCGAGCCTTAATAAGAAAGGATAGCTTGTGATCTTTTTTGAAGTCCAAGAGAGTCATATGTCCATCTTTGTGTTTCTATAGTTTTGAAGATAGATCTTGTATCTGTTTCATTATATATTCAAAACCATGTATTTGATGGTTCATTGGAAATATTATACTATCAAACATCATCCTCAAAATTTTCACATTCATTGAAGTTTTTTCCTCAGAGTTGTGGTCTTTGAAAGTAGTGTGTGTTGTGAGGTTCATCTCTAGTTCAAGGTCTCCCTTAAAACTAAAGATTTACAAAGGTCATATCTCCTAGTGTACCTATCATTTTTGAGTTTTATATAGCTAAATTGAAAGCTCTTAGTTTCTAGTATATGCGTATAAGATAACTTTGAAAAATTACAAGTAAACAATTGTAAGCTATGCAAGCATAACAGGTTTTCTACACATTAGTTTGTCACAGTATCAACTACATCCTAGTGGGTTTCACCTACTTCTAGCTATACTTTGGAGTTCAATAAAATCTAGCATCTCTCGTGCTAGATAAATCATGATACTCATAGAAATGTTTCTCCATAATTTGTAAATCTTAAGGACAAAGACATTATTTACATAACAAATATCCACCATGGATACTATAATTCTTGCATGATTCCTCTCTCGGCAACCCTTGAAACTCCATCCTTTGCAGAAATCCATGTATAAAGATCCCCTTTCTTGATGGTTTCCCTTATCTCCAAATATGTATCATCAAACCTAAATTTTCCTCTGGTGTACTCAAGTTTCTCACTAGCGATCTTAGTAAAACTCAACATGTTGAGCATTGGTGGCTAGAAAGTGAGCAACAACATTAAAGTGAGCATTGGTGGCTAGAAAGTGAGCAACTATGGCTCCAAAACACACTATATATATATGACTCTTCTAGTCACGAAAAGAGAGACTCAATACTAGGGCTTCATGTCAGATTTGAGTGTGATTTCAAAGATCCCATATGTATAAGTAATTCCATTGTACTTTCCATATTATATACATTTAATTTCATTATTTGATGCCATAAGTCCAAGTATATATGAGTGTATTGTTCACTGTCAGAGATCTCAATTTTTCAATCAGATTGTAGAGAGGGTTTCTTTGAGCACAATTGCTCTTTTTCAATGTTTTAACTTGATAATGATATCTCTTTAAATATATTTCTAGAACACAAAATTTTTTTGTATTTGAATTCTTGACTTGTGAGGAACATTCATCACAAAATGATTGTGTATTAACATCTACTATATCCTCAAAGGTCGGGATCACATAGGTGATTTGCTAAATTGATTTCTATTGATATAGTCACTCACTTTCATTGAAACAACTTTTAATAGGTTGCTTTGCTTCCTAAACAGTTATCCCTAAAAGCTCTCTATTTAATTTTAATCACAGAATGAGTATTGAGTGAAATACCAGAGCTTATCTTTCAAAAATAGAAAGTATTCTCAAGTTGACCTTTAATCAAACTCATCCTTTTTTAATCAAATGTTTGCAAGAGATCTTCCAAGGTACATAGGGTATTTAATACATCATGTTGCAAGCTAAAAGGATATTTGGTTGTTACAGTGCAAAGTTTAAGCAGCACCACTTTATCTTCACCACCTACAATCCATCTCTTCACATTGGTATTAGAGCAAGGTTGGCAGATGGATTTCCTTCATCAATTGACAAATTGGATAGAGGTAATTACTCAGCTTGGTCATTAAGGATGGAAGCTTACCTTCAAGGCACAAACTTATATGGTTATATAGTTGGAGATGAAGTTATGCCAAGTTTGAGAAACAAAAGTCAACCTACACAAGAAGAGCAAGAAAGATTAAGCACATGGTGTTCCAAGGATGCACTTGCAAGGTCTTATCTCCTCAACTCTATCTCTAAGTTTTTGTTTCCTCACATTAGAAGTTGCAAAACCTCTCAGGAATTGTGGAATGCACTTGACGCCTTCTTCTCTTCACGCAAAAAAGCTAGAATGAATCAACTATGGTTGGATTTGACAACCTACAAGAAATCTCCCAAGCAAAATGCCACTGATTTTGTCACTAAGATCAAGGACATTGTTGATAAACTAGGAAGCATTGGAAAAATAATAGAAGAACAGATTGTAAGGCAAGTCATCAATGGCTTAAATAAAGATGACAAGTGGGAAGCATTTACCACAACAATGGATCTATACATGGATATGCATGTACCAGATTTCAATACACTCATTGGACAACTAGTTACTCAAGATGCCAAGTTGATGAAGAATGGAGAAGGTTCCAAAGGTAATCAATCCTCTACTTTGTACACTGATAAAAATAAAGTCAAGGATAACAAAGGAAAAGGAAAGAAAGTGGATGATGAAGTAGGCACACACCAAGCCAACTATGCAGGTAGAGGAAGAAATACTAGAGGAAGAGGCAGACAAGGTAGGGGGAGACCCCAAGAGTCTAATCATTGTTCTATTTGTGGAAACCAATCATACAACTGAAAATTGCTTTATGAATTTCAAGAATCAAAGAGGTAGAGGCTACATTAGAGGAGGTTATGGCTACTCAAGAGGAAGGTCCAACAATTCTTATGGCAACCACAACAACTACAACCATTCAATCTATCAAGGACGATACAAAGGGAGAAGAGACTACAATAATTACATATAAGAATCAAATCAAGAGGACTCATTACTACTCATGAATATGACAATTCCTCAAGGTAAATCTGATGAACATATTTTCTACATAGATTCAGGTTCTTCAAATGATGTGGCCAAAAATGTGGCTCTCCTCACAGATTTGAAAGATCAAAGAAATAAAGATGAGGTGTAAACACGTTTTGACACAAGGCACCTTGTGGAAAAGATAGGAAATGTAAAGGCACCCGATGGAAATTTGAATCTCCTTAGCAACGTACTCTATGCTTCCACCATCACTAAAAATTTCATAAGTGTAGGGTAGATTTTGGAGAAAGGATTGCAAGTCACATAATTATGGTAGTCAGACACTCACATAATTGGAAGTTTGGCACAAGAGGTTAGCACATATTGGAGTGATATCAGTACAACGGATATGTAGAAACCAAAGTGTACTTGGACTTCCTAATTTGGCAAAACAACATATGATTTATAAGTTTAGTGCATGCCAATTTGGAAAGTCTCACAGGTAACAACATATGATTTATAAGTTTAGTGCATGCCAATTTGGAAAGGCTCACAGGTTACCATTCATGAAGAAAGGGTGTATGCATGGAGACCTCTTGGAATTGGTTCATACAGATGTATGGGGACCCAACAAGGATGCCACTAGATGGATTGTTATATATTTTATGAAACACAAAGATGAAGTTTTTTCATGCTTCAAAAAGTACTTAGCTCTTGTGGAGAACCAAAGAGGTAAGACACTAAAGAGGCTAAGATCAAATGGAGGAGGAGAATATTTCTCCCATGATTTTTATTCCTTCCTTCAAGAAAGGGGAATCAAGAAAGAGATTACTACAAGGTACACTCCGGAGCAAAATGAAGTGGCAAAGAGAAGGAATAGAACAATTGTGGAAGCTACAAGGTCTATGTTGAATGAAAAACATTTACCTAACTACTTGTCGGCCGACGTTGTATCTACAGTCACTTATTTGATTAACAGGTTGCCTTCAAAGTCTTTGGATGGTATGACACCATATGAGGCATGGAATGGGAGAAGACCTAGCTTGGATCATTGCAAAATCTTTGGATGTATTGCCTATGCTCATGTTCCTTAATAGATTAGAGGAAAGATGGACCCCAAGGCAAAAAGTGTGTATTTATTGGATATGATAACAATAAAAAAGGCTACAAGCTATACAACCCAAACAGCAAAGGTTTTTTGGTGAGTAGAGATGTTGTGTTTGATGAGAACAGTTATTGGTATGAAGACTCATGCAAGAAAGTCAACTAACTTATGATATTGCACAAGATTTTCCAAAGATTTTCAAAGACAACCCTCCTAAAATAGAAGAGTAGGATATTTCAAAAGATGATGAAGTATCTCAAAAACTCAAAGTATGGAAGTCTAAAGGTAAAGCTAAAGTGCAAGAGCTTGGTCATGAAGCAAAATCATCACATCATGGTCTAAAAAGATGTGTGAGGGAGAAAAGAAAACTAGAGAGGTATGGATTTGACACTTCTCTTGTTACTAAGCACTCAATCTACTTCATGCAAGACTTAAGTCAAGAAGAAACCTCAACATTTGAAGATGCCAAGGATAAACTAGAATGGAGGCAAGCAGTGGAAGAGGAAATTGAAGCACTAGAGGAGAACAAAACTTGGGAGTTGGTTCCCAAGTATACATCAATGAAAGTAGTAGGTTCAAAATGGATTTATAAACTAAGGAAGAATTCCAATGGTTCTATTAATAGGTACAAGGCAAGGCTTGTGGCAAAGGGCTTTGCACAAATCCAAGGAATTGATTATGAGGAGACCTTCTCTCTTGTGGAAAAGATGCCCACAATCAGAGTCCTTCTAAGTGTCACTTCTTCCAAGAATTGAAAGATTCTTCAATTGCTTGTAAAAAAATTCATTCCTTAATGGATGGATAATAGAGGAGGTGTATATGGCACAACCACCTAGGTTTGAAGATAAAGCACATCCTGATTTTGACATGTGAAAAGTCAACAAAACTTTGTATGGAATCAAACAAGTTCCAAGAGCTTGGAATCACAGACTTTTTACCTTCTTGCAAGATAAAGGACTTCAACCTAGCAAGGAAGACCCTTCACTCTTTATCAAAAGGAGTGATTATGAAATTATTTATGTATGTGTGTATGTAGATGACATATTCTCAAAGGAAATGATGTAGATGGAATTAAGAAGATCAAGGACTAGATGCAATAGGAATTCAAGATAAGTGACCTTGGGTTACTCACATACTTCCTAGGGTTGGAAGTAGTATATACAGATCATGGGTTATTCGTTACTCAAAGAAAATACATTAGAGATATGTTGGCTAAGTCCAAGATGCAAGATTTTAAAGTTGCAGGTACTCCAATGGAAGTTAATCCTAGATCAAGCTCACATGAAGGAGAACTTATAGAGGATATTAGAGGTTATCAAAGCCTTGTGGGAAGTTTAAATTATGCCACCTTAACTAGGGTGGATATATGTTACGGTCTGAGTGTGCTAAGTCAATTTATGCACACACCTAGGAAACCTCCTATGGAAGCTGAAGGATACTTAAATACCCCAAAATGACCATGAATGAAGGATTATATTATCCTTATGTATATGATCTAGGAATAAAATTGTTCTCTAATGTAGATTGGGTTGGCTCCAAGGAGAATAGGAGAAGCACTTTAGGATATCTTACCTTTGTAGGGTCTAAACTTATTTCATGCTCATCTAAGAAGCAACCCACAATTGCTCTCTTCTCCACAAAAGCTGAATACAGAGGTCTTTCCATAGCCACTCAAGAAGCAATGTGGATGAAAACTCTATTCACAAATCTTTGTTTGGAGTTTGAAACTCCATACATATTTGGTGATAGTATTAGCTCTCTACACTTGTCTACTAATCCAATCTTTTATGCAAAGACTAAGCATATTGAAGTACACTATCATTAAGTAAGGGAGAAGGTCGAATTCAGCTATCATATGTATCCACTCATCAACAATGTGTAGACATGCTGAGAAAAGCATTGGATGGTACTAAATTGAATAGGGTTCAAATCAATGATTGGTTTATAGCTTATATTCCAAGATTGAAGAACTCAAGCACACTAGGCTTGAGGGGGAGCTGTTGGAGCAAATCATTGGCAAGCCTATGTTATGGCTTGAGTATCACAAAAATTATGAAGCCTTGAAGTAATGGAGAGTTCTCTTGTGAACTCACTCTTGTAATTGCTTGAGTATTCACCTTGGGTAATAGTAAAAGGATCAAAAGTGGTTGAAGGGACTTGATGATCAGACAAGAACCCCAAGAATTTGTAAAATCATTTACTTCTCAAAATTAGGAGAAGAATCGTAGGTGAGCAAGAATTCGAATTCAAACTATGGCTCCAAAACACACTATATATATGTGACTCTTCTAGTCGTAAAAAGAGAGACTCAATACCAGGGCTTCATATCAAGTTTGAGTGTGATTTCGGAGCTCTCATATCTATAAGTAAGTCCATTGTACTTTCCATATGATATCCATTTAATTTCATTCTTATTTTTTGCCATAACTTCAAGTATATGTGAGTGTATTATTCACTATCAAAGATCTCCATTTTTCAATCCGATTGCAGAGAGGATTTCTCTGAGCACAATTCATCTTTTTCAATGGTTTAACTTGGTAATGATAGGTCTCTAAGTCTACCTCTAGAACACAAAGTTTTATTGTATTTGGATTCTTTAATTGTGAGAAACATTCTTCACAAACTAAGTGTGTATTTACATCTATTGCCTCCTCAAAAGTTCATAGGTGATTTGCTAAATTGATTTCTCTTGATATAGTCACGCATTTTCATTGAAACAAATTTAAATAGGTTGCTTTGCTTACTAATTAGTTATTCCTAAAAGCTCTCTGGTCAATTTTAATAAGAGAATCAGTATTGAGTGAAATACCAAAGCCTACCTTTTAAAAATAGAAAGTATTCTCAAGTTGACCTTTAGTCAAACTCATCTATTTTGAATCAATTGTTCACAAGAGATCTTCCAAGGTACATAGGGTATTTAATAAATCAAGTTGCAAGCTAAAATGGCCCACTACATATCCTTGGAGTCAATTTTGTTGGAGTAGTGCAAAGTTTTAGCAGCACGACATCATCTTCACCACCTACTATCCATCTCTTCACATTTATCATTATTCATTTTCTTTTCTTACATATACCTCATGAAGTAGAAGAATGGGTTGCTTACCTACTCGAAGAATTTGAAGGCTATGGTGGAAAAGTAGATAAGGAGGTACATTTAGACATTAAGATCTTTTGGAGGAGATGAATATGTATTAAATTAATTTAGTAATTTTCCAAAAGTTCTTGAAATTTGAAAGCAATTAAATGTACACACTTAAACAGAATGGAATTTGTTGAATGAAAAAATAGGCATACTACATACATATCAAGAACATTGATGACTCAAGAAATTATGCTTCATTCTTGTTGGTGAGAAGCTAGTGGTTTCCTCGAACGAATTATTATTATTTTTTAGATAAAATTCCTTGTGGGAATGATGCTTTCTTAAACAAAGCTATCTGAATTGAATGGGAGGACTTGAGCTAAAACATTGGATAGTGACTTAGGATTGCTTTAATTCTCCATGGGCTTTGAATATTTCATCTCAACAAAGAAACATTAATGGATAATACTTGGAAGAGAAAAGGAGGATCCTTTGTTAGCTCCTTCCTCCCCAACCTTCTATGAGGGCTGCTCATCACCAATGATGGTTTGATGAGCTTTGTGACAATAAGAAGGAATGAAGGTGCAATGGACATCCTACAATTTGTAACTTGGAATACCTTAGATGGACACTAAATGTTTTCTAAAAAGAATGATCTATGAGAGAGTTCCTTTTTTATGACACTAGAGAGCATCCAGAAAAGAGATTGAACTATGGTGTTGCAGAGTAAAGAGGCACGAAGGAGGAGCCCCAAAATTTTCAAATTAATGGGCATGTTTTTTTCTTCTTCAAAGTCTTAGGAAATTCCCTCAAGCCATGTAAATGCACTAGAGGAGTCCTCTAGATGCATAACCCAAAATCATTGTAATATATTTCTTGTAAAATAGTAGGAGAATAGAGATTAGCCAATAAAGTGTCGGTCACTTGTGTGAAAGGACCATTTTTTAGGGCACATGTATATAAGTCATTTTGTGACTCTTTGTAAACACTTTTTGCCATTGTTAAGAAGGAGAGCTCCTGAATTTCGAAATTGCTTCTTTCCTGCAAATTTTCGTCTTCTCTTTGATCTTCTATGTGTGGATAATGCTTGGAAAGTGTGTGTAGGACTGTTATCTACCCCTCCCCACTGTTTTTGAGCTACCGTAGTGTGTGTGTGAGCTAGTATGAGTTGTAGAGTGAGTGTGTGTGTTTCCCACCATTCACTATTTTGGTCATAACTTGAAGAGAAGTTGTCAAAATCAAGTGAACCTATGACCAATAGATGCGTCTTGTCAAGAGCTTCGAAATGAACCTGCTATTGGCCATATTCGGAGTTCGGAGCTAGGAGATATCCTCGATTCAATGAAAATTGTTGTAAGTGGTGTCACGACAAACATTTTCAGTAGTTAAAGTGAGTTTGAGAGATAGAAGAGTCTTTTCTCATGCATGCAAGCTGAACCACTTCTCTTAGCATCATGTGTGCACACGTCCTCATACACTTGGTTAGGTCGGTTCGTCGGATTGACAAATAAGCATGTGTCAATTCCCCACTATATGCACTTGTGTGGCAAATGAGATTTAGTCTCTTTGGCACAAGTCCCCAAGGCTTCTTGACTTAGGTACACACGCTTTTGGTGTAGTTGCTGGGGAACACACTCAGCCCAGGTGCCTTTGTGATGGTTATAGCTCGAGAGTAACGAAATCGTACTTGTGGAAGTGGACTCGTTGAGTGGCAAGTAATCAAACACTTCAGCACTTGTTACTTCACATCCCAAAGGTGTGTGTAATGAGTTTTTAGGTTTAGGGTTAGAAGAGAGGGAGAGAAGAAAGAGTTAGGGTTAGGTTAGGAAGAGATTTGGAGGAGAATTAAGTGGAAAAGTGCCAAGAAAATCCCAAAAAATTTTCAAGATAGTGTAGGATAAGCCTTAGTTCTCAAAAAGTATAAAAACCAAAAAATTTTTAGCTCAATTCTCATTTGCTCAGAAAGTGGTATCGTCTCCACGCAGCGATCGGTATCATCCGCATAGTATCGTGCACTCCATGCCTTCAAAGCTAGCTAGTGAACTCATGACACAAGCAGGACATCACAGAGGTAAGCCACCCTAAGATTTCAATAGCAAAAACACAATAGAAGTTCACTAACACATGACTAAAAGCACATTTGGTATCACGAGGTGGGACAGAGCGTTTCTAGAAGTCCTTTGAGTGAGAGAGTAGGCTAGGAGTGAAGAGGGGTGAGAGAAGAGCAAGGGGGTGAAGAAATTTTTGAATTTGGATGTGATTTGGCTTGAGTATCGCGGTCAGTTGAGTTTTTAGTATCGCAAATACCAAAAATTCCCTTGTATCGCGATACTCGCCGAAGTATCGTATCGTTGATTACTAGCCTTGCTATCGCGATACCACTTTTGGTATCGTATTGCGGGGTTGGTATCCGGATTGCACTTTACCAAGTGGTATCGTATCGTAGTCCACCTTTGGTATCGTACCGCCAGGTTGGTATCGCGATCGCACTTTACCAATTGGTATCGTATTGCGGTCCACCTTTGGTATCGTACCACCTCACTTTCCTGTATCATATCATGACCCTTTTTGGTATCGTATTGTCCAAAAAGTGATATCGTATTGTCTGCCTATGTGGTATCCTATTGTCCAGTTTTGAGTATCGTATCGTCCCAATCTTAGTATCGTATCGTGCACGAAGTGGTATCATATCGTGAATTAGTCTAGTATCATATCGTCCAAATTTGAGGTATCGTATCGCCAGAGTTTCAAGTATCATATCGTGCTCAATAGCGGTATCGTATCGTCTGGTTGGGTGGTATCGTATCACCTATTGCCATAGTATCGTATCGCTTAGAGAAGTGGTATTGTATCGTCTAGTCCTCTGGTATCGTATCGTGGATTTTCCAAGTATCGTATCGTGCATAAAGTGGTATCGTATCGTCTGACGAGCAGTATCGCCTAGTGCAGTATCGCCAAAGGTGGTATCAGCCAGAACATTTGGAGCATTTTCAAGGGTAAATTTGAGGCATTTGAGGAGCCACTTAGGGAGAGTTTTAGAGATCTAAAGAGCCCCAGGAGGGTGAATGAACTTGAGAAGTGTCATATCATCTATAGGAAGTACCGCTCAGGTCAGTCACCGATCTATCTAATTGGATACCTCTAGTGACTGAGAGGAGGAGATACCCATGGCCTCAGAAGACATGCAGGGTCCTACTCCTGGGAGAAACTTCATGACCATTGTAGGAGAATACTGCACCTCCTTGCAGTACGTTTCCACTAATGCCCATGAGATCCCCATCTACCTGGACGGTTTAAACAGATCTGTGGCTAGGATGGTGACTTCCCTAGATGCAACAGTTGTGCCCAAACCTGCTGTCAAGTATGAAGCTGGAGCATACATGGACAAGTTGGGTCACATCTACATAGTGACTGAATATCCTGATTTGATCAATGAGAGGGGAGAGTTAGTAGGACAAGAAAACATAGGGAGACCAAACCCTGAGGAGTTAGTGACTACCCCTAGAGGCAAGTCAATAGTAAAGCGAGTCTTGAGAGGGGACTTGATACCTCAAAATGACTACTTACTGGAAGTCTATTTGATCCATGGATCAGACTTGTTACTTCAAACTGACTCACCGACTCAAGGAAGAGAAGAAAGTATGATGATGTTTTATGAGCTAAAGGATCCGGAAGACGAGTCTAGAGTAACATACCTAGACAAGAATCAGAGAAGGTATTGGTTGGTAGAGGCCATAGACAGGGCTCGACTGAAATACATGGGATTGCATGTATTCCCTCAGAGAGAGCAGACAACCACCTCTCAAAGCCCCTTCGAAACACAACAAGAGGCAGAGCACACAATGTTGGGACAAACAAGCCAACGGAGCGTTCCGAACCATGCTCACGTACAATTCGTGACTCCTAGAGTGTAAACACACAATCAGACCCACCCTAGAGTAGGAAATCAATACGGACCCCCAGTAATGCCACAACCACCAATAGGAGTGCAGCCCAAGATACCCCCAATTCGACCAGCAATCCCCGCCTTCCCTATAATGCCTAGACAGCCAGATCCAATGAGAAGATTGAGACTGATCCAAGTGGCCAAATGTGTGAGGAGTCACTATGATGGATTGTGAGAACCTTACAACCACATTGCTGAATTTAAACAAGTTTTAAGAGATGAACAAGTAGACGACTTCTTTGTGCAATATGAATCTTTTGGACTCACCCTCACAAGAACGGCTCTGACTTAGTTCTAGCCATTGGACCACAACTAATTTGGAAATATGGAGCAATTCTTTCAAGGATTCATAGGTGAATTCACTAAGAGAGGGATTAAACACAATTCTGCGTCTTTAATCCATAGTTTTAAATAGAACCCTAATGAAACTGTGAAAACAGTTGCCCGAAGATTCAATCAGTATGTTGATAGATGTCTAGCAGTAAAGAGACCCACTTAGCAAAAAATGATTTCATTATTCTTGGATGGATTAACAAACGAAACCTTAAGAACGCTAGTATACGTAAAGAGGCTACATACATTGAGTGAATGCATGTAGGAATGTATTGACTTAGAGGACAACCTAGCAGATGATCTAAAGAGTGCGCCCAACCCCACTTAATCAGAAGACTCTCAGAGTATGGTTACATCCAACTCCAGTAATGTGGAAGAATTAGCTGAGCTAGTGGCAAAGAAATTGGGAGTCCAAGGACAGAGAAACTATCAACATCAACCCCTAAGAGTACCCATGATGCGAAGGTGTAGTCTATGTGGAGGAGATCACCCCACACACATGTGTATACAAGGAGGAACAGGTGTACCACAGACATATCCTTACAATAGACAACCCCATCAAGGAACGGCCTTGTATTGTCACATAGAACAAAAATACAACAATCACAACACAGAAAATTGTATGTTCAATAGGCAGACACGAACTCTACAACCACCTCAGTATCGACCATATGGGTATCCACCTCGAGAGCCAGGTAGAGATATGCCCAGGTACAATCCCTACCCAACACCACCAGGAGCACCGAGGCCCTACGAGCAAGCACAATATCCACAACCCCAACTAGTTTTAGGACCACAACTGTCACAACCCCAACATGTGGTACCGATTAAGTACGCTCAACCAGAGGAAAACCTAGAAAGAGCCATTGTACCAACATCACCTATGACCAGCATGGAGTCGACAAACCCAGATTACGAGCCATCTCAGGGAGATTACTATCCCTATGACACTAGCATGTCGGAGTATGAACAAATGTATGATCCACACTACTACAGGTATGAAGGATACGAATATGCCTATGGGCCAGAAGTGGCAACATTAATGTACACTGCACCTAAAGCATAGCCACATGTAAGACCACCCCTCAGACCACCTATGCCAAGAAGACCTTGTTATAGATGCAGAGGAGACCATTTTTATCAGAGAATGTACTCGGCCTTACAATCAACCACCTCCTAGGACTTGGGAAGGATATTGCAGTGATTTTGGAAAGGAACATCTCTTCCATGATTGCCCAAAAAACCCCAACAAGGCTCAAGACACTGCACCTATTAATGTAATGGAAGTGATAGAAGCATTGGGAAGTGATAAGGAATACACCGTACCTTTAAAGGCCATTACACGAGCACAAATGAAGGAACGAGAAGGAAAACAACCGGATCTAGATCAAACCAACCATAGAACCTTAAACCCCAAAATTCAAATGGTGAAAGATTCAGAGGAACCACGTGAGAATACCCAAAACATGAAAGCACAAAAATGGAAGGAAAGAAGAGAGAATCTCAAAGAAAAATGGATGAAAAACAAAAGTCAAGAAAATAAGAAACACACAAAAAGCACTAAGAAGCATAAAGAACTAGAGATTCGGGAAGAAGTTCCCATTCCATCACCCATCGGTGAATCAGAGAAAGCAGGATCAATTCTAGCTTACCCAAAACCGGATGATTTGGAGATGTGGTTGAAAGCGTACCAAGCTAGAATTAAGATTGGACCGAATGTGGAGCAACATGAAAAGCTTTACACACAAGGAGAGTTAGAAAAAGAGAGGCTTGCCATATGCAAAAAACTCATAGAGGTAGCACAAGCAACCCTAGAAAAGATCATCACATCCCTTCCTGAGACAAGGATAGCAGAGGATCAATACAAGGATTGTGTTAAAGCCAAGGACAACGAACCTAAAGAAAAGGATGAGAAATGGGAGCTAGTGAAAGCCCAAGACGAACCCATGTCAACAATACCTGATTTAGAGGTTGATTGGCCAAAAGAATTATGGAATAGAATCCAAGAAGAACACTGGAAGAGGAATGGAGTGACTAAACCTCCCTTTGATGAATTAGATGTGGAAGTTTATCAGCCAAGTCCTAACATGGAAGAAGTATATGACGAAGTATTGAGACTAGACCAAAATAGAGAAGAAGCTCAAAGCATTTCGACCGTACCCAATTACATGGGAGAGTATGAAAAGGAATCCATGATATTCTGAGCACCCACAATACGAGGAAAAGGAAAGGGAAACTCAGATAAGAATTCACACAATCTAACTTAAAAAGACAAAAGTACAATGCCAACTGACTGTGGAAGAACTACTCCGGGTTAAACCGCAAATATGGAAACAATTAGCAGGTCAATTGGAAGTAGGGCAGGAGAAGGACGAAAAGAAGGGAAAAGAAAACCCATCTAAGGTACAAATCCCAGTGGATAAGGTTGGAGAATTTAGCGAAGGAGACGAAGGTAACACATGTTTACCCGTCACTTACAATGGCTATATGACCAAAGCTATACTAGACACAGGAGCAGGAGTAGGAATTGCCACCAAGGAGATTTGGGAGAAATGGGGAAAGCCTGCCTTACGACCCACTCGCATGAAGCTTCAATTAGCAGATGGCCATGTTGAGAAACCATTAGGAATATTAGAAAAGATCAAATTGACCACTTGTGGAGTTGAATTTGAACATATTTTAGCCACCCTTTATGAGACAACTTAGGGTAGTTCAAGATTGGGGAAGAGACTCTTTATACCTTCAACATCAAGGAAATACCACCAAAATAAACTTGCATATGTTTGCATATCGAGATGTACCCCCACTACAATGGAATCCTATACACAAGGAAGGAGATGATCTATCTATTCATAGCGCTTGATCAAGCGATCAATCATGGATGCATGAGGATGCCCAATGATAATGTGTAAAGAAGCCAAGAAAGAGGATAATAAAAGGAAGTTGTGGCCAAAAGGACACCCTAACTACCGACCGGTAGAGGACCCAATGTATATGCCTCAAATCTTTCCGGATGAAACATTTGAACCGCATGGATGTACAGAAATCTTAGCAACATTGGATGTATGTGTGAATGAGGAAGTTTTGATGATGAATGAATGTGTAGACAAAGAAGACTATGACATAAATTTGTACATGGTTGTCCTTCAAGAGGTAGAAGCAAGGGAACTCTTAGAAAAGGAGTGGAAAGAGGAATATGAGAGTATAGAAATGGAACCAGAATTTGATTAAGAAGAAAGCTACCTAGAAACCATTCGAACCAAAGATAAGCAGGAAATGACCAAAGTCTTAGTGATAGAAGCAGCCCCCACAGTACCAAAGCAAGAGGAAAGAGTGAGTAAGATCAAACCAAAACTTGACCTTTTTGAGGTTCCGGAGCATGTTAAAAGGTATGACGTAGAAGAGAGAAAGATAGCCATTCAAATGACAAAGAGAGAGGCTAGAGAAGGAGAAGCGTACAACAACAAAGAACAAACAAAAAAGAGCATAGTAATAGTGGAAGATGGAGAAGAAAGATGTACATACATAGGTAAAGATGCATCAACTGAGGAAGAAGAAGAATTAATACAATTGATCCGAGAATATCAAGATGTATTTGCATGGACATATAAGGATCTGAAAGGGTTTGGAACCCTCTATTTGCTCTCATAGAATACCAATGATGATGGAGGAAAAACCATCTAAACAACACCCTTATACATACAATGAGGTCTATGCTACTAAAATAAAAGAAGAAATAGACAAGCTATTAGCAGCTGGATTCATTTATGAAATAGAACACACTAAATGGGTATCACCACAAGTGGTTGTGCCTAAGAAGAATGGAAAACTAAGAGTACGCATTAACTTGAAAAAAGTGAATGCAGCTACTATACATGATAGCTACCGAGTGCCCATCACTGATCACCTATTGGAAAGAGTTGCAGGAAAAGAAGTCTATAGCTTCTTAGATGGATTCTCTAGATACAACCAAGTAGTTATTGCTACTGAGGATCAACATAAGATCGCATTTGCGACTGAATTGGAAGTCCATGCTTTCCTATTGATGCCTTTTGGACTCACTAACGCGCTTGCCACATTCCAAAGGTTGATGTGTCATGTTTTCAAAGAATTCCTGAAGAAGAGTATGGAAGTGTATGTGGATGACCTATGTACATATTCAAGCCAAAGGCAAGACCACATTCTTGAATTGCGGAAGATATTTAATAAGTGTCAACAATATAGAGTCTGCTTGAACCCCGAAAAATGTGTCTTCATGGTAAGATAAGGGAAGATCTTAGGACACATAGTCTCTAGGAATGGAATATCTACAGATGAAGACAAGATTAAGGTCATCTTGGAGCTTCCTAGATCGAAGAATGCAAAAGAGGTGCAAGCATTTATGGGACATTGTGGATACTACCGTCGATTTATCCACATGTATGCCATAATTTCCAAACCCTTGTATGGACTGCTGACTCAATTCACTTGGACTCATGAATGTGAAAAGGCATTTAATGAGTTAAAAAGGCGACTTAGCATGGCCCCAATTTTGAAAACACCGAATTGGAACAAGCCTTTTCATATTCATGTGGACGCTTCTAATTACGCAATAGGATGTATCTTAGCCTAGCCAGCAGATGCAGGAAAGTTAGATCACCCAATTGCCTATGTGAGTAGACAACTGAATAAAGCTGAGAGGAACTACACAACTACAGAGCGAGAGGGATTAGGAATGGTCTATGCAGTGAAAAAATTTAGACATTACCTCTTAGCCAACAAGTTCAAGTTCTTCATAGATCATCAAGCTTTATTGTACCTAGTCAATAAGCCTTGTAACACGGGAAGATGTGAGATGGTTTCTGCTATTGATGGAGTTCGATTTTGAAGTAATAGTGAAAAAGGGAAATACCTCTCTAGGCTGACACATGGAGAACCACCAAGTGGAGTGCCCAAAGAATTGCCAGACACTTACCTGTTTAATCTGGAACTGTGTCCAAAGTGGGCAGAAAAACTAACTCCGATACTCACTCATGGCCCACAACACTCAATCAATAAAGAGAATAAAAAGGAAATTCTGTAGTCGAGGAATTTGCACATTATTGCGGGAAGTGTGTACTATAAGGAACCCAATGGTATACTACTCAGATGTGTTGAAGAAGACAAACAAAGGATGCTGATTGAACAAGCCCATGTGAACAAATGGAGGACATACAAAGGAATTCACGGAACTCTAGGAGAATTGAAACGATTAGGAGTATACTGGCCTGATATGCCTAAAGCTGTCCATGATTATGTTAGTAACTGCCCAGAATGCCAGGAGACCACCCCCGAGGATCATACATCCTTACCTTTCTCTACAATAGCACCCAAATGGAGTGAGGCACTAGTGAAATTCCTAAAGACAAGAGACCATGAGGAGGGAATTAGCTTGGCAAGGAAGCAATCCCTCGAGGAAATGAGCAAGGATTATGTACTCATGGGAAGACACTTGTTTAAGAGAGTAAAAGAAAATCAATTGCGGCTATGTGTGCATGAAGGAGAATATTTACCCATATTGGAGATGGCACATGCAAGTGTTGCAGGAGGTCATTTTTTAGCCGAGAGAACCATAAAAATGATCATCTTTGTGGGCTTGTGGTGGCCAACTCTACATATGGATGCGGAAACCTCTGTACAAAGTTGTGAGACATGCCAAAGGGCTAAATACCCGATTCGGAGAGATGACATGCCATTGAGACCTATGGTCTGTGCTAGAGCATTTTCCAAATGGGGTATAGATTTCATAGGACCCATTAATCCACCAGCCAAAGGGTCACATGTCGAATACATCATAGTAGCCACAGATTATTTGACAAAATGGGTAGAGGCAAAGGCCACTAGAAGAAACGATGCTCAAACCACTGCTAAGTTTCTTTTTGAGCATATATTCACTCATTTCGGATTACCAATTGAGATTGTGAGTGACCGAGGAATGCACTTCATTAATGAAGTAATAGAGTCTTTAATGAATGAGTTCTTAGTGATCCATAAAAAATCAGCCCCATACCACCCTCAAGCCAATGGTCAAGCGGAAAGTTCCAATAAGGTGTTATGCACAGTATTGACAAAGATCGTCAATAATGGGAGGTCTGAGTGGGACAAACAACCGCATCATGCAATTTGGGCCTTCTGAGTCGCTTACAAGGCTGCCATTGGAACTACCCCATTCAATCTAGTATACGGCCAGAACGTAATCCTGCCAATTAATTTTTTAGTACCCACTTTGAGAGTAGCCCCGTAGTATGAATGGACAGGACATGAATTATCCAAGCAATTAGACCAAATTGAGAAGCTACATGAGACTAGAATACAAGTGGTAGCAGGTATTTATGTGGCTAAACGAAGACAAAAAGCATATTATGATGCACACATAAAAGACAAGGTACTAAAAGAAGGAGACTTGGTCCTGGTTTACACATTGAAGCAACATGCCAAGAAATTACAAAAACGTGGATATGGACCTATAATCATCAAGGATTTCCACGAGTGGAGCAGTTAATCTAGCTACTCTAGATGGAGATGTCCTTCTTAACTACATAATTGGATGCCGAGTAAAACAATATATGGAGCCATTGACGGATGAAATGCTAGCACGCCTCGCAGGTGCACAAAATAGGAAGAAAGAGGAAGAACGGATTAGAGAGGAGGCACGACGAGAAGCCTTAGAGCGTATTAAGAAACGGAAAGAGTGGATAAGACAAAGAGATGAATGGTATCTACAAGGAGAAGAGCCTATTCCCATGGCTAATTACGAGGTTCATAAGTCTGACACGACTAATGTCAACATTTCCCATCCTTACTTAAACCTAGGAATTGGAATAAGGGAGTATCGGTTGATAGACGCCTTGATAGACTCCGGAGCAACACTTAGTTGCATACGAAATATGGTCACCCGAGATCTTCAAACGATTAGGACACCCATGAAAGCACATATGATAGGAGTTGGAGGTCAAGCTAAAACATGCATTGGAGCAGCCATAGTATCCCTCCACCTAGGAAATTCAACTATGGAACAACGAGTTGTAGTGTGCAGAGATGAAGTCTTAATAGAAAACCTGATACTAGGACAAGACTAGATCATTGAGAATGAGGTAAGCATCCACCTAGCACAGGGATACATTTCAGCCAAAATAGGGCACAAGGAAATCTTTAGTCTATTAGGGGAGAAACCCTCATAGAGACCGAAAGTCATCGAAAGTGCGGAACAACTCATAGAAGAGCACGTAGAAAATGATTCCAGCACAAATCAGTCAGAAGCAGGTCCAAAAGGAGAAGAAATTTCAAACCCTAATGTATCCAAGGGAGAAGTGGATTCATCCTACTCAATTGATGAACAGAAAGAAACCAAGGAGATCAATACTCCTGGAGTTTCTCACACAAAAGAACGATCACTAACTTGGAAAACCACCATCAACTACTCGCATTCAAGAAATGTCAGCTTCAAATGGGTGTGCAAGGATCAAGTGAAGGAATCAGAGATCGCAACACCAGCTCATAAGGAGGAAAAGATGGGCAAGAATTCTTCTTCACTGAAATCCGAACCAAAATGACTCTTGCAAGTATGGCTTCCTAGGCCTTTGATTGAAGCTCAAAAAACGCGGCAACAAATGTGGATTCCCAAGCAGGTCAGACAAGCGGCCATTAAAGCGATAGACAAGCACAAGGAAACATTGTATCAACACCACAGTACCATACGGACTAACGAGCTTCGTACAAATACCTCAAGAGAAGAAACCCCACACCTCCGATAACCAGAAAGAGAAGAGATACACATGTAGCACAACACAATGAGACAAAAACAAGGTTCAATACCTCTACTACGAAATGGATCTGGAAACCCAAGCAACAGCAACAAATGAAACACCAAAACCACAAAGATTTCTATTGCACTTATGAAGCTTCCAATGCACCTAAAGTATGCATGATAGGGCCACATTACGAGGCCAGGCATTCAGCACATGTGCTACAACATAGAATTAGTGGTGCACATTCTCCAATTGGGGACAGGTCCTAGTTTTTACTTCCTTTGGAATGGACCTACTATGTAAATAAATAAATGCTTCGGCTATGCTAATTTTTGTTTCTTTCAAGATAAAATGAAAAAAAATATATATGCTGTAAGGGATCTAACTCATACACTAAAAGGGGACGGAGCGAAGTAAAGAACGAAAGCTACTACAACACACATCACTAATGCCACATCTTGTATAGCTGCTAATGCTCTGTTCATTACCAGTGTAGATGGCCTCCGAAGATTCTAAAGCAACTATTTAGGAAGAAGTGATGGAATTCCCTCTACAAAGCGTGACCAGAGCAAAGGGACACTGGTTTAGAGAGGATCAACCGGCTGGGGATTATCTATTCCTAGTGACCATCAAGATTATGGACACGGATCATCAGTTACAAGTGATGTTCCAGGATTTTAAAGTGGTACATGAGCTCCCATTGACCATTGATATCATGAAGAAAGCGGGCATTCACAAATACTTTGAATTTCCAATCTATAAACCCGACTTTCAAAGGTGCATGCAAGTTATGAATAGGTTACAGCCAGTGCTACACGATGCATTGGTGCTAGAGGCAAGAGTCATGGATGCAGTAGGTGAATGGGTCGTAATTCAGTTTACACATGATTTGATCAAAGAAGCTTTTGTGGGCAAAGACCAGGATATTTACTGACATTAATCAGACTGATATTGAAGAAGAAGTAAGACTCATTCATCAACATTTTTGTTTCCCTAACATGCATAGATACAGTTTACACATGATTTGATCAAAGAAGCTTTTGTGGGCAAAGACCAGGATATTTACTGACATTAATCGGACTGATATTGAAGAAGAAGTAAGACTCATTCATCAACATTTTTGTTTCCCTATCATAGTACAAATGTTGTCTCATGCTATTAAACAAATTGGGAAAATCAATATGACTCTGTATATTCAAGAGAGGCTATTCAAGGCAAAAAAGTAGTGGAATCACAAGAAATTCCTGAACCGCAATGTGGCCTTGACCATATTGATATATCATGCCTTGGGCATTAGAGAGCACTTGCAAGAAATGCCATCATCGGAAGCCATGGCCAAATATGCAAAGGTCACTACAGTCCCGAGAAAGAAAAAACATGTCAAAATCATTGAGGCAGAAAGTAGCTTCCAACCTAAAATGACAGGTACAAAGCGACTAAGAGAAGTAATGCAAGTAGAAGCAGAAGTCCCAGCCACAAAAAGGGCACATGTGCTCCCCAAGACAAGAATTGAAGAGCACCGGCCAATTACCGAAGAGGAATTAACAAGAGCCCTAGAAGACACACATCAATACACTGAAGGTCAAGTCAATCTACCAGTGCAAGGGCATCATTACAAGCAAGCCCAACAAGATATGGAAGTAAAAAGGAGGCTAACCAAGGCACATCAGTATAGGGAGTTAAGGTTGATGAATTCAAGCTCATCTCCAGATACACAAGAAGAACCAGACACCTCCCTATTAAATACGGACATTCGAAGTGAGTCAAAAGATGATGGACAATGGGAGGACTTGAATGAAGTAAACTACAATGCAGAGGAAGAAAGCATGAAGGTAACTCAAACTCCCATCAACCCCAATAAAGACCCAGTAGGCAAGGAGGCCTCATAAGAGAGAAATTGAATGAGGATTCCAACATTCAAATCCATGAGACTAAGCTAGCAGGAGAGCAATCTTTCAAGAATCCCAAATAAGAACCAAAAGACACCACGGTGGAAGAATCCGAACCCTTTACACCAATAAGGGTTGTGGCAGAACCCTCCCCTATGGATGTTACATTTCAGGGGAGTGCCACAAAGATTATTAATCTAGAAGAAGAAAACAAAGAACCGGAAGTGCAGCTTCAAATCAGACAACCACATAATGAAACTATACATGTGGAGCATGGAAAGGATGTCCTAACAGGAGAAGCTCCAAGCATTCCAAAAACGTGGTTGAATATAGATGTAGATGTAGCTCAGCTCAAGCTAGTGGTTCAGCATATGATCAAAACTGCCATGGATACGCAACAATTAATGCTTGAAGTTGATGCTGACTATGACAAAGCGATGCAGGAAAAGCATAAACTTCATGAAATGGGTAAGAATCTGTCTTCCTAATTGATTCAAGTTCAAAAGAATGTAACAGATATAGAGAATGAAGTCCAAGAAGCCAAGCAGCAATGTAAAACCTTGGAAACACAAAATGAGAAATTGAAAGAACAACTACAAGAGTTACAGAAGAAATATGATGCTAGCAAGGTTGAGAAGACACGAATGAATGAAAAGCAAGATATTGGAATCACAAATTAAAATATACATGGATGAGGTAGAGAACTTAAGGAATAGAAACAAGGAGTTGATGACAGCTCTTCTAAGTAATCAACCTATAGAAGTTCAAGAAGTTCTAGAAAAGGACACAAAGACATTGGAGGAAAAGTTAGCAAGGTATGAAGATCAGCTCAAGCAGGAGCAGGCCATCATTGCTGAATGGGAGAAAAGGTATATGGATGATACCGCGGCACTAAGGAGGAAATGGAAAAAAGTTGAAAATAGATATATGGCGCAATGTAAAGAAGACACTGATCAACTCGCTATCATTGCAGAAGAAATCCAAAAAAAATAAGGAAACGATTTTGAAGGACAACCAAGAGATTAAGCAAAAAGAGGAGATGATAAAGCAACTACAAGATCAGCTCGCAAAAAAGGCAACAAAGGGGACACCAGTAGTTCCAAAATCCACAACGGCTACTGCGGAGATGGAGGTATGTCCTCTCTCTCCCCCCTTACATCATTCGCCAATAAGGAAGGAAACGAAGATCCATTCTGAACGTACTCATCGGGATATTGCAAAACTGAGCCAACATGAGAGGGCACTACTAGTGTCCCAGCTTACTGCAAAATTTGAAGATCAAATAATAAAGGTCATGAAGGAAGCTCAGATTGAAAGCAAAAATTTATAATAGATATTGAAACCATTTAATGTACCATATGGACTCCTTAAAGAACAAACACAACAATACATAAAGACCAC
Source organism: Ceratopteris richardii (assembly GCA_020310875.1). Taxonomy (NCBI): domain Eukaryota; kingdom Viridiplantae; phylum Streptophyta; class Polypodiopsida; order Polypodiales; family Pteridaceae; genus Ceratopteris; species Ceratopteris richardii. Next base: position 132,384,605 of record CM035441.1, on the reverse strand, counting down.
AACAAATAAGGAGTCTGACAACAACCTCCAGTTCAGCAATAATACATTCAACTATACTCAAGAGGAATTTGAACGCGCTGACCGTGTATCGAGGAGAAAACTTCTAGAAAAAAACCCTACACTACGGGTACAATGGGAATCATCGCCATATGCACGTCAGGTAAATCCATCTTTTTGTCCAGTACCCCGTAGACGCTCTTGGATGCATTTTTGGGAAGGACAACGCCAGGCTAGCATAAATAATCAATGGTTCAATTATCCACTCTTACCAAGTCCACCGCATAATTATCTACCAACAGAAGAATAAATGGTGAAAACCATGGAATTTTGGATTGCTCGATACTCCACTGTACCGGATTTGGCAGTCAAAATGACTAATAAGATTCTCAACATGCTACTTACAGTTATCAAAGTCTTCCAACATGCCAAATATAATTTTTTGAACTTCATCAACATTCGACAGGGATCAGAAGCACTTGTTTTTTATCTTTCAACTATCCCGAGCCGATTAACAATTATGGCATTCTATTCAAGGCTTATGTTCTTGCCAAGCACGTATATGCAGACATTTGAAGAAGCATTTTTCACTGGCTTCTTTGAAATTAATTCAGAAATTTTTGTAAAAATGACTTCAAATCTTAATGCAAGACTGGTGGCTTATGAAACAAGCTTCTTTGTGGATCACCGACAAGCACCAGAGGATGGGTGAAGTCAAGCCAGTGGAAAGAGTTCATGATATGTCACGCCAGTTTGCTTAATCAACAAGAGCAAGCTGCAATACAAACGTACTCACGTCACCACAAAAAGCCTGTCCAGGATGACAGAGTTCAGGAGGAGGGACGTGTGGAAGGGGAATTAAGCAAAAAGAGAAGAAGAAGAAAATCAAAGAATAAAGTCGCTCAATAAGGAATGAAGATTATCCAGAAAACAGACAACTCTCTGCACAAAGCCCTGTAGGGGCATGCAACACCCATCTCTGCACAAAGCCCCACAGGGGCACACAATAAGGGAAAGCACATAGGAGGGAAGGATGGACCAGGGCCAGGAAGTATCCATGAAGAAGTGCAAGTAGATATTTGGCAAGTAATGATCCTTCCACTAATTGCATGCAGTGGCAGAAAGTAAACAGGCTCAAAGGAATACAACAGGGTCAGATGTGTGAAGACAAAGACATATCAGAAGACCAAAAGTTAGAAAGAGAAGAGGCTAAAAAGTTGAAGAGGGTGACTAAGAATACCACATTGTTAGCCACTGATGGCGTGCGTGATAGCCCGACTTAATACAACAACCCAGATTTGTGATGTACGGAATACCAAAGGGAAAACAAAAGCAAAGCACATACCTCGGATAAAATAACAAATTCTTTGACAGTCCTTATCGCTTCTTCGACCATTGGGTGCATGTATTGAGAAGTTTTGGACGAGCTACAAATGAGAAGCAAAAGCCTGTCAAGGGACGACAGAGACAAAGAGGGGGAGAGTGTTGCAGAGCAAAGAGGCACGAAAGAGGAGCCCCAAAATTTCAAATTAATGGGCATATTTTTTTCTTCTTCAAGTCATAGGAAATTCCCTCAAGCCAAGTAAATGCACTAGAGGAGTCCTCTAGATGCATAACCCCAAATCATTGTAATATATTTCTTGTAAAATAGTAGGAGAATAGAGATTAGACAATAAAGTGTAGTCACTTGTGTGAAAGGACCATTTTTAGGGCACATGTATATAAGTCATTTTGTGGCTCTTTGTAAACACTTTTTGCCATTATGAAGAAGTAGAGCTCCTGAATTTCGAAATTGCTTCTTTCTTGCAAATTTTCATCTTCTCTTTAATCTTCTATGTGTGGGTAATGCTTGGAAAGTGTGTGTAGGATTGTTGTCTACCCCTCCCCACTGTTTTTGAGCTATTGTAGTGTGTGTGAGCTAGTACGAGTTGTGGAGTGAGTGTTTGTGTTTCCCTCCATTAACTATTTTGGTCATAACTTGAAGAGCAGTTGTTAGAATCAAGTGAAACTGCCACTAGTAGATGCATCTCGCGAGAGCTTAAAAATGAACCCACTATTGGCCATATTCAGAGTTCGAAGCTGGGAGATATCCTCGATTTAGTGAAAACTGTTGTAAGTGGTGTCACGGCAGACATTTCGAGTAGTTAAAGTGAGTTTGAGAGATAGAAGAGTCTTTTCTCATGCATGCAAGCTGAACCAGTTCTCTTACCATCACATGTGCACACGTCCTCATACGCTTGGTTAGGTCGATTCGTCGGATTGACAAATAAGCGTGTGTTGATTCCCCACTATACGCACTTGTGTGGCAAATGAGATTTAGTCTCTTTGGCACAAGTTGTTAAGACTTATTAACTTAGGTACACATATGGTGTACTCCTTCTAAGAAATATCCCACCAAATAATACATTTGTACTTACTACTTATTTGAAGTATCATGAGTCCAATTGAATGCAATGGAAATATATGTATATTTATGAATTCATAGACCTTATTCTTCCTCCAAGCATGACTTCCTTATTTTAGCTTACTTCATTGATGCACATGGAAGGAAACATATATGAGTTAGCAAAGTTCTCCATATCGAAGATTTTTTAAAAGTACCTTCTAATTCTTTTTTTTCAAATTTACTTGAAATGGATATTAATTGTTTGGCAATCTAGAAGGAAATGGAAATGGTGCTCTTGATCCTTAAAGATAGAATCTTTACAAACAATGAAAATGAAATCACTAACAATCAGTCCGCAAAAGAAATTCTTGCAACACCTTCTTCTATCATAAAAAGCGCTAAGACTATGGATATCAATACATATGCATCTCAATAACTACAAATATTAATATATATGCGTCTCAATAATTATAAATATTAATATAATACATCTCAATAACTATAGATAATAATATATATGCATCTCAATATATAGCTAGATGATCTTATCATTACACGTGATAAAGAAGAAGAAATCAAGGACATCAAAAGTATGCTAGGTTTTTAATTCAAGATATTAGGCCTATTGTGGGGGTCTTTTGAGCCCCCCCCCCCCCCCCCCCCCAAGGAGTCTGATATCATCCACCACAAGAAGTTTGATAACTTGAACTCGAACCCTAGTCTCTTCTTTATGTTCTTCATCTCTTACTCATCATGACATGTATGGATAAGAGCATCTACATATTCACATATGTAGACATATTGGCGAAATGTAGTCATAATAGCAATTGACATCATGAATAGCGCACTCTTCTACACCTTATGAAGCTTGGTATCAATAGAAGCCAAATGTTTCTCACTTGACGTTATTTGAATATACATGCTATGCTATGTAGTAGTTCCAAGTGAAATTCAATGTAAAATGGATAATACATGAAAAAAAACGTGTGTATCCAGACGATATGCATGTGTTGAAAAGGATATAAGTGATACAAACCAATAACCAAAGATATAAATGTTTAAAGGTTTTTTTTTGTATTACTTTTGTACTCTTCAAATGTATCTATGTAGGATATTGAACGTGAAGAGGGTTGAAATCCTAGTGATGATGAAGAACCATTTAACCATGGATCTCAGTGGACCTCAAATGATAGTGAAAGTTCCATCAGTGGCTTGATGGCCAGAGACATATATAACAGAGAAAGAAGCAATCCAAAAAGACATCCCCTCTAGAGTTTCCTTGGAAGAGTTCGAGTAAAGGGAAAATTCCTTCTTTCCTTGGAACAACGAGAAAAATGAAGAAGGTAAACCTAACAAATATAGAGCGCTCAAAAATTATCATCCTCTTTCTCAATCTTTTGAGGCTTATGTATTCCTACATGGTCATTGTCTATTGATTGAAACAAAAATTATAAAGTTAGAATTTATTTTCCTTCAAGAGGTCAAAGTCAATGAAAAGTACTACGTGAAAAGGTTAAAAGATCCTATTTTGTCACCAAGGTGAAGGACATTGCAAACCAACTTGGGAGCATTGGTGAAACTTTTTGCTTCTCAAATGCACTTTATGACTCGGTCCTTCTCAGTTCATAACATCAACATTGAAAAAGTATGCATCTAGGATATCACCATCTACACTCCTTGCAACTTCGCCATTTTTTAATAAACATAGATGGTCGACTAAGATATGGGATTTTCCTTTCATCACTCCTACTTTAAAAGCATACTCCATTAGGAGCAAGAACAATCTAACAAGTCTACTCATCACAAAGGCTTATTTAGAAGGTATAAGAGATCTTGGTAGCTACAAATATTTTAAAATTGTCGGATAACAAGTAGTTTCTAAATTTCTTCACGACATAGAACATTCCTAGACTTTGTCTTTCCATGGTTATATAGTTTCTCTCCATCCAATTCAATTGTATGATCGAGTCCAAAATAGGGAATTCTATCTTTCCATCATCATCTAGTTGGGATGAGATACACTCTATCACATAGTTAGGGGCATACACATTATATGGGAAGGCTTGCTCCAATCACAAATTTTGAGTATAGGGTTGCCATTTGGCATCTCTTAAGGTCTTTAATGGAATTCTTTCATTCATAAGTCCATTCAAAGTGAATGAAGAGATTGTAAAGAGGTTTCTGTATTGTTGCATACATACGTATGAATCAATGATAGTATCTAGAGTGTCCCAAAAATTTTCTCACCTCTTCAACATTCTTGGGCCTTTGAAAATCAATTATGAGTAAAAGCGTATATATACACTAGTTACTTGATTTGCAAGATGGAAGTTGATAATCACACTCATTTCAGTGATTCATGTACTTTCCTCAAAGCTTGGGGATACTTCCATACTTATAGCATATCATAGTTAGCAATACATTTACAAATCATTTTCATAGCTACATGGATCTCTATGTATTGTTACACTACATTGAGTGAAATTTGCCATCGTGTGTGAGTTATTTCTCCACATGTGTGTGTTCTTTATATAAACTATTAATTAAACTATTTATTTCGGACTTTTCTAAGCATGCCTACGACATTTCATGGTCATTGGAGTTGTAGATCTCGGATTCTCAACAATTCAAGGTGATTGTGTTTGTGTATCTTCTTCTTCCTGAAAAGTTGAAAACACTCCCCTAACTTTTTATGGATATTGCTCTTAGTAGAGTCTTCCTGAGTTCATGAAATAACTTTGTATAACTCATTCAACACTTCATTTGAAAGTTTGTAAAATGTAGATGAGTTGATGCATGTACTTGGAAACAAAGGTCAACCAACACAAGAGGACTAGGAAAGGTTAAACACATCATGTGCAAAGGTGACTTATTTTTTCACCAAGATGGACATTGCAAACCAACCTAGGATCATTGGAGAAATCATTCACAAAGATTATATTGTGAGGCAAGTCAACAATGGAATCAAAGCTAATGACAATCGGGAAGCTTTCACCATATCCATGGATCTATGCATGGATATGCAATTTATGGACTTCAACACTCTCATGGGGCAACTCTTCACCCATGAGGTTAAACTTATGAAAAATGGTTAAAACAAGAAATTCAATCAATCCTCTACCCTTTACACAGTTAAGAGCAAAGGAAAATATAACAAAGGAGAACGTAAAAAGCATGATGATGAAGGAAGCACCTCCCAAGCTAACTTTGTAGGTAGAGGTATAAGCTCAAGAGGAAGAGGTATAAGATCAAGAGGAAGAGGTAGAGGAGGAAGACAAGAAAGGGGGAGAGCTCAAAGCCCCTCATCCTCTGCCATATGTCGCCTATCAAATCACATTAGAGAGCATTGCTTCAAAAACCAAAGGAAACAAAGAGGAAAAGGATACAACACAGGTGGATATGGAGCTCATAGACAACAACCACACCTATAACAAAGATTATCATGGAGGATATAACGGAAGGAGAGACCACAAAAATTACATAGATGATCAAGCTCAAGAGGATTCACTTCTACTTATGAATATGAAAATAAAGGAAGGTAAGTATGATAAGCATGTGTTCTACATTGATTTTGGATGCTCAATCCATGTAGAAGGAAATGTAGCCTTTCTCTTAGACTTGGATGATCCAAAGAATAACCATGAATTCTAGATAGGTGATGACACAAGGAACCCTATGGAGATCATAAGGAATGTGAAGACTTCCAATAGTAATATGAATATGTTGAGGAGATTTCTCTATGTTCCAAGTATTACCAAAAACCTAACAAGTGTAGGTTCGATTGTAGAAAAACTTTTGCATGTGAGATTCACCAAGTATGAAGCCTATGTAGAGGATCCATATCACGGTTTCAAGAGAATAAAGGGAGAAAAAATAGGTCAATTCTTCACATTTGAACTCCAAGATGCCAAGAACATTGCTTTGTTCAATTATGGTACCCAAACCCTAACATAGTTAGACGTTTGGCATAAGAGGTTAGCTCACATTCAAGAAAGAGCCCTCAAAAAAAATCAGTAGAGATCAAAGTTTACTAGGACTACCCAATATCTCAAAGCAACACATGATATACAAGTGTAGTGCATGTGAATTTTGAAAATCTCACAGGAAACTTTTACCAAGAAAGGATACATACATGGAGACCTTCTAGATCTTGTCCACATAGATGTTTGGGAATCATGAAAAGAACCATGAACCTCAAGACTAAGGTATTATGTGTCATTTATAGATGATTATAGCACGTGGAATATTTCATACTTCATGAAGCATAAGAATGAAGTGTTCTCATGTTTTAAGAAGTATTTAGCTCTTCTGAAGAATCAAATACATAAAATCTAAAGAGATTAAGGTCTGATGGAGAGGGAGAATACTTCTCTCATGAACTTGAGTCCTACTTGCAAGACATAGAATCAAGAGAGAGAGAGAGAGAGATAAATAACAAGTACACACCTTAACAAAATGGAGTAGTAGAGAGGAGGAATAGCACCATTGTTGAAGCAGCAAGTCCATGTTGAATGAAAAGAAGCTACCAAATTACTTATGGGCTCAAGTAGTATCCACTCGTGCATATTTAATAAACATATTACCCTAAAAAACCCTGGATGGTATGACCCCTTATGAAGCTTGGAATGGACAAAAACCAATCTTGGACCATTGCAAGATATTTGGGTGCATTGCATATGCGCACATACCTTCCCAAATTATAGGTAAATTAGACCCTAAGGCAGAGATGTGTGTCTTTATAGGCTATGACCTTAATCAAAAATTTAATAGACTATATAACCCTAGTAAATAAGGTTTTATAGTCAGTCAAGATGTTTTGTTGGATGAGAACAAATCATGGTTTGAAGATGATTATAGGAAGATCAAGCTACCATATAACTTAGAAGAGGTTGTGGGTACACCACAATCCTAGAAAAATTTCAATTGTCTTAGGAGGGGTCTCCATTTCAAGACCTCTAAATTGCTAATTTTCGCAAGCCTACTATCGGGATGAAATCCGTCAAGGAAGTGTACATCAAGATTTTTTTTCAATTTCATTTCATTCATTTCCTGGGTGTAATATGGTGTTTTATCTACAGAGAGATATAAATTGTGCTTGTTTTGATTGAATTGATACTTATAAGATAAGAGACCATGTTATTTCTATATATCAAGCTTGTATATTTGTAAATAGTTTATTAATCTAACTCTAAACCCCTAAAACCCTGGGTTTGACCCTTAGAAAACTAACACTTACCCTTTGAAACTAATCTCTAACCCTTAACAAACCCCAAACCCTTACTCTCATCTATGAAAAACTAAATTTTGACCCTTGAAAGCCTAAGTTTTACCCCATTTAAACCTAATCTAAACCATAGGAAACCCTATTATTTTAGCCCATTAATGTGGATAAACCCATTAGTTGATGTGCATGACCTTAAATATAGGCAAACCCTAACTTTCCCTGATTGGAACGCTACGTTCAAACCTTAGTTTTGCCATTTACCATAAGTCTAAACCTTTAGTTTCATTTAATTTGATTACAAGTGTGAAACCAGATCTTAGTCCAAAAATAAAAAGAGAAATAGAAAAAGAAAAAAATGGACAATACAATAGATTACATAATTAACTTATGCTTCCGTGTTATTCTCTTCCTACTTTGGTTCCTTTCTAACACTTGGGGTTTAATTATTTTTAACCTACTTTAATGGGTTACAACACATTGAATGATGGTTCACCTTTTATGAAGTTCTTACAAATACAATTTACAAAATTACCAAAATTCACATAATTACATAAATCTAGGTAGCTATAATGGTGGTAGCCTAACATTAACATGCATAGTAGACTTGAACCCACTAAATTACATCTCATCTATACCCAAAGGTGGATTTTGTAGTCTATCTAAATCATGCAAAAGCTCATCAAAAAATTCACAAATTTGAAGTTCTCCAGATTCATCTAACTACCAAAAAAGCTCCTCGCTAGGATTGTCCAATAAATGAGATTTCTGGACTGTTACTTCCACCTTAGCTTTTGAAAAAAAATTTGATAACTCATCTAAAAAAATGCACGCAATTACCTCTAGTTCTTCTGTCTATTTCCGTAATTGTTGAATCTTTGCATTCTTTTGTTTTGCTTCAGCTTGTTTACTATCTCTTCTTCCTTGAACTTCATTTTGGACAGCTTTTGGTCGTTGTTCTGCCTTAGCAGTGGAAGCCAAATCCTCTTGTTGTTTTCATTGTCCTTCTACCTCTATCTATTCCTACATTTGTGGGAATCTCTCCTCCTCAGCACAATCAAGTGGCTCCTATACAATATGCACTCGGGCTCTCTTTTTAACATTCAACGGATCAGTATCATCCAAAATTATTTGGCCTGGTGGCTTCTGAGCTCACTGAAAATTTGATTCTTCTACCACTTCAAATATGTGTGGTGTAGAAGAGGCACTATTGGAATCAACAAAGATAATAAGACTCCCAACTTTGTGTCAAGTTATTGTACCTTTTTGGTCGAATGGCACAGGCATTGAACTTCTTTCTTTAACTATCAAAAAATATTTTTTGCCCAATTAACTTGCCCATTTGCCACTGTAGCATCCACCATTAGGGAATAAAGGGTTTTTGAGACCCCATAATGCTTAGTTTGAATAAACATGACCAAAGTAGCAAGTCGCAACCCGAACTTCCATGGGTTGTATCTGGGATTCCTACATACTTATACTCACCAGAACATGCTCTACCAAACATTCACTCCATTTCCTCCGTGGAAATTTTAGGAGCAGTGGTACCTTGATTCCTGACTTTCAACTATGTTGCGATAAAGGGTGGATCAATTACCATGCACACATGTTTACTGATGTGAAACTTCAAGAAAGTGTAATGGTCACCGACTGCTTCCAAGTGATGATGACATTATTGAATGTAAAGAATTCATAATACGGTAGTTCTATAGAGTAGTCCAAGGAATCTATGCATATTCCAAAAAATCACGCCAAAGAGTTTTAGAGTAAAAAGTAGCAAGCAAAAAAGTAAGTTTGTTCATCAATTTAAGGAGAGAACTAGTAAAGCCGTTAGATTTCTGCATGTGCTTGAATAGTATGCATGTCACTAAATATTGCATCCTCATGTTCAATGATTACAAATCTACCCAATATCAGCTTCAGTTGCCACCATTGATACTCCACCAATCATGCAGAGTTGCGAGCAAGTCTTTATTCATGATAGTTCCACTTATTAAGAAAAGAAAATTTTATACACTATAATATAATAAATGTGATAACATTACATGTAGTATGGTCCAAGCTTGGACCCATTGATCGAAGTCTATAAATTTTTCCCTTAAAGTTGCTAATTGAAAAGTAGCTGGGCCAATTTCTGCATGAATCTGAAATGGACTTGTCAATCGAAGTTTGAATTTTCTTGCTTGCCTCTTTGTTTTAGAATTAAAAAATAATACCAAATCCCCAAGCCAAAAAATAAGGGTCCATAAATGATGATCATACGAGTGTTGTTGACGATGTTGAACTTCTTGCATAAGTAGAAAACCATTATACCTATGTTCTTCCAAGTGTCATAAAATGTTCATCCAAAATATCAAAGATTCTTCCGATATATGCAATTTTGCACCGCAATACATAAACTAGGCACTATAAATTCCATAAGAGTGATAGTTTCCATACCATACACTAATTTGAAAGGTGTAAATCTATTGGAAACTTTGTATGAGGTATGGTAAGCCCATAGAAATGAGGGTAAATATAGTTCCCACTTGGTTGGATATTCAAGAAGAAACTTTTGAAGCATTGTAACTAAAAGATTATTAGTATTTTCCACCAAACCATTTGCTCAAGAATAGTATGGGGAGCTCAAGTTATGCTCAATATAAAAATAATCAATGATAGACTTAATAAACTGATTCAGAAAATGAGTGTCTCGATCAAAAACTAGTTCAAATGGGAGTCCAAAATGAGGAAATGATTCAATGATTAAAACTATAGCAACACTTCCTGTTGTTGAATATCTTAAGATCCAAGCTTCTCCCCATCAAGTACAGTAATTTGTGCATGTCAAGATGAAGATCTTTCCTAAACTAGTTTGAGGACAAATATGACCAATAAAGTCCAGAACCCATTTCTAAAAAGGTTCCAAAGGAAGAATAGGATAAAGAGGAAAATGATGGATATCCGGAGGTTCACCTGTATGTTGACAAAGATCATAGAGTACATGATCGCAAACATCCTTGTGAGTGGTTGGCCTTCACAACCTAGTTTGAAAATTTTTCTCCACTCTTAAATTAGTTCCACGATAACCGCTAGAAATTCTAGAATGAGCTTCCAAAATGACAGTTGTTACTTCATGGGGTAGGACACATCAAAGCCAAATTTCAATAATTACCCTATAATACCGATGAACGAGGATAATAGAAAAGCATCGGCTCCATAAAGTTAGCTATTTTTTAGGCTGCTATCCGTAAATGGGAAAGAGGAATAGGACTTGCAAGAAAAGACATCATTTCATCATATCAAGTGGGGGTTCATATTTTTTGTTTAGTATTATCTCCAATATGAAAAATATCTACATCAAGAAAACAATCATCAATCCCATCTATAAGTTCACTCTTATCTAATAGAGATAAGAAATTTGCAATGATATGCAAAGATCCAAGACTACAAACTACATCACAGCCATACTATAATAGTAGGACCCATCTACCTAATCTGCTAACGAGATTTTGTTGGCTTTACCAAACAAAGCTGAGCAAAATTATTGATATGAAAATTAAAAGAACGACCCAATAAATAATGTCAAAAATTCTTGATAAAATAAACAAGTCCTTAGCATTCATGTTCTGTAATTGAGTAGTTATGCTCTATCAGAGTTAGGTGTCCACTAGCATAATATATAGGCATAAACCAAGAATGTCCTACCTTATGCATTAAAACCAAACCAATAGCAATATTTGAAGCATCCACAAAGACGTGGAAAGGTTGATACCATTCCGGAGCTTAAGCATAGGTGTCTATGTGAGTAAAGTTCTCAATCTATGAAATGCTAGATCACACTCCATAGTCCATTTGAAAGTCATAGGTGTCACATGAGTAATACCATTTAATGGCATAGAAATATGAGCTAAACAACGTAAATTCCATCCATGCCAATGAATTTGGCCTAAAAACCATAATACTTCCTTAATAGAACATAGTGGGGGCACTTCCAATATCACCTTAACTTTGTCCAAATCTACCGTATTTCTAGTACTAGCAATGTCATGGCCAAGCAATTTACACATTTTACTTTGAAAACTGATTTAGTGGGATTGAACTCAATTTTACTTCTCTATACTTAGTGAAACACACACTTAGTTATTGCAGATGATCAACTTGTTTGCGAGACATTGAAAAATCATCCAAAAATACCCTCATGAAACTAGTTAAATATGGGGTGAAAATTTGTTGCATACACCTTTGGAAAGTACTATGACCATTTTGTAATCCAAACCACATAAGACTCCCCAGTTAGTAATAGAAGCTATTTTTGGTGTATCAGATTCTAACATTCTAACTTGGTCGTATCCACTTAATCCATCTAAAAATTAATACATTTCTCTGCCCGCAATTTCATCAAGCATTGTATCTAGAAATGGTAGTAAGAATGGGTTAGTAATCATTCCTACATTTAACTTACGATAATCAACACAAATGTGTAGCTGCTTGTTCTTGTTAGGAAATATCACAATAGGAGATATCAATTTTGGATATTCAATAGGCACAATAAATCCTACTTTTAACAATCTATCCAACTCTCTTTAACTTGTTTAGCAAAATTTGGATTCATGCAATATCGTTGCATTAGAAGGAATGCATTTGGTTTTAACACAATTTTATGCTATAAAATATAAGATGCAATACCCTCATATCAAAGTAATTCCAAGAAAACACATCCTTAAATTCAAACAAACGCATAATTAAATCCTTCAAGTAAACTGGGACCTATTTTCACTTTTTGATATATACTATCGGATCCTAAATTTACGTGCTCAATCTAATCTCCTTGAGTGCGGACACTAGTCTAATTAAACACATCTTCCTTAGACAACCATGATGTCCCTTAGTTAGTTCGGGCATGCTCAGATTTTAGTTGTACAACAGTCACAATAGGATCTTGCTAGAGTTACGTTAATATTTCAGGGACATCAATTAGTCCTACCATCCAAAAATCTCGATTAGCTTCTATAAATTTAAGTTCTTCATCTTCTTCTAGTCCGACCATCATATGTAGTGGTTCTACCACTGATGGTATTTGAGCCTTTGGATAGTGTTTCTTATCTTCTAAAGGAATAGAATATTTGTTGTGACCTTTTCTCAAAGTGATCACTTGGGATCTCCAATCTTACTAAACCTTTTCCTGTTTAAGCCATGGTCATCCAAGCAAAAGATTATAGTTGTGACTCTTTCCAATTATTTCAATGAGTACAAAAGTTACTTTAAAAGGAATATTCTATATTTTAATAGGGATGTCTTTAATGAGACCAATAGGTTGTATGCGAGATTGATCTACATACAAATATAAAATGGTGTAGCTTCAATATCATTCCATCCCAGTTGTCTACAAATAGGAAAAGTAGCACTATAAATCTAGATCCACCATCAATCAAAACTCTAGAAATCTGCCTGCTTTTGTATAATACTAAAATGAGTTGGTATTGCATAATCTACCAGTTCATCCTAAACTATTTCCACTATATTGACTTAAGCTTGTTCTTCATTAGGATTATTTTGGTTCTGTTTTTGCACTTCATTTACTAGAGTATCTCAAAACGAAGGAACTAGTTCCAACAAACCCACAAGAGGTAACTATATTGTAGATTTACAAAATTTCTACCAAGGATCTGCTATAGTATTACGACCCTCTAGAGCATTAGGTTCTAGAGAATTAGTAATTGTTGCATGATTCAATTTATTATTATTTAATGGTCAGAATGAAATTAATGTATCATCATTAATTATTCCTTCTATAGCCCCATTTTTTGGTTCATTTGAGGTATGTCTACTTGAACTTCTTGTTAGAAATTCAATTATAGCTTTTCTAGCCCATCCCACTACTTGATCATAAACTTGATAATGTGTCATGACATCTGGAACTAATGTGGAGTCATTGTTATTCTAGCTACTGGATCTTCAAAGGTTGAAGCTAACATATTTCTCATCCAATCCTTAAGCCTAGCTTCTTGTTTTCACTTGTCCTAATCTTGAACATCTAGGAAATTAGCATGAATATGAGCATATTTGAAACAAAATTGGCATTGTGGACCTTTACCTTGTTTTTGATACTCTCCTTCATCCCTACCGTATCCATTCAAAGGTCTACCTCCTCACCCATAGCCTTGGTAATTTGATCGACTTTTTCCCTATTAACTAAAAAATCGGGTTCTGTTATATTTTGGGGATTACCTAAATCATATAAGTGAACATTATGTAGAGAGGGTGATGAATACCATTGCCCATTGAGTTAGGGTTCATGTTGAATATCATTAGTAGCTATGGCTTGATTGCAAGTATAATACCTATAGTGATCTATATTCTGATTCATTAGATTACAAATGGCATAGTATATTTGATTTAATGCACAATTGCTTGCTACATGGCCCGAATTCCTAAATTTTGTATAATATAGTTGGTTGTATGGATCAGATCTTGCCATCGTATTCGTGTTTACCTGGTGTATGGCATCTAGAGAATGTTGCTAGATGGGATTGGCAACCTTTAAATCCTATTCCAATTGCTTTGTAGCATCTATGATCTGATCCAACGTTCTAGTACCATCTAAGGAAAAAAGGAAGATTTTTTTCTTTTGCTAAAGGATTCAATCCATTGATAAACCAACCACGTACCACGTCATGGGGAGGGTGCTCCACTTCCAAAATTTATCACAAAGTACTTCAGAATAGGGAAGCATATTTCGCAACTATTTGAATTAGATGTTGCACCATATACTACAAGGTGATAAACAATTTCCTTGTAGGTTTAGCTTTCCAAAATTGCCTTAGGAATGTTGTCTTTAAAGCATCATATGTAGCAAAATGATTTAGGGAAAATTCGGTTATTCAGCAATTAGTTTCTCCTTGAAGTTTAGCCTTGAACACTTGACATTTTCTTGCATCATGCTTTCCTTCTAGCAATTGATACTATGTATAAAAAAGATGAGCATGCACATTAGGGTCATCATCAATTTTGCTGCTAAAACAATTAAATTGAATTCGGCTAATTTGGTGCATTGGGATCACCATAGGAATCAAAACTTGCCAATTCTTTTGCTCTTTGTTAGGAAGTATCTAGCGAAAGTTGTCTTATTCTTAAAACTTCATTCCCTCCTAGGACTCCATCTCAAATACTACACCAAATTGTCTTTGTACTATGGTCTATTTTTCTTTAAGCTACTCAATCCAAACAGAATCCAAAAGGCCCGACATCACACATGAATCCCAAGGTCATCTGTCTTGTTCCTTATCTGATTCCTCTTTCGCCCCCCATCCTTCTATGTCATATGCTTGCAACTTGGCCACCTCAAAAGCCGCCTATACCTCCAACAGTTGTGTCAGTAGTAGGTACAATGTTATCCCTTTATCCACTAAGGCACACAATTGTTTGGATACATGGCTACTTCGCAAACTTTCTCCTCTAATAGTATTTGTATGTTGTGGCACATATGATTGTGGCACTCTAAGTGTTTCCTACAATTCTTGATATTTCAAAAACCACTTACCTGATCATGTTGGCATACTCCCTCTCCATGGTGGGGAATGTTGCTCTTCATCTCCTTACCAGAGGAGACATTACTTCACCTCACCGAACGTTGTTGACAAGATAAGATTGTAGATCTTTTCATAGAGGATCTGCCTCAAGAGAAGTTTGAAGCTTTGCATAAAGCTTAGATGGGTGGACCCAAATCGGAACTTGAATCTCTAGTTTATTATTTTGAATCTAATCAAATATGATACCGCATCCCATCATGGTCGTGAAATGTTTGTTGGTATTCATTTCACAGAAATTTGGGTTCAGGGAATGGGGATTACCAGAAATAATTTCTAGTGTGTTTCTATTCCCTAAATATCACTTCAAAAAATTTCTTGAACAAAACTAAATTCTGAATAGGCAGAATAGAGAACACATTAAGATAGAGAATAGTTCAAAAAAAATTTATGCATTATAGTCATTGCAACAATACATTAGATTATAGCATTAACTTCCGGCTTCCACATTACTCTCTTCCTATCTATGGTTCCTTTCTAACACTCTTGCCTCGGCGTTACAAAATATGGGGTTTAATTTTTTTTAACCTCCCTTGATCAGTTACAGCGCAGTGAATGATGGTTAACCTTCTTGGGAAGCTCTAGGGACATTTACAAAATTACCAAAATTTGGATAATTACATAAATCAGGGTAGCCATACCAGCAGTATCAGTGGTAACATAACAATCTCAAACATGGAATCAAGATGGATCCTCATAAATTAAGCACTATTATGGAGTAGCCACATTACAAGGGCCTTGAAGAACTTCAAATCTTCTTTATTTTTTCATGATTTTATCAATGACTCATTCGGAATTATTCCAAGATATTCACACCAGTGATGAGAAAAAAAGGAATGGAAATCCTTTCAGTGAGGACATGAGTACAGGAAAAGTATAAAGAAGTTTAACATAGCAATTCTTAAAGTTTTATGGTTGTAGATTACACATTCCAATCTACATTTTGTGGTTGCAAGTGATGTGTTTATTTTGCTATAGGATTAGTTCTAGTTCACGATGGTTGAAAAATTTATTTTGAGATTAGGAAACTACAACCCATTCAGAGGAATTGTTCAGTCTATGCGGATAAGTTGTATGAGAATATCCATGATTTGCAAGAATGGCATCATTATTTTTGTGGTGATAATTTCCAATAGTATTTGATCAATATATTACTAAATAGTTATCTAATAAAAAAAAACCTTAAAGATTGTAAGGTTCAAAGGGCAGAGATCCTTGAAGATTTTGATTAAGAGTTTAGGTATAAGAGGGTTCTCGCTCACCTAAGATTCTTCTCTTAATCTCTAGAAATAGATGCTTTTACGAATTTGTGGGGTTCTTGCCTAGTCATCAAATGGCTTCAATCAATTTTGATTCTTTTACTGTTACCCTAGGTGAACATGCAAGCAATTACAAGAGTGACTTCACAAGAGAACTCTCCATTACTTCAAGGCTTCATAATTTCTGTGATACTCAAGCCATCACATAGGCTTGCCAATGATTTGCTGCAAAAATAAAGAGGTTCAAATTCAATACCATGTAGAAGTCACAACACATATATATAGGATGAAGGTATTGCTAATGATGGTAAATGCAAGAGATGTGGTCATAATGGAAAGTTGACACTAAATTAGCCAACTCAATTCAATTCAAACTCAATACTCTAATACAAGATAACTAAAAGCTTCAGAATAAATAGATGGTTCTTTCCACCCATTCACTCCTTATGTGGAGCTTATATGATGATCAACATGGATAGTAGATGAAGTGCTATAGGCCAAAAAAATGTTTACTTAGATGGACACTCTAATGGTTTGAAAACACCACAAAATGTGATCCTACATGGGAACTCAACCATCCTTATAAGGTCATCCAAGCCTAAGTCGGCATACCCATGTTATATGGTTATACTAGCATAATCCATGCTTAAAATAATCTCCACCATTTATTTGTGGTTCATATGCAATCGTAGAAAAGTAAGATTAGAAACCATTTCTTTGTATCCCTTGATAATGCATAATCCAAACTTAGGGTCACATCTAGATCAGATGGCCCACATAAAATATACCCTTCCCCAAGTAACAAAGCTAATTTTGTAGCCCTTGATTTGGGTTGATCCTCACATAGGCTAGATTCCAAATTCAATGGTTAAAATTAGTCTTCCAAACTACCCATCTACAGACTACTCTAGACCTCATCTGACCTCAAAGTTAGGCACCTACCAATGTCCAACACTCTCACATGGCATCTCCTCATAATCGGGACCTTGCAAACTAGAGTATCATGGAGCAGTTCTAGTGCTACATAAGAATGAGGCATGGAGCATATCTAACCCCAACCCCCCTCCCCGCCCCCCCCTCCCCGCCCCCCCATTGTCCACCCAAAAATGAACTACCTTCGTGAGATGATGCCAAGTCTTTCATGAGGATGGAGCATTGATCACGTTTAACACCTCCCCCCTTAGTCTCCACACAAAGGTAAACTATGTCCTTGCACCAATGTTAATTCTTAGAAGATGTATCTTAAGTAGATCCTTTGTAAGAATTTTGGTGAAGGTGCCTACTGCATTCTTCATGGGTGGATAGTAGACAATTTCCACCATCCTTCTCAAGCAACCTTGTTTATGAACTCTTTAATGCTTTTCATTAGGCTTATTTCCCAAGCTACTCAAAATTATGACTATAACTTGAAATCTTGAATGAAACTCCATAAGTAGATAAGACTATCAAATACCTTCATGTAGCTCCCAATGTCAATCCATTGTTAGAATGATAGTATGACTTGTTTCATACCATAGAATGACTTCTTCAAAAGCTGATGGCTGAGAAACATGTTCCTCCTCCTTGAGGATAGCATTCATAAGTTGTATCATCCATTAATGGTTCTTCCTCAAGATGAAATCTTGAAAGCCCATGGATAACTAAAGTAATCGTGGGTCAATGTTCAATGTTTTAGCTCAAGTGCTCTAATTCAATTATTATAGGCTTTGTTTAAGAAAGCATCATTCCCAAAAGGAATTTTATTTCAACAATAATAATAATTCTTTCTAGGAAACCACTAGCTCCTGCTCAATAACAATGAAGCATATTTTCTTGAGTCAACAATGCTCTTGATATTTATGCAATATGTCTTATTTTTCATTCGAAAAATTCCATTATGTTTAAGTGTGTACATTTATGAGAAACCCCTTCAAGTTTCAAGAACTTTTAGAAAATTATTGAATTCATTTGATCTCTTCGTAAAGATCTTAATGTCTAAATGTACTTCCTTATCTACTTTTCCCTAATAGCCTTCAAATTCTTCATCTAGGTAAACAACCCACTCTTCTACTTCATGAGGTATATGTAAGAAAACAAAATGTATGATGCTTACATATAGGAGGAAGGCATTGTTTATCATGGGAAATGCAAGAGATGTCCTTATAATGGAAAGTTGACACGAGATTACTCAACTCAATTCAATTCAATTCAAAATCAAAACTCTAATACAAGAAAACTAAAAAACTACACAATAAATAGTTGGTTCTATCCACCCATTCACTCATGTGGAGTTTATATGTTGATCAACATGGATGTTAGGTGAAGAGCTATAGGCAAATAAAAAGATATCTGAGATGGACACTCTAATGGTTCTTAAAATCACAGACTATGATCCTACATGGAATGCAACCATCTTTATAAGTTCATCCAAGCCTAAGTTGGCCTACCCATGTTCTAGGTTCATAGTAGCGTAATCCATGCTAAAATAATCTCCACCATTGATTTGTGGTCCAAATCCAATCGTAGAAGAGTAAGATTAGCAACCATTTCTTTGTATCCCTTGTTCATTAATCGACACTTAGGTCACGTGTAGATCAGATTGCCCACATCAAATTTACCCTTCCCCAAGTAATAAAGATACCTTTATAGCCCTTGATTTGGGTTGATCCTCACATAGGATTGATCCCAAATCCAATGGTTAGAAAAAATCTTCCTAACTACCCATCTACGATCTACTCTAGACCTCATCTGACCTCAAAGTCAAGAACCTAACAATGTGCAACACACTCATATGGCTTCTCCTCATAATGGGTACCTTACAAAATAGAGTATCACAAAACAATCACTACATAAGGGTGAGGCATGGAGCATATCTAACCCCAGCCTCCCCTTGAATGTCCACCCAAAGATAAACTAGCTTCTTGGGATGATGCCGAGTCTTCCATGAGGATGGAGCATTTACCATGTCTAACACCCACCCTCAATCTCCACACAAAGGTAAACTATGTCCTTGCATCAATGGTAATTCTTAGAAGATGTATCTGAAGTAGCCTTTGTAAGCGTTTTGGTGAAGGTGCTTACTACATTATTCTTCATGGGATAGTAGACTATTTCTACCATCCTTCTCAAATGACCTTGTTTATGAACTCTTGGATGTTTTTCATGAGGCATATGTCCCATGCTACTCAAAATTATGAATATAAAGTTGAAATCTTGTATCAAACTCCATAAGTAGATAATACCATCAAATACCTTCATGTAGTTCCCAATGTCTATCCATTGCTAGAATGATTGTATGGCTTGTTTCATCTGATAGAATGCCTTCTCCAACTTACATAAAGCGTGCTTTGAATGTGGAGGGTCAAAGGCTGATGGTTGAGACACATGTACCTCCTCCTTGAGGTCAACATTCATAAGCTATAATTTGACAACTAGCACAAAAACTTGCCACTTTTTCCCAATTGCTACCACTAGTATAATGCAAATAGTTTCCATTAGAGAAAAGGAGGATGGAAAACTAAAACCCTCCATTAGTGAAAGGTCTTGTTTTACCAATATATCTTGATAGCATTCCAAGATTCCAAGTAACATGTCTTTTCCTTGCAAGAGCCACCTACTGCTATTGATATCCTATACTTCATTCTTCATTAACCTATCATAATTGGCTTGCATAGCCTCCTTCCATGTAAGATCTCAGAGTGATTCATCTTCCACTATTGGCTTCATTCCTTCCTTCATAATCTCAACCACCATGCCTATATTGACTATGTGAGTAGAAGCCCACATATGCTCCTATATTCTCTCTGATTTCCTTGCACCATCTACCTTTTCTTCAATACTTGTTGGAATAGGACTACTCTAACCATAGAGGTGCTTCACCCATTGTTGTAATAACCAATGTGATTGGGTGATTTTAGGTCAGCAGACTCTCTTCTCACCATCTAATGAGGATGCCTTTTGTTGTTCATAGGTACGGATGACTCTTGGGATAGGTGAATTACTCCTTGCTTGATTATAAAGTGGAAGCTCCTTGATTCTCCTCCCTTGCAGGTGTCTACTACATAAACACCACATATGGTTTTGATCTTCTTTGCCTCGTGGTCATACAATATGAATGCCCTTTACTTTTCACAATCACCTAAGAAGATGCATCTCTTCCCTTTTGGTTCCAACTTGATCTTCCTTTGATGAGGGATATAAGTATAGCACACACTCTCACAAAATCTAAAGTGTGAAAGAGATGGATTCTTATAAATGTAAACTTCATGATGAGTCTTTTTTATTTGATTAGGAAAGACCTTGCCTCTTCTCATACACATTTCTATCTCAAAAATGATATGACCCTTGCATTCCATAATGCCAACTTGATCTGATGTATGAGGTGTCATGGATTGACACTTTATCCCTTTGCCCTTGTGTTAAAAGTGTTAGAGGACAAGAAGGCCAAAGAAAGTGATTAGAAGGATTAAGGAGATGGAACCATCATGAAGATCAGGCAAAGAATAGGCCTAATCAAAATTTCATAAATTATTTCAATCAAGAATGATTCTTATCACTACACCAACATTGTAAATATCATTTTTGATAGCTCAAAATCCAATTTGTTTGAGCCAAGGAGTCCTTGAGCTTGAGGAGTATTAGAAGTATTTACATACAATTTTTTGATGATTTGTAGACTCCATTTGAGCTCTCAAATAAGCCGTGGAACCTAATTTTTAACTAGACTAGACACTAGGTCTAGAGAGGGCCGAAGCTAGTGAAAAACTATAAAAAGAGCTATAGAAATCATTTTTGAGGTTAGATTGGTATCGATCGAAGCTTTTGTAATAGAGTTCTTTTGTAATTGAAAGCATTCCATTGCTCCTTTCTTTGTTCTTACCTTGTGTGCACATGTGTGTATGTGTTTGCATGCTTGTGTGCTTCTCACTCACTCACTTGTGCACTTGACTTGCTCATGGTCATCATACTACCCTCACATCTCCACAAATTGACAATTATGAGGTGGATCTCCTCATGTTGGTGCTTTCCATTATGCTAAAGTGACACCAAACTTTGCATCGTTGCCGAAGAGTGAGCTTTGAGGACAAGCGTGTGATGGTAAGATGTAGAGTTGTGATGTTGGAGTCATAGGTAATTTCTTTAAATTTCATTTTTTCTTACTTCCTTCATCACCGTCATCATCATCATCTAGACCATCTCTCACCTCCATCTCATTCCTTGCTGAATTTTCCATTTTTTGGTCATATTCCCTTCCCTACCTCATTCCTCTCATTCCATTTGTGTGAGAGAGAGAGTGAGAGAGTGCTATTGTGCATTGAGTTTTTGTGTTGTTTTTGAGCATTTGTTGCAGGTTTTGGCTGTATCACCATATCTAGTAGCTTCTGTAGGTACAACAAACCTCTGCATAGTTTTCGAATGATGGCCTCTATCTATCATGACAGACATGGAAAGTTGGTATTTCTTGTTTTCATGCATTCCATAATAAGGCACACCATTAGAGCATCCCAAATCACTAAAAATATGTAGAGAATTTGCATTCTTTTTGGTCTATCATGAAAGAAAAAATTCACGATAGATGATAGAAACCCGTCTATCACAATAGACTTAGTGTATCATGGCAAACTCCATCTATGGCGATAGATTTTGTCTATCATGATAGGATCCTTATATCTTGAGAGACTCACTCTATCATGAAAGAGACCTATCTATCATGACAGACAAGACCCATGATAGACACTCCTCTATCATGATAACAAGAAATCCATGATAGATGATAGATGATAGACACCATCTATCAGGATAGAAACCCATCTATTGCAACATACATGACTGATAATAGACACCCATCCACCATGATAGACTCCATCTATTGTGAGAGATGCCCATCTATTGCAATAGATAGGACCCATGATAGACACCCATCTATCATGATAAACACCATCTATCAAGATAGACTGAAATTTGTGATAGGCGATAGATGATAAACACCATCCATTATGAGAGACAGAAGGCCGCAACAGATGATAGATGACAGATAGTGTGTATCATGACAAATAGAGTTTATTGCAAGAGACAGGTCTATTGTGACAGACACCTATCTATCGTGAGAGACACCCATCTATCGTGATAGATAGCCACACATGATAGAGATTGACTATCATGATAGATACCGTCTATCATGATTGACAGATCTAACATGATAGACACAATCTATCATGATAGACAAAAAATTTCAGTGCAAAAATTAAGGTTGCAATTTTTAAAAATTGGGATTAAAATGTGGAATCTTTCAAGCTCTTTTACCTACACAATTGTAGATGCTTTAAACAAATACATAAATATCCTGAGAGGTTCTATTTGTCTATTTGACCCATAGGAGCTTGAATTGACATGACGTTTTCATACAAAATCTATTTTTTGAGCTCTAGATAGGATAATTTGAAGTTGATCTTTAAGTGGGATTAGAAAGCCAAGGGAGCTCTAGAGGATTTTTTTTTAGAAATACAAGGGGGAAAATGGATCTTTGAGCAATGCTCGAACCAAAATTGTCTGTCAATTAAAGTGGTATTACTAAGTTCCTACTCCTAGATTTAGGTAGGGTTGTCTGACTTGTCATCCTACAGTCATAGTTTCTACTACCCTATAGTTGGCCATAGGTACTTGCTCCTCTCCTTGTCAATATCTTTCATCTCTTTCTCTCATCCATTCTTTTTGCTTTCATATGCATTCTAATGCTTCAAGTCTTGCTTCTGCTCTAATTCTCTCATCCTCTTCCCTTCGATTCTTTGCCTTTAGAAGTCTATTCATTGTCTCACCCATTAAGGGTTCTAAATATTTCTTCACACGCGGAGCCACTTATATAATTTGGTAGAGTTTCTCTATCTAGGGTGGTTAGGTTTACTACTCCACTCGTAGAAATACGGTTGATTACCAATGGTCCATGTCCTCGCTTTTGCAATTTTTTTCACGTGTTGCTTCAAAGTATATAGCCGGACTAAATCACCTTCTCCCTTATCTTTAACATGGGTGTCATAGTAGGCTTTTTGTTGCCTCTTGGCTGCATAAATACATGTTATTGTCTGTAATCTGGTTTCATGGAATCTCTCAATTTGATCCAATTGTTGGGACAATTCGTGTCCAGTCCACTCATATTTCTCAGCTACTCCAAGTGTAGGAATCAAGAAATCAATTGGTAAGATTACATTCTGACCATACACAAGATGGAAAGGTGTTGTGCCTATAGAAGTCTTGTAAGCAACTCGAAAAGCCCAAATGGCATGATGTAATTGTTTATCCCAATCTGATCTTCTTCTATTATTCACAATCTTAGTTAAAATGGTACATAGCACCTTATTGGACTTATTAATTACTAGGAATTCATTCATCAAAGTTTCTATTAATTCATTAATGAAGTGTGTGCCTCGATCACTCACGATTTCAATGGGTAACCTGAACCTTGTAAATATATTTTTGAGGAGAAACTTGGCAGTGGTTCTTGTATCATTCTTCTTCATGGCCTTTGCTTCTAGCCATTTGGTCAAATAGTCCATAGCAACTATTATGTACTCAGCATGAGAACCTTTTGCAGGTGGGCTAATTGGTCCAACGAAACCTATACCCCATTTAGTGAGAGCTCTAGCACTAATCATAGGTCGCAATGCCATTTCGTCTCTTTGGATGGGATACTTTGTTCTTTGACACACATCACACCCCTGAACATATGTTGTCACATCCTGATAAAAAGTTAGCCACCATAATGCAACAAAAAGAATCATTTTTGCAGTCTTGTCTACAAAAAAATGACCTCCTGCTGCTCCGATCTGGGCCATCTCCAAAACATAGATATACTTACCTTCATGTACACATAATCGTAGTTGGTTGTCTTTTCCACGTTTAAACAGTTGTCTTCCTATAAGGGTATAATCTTTACTTTGCTTCTCTAAAGCCCTTTTTCTTGTTAGGCTTGCCCCTTCTGGGTATTCATGTGTCCTTAAAAAGTTCACTAAAGGTAAACTCCATCTTGGTGCTATGGTGGAATAGCATAGTGTAGAGTTCTCTTGTGGTCCTTCCTCTTGACAGGTGGGACAATTTGTTACATGCGAATGAACATCTTTGTGCATCCCTAGCCAATACACTCCTAAACTTTTTAGTTCTTGTATTGTACCACTGATACTTCTATGTTACCGCGTATACCATTCCTAATCCCTCTCATTCAGTGGTAGTGTAATATGTTCAGCCTGCTTGAGTTGCCTGCTAGTGTAGGCTATGGGATGATTGCGTTTTCCTTCATTTGTAGGCTGTTCTAAGATGCAACCCTATGGCAAATTTGGAAG
Organism: Ceratopteris richardii; assembly: GCA_020310875.1. Lineage (NCBI taxonomy): Eukaryota > Viridiplantae > Streptophyta > Polypodiopsida > Polypodiales > Pteridaceae > Ceratopteris > Ceratopteris richardii. The sequence continues at coordinate 132,359,862 of CM035441.1, read as the reverse complement.
CATCTACATGGATATGAAAGGGCTTGTTCCACATTGATACTTTTAGAATAGGCACTGAACTTAGTCTGCTTTTCAACTCATTGAATGCTTGCTTACAATCTTCAGTCCGATTGAACTGAGTTAGTAAGCCATATGGAGGTCGGACAATTATCATGTACATGTGGATAAATCTACGATAGTATCCACAATGTCCCATAAATCCTTGTAATTCCTTCACAATTTTAGGGTGGGGTAGTTCAAGAATAACTTTGATCTTGTCTTCATCTGTGGATATTCCGTTCTTAGACACTATATGTCCCAAGATTTGTCCTTGCCTCACCATGAAGACATATTTTTTTGGGTTTAGAAAGACTCCATATTGTCTACACTTTTCAAAACTTCTCCTCAACTCGGGTATGTGATCCACTCTTTGTGAGGAATAACTGCAAAAATCATCAACGTATCCTTCCATGCTTTTCCTAAGGAATTCCTTAAAGACATGACACATTAATCTCTGGAAGGTGGTTGGCACATTGGTTAGGCCAAATGGCATAACCCTAAAAGCATATACTCCCCATTTTGTGGCAAATGCAGTTATTGTGTTGATCCTCCGGAGCAATTGCAACTTGGTTGTAACCAGAGAATCCGTCAAGGAAGCTATAAACTTCCTTGCTTGGCACTCTCTCCAAGAGGTGATCTCTAATGGGTAATGGGTAACTATCTCGAATAGTGGTTGCATTAACTTTCTTGAGGTTAATGCACACCCTTAGTTTGCCATTTTTCTTGGGTACTACTACCAAGGGCGACACCCATTCTATGTGTTCGATTTCATAAATGAATCCTGCTGCCAATAATTTTTCTATTTCTTCCTTAATTTTGGTAGAGTATACGTCATTGTACGTGTATGGATGTTGTTTGGATGGTTTAGTGTTAGGAGTCATGGGAATACGGTGTGAACAAATAGAGGGATCCATTCCTTTTAAATCCTTGTATGTCCAAGCAAATACATCCCTATAATTTTGCATCAACTCTATAAGTTCTTGTTCTTCGCTTTTTGACACATCCTTCCCTATTTAGGTGCATCTTTCCTCTTCTCCTTCTATTTTCACAGTGAATTTCTTGGTCTCTTCCTTATTATCATATGCTATTCCTTTTTGTGCTTGTCATTTAGGCATTTGGATGGCAATTTTCCTTCCCTCAACTTCATATCTTTTAAAATGTTAAGGAACTTCGAAGTGTTCTTATGGTGTGTTCTCTTCCCTTCTTGTCTCTTCTAGATTGATATTCTCTTGTCTTCCTTTTTTTTCTAGGGTGGAAGTGCTTCCAACTTCAGTTTCTTTATGTTCTCCCTCTAAGTGATGTCTTGCTTCCTGAGACTTAGGTTACATTTCTATACTTTCATAATCTTCTATCCACTCTTTCTCTATCCATTCTCCTTCCTCTATCTCATGTAGGACAACCATGTATAGACTTACATCGTATCCATCCTTGTCTATGCACTCCTTTAGGTTCAAGACTTCTTTATTGACACACACATCTAATGTGGTACATATCTCCATCCATCCATGGGGCTCGAACTCTTCATCCTGAAACACTTGTGGCATATATGCTGGATCATCTACTGATCTAGAGATTCCACAACCTAGTTGCCATGTTCGCCTTCTTTCTTCTTCCCTCTTGGCTACCTTACACATCCATAGTTGGGTGTCCTCATGCATCCAGGATTGGTCTTCAGATCCCGCACTATGGACTGATAGGTAATCCTCTTCTTTATGTATAGAGTTCCATTTATAGTAGTGGGACATCTCAATAAGTGTATGTATGGAGGTTTATCCTCGTGGTTGTGCACCTATGTTGTAGATATATTGTATCTCTGCCCCAGTCTTGCACTACCCTTAGTTGTCTCATAAAGGTCTTCCCAAGATCATTTCATAGTTATTCACTCTCTCAAATTGACAAATAGCTAATGTGTGCTCGAAGTCTACCGCCACATGTAGTAAGTATAACATTCTCTAGCAATCCCATAGGTTTTTTAGTGTGACCATCAGCTAATTGTAATTCCATTCTTGTGGGTCGTAATGTTAGTTTTCCCCACTTCTCCCATATTTCTTTTGTGGCTATTCCTACTTTCTCCTATGTCTAGGATTGCTTTTTTGGTGTAACCTTGGAAAGTAATGGGTAGACATGTGTTACCTTCATCTCCTTCACTGAAGTCTCCTACTTTATCTATTGGGATTTGAATTGTATGTGCATCTTCATTGGCCTCCTTGTTGACTGCCTTTACTTCTTTTTGCCCCATTTGCTTGGCCAATTTAGTCCATACTTGTGGTTGACTTTCAGTAATTCTTCCAAAGTTATAGAACACTACACTTTTGTCTCCTTCAACTTTCGTGCTATACCTGATGTTTTGCTTGACATTTCTCTTTCTTTTTTTCTTATTGTAGGGGCATGATAAAGCTCAAAATTCCACTCCTACTCTCCCGTGTAGTTAGGTAGAGTGTTTATGCTTTCCAATTCCTCCGAACGTTCCTCACCACTTATCTCTTGATTCATAGTTCCTCGGTTCTCATTTGCATCCAATTCTTCAAAATGCGGATCAATGCCCTCAGTTTTCCTCCATCTCTCTTCCTAGACTCTAGCCCATAGATCCTCACGCCAATTAGCTTCAACTTAAGGGACCACATAACTTCTTTCATGGTTTCTAGTGGTTACACTTTCTGCTTTCTCTACAATCCTCCTGTCTTCTAAAGGGTCATGTGCTCCTAAACCTTCTTGAAGTTCTCTATTAGGCATTCTTGTTTCTGGAAGGTTTTGGATAGATTTCTCTAGTGTGTTTTGAGCAATTTCAATCAACTCTTTGCTGTTTTTTAGCCTTTATTTTTCCAAATCTCCTCTTAGATAACTTACTTTGAGTTGTTCGAAACTTGGTCTTGCTTTGATCATGGATTGATATGCATTTATCCACATGGCTAGATCTCTAGGCATTGGGTCAGCTAGAACCAACGCAGCTTGTTGTTTTTGCTACTCTTTCTCTACTTTGATAGAATCCTTACTAGCTATAGGATTCTTACATTGATTTGTCTCTTCCTTGCTCTTTTCTTCATCCTTCTTTTGAGTCCACTTGTCTGTCAATTTATCTCATCGAGCTTTCCATCTTTGGGTTTGTTTTACCTTGGAATTTTCTTGAGATTCTTCCGAATCTGCCACTAGTTGAGGCATCGATGTTTCTGATTTGTTGGTTTCTTATATAATTGAATCTAACCTTTCTGGAATTTCTTTAGCTCTTGCTCTTGTAATCGCCTTTAATGGTACCCTATATTCCTTGTCACTTCTAGAAGGCTCTACCACTTCTACTACATTTACTTGAGTTGTTTGGTTCGGCTTGTTAGGGTTTTTGGGACAATCTTTAAATAGCTTCTCCTTTCCACAATCACTACAATATCCTTCCCAAACCTTTTGTGGTGGCGAGTACAGCAAAGTGCATTCCCTAATGAAATGGTCTCCTCCACAGGGATAACAGAGTCCTCGAGGGACTAGAGGTATAATCAAAGGTCTAGAAGGTGCTTGGGCTCTTGGATTCGTGTACATTAGTGTAGAATATTTAAATCCATATCCATATGAGTTGTCATAGGCCTATTGTCCCTAAGGATGTTGCTAATAGGCCTACTCATAGTTCATAGAGTCAGCTTCATATGTATAGTAGTCTCCCAAGTTTTGATCATACAATTGATTGAGGCTATCATGGCAAGTTAATGAAGTATTTGGTACTAGGGATCTCTCAATGTTCTCTTCTGCTTGGGAAAATTTCACTTGAACAACATTCTGTGGGTGAGGTGGTTGTTGTCCCAACACCGGCTATGGTGGATTGTATCTTGGGTATTCGTAAGGATGTTGAATTGGAGATGGGTTCTAGTACTTAGGATATCTAGGAAAGTCCCTTCCTTGGTCTCTACTTGGGTACTTATATGGCATGAATTGTGGTGGTTGGATGGGTCTAGGTTGTCTATTGTAAGGACAATTTTTAGTATTGTGATTTGTATATTTCTGTTCAATATTGCAATACTGAGCTTGATTCTATACTGGTGGGCGGTTGTAAACATATGGGGGTGATGGAACAATTCCCCTATTGCACACATGAGAAGGATGATCCCCTCCACAATGTACACATCTCGTTAGCATTGGCATACATAACGGAGGGTTGGGGTAATTTTTCTGTCCCTACACACCTAATTTCGTGGCCACTAAGTGTGCAATCTCTTCTACATTGTTGTTTGTACTAGAGATGCTGCTAGAACTATCCTCACTCTTATTCTTGTTTGGGGGAATCTTCAAGTCTTTTGACAAGTAATCTTCCAGGTCTATACATTCCTTCAAACATTCACTTAAGGTTTGGAATCTCTTTACATAGACCAATTCTCTTAGGGACCCATTAACTAATCCTTCCATAAATAATGAGATCATTTTCTGTTGTGTAAGCCTTTCTTTCGTGGGACATCTATCCACATATTGCTTAAATCTCCTAGCTGCCAGTCAAACTGACTCCACAGGGGACTGTTTGAAATTGTGAATAAAGGATGAAGAGTTACTCTTAATGTCAGTCTTCCTGAACTCTTCGATCATTTCCCGAAATACTTGTTCCATATTTAGGAAACTATTGGGTTCAAGTGGTTGGAGCCAAGCCAAGGTGGTATCTGTAAGGGTCGAGCCAAATGACTCATATTGAACTAGGAAATCTTCCACTTGTTTAGCACGAATCACTTGCTTGAATTCTGTTATGTGATTATAAGGTTCGCTAGACCCATCATATTGTCTCCTCATGCATTTGGCCACTTGAATTGGTCGTAATCTTCCACCAGGTTCTGGTGGTCTCAGTATAACAGGAATGATTGGATATCTCACTTGAACTCCAATTCCCTTGCGTAATGGCTGTCTGTCGGGAACATGATTTCTATTAGTAGGCTCTCCACTGGTTGGGGGTTGATAGTAAGGATTGGCTCCTAGTGTCAAAAACCGAACATTAGTCCTCACAAGAATGTTGTGTTGCTGAGCCTGGCCAAAGGTGTGATGGGCATAGGTACATTCCTTGAGGGTTTTGGGAGGTAGTTCTTCGATCTCTATGGGGAAAAAATGGAATATCTTGATATCTTAATTGGGATCCGTCTAGATCGAACATAGGCCACTAATTTCTCATATTCCTGTCAAGATAGGTAATTCTAGAGAGATCCTTTGGATCTTGTAGCTCATAAATGGTGACAGGGTTGCTACTTTCTACCCACAAAGACAAAGGGGCTTGTAGTAGTTTCTCCATCCTAGCTACCATATACACATCGTTCAATGTATCATCCTGAGGGATCTTGTCACCTCTCCTAACTCTGTTCACTTTAAACTTACCTCAGGGTGTAGAAACCCTATCTTCGTTATTCTCCCCATTAGGGTGATCTACGTTCTCATTTTCCCATTGTTCACTTATGGTTTCCCGATAGCCTGTTACTACATAAATTACTCCCCTTTTGTCCATATAGAATCTTCCTTCATATTTTATTGCAGGTCAAGGAACTATCCTAGAGACACTCACTTTCTTCATTCGTGCCACTGATCTATTTAGTCCATCTATATAAATTGGCAGTTCATGTTGATTGGTGTTCACATACTCTAGTGAGGTCCTATATTCTCCTTCAATGATGTACATAAATCTTGCCAAAGGCACTGAACTATGCATGTCCTCCGAAGCCATTCTAGCTACTTTGTCTGACTCACTAGAGGTTTCAAAATAATGGGAATTGGCACTAGGTAAATTTACACTTCTTGCTAATGATATGACACTACGCCAGCTTCCTAGGACACATCTTGATAGCACGTTCATCCACTAAACACATAAGTTAGTTTTGTGAGTCTCTCAGGTTTGTGTTTATTCTAACAGTTTACTTGGTCCAAAGTAGACCTTTTTCTAGACTGTCAATTTATCTACTATTTTCCACGATACATGATACTTGACTTTCTGCGATACATGGTACTACACACGACATGATACATGATACACAAGTTTTTGGTGATACACGATACCTGGAATTGGGACGATACACGATACAGGATGATAGTGATGATATACGATACATGAGATCTCATGATACACGATACCTTAAGGACTAATGATACACGATACTGAGATCCAAAATGATACACGATACTTGTCTCTGTGATACATGATACGTGAGTGGCCATGATATACGATACACGATACTTGGGACTTAGATGATACATGATACTTGAGTATTGTGATACATGATAATCACGATACACAATACTTGGGTATGACGATACTCAACTCGATGATACATGATACCTAGGTATCTGGATACATGGGGAGTATAGGTATTGGCAATACACGATACCTGCCAGGTATCGTGACACACGGGAATTCAAGTATCAGGATACTTGGACTCAACCGCTCACGATGCTTGGGCTTATCTCACTCAAATGAAAGAATTTTTATGAAATTTTTACATTAATGTGATCCTTGTGCACTCCTCTCCACCCGTATGAGCATGTGGAAAGCAAACTCTCACTCTATCCCACGATACTTCTATCACGATAATGATTGTAGCTTCGATCACGTTCTCAGTGGATTTAATTTGATTTTAACTAGAAACTTCACTTGATCTCACCTCACTGATGCTCTCTCTTGGTTCTCCACTTGATTAGATGCCATAAGGCTGTAAGTGAGCAGGATACCACACCCACGATACTTATCCTCATAGCTCCACGATACTTGCATAAACAAGTGACTACTAAATGAGTTGTTTTTGGTTTTTATACCCCTAGGTTAAGCCAAGGCTGAGAGGCACTGAAATAAGAAAGATTTTTTTTTGGGATTTTGGGGAATCTACCTACCTACTCTTCTCCTACTCCTTCCTTTCTACTCTCTACTCCTATTCACTCACTCTCACTTCCCTAGGTCTACAAACTTGCTACACACACTTTCCAAGTGGGAAGTAATAAATGCAAAAAGAAATGACTTACCAAAGCACAGTACTCACCTCTTCACAACTCATACCTTCTCCTAAGAGCTCTTACCATCATGCGAGTACCTCATTTGGACTCGTACTTCTCGGCAATGCACCAAAAAATGTGTGTATCTAAGTGATAACTTAAGGACTCTTGACGAAAGAGACTATTCCTATATCACCAATAAGTACATATAGTGGGGATCACACATTTAAATTATCAAACCGAGAAGTATCCTGAACCTAATCGAGTGTATGAAAACTTGCACTTACATGATGGTCAATGAAGTGAAGTAGTTGCCATCACATGTAGATGAGTGCTATCTCTCACATTCATTACTCACATAGGTGGAAATGGTGTCGGGATACATGAAATAGTAGTAAGCACAAAAATGGACTTTTCTCTCAAGTGTATACTCAAAATATGGTCAGTAGTGGCTTATTTCAAAGCTCTTGATGAGACGCATCCAATGGTCATAGCTTTGTCTGATTTTGACAAACCTACTTCAAGTTATGGGAAAAAACTGAGCTACGCAACTCACCTAGTTTCACCACACACCTCCTCATACCTCATACACACATTACACACTTCAAAAAATCAATGAAATGGATAGACAACACTTCCATGCACTCATTCCAAGCTACAATCACACATGCAAGTTCACAAGCATGGAAATAAAAGAGGAAGAAAAGGCAAATTCGAAAATTTGAGTTCTCTCTTACTCACAATGGCAAAAAGTCTTTACAAAGTTTCCTCAAATGACTTATATACATGTGCTCTAACAATGGTCCTTTCACACAAGAGACTGACACTTTATTAAAGAAAGTCTAAATTCCTACTATTTTACAAAGATTATGATACAACATTTGGAGTTTACGCATCTATAGGCCTCCTCTAGTGCAATTACATGGCTTCATGAGATTTTCATAGACCTTTGAAGAAGAAAATTGATGCCATATTTGAAAATTTTTTTGGGGCTCCTTTTCTTCTGCTTCTTTACTCTGCAAGCGCCATATTGCTCAATCTATCTACCACAACCAGAATGGTATCCCACTTCCTTTGGGTCCACGATAACCCCACTATGAAGTACATGATACACTATCCTAGTTGTGCTCTCAAAACTATGAAGGATGTAAAAGACCTGGTGTCTTTAGCCTTTCTGCCTTGTTGACTTGACAAATAAAGCATTAACCATATGTCTAAACATCTTTGGATAATCTAGACCACCAAAATGTTCTTCTAACAAGCTGAATTGTACTTTCAACACCAGGATGCCCTATGCAAGGAGCATCATGGTTATCATGCATGAATTTTCTTCTCAAATCCAAGGAATTCGGTATGCAAACCTTTCCATTTCGTTTAACTATTCTATTCTCCTTTGAGAGATTTGAATATGGACTTGACTTGTTTGCTTTGCTTGGGAAGAAATAGCTAAAACTACCTCGTCTCCTATGATAGTGTCATTACTGATGGCTCTAACGATTTGTAAAAAATGTGGATATTCAACCTATGCTTCTTTAATATGTTAAAGCAATGAGCTTTCTAAAACTATAAATCTCATTTGATATGCTATTCGTGATAATGCATCAGCTACTATTTTCTTTTTGGCTCTTCTATACAGAATTTCCATGTGAAACTTCTACATGAGCTAAGCCCAAGGAGCCTACCTGCCTTGAAGATATAGCTGACTACAAATGCCTTGAAGATATAGCTGACTACAAAAATACTTGAGTGTATGATGATCTTGTATACCTTTAAGTCTGCACCATAAAGATAGTGTCTCTAGACTTTAAGAGCATGAACCACTGCATACAACTCCTATTCATGCACTAGCAAATTTTGTTGTGCACTACTCAAGTTTTTGCTTTCAAAAGCTGTTGGCCTTCCATCTTAGCTCAGGACTGCCCCTATGGCTATGCCACTAGCATCTGTGTCCAACTCAAATGGCTTCTATGGATCTATCACTTTGAGTATAGAAGCCTCTAAAACAGCTTGTTTGAGAGTATCAAGGCTTTCTTGTTGCTCTTGCTTCCATGCAAAAGATACTTTTATTTGAAGCAAGTTTTTCATAGGTGCTGCTATCGATGAATAAGAAGAAATGAATTCTCGATAGAAACGGGAAAGTCCTAGAAATGACCCTAATTATTCTCATCTTTAGGATTAGGCCAAGCTAGAATAACTCAAACCTTCTTGGGATCCATCTAAAGCCCATCGGTCCATACCGCATGCCCTAAATACTCTATCTCTGGAAGGAACAATTGAGTCTTATCAGAATTTACAAACAACTAACTTTCTTTTAATTGTTTTAATACTATTCTCAAATGACCTTCATGCTCATGTACATACCTACTATACACTAACAAGCCAACAAAATCCACAACAAACTTTCCAATAAATGTTGTAAAATATAATTCATTAAGATCATGAAAGTAATAGGTGCATTAGTCAAACCAAATGCCATAACTAAATACTCATAATGCCGAAAACGGGTTTCAAAAGTTGTTTTATATACATATTGTTCATTTACTCTAATTTGATGGTAGCCACTTTTGAAATCTATCTTACTATATACAACGACTCCACCTAGAGCATCGAAAAGATCATCTATCCTGTGCTCTTAGTTAGTGCTATGTAGTCGACGCACATCCTATACGATCCACCTTTCTTCTTCACGAGAAGAAGTGGTGCTACAAAGGGAAAATAGTTGGGTTTGATCAGCCCTTTTTGCAAGTACTCGTCCATGACTTTGTGAACTTCATTCTCTTCTTGCAAACTCATTCAAAATGGTGGTTGAGCAATCGGACTCACTCATGGTACCAATTCCATTCTATGCTCAATGTTCCCCCGAGGAGGTAAACCCAAAGGTAATTCTTTCAGAAATAGCTCTTGGAATTTTGCTCCTACTTTATCTAAAAGTACTTGAGCATTCCAACTAGAGTTTCCATGGCTGCAAGAATTCATCACTATACATGATGAACACACAAAATAAAGAAGATAAAAATGCTTGTAATCAATCTTAAGCAACTTGGTAGCGGTCACCAATTGCATCTCTTGGAGGTCTGGCTCTCCATGGATCACTAGTCACCTCCCCCCATGCTCAAACTGATAAACATGTGAAGCAAAGTCTATGATTGGTCATTTCCTAGCATGCCAATCTTTACTCAGGACTACATCAAAACGTGTCAATCATGCTATCTCGAAACCAATCTCTCCTCATAGGACTCGATCTTAATGGGTAGAACTACTACTCCTCGGTCCCAAGTCTCAGTTCCCTTCATGTCTGCTAACTCTACTGTGTAGGAATACTTTGACTACACAGTCTCTAAGTGTAGCCTCCTAACTAGTCAAGAACTAATAACATTATGTGTAGATCTAGTGTCAAGTAGTGACTTGATAGGCTATCTTTCCATGACTCCTCTCATGACAATGAGCTCTATTTCTAGAAACTAGTATCCTTTCTATGCCACTGGTGAAAGCATAGTGCCTTGCAGAGTAGCAACCTTCTTCATGATCATCATTACATCTATGGGAGAAGATATCTAGGATGGGGAATCACTAAAATCCTCATCTCCATCACTCCCTACCTATGTAGGAGTGATGGCTATCTTTTTCTTCTTAGGTGAGTCCTTGAAGACTAATTTTCCTAGATATCGATAGCACAATCCTTCCTTCATTGCCTTCTCTTTTTGTTGAGGGGTAAGGATAGACTTGTTGTATGCCTTCTCAACTGCAGCAGACACTTTTCTTTTTCCTCTTAAAATTGTCTTGATCATGTGCACCTACTTAGCCTCTTTCTGAGGCTATGCACAAACCGAGCCTAGAGTGGATGTGGAAAAGGGTCAACTCATCTTAGTCCATGAGGATCTCTAACCTAGGGAGCCTATGCCCCTATGGCCATCCTCATAGACTAGGGACATCTTCATAGCGTGTGTCAAAGAGTGACACCTATCTTTCCTAAGTAAAGCTCGAATAGTTTCTCTAAGTCCCAAGACGAACTTGTGGACTTGGAGAAACTCTGGGATAGAGTCAGGTACTTTGAGAAGTACCTCTTTATACTTATCTCTACACTCTTGAATGGTTTTGTTTTTTTGATTGATGAAAACCCAAGTTTCTAGTGCTCTAAACCTCTCGTCACGCGGTACAATATTATTAAAGAACAAGACTTTAGATTGCTCCCATGTCATGGGCTCTTTCTTATCTTGCTCTATCTTATGCCACCTTCTATGGCAACATCCATGAAATTATATGTGGCCTCTTGAATTTTATGCATATCATCCATGATATGGTAGAAATGGAAGCAGTGCTCCCACTTGTCGAGCCACTACTGAACAACATCAATAGTCCTAGGACCAATAGAGCCGTGATCTCTTCATGGATTAAGGTCCTTAAGCTGCCATTAGAACTCTTTAACTAGTATGCTCTCTCTAGGAATCTCTAGAGTTTGATGCTCTCCTACAACATCTAACTTCATTCTTGGCAGGTCGGTCACTCACACAATTTCCTCTTTCTTGGATCCATGCACGTGCTCCAAGACATCATGAAGTGCACTCTCTACATGTGTTATCTTAGCACTCATGATTTCTATAGGATCTGAGGTATGCTCAGCCATGCGTATATTAGTCCTAACTAGTGAAGAAGGTACTGATTCCATTCTAGGATAAAGTGAAGGTCTCTTTTATATTTTTATGGTTAAAAGTTTTTTTCTCTTTTAAGTTTGTGTGCTTTATGTAAACCTAACATAACAAGAAGGCAGCAAAAATGAACCAATCACAAGCCTTTGCATAAAGAAATGTTAGAAAAAGAAACTTTTAGTATGTTTTGCTTACTTTTTATGCATATGAATGCTAAATTTTAACAATTTCGGTAACATTTTGGCATGAACATGGAAAAAAAACTAAGTGCATTTTGGCATGAACATGAAAAAAAAACTAAGTGCACTAGACACACTTCCAAACCAAATGTGCTGGCGAACACAATATATACACAATCAATCCAAAGGGCACTACAAGATCTTGTAGAAAGCCTCATGCTTGTGGCACGAGATAATAAATAAGAATGATGAAAGTTCTTAAGACTTCTTGGTTGTACCCGTAAGATCAAATACTAGCATACTACTTTCATGCAAAATGCAGAGCTGAACAAACCTCTAATCAACGATATGCTATATATATGCTATGCATGATGGTTGTTCTATGTGCACAGTGATGCATGAAAAGAGTAAGAATGCATAAAAATGGATAAGAAAAATTATCTTGGAGTTCAAAACTTTGATGTGTAGGTATGTGTAGGTGTTGGAAATGGTCAAGACACAATCCTCTTAAGTCTCAAAGAGTATCGAGATGGTTATTGCATTGAAAAGGTGCTTGTATGGGAGTCTTTGTTGTTGAACAAAAAACCTTGGATCTTTGTACAAGTTTAAGATGGGTTAAAATGATAGCTAGCCATTCAATGGATAGCTCACTTAGCAAGGAATCTATAGAGAGTCAAAACACTCAATTTGGATACCAAATGAGTGAGATATGGCCATTTTAGTGAGGGCAGGTAGTCACATAGGCCATAATAGACAAGCTTTGGCTATGGAAGCCAAAACATCACTTCAAATTTGTTCTATGTAGAGTTCCATTCAAGCATGAGCATGCAAAGAGCATCCTTTACCCCACAAACGTAGTTGGAAGAAGCTTGGAGGCCTATATAATTGGCCTTGTACCTCCCTCTTCTCCATCCAAGAGAGGGGAGGAGATGGTGTGAAGACAACGTCTCTCTCTGAGCTACTCTTGGGTGTTCTTCACTCTTTGCACATGTTGGGTGCTATGCGCATTTGCATATGCGGATGATGACTATCGTTTGCTACTCACAAGGTCTCTTGGGGGGCTTGTGGGCTTCTTTGAGGACCTCTCCCTCCCCTATTTAACACCAAACTCCAGTCTTTCTATCGGCAACAATCGTCAAAGATGCTGATGATGATGATCATTGATGCAATTTCTGAGGTGGCTCCTAAAAAAAGATTCCACGTGTGTATGACTCAAGAGATCTTCCCAACTTGCTCTGAATACCAAATCTTAGACTAGCTAAAAGCTATCCTTGAATATTTGAAAACAAGACTTGTGAATGATGTGTGTGCAACTCTCCTCCCTCCAATATATCCTATTGTATCCAAAATAGTAATTCTCTAGGATGTTCTAGCATTGCCATGTGGCCAAACATGCAACACTTATACCCATTACCATTGAATACATTAGGATATCCCCCAAGCTTGGACCTTGGCTATGGCTAGCCCTTGTTCCACACAAATGGAGTGGTCTCTGTAGACCAATGTCTAACAACATCAAAATAAAAAATTTATATAATAATAATAGAGAAGCCCCCTTTTTTCCTTGAGTGTTGGCAAAATCCACACTTTTGAGGGCCCTATAACTTAAAAAATAATGCAGAATTCAAAAATACTTATGAGAGGGAAAACTTTTTAGCTCTTCAATCTGCATACTAAAATGCCCTAGGTTGAAATCTGCCTCCAAATATCAATTTTGAGCATTGTGAGTTTAGAAATTCTAGAGAGAGAATAAAATAAAGGGAATATCTTACAATGAATCAATTCTAGAGGCCAAAACAAGGTAGTTAAAACATGATTCACAAAATTTTTAGAGAGACACTTTTATTCTCCTATGGGTGCTCTCCTTTCTCTCATAAAATATTATTCCTTATTCTTTCATATTCATGTTTCATTTTTTTACTAGAAAACATGATGCAAAAAGATTTAGAGAGAGAATATAAAAATTTCCATCCCTAGATTTTGTTTATATGCATAAAATGAGCTGATACTATGATGTACATTGTAGTGGTTGCAAAAACAACAAACTATGATTTGCACAACATCCTTATAAGGTCCTCAAAGCTGACTTAGGCTACCCATGTTTTAGGGACGTAGTAGCTTGATCCATGGCAAAAATGATCCCCAACATTTTTTAATGGTCCAAATCCTATCGGGGAAAAGTAAAATCATCATCCATTTCTTGGTATCCCTTGATCTTGGTTAATCCACACTCAAGATCAAGTGTAGATCCATTTACCCATATCAAATACACCCTTCCCCAAGTATGAAATATTCTTTTCTTTCTAGTCCTTGATTTGGGATGATTATCACATAGAGTCAAATTCAAATCTAATGGCTTAGAAGTTATCTTTCTAACTACCCATCTACAATATACATCTAGACCTCATCTGACCTGAACATCATGAAACTACCAATGTCCAACATTCTCACATTTCTTCTGCTCATAATGGGAGCCTTACAAAATTGAGTATCATGGAACAATGGTAGTGGTACATAAGGGTGAGGCATTGAGCATATCTAATAGTATACCCATACTTTTGGTGCATGACCATCAATGAACTTGCAACCTCCCATAGTTGTGGTCTTTATAGAAACCGAAATATTTCTATGCACTATCTATAGCACATTCTCACTAACATGCTTTATCATGTGGGAAGAATGCTCTTGAAATATTAGAAAATTTGCATGCTTCACATACCTTTTGCATCTTGGAAAACATGAATTTTGGTAATCTTTTGACATGCTCTTTGACTCTATCAACTTGAGCCCCTACAAGTTTGCATGTTGGATACATTTATGCCATCTATTTCCACAATAACACTTGCTTCTTTTGCAAATGTGGCTACACTCATTTTAGGGATTTTCACATTCAAGGTAAACACCCTACCCACTTAGTTCCCTTTGGTGATCAATCTTTGATTCATTTTATAATATTCTATAGATAAGCTTGACTTCAGCCCCTAGCCAATCATTTATCTAACAAAAACAAGATAAAAGTCTTTTAGCTTCCCATCCTCAATGAATAGTGCTGTGCTCAATATGATGTGATGTATCATTATACTTGAGGAGTAGCAATTTTTTTTCAAACTAGTAAATCATTCTTCATGGCTAGTGATGTGTTTTGAAGCACCTAAACCATGACACTAGACATAATCATGTGATTTTGAATCATCAACATACATTGTTTTCATTTTACGATACTCGACCATGAAGCGTCTCCCTTATTCAATTACACTCATTGAAAAATGATTGTCTTGTGATTTCTAGTGGTCTTATTATTCAACATGCAATCATCAATAAAGTCTCTAGTTCTGAGTGATTTCTTTGGTCATGGTTAGTTTCATTCTACCCGTTGGATTAGTTTGATGTTCAACTTGGTCATGGTTATAATATCATTCTCCACTTGCAAAGCCTCTCTCTTGGCCTATTCCTCTCCTTGAGTAGAACACCTACTAAGAAAGTCTTCACCAAGGTTCATTTCTTCAACTATCAGCATGTATAGAAGATTAGCAAAACTTGGATATTCTCTCTAGTCTGAATAGGAGTTCTGAACTACTTGTATCCACCTCTAAAACCACAAATGCACACTCTAACCTTATTGTCGTCATCTACATGGACACCAATAGATCCGACTAATTCACATATATTTTTACTTTTAATAAGTGTTTCACTTTTAAGGTATAGTCACTTACATACATGCTCATTTTCCCTACTGCATGCAGCCCATTCTTGACTTGCAACTTTCATGCATTTGTATTAGTCTCACATAATGTGTGACCAAACCCTCTTCAGTCTTTGTTGATATTGTAGCATCACAACTCATATTTTTCAAACTTAAGAACATCCAATGAGACCCAAATGTTGCATGGAAGCATTCAACAGATGTGATGGTGCTTCATCAATACGTGATTAACAACAAAACTATGCATGAAATAAGAAGAAAACATCATTAACAATGCACACACTTAATCACATGCATAATCACGTCATTAATCAACAAACTAATGCATCACAAGCATGAGACAAGAAAGGAACAAATACACAAGCACATCACAACGATAACAAGAGCTCTCCAAGCATTCTACAAACTAGCATGATCTCATTATCCCTAGGAATGCTATACAAAATGGGCAAAATGCATGTTATGTTGGATTTCTAAACTAAAAGGAGAATGAATCTCACTTATTCTCCAGTGTGGCACTCACACACACCTATACAAGAGTGCTTATTAAAATAAATGAAAGGTAGAAAAAGGTACAAGCGATGACGAAAAAGAGTGGATCCAAGGAATATATGTTGTGTCGTCAACACTCCCCCCTCCTCGACTTTGTCGTCCTCGACAAAGCCTTTGCAAGTGTGGAGCTTCTTTGAGAAGTGTGCTTTGAAGTCCTTTTAAGTCCTTGGTCCCATTTTTGGAGTGTCTCATTCTTGCTCTTTACTTAGAGTGTCTTCCACAAAGTTGTACTTTTCTTTTAGTTTTCTTCAAATCCAGGTCATCTGCGTCTATCACCTCGTTTATATACACTTTCCTCTCCTCCACCTTGTAGCCCAAACCTTATGCAATGTCCATTACGAACTTTCTTGTAACGCCAGGAAGTATGCAACCTCTTGCTTCAGGAATGGAAATCACATTACCTTAAACAATGAATATATTGCAAGAAAAAACCTCTTCAATGTACTTCCTCTCGAGAGCATCTAGATAAAGAACATCGGTAAAACCTTCTTTTTTAGCAGCCAACTGAGCCTTCAGAACATTAACATAGTTACATATAGACTTCAATCCTCCTCTTCCCCCATGTACTGCCCGAGAATACATGTCTTCCACTTTCACATGAAATCCAAATGCCTTGTCATTTGAGGAGTTAGTCTCTATTCTGTTGCAGGAAGATCAGTCTAGGCAGAACAGGTCAATTATGCATGTTGCAGATCAAGCTTTCCTGGCTAGTTAGACGGGCAAATTAAAATGGAGCTCTTGAACTAGTAAGTAGAAATCTGCTAATTCGGCACAATCGAAGAGGGAAGACAAAGATGAAAAGAAATAAAAAAAGCAAAAATTGTTTTGCAAGTACTGTAAAGGAAATGATCATATCATAAAGAACTATCCAAAACTGGTTGCTAAAGAGGCAAAGAAGAAAGAGGCTGGAATGGTAGTTGTAGAAGCCTTTACACCGAAAACAGAGTCTGCTAATCTTGTGCAGGAAGAAGAATGGGTGTTTACTACTGTTTGCAATTTTGACCCATGTTCTCATGAGCAGTGCATGTCTCCAGTCGACTCAGATGTTTTGCACTTTGACAATGGGGTGACCAAACATATTACCTCGCAGCACAGTTTCTTCTCTTCACTCAAGCCTACCCTTATAGGGAATATTGCTACAAGCACCAACAACGCCTCTTATCCTGTTATGGTAGTTGGTAAGATCATTTTGACTACTGTTGATGGTAGTTTTTTCACTTTGTCAGATGCTTTGTTTGTGCCAGGGATCAAGAAAAATTTGTTATCAGTTTTTGCATTAGCCAAGATTGGCTTGGTTGTGACATTTGTTGATGATAGGTGTACAGTTCATGATCTGTCAAATGGCGATGTGATTATTGCTTCTGGCATTTTATGTCATGGGCTGTATAAGCTCATAGACTATGAAAGATCTGTAAATGACTTGGCATGTGCAATACATGATTCTCAAGCTATGTCAGATGCAAAGCTTTGGCATGCACACTTTGGTCATCTAAATTTTGCTAGTTTGCTACACCTGCAAAAATCTAAAATGATGTCCTCTTTGCCCAAACTTGAGGCACCCGAAAAACATGTTTGTGAAGGCTGTATTTTGGGAAAAATGCAGTGTTCTTCCTTTCCAAAAGATGGTTCAGTTTGGGCTACTCAGAAATTACAGCTTGTACATAGTGATGTTTGTGCTCCTATGTAGACACCTTCTTTTGGAAATTATCTTTATTTCATGACTTTCATCGATGATTCTTCCAGGCATGCATGGGTATATCCATTGAAGGAAAATTCCAAAGTGTTCATGTGCTTCAAACAGTTTTTGGTTTTGGCTGAAAATCTCTCAGCATGTAAAATGGGCACCTTCCATTCTCATCGAGGGGGGGAATATATGTCTTCTGATTTTAATGCATTTTTGGCTGAATGTGGGATCAAACACCAATGTACAGTGCCATATACACCTCATCAAAATGGAGTTGTTGAACAAAAGAACAAGTCACTCATGGAGATGGTGAGGTGTATGGTCAAGAGTCAGGCTTTACCACATAGTTTTTGGCTTGAGGTTGTCATGTGTGCAACATATGTACTTAACAGGTGTCCCACTAAAGCGCTGTAGTCTATCACTCCATATGAGGCTTGGCATGATCGCAAGCCATCTGTTGCTCATCTGCGTGTTTTTGGTTGTTTGGCATATGCATTAGTGCCTGAACAACATCGCCGAACATTGGATGATAAAGTAGTAAAATGTATTTTTGTTGGGTATAGTTCTGAAAGTAAAGGCTATCGTCTATATCATCCACAGAGTAAACGCATTCTGGTTAGCCATGATGTTGTTTTTGTGGAATATGCTATTCAACCATTGCTTTCATGTACGAATGAGACATCTGTTGGCTCCAAATACATGTATGATACTTTGCTGCCTCTTTTTACATGTGGACAGTCTAGTGCTGGTCCTAATGAGGCAACTTCTCAACCTTTGCAGGTTTCATGTGATGAAGCAGATCATCCCATTTCTGATGCAGATTTACATGATGCACTTGTTGATGAGAGAGCTAACATTGAGGAGGCAAAAACTCTACCAAAATGGCTGGTGTAGACTTTGCATGATAGCAAATTAGATACACCTTTGTCATATTGTACTCGATCAGGCTCTCATAGTGCCTCTTTTGCATTAGATTTCTATGCTATGGCTGCATCTAGTCGTTGTGATGAGAATAAGCTTGTTTCATTTGATGAAGCACAAATTTAGAGAATTGGATGG
The DNA here is from genome assembly GCA_020310875.1 of Ceratopteris richardii. Lineage (NCBI taxonomy): Eukaryota > Viridiplantae > Streptophyta > Polypodiopsida > Polypodiales > Pteridaceae > Ceratopteris > Ceratopteris richardii. Next base: position 132,341,070 of record CM035441.1, on the reverse strand, counting down.
CTGCTATGCAATTTGAATATGATGCTATAATGAAGAACGGTACTTGGTCTTTATGTGACTTGCATCTTGGCAAGAAGGCCATTGGCACAAAGTGGGTTTACAAGCTGAAGCATAAGCCTGATGGAACAATTGACAAGTATAAGGCTAGGCTTGTTGCAAAGGGTTATGCACAGGAAAGAGGCATTGATTTTGATGAGACCTTTGCACCTACATGCCGTATGACTACTATTCAGAGCATCTGTGCACTTGCTGCCCATCATGGTTGGAATGTACATCAGTTGGACATTAAAACTGCATTTCTGAATGATGAATTGCATGAGTAAGTGTATGTTTTTCAGCCCCGTGGCTTTGTGCAAAAAGGGCATGAAAACCAGGCTGTAGGTTAAAGAAGGCATTTTATGGTTTAAAGCAAGCACAACGTGCTTGATATGAGAAGATACATGCCTATCTGATTGCACATGTTTTTGAGAATAGTCCAACTGAAAGAACCTTATATATTAAGCGTGCTAATGATGTTCTTCTGATCATTGTTGTCTATGTTGATGGCATGCTGCTCACTGGTCCTATTGAGAAGCATATTGTTGAATTTAAGGTTGATTTGCATGCCTCATTTGAGATGTCTTATTTGGGGCATTTGCATCACTATTTGGGCATTCAAATTATGGAACTTGATGGTGGAATGGCTTTGTGTCAAATGAAATATATTGACACATTATTGCAACATTTTGGCCTTGAAGATTGTAAGCCTATTTCCACTCCTATGGAGACAGGTTTACGATTGAGTCTTCATGATGTTAGAGATGCATTTAATGCTATCCTCTATTAGCAGGCTGTTGGATGCCTGATTTACTTATGTATTACTCGGCCAGATATTCAGTTTGCTATCTCACAGATAAGCAATTTTATGCATTGCCCAAGAGTTAAGCACTGGCAAGCGGTTAAGCGCATCTTCGCTACTTGAGTGGTACTTGGCTACTTGGTTTGCTTTATCCCAAGGGGGGATCCCTACTGCCAGATTTGCATGCTTTTTCTGACTTTGATTGGGCTGGTTGCTATGAAACTCATGTGTCCCCTAGTGGCTTTTGGTTCATGCTTGGTAGCTCATGTATATCTTGGTTGAGCAAGAAGCAGCCTACTATGGCATGCTCGCACTAAGCACATTGAGGTACATTATCATTATGTCAAGGAGAGGTTCTCTGTTGGGAGATCAGCTTGGCATATGTGCCCACACAGGAGAACATTGCAGACCTTTTCACGAAGGCTCTGCCTAGGGAGGAGTTTGAAGCTTTTCGCAAAGCTTTGGGCTTACTTCCTTTTGTGGAGTGATTTCCACGTAGCTTGGAACTTCCTTATACATGAGTGCTAGCTACTTGTTCACCGCATCACTCCCAGGGGGATTTGTTGATATATTTAGGTAGTTATGTGTGTGAACACTCTAGTGTGAAGAGATGGATAGGTATGTGTTGAAGATGAAGAGGTGTTGCAAAATCTTTGCTCTACACCAGCCAAATGAACTCCAGGAGTAGATGGTGGGCCCTTTTAGCTTGTCAATGGATGTATTAGACACCCTATGTACCTTGGAAGATCACTCTCAAAAAGATAGATCAAAACAGATAAGTTGGAGTTATCTCAGAGGTGAAAAATTGCTATTCTTGGTTGATACACGTGTCCAGTGTTTTACATAATTCTCTGAGCACAGCAGCAATTAGATTAATTCCTCTTGGGAAAGGCTAGGTAGCTTAAAGAGCTAACTTTAGAGAGTAATCTCATCAAAAATAACAAACCACACACTGAGAATGACTTTTAACAAGTGATGACATCATCCCGATTTTCACGGGCTGCTACAGAAATAGACCAGTGAGTAGAAAAATTAACATAACTCAAGATGTAAGAATCCAATGATCATGAAAATTTGTATGCTTATACTAGACAGTAAGCTGAATCCAACAAGCTTAAAATCACTGAATTTGGATGAGTAAACACTGAGAAATGACTCTGACAAGATGACTGAAAAAGTCAGGTACCTGACAGAGAAGTGAAGATGAACATACCCTGTTGACTTCAAATAAACATAACTGAAGATTCCAACATCCAAATGACATGAAAATTTGTGAGCATATAGTAGACTTATAGAGCTAACTTTACCAAGTTAAATCACTGAAAATGATGAACCAAGTGCAGAGAAACAATCTCTGCAAGCTGACTGAGAAAAGCTGAAGTAATGGCAGTGAGTAGTACACATCACAAGAACATGGAAAGATGAACTCAAATAATCATGAAAATGAAAGTATATTGCTTGTACAATACAATGACTTACTGATACATATGTGTGCCTTGTAATCACACCTTGATATGGCATAAAGCTCAGCTCTTGGAGGTCTTCACATAGGTCTCTCTAACCACGACTAAAACTGCCATCTATTTATAGTTGAGTTTGGGAGGCTAACTTCCCTCAATCACTCTCCAATCAATCAATGATTGATTTGATTCTCTACCTACCACAAATCACGAATTCGTGGCTCCTCTTTTCATTCTTGATCATGTGGGCTCAACCACTTAAGATTCTCTTACTTTTACATTAAGTAAACTCTTCAAAAGTTACAAGAGGTAGTTCACAAGTGAACTTTACATAGTCTTCATTTTGAAGCTTCTTTAATGACTTTGTGAGACTCAAGCCAATACTTAGGCTTGTCATAGACTTGCTCCAACAGCTCCCCCTCAAGCCAAGTATGCTTGAGGTCTTCAATCTTCCAAGATTACCTGCAAACCAATCATAGCCTTGAATTTGCAAAGCTTTGTACCATCCAATGCTTTGGTTAGAATATCTGCACATTGTTGATGAGTGGACACATATGATATTTGAATCTCTTTGCTTAGAACCTTCTCTCGTACATAGTGATAATGAACTTCAATATGTTTAGTCCTTGCATGAAAAATAGGATTAGCAGCCAAGTGAATAGAACTCATATTGTCACCAAAAATAGTTGGAGTTCCAAACTCCAATCCAAGATCTTTGAACAATGTCTTCATCCACATAGCTTCCTGTGTAGCTATGGCAAGACCTCTATATTCAGCTTCAGTAGAAGAGAGAGCAACTGTGGGTTGCTTCTTGGATGACCATGAAATAAGCTTTGAACCTGCAAAGGTAAGATAACCTGAAGTGCTCCTTCTATCTTCCTTGGAGCCAGCCCAATCTGCATCAGAAAATAGCTTCAAACCTAAATCAGATACATAAGGATAATAAAGTCCTTCATTTATGGTTCCTTTGAGATACTTGAGAATCCTTTTGGCAGCATCCATATGTGGTTTCCTTGGTGTGTGCATAAATTGACTTAGCACACTCACACTGTAACATATATCTACTCTTGTCAATGTGGCATAGTTGAGACTACCCACTAGACTTTGATATGATGTGATGTCCTCTATGAGTTCACCTTCATGTGAGCTCAATTTGTGATTGAACTCCATTGGAGTACCTGCAATCTTACAATCTTGCATCTTGAATTTTGCCAACATGTCCTTAATGTACTTTCTTTGAGTGAGAAACAAACCATGATCTTTGTAGACAACTTCCAAACCTAGGAAGTAGGTAAGTGAACCCAAATCACTTATCTTGAACTCTTCTCTCATCTGATCTTTGATCTTCTTCATACCATCTGCATCATTTCCTGTCAATATAATATCATCTACATATACACATAGGTAGATGACCTCGGAATTACTCTTTTTAATAAAGAGTGAAGGATCTGCTTTGCTTGGTTGAAAGCCTTTGTCCTGCAAGAATGAAACAAGCCTGAAATTCCAAGCTCTTGGAGCTTGCTTGAGACCATACAATGCTTTGTTAAGTTTACACACATAATCAGGATAAACTTGACTCTCAAAACCAGGTGGTTGTGCCATATATACCTCTTCTGTTATCCAACCATTCAAGAATGCATTCTTTACATCTAGTTGAAGTATCTTCCAATTCTTGGAAGAGGCAATACTAAGCAAAACCCTAATAGTAGGCATCTTTGCCACAGGAGAGAATGTCTCCTCATAATCAATTCCCTGAGTTTGTGCAAAGCCTTTTGCTACAAGCCTTGCCTTATACCTGTTAATTGAACCATCAGAATTCTTCTTGAGTTTATAGACCCATCTTGAGCCTATTACCTTCATGGATGAAGTCTTGGGCACCAAATCCCAAGTGTTGTTTTCCTCGAGTGCTTCAATCTCTTCCTTCATTGCATGCTTCCATTCTGTTTTTGCTTTGGCCTCTTCAAATGATGATGGCTCCTCTTGGTTTATGTCCTGTGCTATGTAGATAGAATGTTTAGTTACTAATGAGGTGTCAAACCCATACCTTTCTGGTTTTTTCTTTTCCCTCATAGATCTTCTTAGGCCATGATGTGATGATTCTGCCTCATGTCCAAGTTCCTGCAATTTTTCTTTACCTTTAGACTTCCATGCTTTGATCTTTTCCATCTGACATTCTTCATCATCCTCTGAGGTGTCTTGTTCTTCAATCTTTGATTGTTCTCTACCAAGCTTTGGAAAATGTTCTTCAAGATCATATGGTAAATTGACCTTCCTGCATGAATCTTCATACCATGAATTGTTCTCATCAAAAACTACATCTCTGCTTACCAAGAATCCTTTGTTGGTAGGGTTGTATAACCTATAGCCCTTTTGATTGTTGTCATATCCAATAAATACACACCTTTCTGCTTTTGGATCCATCTTGCCTCTAACCTGTGAAGGAACATGAGGAAAAGCAATACATCCAAAAATTTTACAATGATCTAAACTTGGTCTTCTTCCATTCCAAGCCTCATATGGAGTCATCCCATCAAGGGATTTTGAAGGCAACCTGTTAATCAAGTAAGTGGCTGTAGATACAGCCTCAGCCCATAAGTAATTAGGTAAATGCTTTTCATTTAACATAGACCTTGCAGCTTCAACAATTGTCCTATTCCTCCTTTCTGCCACTCCATTTTGCTCAGGAGTGTACCTTGTAGTTACCTCTCTTTTGATTCCTCTTTCTTGAAGAAAAGAATCAAAATCATGGGAGAAGTATTCTCCCCCTCCATCTGACCTTAGCCTTTTTAGGGATTTACCTGTTTGATTCTCCACAAGAGCCAAATATCTTTTGAAACATGAAAAAACTTCATCTTTGTGTTTCATAAAGAATAGGATAGTCCATCTGCTGCAATCATCAATAAAGGAAACATAATACCTTGATCCTGATATTGAGGCTTCCTTGCTTGGTCCCCATACATCTGTATGAACCAACTCCAAGAGATCTCCATGCATATAACCTTTCTTCATGAATGGTAACCTGTGAGACTTTCCAAATTGACATGCACTGCACTTATAAATCATATGTTGTTTTGACAAATTAGGAAGTCCAAGTACACTTTGGTCCCTGCAGATTTGCTTTAATGACCTTTCACCAATATGTGCTAACCTTTTGTGCCATACTTCCAATTCTGTGAGTGTCTGACTGCCATAATTAAATAGAGCAATGTTTCTAGTGTCCTGTAATTCAAATGTGAACAATCTACCTGTCTTTTCACCTTTTGCAATTCTTCTGAATCCTTGACTTGGATCTTCAACGAATGCTCCTGCCTTTGTGAACCTGACTTGCAACCCTTTCTCTACTATCTGCCCAACACTTATCAAATTCTTTGTAATGGTAGGGACATAGAGTACCTTACTGAGTAGGTTGATGTTTCCATCAGGTGCTTTGACATTGCCTATTTTCTCCACAGGATGTTTTGTATCATCTCCTGTTTGTACCTCATGCTTATTCCTTGGATCTTCTAAATCTGATAGGAGTGCCACATTTCCTGCCACATGATTTGAACAACCTGAATCTATGTAGAAAATATGCTCATCAGATTTACCTTGTGGCATAGCCATGTTCATGATCAATAATGAATCCTCTTTGTTTGAGTCTTCTGTGTAGTTATTGTAGTCTCTCCTTCCTTTGTAGCCTCCTTGATAGTTTGAATGATTGTAGTTGTTGTAGTTGCCATGATAGTTGTTGAACCTTCCTCTTGAGTAGCCATAACTTCCTCTATTGTATCCTCTGCCTCTTTGATTCCTGGAATTCCTAAAGCAATTTTCAGTTGTATGATTAGTTAATCCACAAATAGAACATGAGTTGGAGTCTTGGGATCTCCCCCTGCCTTGTCTACCTCCTCTTCCTCTACCTCTGCCATGTCTTCCTCTACCTGCATAGTTAGCTTGATATGTACCTGCTTCATCATCCACTTTCTTTGCCTTTCCTTTGTTATCTTTAGACTTGCTTTTATCCGTGTATAAAGCTGAAGATTGATTACCTTTAGAGCTTTCTCCATTTTTGATAAGCTTTGCCTCTTGAGTAAGTAATTGTCCAATGAGTGTGTTGAAATCAGGTACATGCATGTCCATGTACAAATCCATAGCTGTGGTGAATGCTTCCCACTTGTCATCTGCCTTCAAGCCATTGATGACCTGCCTTACAATTTGCTCTTCATCTATTACCTCTCCAATGCTTCCCAATTGATCTGCTATGTCCTTGAGCTTTGTGACAAAATCAGTCACATTTTGTTTGGGAGCCTTCTTGAGAGTTGTGAAATCCAGCCATAGTTGATGCTTCCTAGCTTTAGTACTTGAAGCAAAGAAAGCTTCAAGTGCATCCCACACTTCCTGAGATGTCTTACAACTTCTAATGTGAGGCAACAAAAAATCTGAGATAGAGTTGAGGAGATAAGACCTTGCAAGTGCATCCTTGGAGCACCATGTGCTCAATCTTTCTTGCTCTTCTTGTGTTGGTTGACTTTTGTTCCTGAAACTTGGCATAACTTCATCTCCAGCCACATAACCATATAAACTTCTACCTTCGAGATAAGCTTCCATTCTTAATGACCAAGCTGAGTAGTTACCTCTGTCCAATTTGTCAATTGATGAAGGAAATCCATCTGCCATGTTGTCCAACCTTGCTCTGATACCACTGTGAAGAGATGGATAGGTATGTGTTGAAGATGAAGAGGTGTTGCAAAATCTTTGCTCTACACCAGCCAAATGAACTCCAGGAGTAGATGGTGGGCCCTTTTAGCTTGCCAATGGATGTATTAGACACCCTATGTACCTTGGAAGATCACTCTCAAAAAGATAGATCAAAACAGATAAGTTGGAGTTAGCTCAGAGGTGAAAAATTGCTATTCTTGGTTGATACACCTGTCCAGTGTTTTACATACTTCTCTGAGCACAGCAGCAATTAGATTAATTCCTCTTGGGAAAGACTAGGTAGCTTAAAGAGCTAACTTTAGAGAGTAATCTCATCAAAAATAACAAACCACACACTGAGAATGACTTTTAACAAGTGATGACATCATCCCGATTTTCACGGGCTGCTACAGAAATAGACCAGTGAGTAGAAAAATTAACATAACTCAAGATGTAAGAATCCAATGATCATGAAAATTTGTATGCTTATACTATACAGTAAGCTGAATGCAACAAGCTTAAAATCACTGAATTTGGATGAGTAAACACTGAGAAATGACTCTGACAAGATGACTGAAAAAGTCGGGTACCTGACAGAGAAGTGAAGATGAACATACCCTGTTGACTTCAAATGAACATAACTGAAGATTCCAACATCCAAATGACATGAAAATTTGTGAGCATATAGTAGACTTATAGAGCTAACTTTAACAAGTTAAATCACTGAAAATGATGAATCAAGTGCAGAGAAACAATCTCTGCAAGCTGACTGAGAAAAACTGAAGTAATGGCAGTGAGTAGTACACATCACAAGAACATGGAAAGATGAACTCAAATAATCATGAAAATGAAAGTATATTGCTTGTACAATACAATGACTTACTGATACATATGTGTGCCTTGTAATCACACCTTGATATGGCATAAAGCTCAGCTCTTGGAGGTCTTCACATAGGTCTCTCTAACCACGACTAAAACTGCCATCTATTTATAGTTGAGTTTGGGAGGCTAACTTCCCTCAATCACTCTCCAATCAATCAATGATTGATTTGATTCTCTACCTACCACAAATCACGAATTCGTGGCTCCTCTTTTCATTCTTGATCATGTGGGCTCAACCACTTAAGATTCTCTTACTTTTTACATTAAGTAAACTCTTCAAAAGTTACAAGAGGTAGTTCACAAGTGAACTTTACATAGTCTTCATTTTGAAGCTTCTTTAATGACTTTGTGAGACTCAAGCCAATACTTAGGCTTGTCATAGACTTGCTCCAACATCTAGGACCGCCGGGACACTTTTTTCCCTCCCTAGGAGGTTTTTCCCCCCGCTTGTATATACGCCTATTGCCCTAATGGGCTACTTATCTTTGTACATTCTCTAGTAATACATTCACTACTGTGTGCTGTGCTCCAAGCTTCTTCTTCTTCCTTGTGTTGTTCGCGCGCTTTCGCAGACGTCTAACTCCAACACCAATCACTATCCCATTATGACAATTATTGACTTTGGTCCATGGTATTCATCAACAATTTTAGCAACAAATCAACCCAAGTAAGATTCGAGCACCAACTACCACCACTATCGATCGGGAATCTGATTCTACGATCAACCATGAAGTTCCATTAATTATAGTATGGTTTAAAAATCATGAAATAACGAAGTTCCTCATTGTTGGTGGCTTCGGTGTCAACATTGCTATTGTGGCATTATGTAAAAAATTAGGATGGAATTACATTGAACTAGCTATTGTATGAATGGATGACCAATTCGGGGTTTATCCAATAATTTGCTGCACCATATTCCTGTTACACTGTAAGGAGTGGTTTTAAATATGACCTTTGTAGTCATGGATCTTCCCAACTCTAGTCTTGATTATAACCTTTTGTTTGGTCAACCTTGGCTTAAGCAGGCCAAAGCTCTCCAAGATTGGTCATCCCATGAACTCATTTTTAAATGCAATCATCATAAATATGTTGTACCATTGGATGACCTTAAATCATGCAAAATTCATGCACGTCCCTATGTAGCTAAGCCCATCCATATGCTAGATGGCCTATCCGATGATGACGAAGAAGCTTTTCTAACTGCTAACCTGGACTTACTTTCTCTCGGGACTGTAGATTTACAATAGGTTATAGACCAATGGTCTTCGACAACTTGTATGGTACAACCCCTTGCAAGTGAATCTATACACATGGCCAAAGAATTAGTAGAATCAATGGATTTTAAATGATCCTTTCAATTTGAGAGCAACCCTACAAACGCACGACAATTTTATGTATCGAAAGATCAATTGGTGACTTGTTATCTTGGAGACAAAACCAATCCATGGCCTGTCAAAATAAATTTCAACCTGGATACTATCTTTGAGGGTGACCTCGTGACTCTGTTAAAGGAGTTTACAAATGTTTTTGGATGGGACTACAAGGATATGAAAGGATTAGATCCCAAGATTTATCAGCATCGAGTTGTTCTAAAATCGGATGCTCGTGTAGTGAAGCAACAAAGTTACTAGATGAATACCAATTATGCTCAACAAGTCAAGGATGAGTTAGATAGTTTACTCCATGTGGGATTCATTGTTCCAATAGAGCATGCAGAGTGGATTTCACCAATTGTTATTGTACCCAGAAAAAAAGCTTCATATATGTGTAGACCATAGAAAATTGAATGCAGCAAGTGTTCCTGACCCATTCCCATTACCGCAACTAGCAACACAAGGAAGAAGAAGAATTTTGGAGCATAACATGGTGCACGATGAATCAACATCCCTATGCAACTTTGGAAGGTTGTAGGCCTTGATTGGTTGTTTTCCACAATGAACCAAAGTCACTATTTTGGCTATAAATAAAATTCTAAATGTATAAAAATTATGAAAATCTTCAAAACATAATTAGAAACATGTAGCTATCCACATAACTTTAAGAAACTTGATTTGGATACTCCAACACGGAGAAGCAATCTGTGCAAGTTCTCGGTCTATGTGTAGATACACACCTTCATTATTTGCATCCTCACACAAAGCTCACTTAGAGAAAAATAATAGAATTTATACCACACTAGATAGACTCTATGAGCAATCAAAGACAAGTGAAATTGCTTCAAAATGATACCATAAGAAGGAATTACAATCAAACTAAAATCATGCTTGAAAATAGCTCACTCCACGTACAGGCAATGTGCAAAGGCTAACTATAGAGAGGTATAAGCAAAGAAAATTGTTGGAGACCTTTATTTCTCCAAATTTCTGATTTATCTTGCTTTAAGAACTCTTCTATATCAAGAATAAACCAAAATTTACACAAAATGCATATTATCTTTCATATGTATTAAGAAATACTTCTCTGTATGAAGTTTTCTTCAGCTTCAAGAGTCTCCTTCAAATATGAACTTCAATCTTTGCATATGGCTTTCATTTTAACCATTCAAATGAGACTCGCATGTTGAGACTAGCTTGTGCAATCACATTGATCATTAGTTCTTCAAAAGAACTATTATATTTCTAATTTGATCACTTAGATCAAACTTGTGTCAGAAACTGTCTTCCAAAAATGACGACTTTGACATGGTCAACTTTTTAAGTTGATTTCTCTCATAATCTAACCCATTTTGCTAAATTCTTTTGAACAAAGCTTCCTTACCTTCTAAATTAGATTTTGAATGCTCAAACATAAAAAAATTTACACTGAGCGCTGAGATCCAAGCAAATCTTTAAGTAGTGAAATGCACGATTCAGAGAACTTCACTTGCAGACTTCTACATATGAATGTTCCTACTTGTCATACACACAACCTGAAGAGAATTAGATCATCAAACTTTGACCATAGCTTGATTAGCTTGTGAATTAGATGTGTACAAAAGATTTCTTGATCCACGTGATTAGGCTGAGAGAATTCTAGGAAAGATCAATCACTAACTCACGAGAAAACTCTCTACTCATCTATCTCTTGAACAACTTGAAATCTATGGACTTCTTTTTCATCTATTCTTCATCTCTCACATTTATCACGACTATACATGAGCTTATATATACATGTGGCTATAAACACATCACTACATCAAGTAATTTTGAAATATTTTTCCAAAGCTATTATACATAAATATACAAAACATTTCTTCCTATTTCTTCACTTGACTTCATGCTTTGAGCTTGAGTCTTTTCCTCACTTCTTCATTCCTAAGCTTCATGTAATCATCCATTGATGATTGTCTTGCTCCAATAGCTCCCCCTCAATCATCAATTGTGATTGCGTGCATCTTCTTTATACCTATCATCTCTTTAAACCTTTGTAACTTTGGTCAATCCAAACTTTTTGTTAGCATATTTGCTACTTGTTCTTTTGTTGGTGTATACATGAATTCAATTTATTTGTCAATTACTTTTTCTCTCTAGAAATGATACTGAATCTCTATATGTTTAGTCCTGGCATGAAAAAGCAGGATTAGTTGCAAATATAATGAACTCATGTTATCTCCAAATATGATTGGAACACTATGATCAATTCCTAGACTTTTTACTAAAGTCTTTAACCAAATTACTTCCTTTGCAACTTCCACCATTCCTTTGTATTTAGCTTCTGTAGATGAAAATGCAATTGTATGTTGCTTCTTTGAGCACCAAGAAATTAGCTTATCTCCAACATAACATAGATAACCATGAGTGGATCTTCTATCATCTGAATTAGCTGCCCAATTTGCATAATTAAACACTTTGAGTCTAGTATCAGAACTGAATACATAATACAAACCTTCATTCAGAGTTCCTTTGATGTAGCTTAACACTCTTTGTGCTGCAACCCAATGAGTTTGCTTTAGGCAATGCATAAATTTAGATAAGACACCAACTGCATATGAAAGATCTGGTCTTGTCAAAGTAGCATGGATTAAGCTACCTACCAAACTCTGATATGTCTTCATGTCTTTGAAATCTTCTCCTCCATACCTGCTTAATTTATGATTAACCTCCAATGGTGTGGTTGAGGGCGTACAATTCTCCATATGAAACTTTATCAGAATTTTTCAGATACCTTTCTTGTGTAACATACAATCTATGTTGAGTGCATATAATCTCCATCCCTAGGAAATAAGACAAATTTCCCAAATCACTTATCTTAAACTCATTTTCCATGTGCTTCTTTAGCTCCTTGATTCCTTGAGCATCTGTACCTGTGACAATAATGTCATCAACATAAATACACACATAAATGTATCTATCTTCATTTGCTTTCACTAGCAAACTACTATCTACCTTTGAAGCTTGATATCCAAGTTCATTCAAGAACTTGACCAATCTACAATTCCATGCTCTTAGAGCTTGTTTTAGACCATACAGAGCTCTCTTAAGCTTACACACATAATCTTATTCATTTGACTCTTTGAAACCCTCTGGTTGCTCCATGTATACTTCATCTGCAATATATCCATTTAGAAATGCATTCTTTACATCTAATTGAGAAATTTTCCAACCTTTACATGTAGCAATTGCAATAATAGTTTTGATTCTAGACATCTTGGCTACTGGACTAAACGTTTCATCATAGTCCACTCCATGTGTTTGAGCATATCCTTCGACCACAAGTCTAGCCTTGTATATAGAGACTTTTCCATCTGCAAACCTCTTTGTCTTGCACACCCACTTACATCCAATCACCTTCTGATTCTTTGGCCTTGGCACCAATTCCCATGTCTCATTCTAAAGTAGAGCATCATACTCTTCTTGCATTGCTTTTTCCCAATTTTCCTTTCCTTTAGTTTCATCATATGTGGATGGATCTTCATCTCTCTTCACAATGTAAGCATAATCTTTGGTTGTCAAGAAAGAGGTATCATAACTATACCTAATAGGTTGTTTTCTATCTCTTGACAATCTTCTAATTTCTGTAGTTCTTGAAGTTTCTCCTTCATTTTGTTCTGGATAAAACCTTGGTCTATCTTCATAATTGTCCTGCATTTCATTTCTACAAACATCATCATCAATATCTTCTTCATATACCTTCAACTTTGACTTCCCTTTCCTTTTGATTTCTTCAAGATCTATACATACATTATCTGATCCTGTAAACCATGTGCTTTGCTCATCAAATGTAACATCTCTTGAATGAAGAAATTGTTTTGTGGATGGATTCCACAACTTGTATCCCATTTGTTTATCATCATACCCAATGAACTTATATTTTTCTACTTTAGGTTCTAGCTTATGTCTCAATTGAGATGGAACATAAGCATATGCCAAACATCCAAATATTTTGCAGTGATCAAGAGTAGGTTTCTTAGCCCACCATGCTTCATAAGGAGTCCTTCCCTCCAAAACTTTTCAAGGCAATCTATTCACAAGATAAGTTGTAGTATTAATTGCTTCTTCCCACATATAATTAGGACATCTTTTTTCCTTCATCGTTGACCTTGCAAACTCTAAAAGAGTTCTATTTCTTCTTTCTGCAACTCCATTTTGTTGGGGGGAGTACGTGCAAGTCACTTCTCATTTGATACCTGCATTCCACATATAATCATCAAATTCTTTAGAAATATATTCTCCCCCTCCATCTGATCTCAATCTCTTGAGCTTTTGTCCTATAATTCTTTTTGCATAGGCATGATAGTGTTTAAATGTCTCAAACAGTTCAGATTTATCCTTGATCACATGTAGAGTAATCCATCTAGTTGCATCATCAACAAATAGCACATAATACCTTGATCCATTTATGCTATAGTCCTTTGAAGTACCCCACACATCTGTATGAACCAATTCAAGCATATTTGAATACCTGTATCCTTGCTTATTGTATGATTTCTTGTTAGCTTTACCTAACTGACAAGCCTCACATTTTTATATCATATGTTGACCTTTAATATTTGGTAGACCAAGCACTGCATGATTCTTTGTCATTTCTTTAATTCCCCTTTCATTAAAATGTCCTAACCTCTTGTGCCATAGATCCAATTTAGACATCCTTTGACTTCCATAAGTAAACAATACATGTCCCACATTACCTTGGACTTTGAGAGTGAATAATCTTCCTTCCTTTTTTCCTATGATAATGCTTCTATATCCTTGACTTGGATCTTCAACATAAACACACTCACTTGTAAATCAGACTTCATATCCCTTCTCAACAATTTTCCCTACAATTATTAAAGTTTTAGGGATTGTTGGAACATAAAGTACCTTGATTAGGAGTGTACTTCCAATCCTTGTCTTCACTGATCCAATGCTCTCAACTTTGTGTTTGGTGTTATCTTCTCTTTGAACTGCATGTCCATTCACTTTAACTTCCATATTAGTCATTAGAAAAATATTACCACTCAAATGATTACTACATCTTGAGTCAATATAAAACACCATTTGATCTTCATTGATTACTTCATGAGTTGCATTCAAGATAAGGGTTAAGTCTTCCTTCTGATATGAAGCATTGTAATATGTGTTGTTATAAGATTCAGGTTGAGAACTTCTTCCTCCTTCTCTAGCATATGAGGATCTTCCACCTCTTCCTCTGAAGTTGCATCTTTGATTTCTGCCTCCTCTTCCTCTAGGACTGAAATTCTGATTATGATTTCCACCATTTTGATTATTGTACCAAAAATCATTTGCCAAGTGATTTTGTTCTACCACAAATCCAACAAGCTTTAGTATTATCTTTGTTCTTACCTCCTCTTCCTTTGCCTCTGAAATTCATCTTCCCTTTCATGAAGCTTACTTGATTTGAAGATCCTTCTTCATCATTTATCTGCTTGCCTTTAGCATTCTTCTTCTTATCCTTTGAATACATTGCTTGACTTGAACCTCTTTCATTCTCTCCTTTAATGTCCTGATGTGTGGTAGAAGAAAATCATTTACAGCCATGTAAATGATGCTCCTGGCTTGAGCATCTCTCTTCATCCAATTCTTCAATTCTGCAAGTTCTTCTCTTGTTGGAACACTTGGATCCTTAAACTCAGGCTTTTCTTCTTCTCCTATAATAGATGATATCAAATCTTTGCTCATGAGGTGTGCTTCCATCCTCATGGACCATGCTGGATAGTTCTTTCTATCTAGCTTGTCAATCTGCAAGCTTTCTCCCATCTCTTGACTTCTATATCTGCAATTACTAAGATTTATGGTGACATAATGTACCTTTGATATGAAGCTTTAATCCTTCTTGATCTTTTGAAACTCGTGCTTTGTTCTTCTTCAGGTTTTCTTCCAAACTTTACTCTTTGCTCCTTGAATTCACAAGATGTTTGATATTTGCAATAATCAAGGTTCTGCTTGCTTCTTCTTCACCTTGATTTGATCTTTTGGCTCTGATACCACTACTGGAGACCTTTAATTCTCCAAATGTCTGATTTATCTTGATTTAAGAACTCTTCTACATCAAGAATAAACCGAACTTTACACAAAATTCATATTATCTTCCATATGTATTAAGAAATACTTCTTTGTAGGAAGTTTTCTTGAGCTTCAAGAGTCTGCTTCTAATATGAACTTCAATCTCTACATATGGATTCGATTTTAGTCGTTCAAATGATACTCACATGTTCATACTACCTTTTTGCAATCACATTGATCTTTATTTCTTCAAAAGAACCATTAGATTTCTAATTCGATCACTTACATCAAACCTGTGTCACAAAATCTCTTCCAAAAATGACGACTTTGACATAGTCAACTTCTTAAGTTGATTTCTCTCAGAATCTAACCCATTTTGCTAAATGCTTTTGAACAAAGCTTCCTTACCTTCTGACTTAGATTTTGAATGCTCAAACGTAAAAAACTTTACACTGAGCACTCACATCCCGCAAATCTTTAAGTAGCAAAATGCGCGTTTCAGAGAACTTCACTTGCAAACTTCTACATATGAATGTTCCTACTTGTCATACACACAACCTGAAGAGAATTAGATCATCAAACTTTGAACATAGCTTGATTAGATATTGAATTAGATGTGTACAAAATATTTCCTGATCCACATGATCAGGGTGGGAGAATTCTAGGAAAGACTAGTTGCTAACTCACGAGGAAACTCTCTACTCATCTATCTCTTGAACAACTTGAAATCTATTGACTTCTTTTTCATCTATTCTTCATCTCTCACATTTATCATGACTATACATGAGCTTATATATACATGTGACTATAAACTCATCACTACATCAAGTATTTTTGAAATAGTGTATTATACATAAATATACAAATTATTTCTTACTAATTCTTCACTTGACTTCATGCTTTGAGCTTGAGTCTTTTCTTCACTTCTTCATTCCTAAGCTTCATGTAATCATCCATGATGATGGTCTTGCTTCAACAAAAATGACTAACTAAGAAAACTTCCTTAAAAAATAAAAGCAATATGGAAAGATGTGAAATGTGGTTGAGAAAAGTAAAAGGTGGATGCATTTACTTATTGAAAAGAAGAGATAGATTGAGCATGCAAAAAATATGATGGGGATTAAGATGTATCTTGGTAGGATGAGTTTTTAACAATAAAGAAGAGGTTATAAAGAATACCATTGCAGGCCATTAGCCAATCGATATTCCATTCCTATGGTATTTTACCACACAAGGATCAATGAATGTGATCGAAGCATGTAATGCAGATACGCTTCAAAGCTTTATATATCTACTAGAAAGGAATATTTATGTAGGCCCAAGGATGACAAAATAGGTTGAAGCATGATGGGATGGAAATTTGAAAGAAATGGACATTGGAATAGTTATTCCAATCCTTGCTGATGATGATGAGTTTACCAAACCATTTTGGATTGCAAAAGTTTTAGAGGTCATTAAAGATATTGATCAAAGAAGAATAGAGGCTTTGATAGTCCATTGGTATTATACTAAAAGTAGTAACACATTCTTGTTTATGATTTTGCCTTAACAAAAACATGGCACTTGAGGAAAGCAACGATCAATATGATACATCAAAAGCTTCAAGACCTATGTGAGACAGCCAATGATAGGAAAACAAGAAGAGTTGTGAATGATCCCATAGAATTTGGTATGTTCTTGGATGAGGATAGAGATCTTGTTAATATACAAGAAGAAGAAGAGAGCTCACAACAATCTTAGACTGAATCAAATGCATCTAGTGAGGGGGTTGTAGATATACATCAAGAAATTTGTGGCTTGATCTAAAAAACTATGGCATTTTTTGTGCTTATACAAATGCTCCATAGGAATTTGCATAATCAAATCATGTTCTAGAGCATTTCCAATTCATTATATGATATCCTCCATTGAATACACATTCAATCTTTATCTTGTGTATGCAATTTTTAATCACTTTTATAGTTCTCATTTAGATTTTGGAGATGTCAATGTTAACTAGATCAAAATTTTTGGCACATTGTGAGCTCCTAAATTTTCAAAAAATAATAAAAAATGTCAAGATTTTTGAAATATATTTATACTAATATAAAGGTATTTTATACATAAGATGCAATTTTCTTGATTTTTGACAAGAGATTTCTCTTTTATGGATGTAGTTCTCATTTGTTACAACTTTTTGTTATATCCAAAACAACTTTTCAAACTCATAATGGCTACTAAAAGTTTATAGTTTTATGTTTTCCATTAGCAAAGGCTCTTGTCACATTCATGTGCTTGATGAACAATATTTTCCATGATTATCTAGATGAATTCATCTTAGTATTTCTTGATTATATATTTCTATACTCTAAAGATGATTGTGAGCATGGTGTGCATGTCAAGAAGACTTTGCAAACTCTTAGACAACAAAAATTATATGGAAAGAGGAGAAAGTGTTTCTTTGCTAAGGGAAAACTTGTGTATCTAGGAAGAGTCATATATCACTACAAGAATAAAGGGGGCATCACAACGGTTAATGCGACACATTTTTGTCGCTTCGTGATCGAGCATTTCATCCGAGTGACCATCCACCATGTATTTTCATCCAAATGAAGTTAATCTTGACATTACTTCTTACGTTTTTACTGACACTAAGAGCGATATAAACATAAGCATCACTGATTCTGCATCACTTATAAGACTTGGCACTAAGCATCACTTATATGATATGTCCATTAGCGCCACGTATGCAATGCTCTTTAATGTCACTTATATGATGCTAATGTGTCGTGACGCAATCGACTATCGTGGGATGACATTTTTACATCGCCTAAGTGACGTTTATAGAAAATAAAAAACTTTAAACTGCTCTTGGATCGTCATTTACGTGCATCTGATTGAAGAGATCTCCAACATTAAGCTCTATGGTGTGGTTATGAGCTCTTTTTGGATCTCCCTCTTTCCTAATCTCTCTCTTATTCTCTCTCTCTCTCTCTTTCTCTCTTTCTTCTCTCTCTCTTTCTCTCTTTCTTTTTACCTCTTTCCCTTTTAATTTCTATATTTCTCTCTTTTTCATTTTTGTTCATCTCTTTTGATCTCTCTATCTTCTCTGTCTCTCTATTTCTCTGTCTCTCTCTCTCTCTCTCTCTTTATTACAAGTTATTCAAAAAGTTCACCAACCATAAAATATGGCTAATTATTGTAAGTGTAATTTCTATTGGTTGTATATCATTTAAGTTATTTTATTTTCACTAATTAACATACTCACACTTACTTATTCATATACACATATACATGGCCATGCATGTTCACACATATACACACATACACATGAACATACACACACATATACATACACACACATACACATGCACATACACACACACATATACATAAACATAGACTTACACATACACTTACACTATACATGCACATAGATTTACACATACATATACACATACACACACACATATACAAATGCATATGCACAAACATAGCTACAAACACATAAAAGAAATTAATGCATGCATTATTGCATATACACATACTCATATACACATTAAGACATACTTATACACATGCATATGCATATTCACATGCATACACATACACATGGATGCAAATGAAGATGCATGCACATGCACATGCATGCTCATATATATATACATACACACACACACATACATACATACACACACACACACACACACACACACACACACACACACACACATATATATATATATATATATATATATATATATATATATATATATATATATATATATATATATATATATATATATATATATATATATATATATATATATATATATATGTGTATATGTATATATATATATATATATATATACACACACACATACACATAAACACACATATACTTACATATATACATTTTATACACACATTGCCACTTCACGCACATACATACATACATACATACATACACACACACACACACACACACACATATATATATATATATATATATATATATATATATATATATATATATATATATATATATATATATATATATATATATATATGTGTGTGTGTGTGTGTATGTGTGTGTATATATATATACACACATAAACACATATATAATATGAATGAAATATATAATTAAAGTAATAAAATAAATTTTAAATATAAACAACAATAAAAATCATTCAAACAAGAATTTTCATTAATTAGTACCATAGACACAATTTAAAACATAGCTTGAATGAGAAAATATATAGATATAAAAAAATATATATATGAGTGTAAAATATATATCCAATGTAATATATCAATCATCTTGATTATCATCATCCACATCATCATGTAAGTCCTAATCATCATGATCATCATCGTGATTAACCTCATCATCACGATCATCTACATGATTTGATGTGTCTGTAGTGGCATCATGTGAAGAGGTGTGAGCACTTTGTGACAATCCAAATTATCCTCTCTCTATCTGTCCCTCCACCTCATCCATATCTTCCACTCCATAATACTCATGTATTACATATAACAAACATAAATAAATAAAATGTCAATAAAAATAAAAAAAATATATGAAATTTAGTAATACTTACAAAAGCATTTGGATGATCTTGCATATACTCACTCAGATGTGAATATCCACAATGTTTAACAAAATTGATGTCCTTTTTCATAGTATATCGACCATAGTCCTTTTGTTGTGTTTAAATAAAAAAAAGAATAATGATTAGTGTTTTAACTAAAATAAAAAATATATTTTAAATAATATATATTCTTACAAATATAGCTACAAAACCATGATGGCCCATTTGGCCTAAATGCGATGTATGACCTGACTCAACTATCTTCTTTGCAATAACCTATGTTTATTTAATGAAACAAAAATGCATAAATTAAATATAAACTATTTATAAAATATATAAGAGCTATAAGTCATAGTAATATAAACGATTAATTTGTATACCTTCTATTGAGGAAATGATTCTTAAAGATGTATCTGTCTGTGAAAAAATTGCCACGTTTCAAGTGGTATGTTAGGTCTTCTCTTATTTTGTTCTACCGTACAATATCTCCTGTTATTTTAATCTCAACAAAAAAAAGATCAAAATATAAAGAAACTTTAAATTTATAAACATGTATAACATACACACATACATACACTTACACATACATACTTACACTTATACATACGTACTTACACATACACACATATACACACACATACATGCATACACATACACATATACATACATACACTTGCATATACATACAAATCTTACACATACATACATACATACACACACACATACATGCATACACATACACATATATACATACCCACACATACATATCCACACATACACATGCATACATACAAACATACATGCACACACACACACACACACACACACATATATATATATATATATATATATATATATATATATATATATATATATATATATATATATATATATATATATATATATATATATATATATATATATTTTTACACTTACACATACATATATACATACATTACACATACATACATACACACACATACATAGTAAATACATACACATAGATATGTTATACATTTATAGTTTTGTATGTGTATTTATATTTGAGGTGCCCAATTCAGAAAATAAAGTTTGCAGGTTGAAGAAAGCTTTGTATGGACTTAAGCAAGCTCCACAGGCTTGGTACCAACGGATATATAATTTTTTCAAAAATATGGGCTTTGAAAGAAGTACTTCTGATGCTAACTTGTATGTAATGAAAAGGGATAGCAAGCTAGTTGTTGTCATCGTATATGTAGATGATTTAATCAATACAGGAGATCATCAGGAACTCATCAATCAAACTCGGATCAGCTTGGGAATTAAGTTTGAAATGACAGACTTAGGTCTACTCCATTTTTGTTTGGGAATTGAAGTATGGAAAAGGAAGGATGGCATTTTCATCTCACAACAAAAATATGCCAAAGAAATTCTCAAGGCATTTGGAATGATGCACTGCAAACCAACTAGCACCCCTATATTGGAGGTAAATCATAAGCTATCTATGGATGATAACATGCCTGATGTAGATGCTAAGAAGTATAGGAAGCTCATTGGAAGTCTTATTTTTCTGTGCAACACTAGACTAGACATTTGCTATGCTGTTGGAGTGTTAAGCAAGTTTTCCAACAAACCTAAGGAGAGTCATTGGAATGCTGGAATGCGAATTCTAAGGTACATTGCAGGAACCTTGGATTTTGGTATTTTGTATACCACAGGTGATACACTTCAAGGATATTGTGATTCAGATTGGGCTCGAGATTGTGATTCTAGAAAATCAGTTTCTGGATATTGTTTCTCACGTGGTTCAGGAATATTTTTTTGGGTAAGTAGGAAGCAACCAACTCTCGCACTCTCCTCCACTGAAGCAGAGTACAAAGCAACTTGTTTTTCTTCTTGTGAGGCAGTCTAGTTAAGGAGAATTCTTGTAGATCTAGGCTTTCCATCAAATATGGCGATTGTACTCAAGTGTGATAATCAAAGTTGTATGGCTATTGCAAAGAAACCAGTATTTCATGCTCGCACCAAGCACATAGAGGTACAATACCATTACATTCATGAGCTAATTGAAGATGAAATTGTGGAGCTAGAATATTGCCCAACAGAGGTGAATTGTGCTGACATATTCACTAAAGCACTTGGAAGAGAGCAGCTCAACAGGCATCTTCAACAGATGAGCATAGGATAGAGACCTACTTGATTTGTCATTGGTAAACATTGAGGGGGGGTGTTAGTATATGATCAGTGTCTAACCCTCATGATTGTATGCACATTTTGTAAGACCCCCATTATGAGGAGAAGCCAAGCGTGCGTTACCCAATTGATGGGAATCCCAACTTGCATGTTGGATGAAGGTCATATTGGACCATGTAAGGTATTCTAAGGAAAGGGAGTTACTAGGGTCCCCAATTGTGGGGTCCGGGGTAGCGGTGAGCAATCGCGGCTAGGGAGTCCAAGGGGGCCAGCGGGCCCCCCGATGGGGGTCCATGGGCAGCACCCCCAGAGTGACGGTAAAGGGAATATTCCATGGAATATTCCCTATTGGAGTTAGAAATCATTTATATTTGTTAGGTCGGTTCAATCGGCCTAAGCCGCTTATGGAAATTATGCGAGCGGTGGCCGCCCGCGCTCTACTGCCCATGTATAGCCGTCCACGGAAGGCCACCCATGATCCTATATATATATATATATATATATATATATATATATATATATATATATATATATATATATATATATATATATATATATATATATATATATATGACTTCTGCACCACCTGAGACATTGAATTGAACCAGCATACCTCTACCTTGTATCTCCCTATCTAGAGTTGTCTAGATCACCATTTAAGCTCTACCTTGAGAGCACACGGGTGGACAATGCCATCATCTTTGTACTTGCTATTAGTAGAAAATTGTTGAGATTCTCCTATATTTGTTATTTTCTCTCCTACTGCTCCTGTGTTATATTGCATAATTATTGTCTTACAACTCTGAATGCAAATCTTCATGCATAAATTTGAGTTGAGAGATTGAATTAACCAAGTTTTTTTATCAACTAGGTGCTTCGAATCTTGAAATTAACTGAGTCTAACTAACCTTGATTGGAGGATCTTCACATTTAGAACCTAATTTTGTTTGAAGAATTTGACTTAATGAAGCTTTAATAGCTTCAATTCTAGTCTGAATGTTAGAGTGTAACTCTCTTGAATTTCTTTATCCTTTATTTCAAGGGTTCAAGTACATTGAATCCATGTACCTTTGCACAAAAAGGGTAAATTATAATTATTCCTATGAATGATGATTTCTTTTTCTTCTTGGTCATCAATAGCATTCCACTCTCCCATGCCAATTGCTACTTTCTCCAATCCACGGAAATCCATCGTATTGTTGAATTTCCTTCTATGTCCCTTAAATTCCCTCTTGACCATTTCTAATGATCCTTTTTCTATTCCATATTGTCACCAATTTTGAGAGCAAAAACTAAATTGTAATTAACTATTTATATGGCTACTAGTTGGCCCCTCTATAATTTGGATCTATTTTGGTGCATGCATTTTTCAATAATCAAATTCCTTGAAAATGACTTTTTGTGCTAAAAATATATTCTAAATTATACGGCCTCTCTAGACATTTTTGTCTCTTTATGATTTATCTTTAAAAAATGTTTTGAAACTTGAATCCTACTTATGATTCTATTTTTAAGAGGTGTTTATTTTCTCATCATATGAGTCATTCATGACCTTAGTGAAATTTATTTGGAAAAACTCATAGTATTCCAATCATAATTACTTGGACAACCTTTTCCAAGTCTCATCAACTCCTCTTGATCAAGGCACAAAGGCAAAGACTTAGTCTTTAGCTTAAGCTTTCTCTATCTTCCAATCTCATTGGCTTACCCTAGAGGTTTTCTAGAGATCTCCCCGTCAAATAAAGTTTAAGCATTGCTAAAGCTTAGAAATCTCTTCAAGATTGGTACACATGTTGGCTTATACGAAACTTTAGACTTAAGTATCACCTCTTGTGGTTTGAAGATTACTTGGGATCCACTTGAAATTACCTTGAAATTCTTTTAAGAAGGAAAATATAACTTTGAATTGATACGAGAGCATTGATTACTTCTACTTTATCTATTCCTTTGCACTAATCTTTGCATCTTTTCAGTGTTCCTTAAAAGGAATCTTGATCTTTGGGAGAAAAAATACAATCTCTATTTATTTATTTGTTCTCATTACTTTAATATTAAAAATTAGGAATTGGGACTTGAAAAAGATAAGTATCACCTTAAGATACGATGTTACATATCACCATACTTAAATCTTTATAAATGAAGTGCAATTTCCCATACCACTGAATCCTCATTCAGCTTATATGTCATATTTATTCCTTTATTTTATTCATTTAGAGTAAGTGTGAAACAAAGGGTATTGCCATTAGTTAATCAATCTTTGTTTACTATCTAATTAAGAAATCTTTGTGAGATAAAATTTGGATGCATGTTTTGAATTATGTTTAAAGTATAAGTGCCATGCTTCACCCATACTATGGTACTTCTCTTTATAAATTACTTGATGTACGATAGTATTCTCTAAAATTCCTATATAAACACAAAACGCTCTTCTTATCATTTAAGAATTTTATGGATTCTTTACTTGAAATGTCCTTAATTAGAATTTTCTGATGGCTTGAAAGATTCCAAGGGTCAGAATTTTCCAAGATATTTACTTGTCCAATCTTTTTGTTCAACCATGCAAATCAAGATATGATTTTTTTTAATAAAAGACTCATACTTGGACTCTTATGATACATCAATTATACTTTTAGATCCATCTAAATCTCTAAGGCTTATGAATCTTTGCATAATTATTAATAAGATTGGATTTATACTTTCTTTGGTCACTCAACTAATGGTCTTTTGGATCTTTATTGATCCCATGATGACAATCTTTTGATATTGATCATCACTATAACTCAAAGTAATAATTCTATTAGTGGTTTCTTCCTTTATCGAGAATAAAGCTAATGCTTTCTTATTTTCTTTAGGTGCATCTATCTCTCAACGAATCATGTTTTGAACATATTTTGTTTGATCCAAAGCTCTAATGCTTTGGAATGTGTGATAGCTTAATGCTGAAACTTTTTAACTATCTCGAAGATATTCCTTACATGTTTAAAGAATCAATGATACTTAATTCAATATACCTTCTTCCTTGGACCACTATGTCTTAAAGGATTGAATTAAAATTCCCAAAGTTTTTCTTTTGAGATATACCTTTAACTTGGTTCTTTTGAAACTTTTGTTTTTGAAGTGCTAGCACTCTTTGAAAAAACTCTTTCAAAGAACTTTCAACTCTTACTATCCACGTAGTTGATTTAGGACCAATAATATGGTCCTTCTTGATTCTCTCCAAATGTTTATCTTTCAAGTACTTTGCATACTTAAAGTATAACTTGGAATTCCTTGTACGATATTCCATACTTAGGCATAAATGTATACCTACTTGATGGAATAATGTCCTAAGGAATAATGACATTATCTATGATAATACTTTAAATCGAAATTATCCTTATATATTACCAATAAATTATATTGAACTCTTAGATTACCTTTAAAATCTTTAGATTTTCTATGTCATGCAATGCCATCGTCACATTTTTATGTCCATGTCTTATTCTTCATAGGACTTGGATATAGCTAGTAGGAGGTGAATTTGTTTTCTAAAAGCTAACCAAACTCAAATAAAAAAACTATTAGACTCCTTGCAACCACATTATGAAGGTATCATTACCTTATAAATAAAAGTATACTCTAATTTCAGCTTCAATACTAGATGCATCAACTTTGATACAATGCATCTTTTGAGGTATGATTATTTAATCCTTCCCCTTGGATGCATGCACGGTATATGTATAGATGTATGCAAGCAAGAAAAATAGTGACTATTCTATGTGCTTGCATGTGAGTAATTTATGCAAGTACTCTTTTGTTCTAATAACGTTTGAGATGCATTATCTTGAAGCATTTATTTCCCTCTTTTTCTACTGAACAACAATGTAAAATCATATCTTTGGTGCATTAAGAACTTAATCTAATGAAAGGAAAGCTTGATTTGTGTCAGAAGAATGTATTCTTTTATGCAAAAACATTGATTTGAAAAAAATTCTTGTTAAATACATGCTAGAGCTTGATGATAAATTAATTTCTTAATCTTGAACTAAAATTGAATTAATTTATTAAGGTCCTTTCCTTACTTAAATGCTCCATTAAGAGTAAATGCAAGATAATGAAAACGAGATCAAATAAGCAATGAGATCAAGCATCAACTAGAAAATACTTAGCTCTACTATGAGCTACATCCATCCTTTGGCTTTTGGGAAGAGCCACCCTTCACTCGAAGTTCATCCTTCTTGTTTCCCCAAACTGATTATTAATCTTGCAAATGATGATGCTTTGAATAGCTCCATTGCTTCATGATTCTTGAATCATATAGTTTTCCAAGCAAGAAATAATGAAGGAGATTGAGTTCTCTTTTGTATCCGTGAGAAGTTTGAGAAGGGGAAAACTTCAAAATTGGAAAGAGGTTGTAAAGACAAGCCTTGGATGTTGAACAAACTTTGTCTATGAAGTATGATTATGACCACCACTCTTAGAGATATGAATCTCCTCCAAACCTTATGCCTCTATAGCTCTCTCCAAGGGTTTACCCTCTCTGGAAGTTTGATACTATCCATCCAAGTGTATGCCATGTAACTACGTTTACTAAAAGTTTCCTCGTTGACTAGAGTTAACTCATGTGGATGCTCCTAGAAGGCTCTAGAGCTCTTGGGGAAAAATAAGCTCCCACAAATCTTGTATTACTTGTATCCTTCGTTTGACTTAACTAGTAGGCCAAGCATCTTGCTTGTTTCAGACAATACATGAACCTATGATTACTACAAGTGTCCTATTTTACTAGAGTTAACTCAAGTGAATGCTCTTGGAAGGCTCTAGAGATCTTGGATCAAAATACCCTCCCACAAATAGTGTAGGACTTGTACCATCCATTTGACTTAACCACTAGGCCAAGCATCTTGATTGTTTCAAACAACAAATGAACCTATGCTTATATCTAATCTCATGACTTTGTACCTACATGAGGATTATCATGCAACTTCCAACATTAGATATTTATGAACCAATCAAAAGCTCATGTGCCATAACCTTCTTTGTAAAACTAGGGTTAAAATTTTATCTTCATTGGATATTCACTAAACTAGAAAGGATATGTGTGTTATAACCCTAAATCAAAGGAACTCAAGATCTCTCAAGTTATTTTGTTTGATAATCCTAAATCATGGTATAATGCCAAGGTTATGTTGAAGAATGACGACATAGAGGAAGAAGAGAGACGTTCTGAAGCCAGGACGCAAGAAGACTTTGAGTTTAAAGGTCCAATCAATTAGAAAGGCTCAACCATAAACTCACAAAGGAGGGGGAGTACTTCAAAGGTTATAAACATGAAAGATATCTATGCAAACTAGCTTACTTGAGCTAGAGAGGGAGTGTAGGATCTCAATGTGATCGACAAAATCAACTATGTCAATGAGCTCCTAGAACTTTTTCCTATGTCATGAAATACTTTTAGGAGATTCCATTTGAGTTTTTATATGTTTCTTGAGTAAATAAATTCGAATAAACTTTGAAGGAGTAGATTTAGGATCAATTTTAGGTGTAGTTGCAACTCAACAAATCATCACGTACTACCACCTCTCTCTATCTCTATGTGTGTGTATCTATATATATATATATATATATATATATAATGTGTAATAGGTTCTCTCACTTGGTTAAACTTTTCATGTGTGTCATTGTATAAGTTACTCCTCTGCACACTTATGCTATTGCCTATTTGTTTACCTCCCTGGATATTGGAAAAGATCTTTACACATACATATATCTTTTGTAGGATGCTATGATTGATAAGTCATTATAGTTATATGATTTCTATAATAAGAGGCTAAAATCATTTCCATAATTCATTTATTGCTATTTACTACCTCATATTTTTTTTAGTTAAGAGTCATAGCTCTCAGGCTCTATCTCTATAGAATGTGTGTGTACCTTGAACTTGAGTGCACACCTAGAACTACATAGTCTTTCTATATATTATATATTTTTCCTTAGTGAGTTTCATTCGTAGACCTCTCAAAATTCAATGGAAGTGAATAATCGTATGTGATAGCTTCTATAATATAGTTTGGTTTTCTATACTCACTATAATATATTCTAAGTGAATTAACAAAAATAAAGTTTTTGGTACTTTCTCATACCCATTGATGAGATCCTAGGGAGGGTTCGTTGTGCTTTTGCTATTATTTGTAGTTAATATCTCTATCATGTATATGTACACACACACACACACACACACACACACACACATATATATATATATATATATATATATATATATATATATATATATATATATATATATATATATATATATATATATATATATATATATATATATATATATATATATTATATATATTATGTATATGTATGTATGTATGTATATATACATACATACATACATGATGGAGACCTCCAAATCTCCAATGTCAAATCTAGCTTGACTTCAAAACACTTCTATGACAAGTATAGACAAGAGTTTAACCAAATACTTCCAAACCTTTCAAGTCCAAGACAGAAACATATTTCCTTCTTAGAATTTTGAACTTTTTCTCTTCTTCAACAGTCTAACTGAAGTTTCGACTTTATTACCTACAAATGTCATGGATTATGAATCTCCAAATTATACAAGAACCTTCATGGGATCCTTGCACAACCTTTAGAAACATTATTTCAACTGATTAATTCGTTAATTAATCATTAAGACCAAAAAATGTTTGAAACTAAGTACAGAAATGGCAATTTCGACATAGGTGACTTTGAACACTGATTTCTCACAAACTAGAGCCCATTTTGCAAAATGCTTTTAGCCATAGCTTCCTTAGCTATCAACTTAGATTTTGAATGCTTAAAAAAAAAAATTCCACCACCCATTGAGATCTAAGCAAAACTTTGATCGACGAGATGTGCCATTTTTGAATCTGACTTCATGGACTTGACATATGAATGTTCCTATGAATCATTCACACACTTGGAGAGGAATTAGATCATGAAAGGCTTTAACCATAGATGTATTAACTCTTGATTCAGATCTATCTACAAGCTCTTTTGATCCACATGATCATCGTGAGAGAAATGTGAATTAGAATGATATCTAAACCACAGATTTCCCTCAAGACTTCTCTTTCTCTAAGATATTGAACTCTCTCTATTTGTCATGTCACATTTGACTTATATATCTACAAATTCATAAGTTTATCATGATGATTACATTGGTATTTATTTGATTTATTAGTAATCTAACTATTATACACCAATTAGGATCCTTAAGAAGTGAATACATGCTCAGTTATATCTCGCATTCTCTATCCATTGCTTTCTTCATTCTAATTGGTGTTTGTCTATATCATTAATCTTTCATAAATCTTTATCCACCCTTTCATAAGCATCACTTTGTGATTGATATGCACCAACAACTCCCCCTCAATCACTAATTGTGATTATGCTCTTCTTCTTTATTCTTGCCATCTCTTTTAATCTTTCTAACTTAGGTCCATCTAGACTCTTGCTTAACATATCTAGTACATGTTCTTTTGTTGGAGTATATATGACTTCAATCTCTTTATCAAGTACCTTTTCCCTTAGGAAATGATATTGAATCTCAATATGTTTAGTCCTGGCATGAAAAACAGGGTTAGCTACCAAAAAAACTGAACTAATGTTATCACCATGTATGATTGGAATCCCTTGCTCAATTCCAAGACTCTTCAACAAATTCTTCATCCATATGACTTCCTTTGCTACTTCTACCATTCCCTTATACTAAGCTTCTGTAGATGACAGAGCAACTATGTGTTGCTTCTTTGAACACCATGATACAAGCTTATCATTTGTACTCGTGTCCAATCTGCATCATTAAACACTTTGATCCTAGTGTCAAAAGTGAAACCATAATACAAACCCTCATTGGAAGTTCCTTTGATATATCCTAATGCTCTTTGTGCTTCAATCCAACATGTTTTCTTTGGGCAATGCATAAATTCTGACAAGACACCAACTCCATGTGAAAGATCTAGTCTTGTCAAGATAGCACAACTCGGACTACCTACCAAACTTTGATACATCTTCATATCTTTGAAGTCTTCACATCCCTACCTACTTAGCTTATGATTTACCTCCAATGGGGTTGTTGAGATTTTGCAATTTTCCATATTAAACTTTATTAAGAGATTCTTCAAATATCTTTCCTGTGTAACATACACTTCATGTTGAGTGTAGATAATCTCCATGCCTAGGAAATAGGATAAATTTCCCAAGTCACTTATTTTGAACTCCTCCATTTGCTTCTTGAGCCTTTGGATTCCTCTGATGTATGTTCCTATAAGTATTATGTCATCAACATAAATAAAAATGTATATGTACCCTCTTCACTTGCTTTTACTAGCAAGCTACTATCTGCCTTTTATGCTTGATATCCAAGTTAATTCAAGAACTTTGCAAGCCTATAGTTCCAAGCCCTTAAGGCTTGTTTCAAACCATACAAAGCTCTTTTAAGTTTACACACACAACCTGGCTCATTTGGATCTTTGAACCCTTTTGGTTGCTCCATGTATACTTCATCCACAATGTATCCATTCAAGAAAGCACTTTTAACATCCAATTGTGATAGCTTGCATCCTTTGCAAGCTGCAATAGCTATCAATGTTCTAATAGTATACATTTTAGCCACTAGACTATAAGTCTCAACATAGTCCACACCTTGTGTCTGAGCATACCCTTTGACCACTAGTCTAGCTTTATATCTAGCCACCTTTCCATCTACAAAACTTTTGGTTTTATATACCCATTTACATCCAATTACCTTCTAATTTCTTAGCCAGAGTACCAAGTCCCATGTGTCATTTTCAACTAGAGCATCATGCTCTTCCTTCATTGCTTTTTCCCAATTTTCTTTACCTTTAGCTTCTGCATATGTTGATGGATCTTCATCTCTCTTCAACATATAAGCATAATCTTTGGTTGTGATGTAAGTGTACCTTGTAGGTTGCTTCCTATCTCTTGAATATCTTCTTAACTCTGCACTTCTTAAGGTATCTGCTTCATCATGCTCTGGATCAAACCTTGGTCTATCTTCATCTTCAATTTGCACTTTATTATTGTATCTATAATTATCCCTTTCATCATCATATAACTGTATCTTGGATTTTCCTTTCCTCTTCTTCATGATCTCTTCAAAATCTGCAAGAATATTAGTTGGCCATGTATACTTTGTCCCTTGCTCAACAAATGCCACATACTTCGAAACAAGAAATTTCTTTGTGGATGGAATCCACAACATGTAACCCATTTGCTTATCATCATACCCTATGAAGACATACTGCTCTGCCTTGGGTTCTAACTTATGTCTTAATTGAGATGGAACATAAGCATATACCAAACATCCAAATATTTTGCAATGATGAAGAGTAGGTTTCTTACCCCACCATGCCTCACATAAAGTCATTCACTCCAAAGCTTTTCAAGGTAACCTATTGACAAGATAGGTAGTTGTATTAATAGCCTTTGCTCACAAGTAATTAGGGCAATTCTTTTCCTTCATCATGGATCTAGCAAACTCCACAAGTGTTCCATTTCTCCTTTCTGCAACTCCATTTTGTTGAGGAGAATACCTGCAAGTTATCTCTCTTTTTATACCTGCATTCCACAAATAATCATTGAATTCTTTGCAGAAATACTCTCCCCCTCCATCTAACCTCAATCTTTTGAGCTTTTGTCCTATGATTCTTTCTGCATATGCATGATAATATTAAAATGTATTAAACACCTCTGATTTGTCCTTGATCACATAGAGTGTGATCCATCTTGTTGCATCATCTACAAACAAAACATAATAGCTGGATCCATTGATACTATGATATTTTGAAGAACCCCACACATCTATATGAATTAATTTAAGCTTATTTGTGTGCATAAATCCTTGCTTGTTATATGATTGTTTAGGTTCTTTACCTAACTAGAAAGCTTCACACTTGTATGTCATGTGTTGACCTTGAATATTGCATAGACCTAGCACTAAACCATTCTTTGCCATATCCTTTATACCTCTCTCATTGAAATGTCCTAGTCTTTTATGTGATAGGTCCAATTCAGTCATCTTTTGACCTCCATATGTAAATGAAGCATGTCCAACATTACCTTGCACCTCAAGATTAAAGAGTCTAACTTCTTTCTGACCTGTAACAATACTTTTATATCCTTGATTTGGATCTTCAACATAAACTCCATCATTAGTGAACCTGGCATCATAACGTTTCTCAACAATTTGTCCTACACCGATTAGATTCTTTGGAATTGTAGGAACCTAAAGAACCTAACTCATAAGTGTACCTCCATTCTTTGTCTTCACTGATCCAATGCTTTGTACTTTGTTTTTAGTGTTGTCACATGTTTGTACTGTATGTCCATTAACCCTTTCTTCCATGTTAGTCAGCAAGGCAATGTTACCACTCGGATGATTGCTACATCCTATGTCAATATAGAAAAATCTTTGATCTTCATTTGATGTTGCATGTGCATCATTCATAATGAGAGTTGAATCCTCCTTTTGATCTGATGCATAATTGTAGTAGGTGTTGTTGTAGGACTAAGTTTGGAAATTTTTTCCACCTCCTCTACCATAAGAGTTCTACCACCTCTACCTTTGTAATTACCTCTTTGATTTCTTCCTCCTCTACCTCTTTGATTGTAGTTCTGATTGTAATTGCCATTGTTATGATTATTATGCCAACATTCATTGGCCAAATGATTTGTTTTGCCACAAATCCAACAAGCTCTACCATTGTCTTTGTTCTTTCCAGTACTTCTTCCTCTACTTTTGCTATTTCCTTTACCTTTAATGAAGTCGACTTGATTCGAAGTACCTTGTTCTTCACTTGATTGTTGTTTTCCTTTAGCATTCTTCTTTTTGTCCTTTGAGTACATGGCTCGTCCTCCACTTTTTTCATTCTCATCTTTAATATCGTGTGCAAATAATAGCATATAACCTAACAATTGATTTAGATCTAGAGTGAAATGATCTAATGACAATTCAATTGATAATACGAAAGGTTTCCACCTTTTGTATCCTCTTAGCCCTGTAAGGATTTGTCTTACCAACTTAAACTCTTCAATATCTTCATCAACTACACCCAAGCTATCTGCAATGTCTTTCATCTTTGTAACATAATCAGAAATTGATTGTGGAGCTTTCCTTTTGAAGGTTGTGAACTCTGCCTATAGTGAGGCCTTCCTTGACTTGGTTGTATTATGAAAATGTTCCTCCAAAGCATTCCAAATATCAGTTGCACTCTCTAGCCCTCTCATGTGTGGCAAAATATAGTCATTTATTACCATGTAGATGATGCTCCTTGCTTGAGCATCCTTCTTCATCCAAACTTTTAAATCTGCAAGTTCTTCCCTAGTTGAAAGACTCGAATTTTTAAACTTTGGTTTTTCTTCTTCTCTTGTGATGTATCCCATCAAATCCTTGCCCATAAGATGAGCTTCCATTCTCATAGACCATGCTGGATAGTTTTCTCTATCAAGCTTCTCTTTTTGGATGCTTTCTCCCATCCTTCTGTTGTTTTTTTTAGAGAATAAGTCTTTTAAAAGTTAGAACTATACCTTTTGAGTCGAATCTTTACTTCCTCTAATCTTTTTGGGTTTCCTTTATGTCACTCTGAAGTTCTTTTACCAAACTTTAGCCTTCTACTCCTTTCTTCAACTTCAATTTGAAAGTTTACAGTAGTCAAGACTTTCTTCTTCAGTGTTTTGGCTTGATCTTCTTGTCTAGCTCTAATACCACTGATGGAGACCTCCAAATCTCCAATGTCAAGTCTACCTTGACTTCATAACACTTCTATGACAAGTATAGATAAGACTTTAACCAAATACTTGAAAAATTTTCAAGTCCAAGACATCTTCCTTCTTCAGATTTTGAACGTTTGTTCTTCTTCAATAGTTTGCCTAAGGTTTCAACTTTGTTACCTACAAATGTCATGGATTATGACTCTCCAAATTATACAAGAACCTTCATGTGATCCTTGTGCAACCTTTCGAAACAATAAACCTTTAATTCAACTGAATAATTCATTGAATAATCATTACAACCAAAAATATGTATGAAACTATTGTTTAGAAATGGCGACTTTGACATAGGTGACTTTGAACACTGATTAGTCATAAAATAGAACCCATTCTGCAAAATTCTTTTAGCCATGGCTTCTTTACCTCTCAACTTAGAATTTGAATGCTTAAACACAAAAAGAATTACACCAATCATTAAGATCTAAGCAAAACATTGATCGATGAGATGCACCATTTTTGAGTCTATGCTTTCGAGACTTAACATATGAAGGTTCCTATGAATCATTCACACACTAGGAGAGGAATTAGATCATGAAACTTTAAAAATAGTTGTATTAACTCATGAATTAGATTTGTGTACAAGGATTTTTTATCCACATGATCATCTTGAGAGAAATGTGAATTACAATGACGTCGAAACTATAGATTTCCCCCGACACTTTTCTTTTTCTAAGATAATGAACTCTCTCTATATCTCATGTCACACTTGACTTATATATCCACAATGTAATAAGATGATCATGACCATTACATTGGTATTCACTTGACTTATTAGTAATCTAACTATAATACATTAATTAGGATGTTTAAGAAGTGAATACATGCTCAGTTATATCTCACATTCTTTGTACATTGCTTTCTTCATTCTCATTGATCTTTGTCTGCATCAATCTTTCCTAAATCCTTATCCATTCTCTCATTAGCATCAATTTGTGATTGACCTGCACCAACAACACACGCACACATACATACATACATACATACATACATACACACACACACACATACATATATATATATATATATATATATATATATATATATATATATATATATATATATATATATATATATATATATATATATATATATATATATATATATATATATATATATATATCACTACAAGGAATACGGGCATATAGCGACGGTTAAGGCGACATAATTTCGTCGCTATAAAATTGCAACTTGCGTCGTAATTAGCATCATGCGCCAATCGTCGATTAAACGACACATAACACGACGGTATTTGCGATTTGTATAGCGACGGGATTGCGACGCTCCCTTACAACGTCGCTAAAACGATGCCATTTAGAAGCGTCGCATAAGCGACCCTCTTCTGCGTCGCATAGGTGACGTTAAAAACCGTCGCATAAGCGACGCTAAAGGATGTCGCTTATCCGACAACGAATAGCATCGCTTACACGATGATCTGTTGACGAACAAAAAATAAAACGTTGGACGGTTTTCGATCGCTATTTTCACGCATCCGATCGAAGAGCTCTCCAACGTTCGTAATTGCGCTGCGCTTACGAGCTGAAGCAAGTATATGCAGAATTGTTGTTTTGCCTAAGCTCTCTCTTATTGTCTCCCTCTGTCTTTGTTTCTCTCTTTCTACATCTTTCTCTCTTCGAATTCTCTCTCTCTCTACATCTCTCTCTCTCTAGATCTCTCTCTCTAGATCTCTCTCTCTCTCTCTCTCCCTCTCTCTCTCTTCTTTCTCTCTTTATTGCAGGTTATTCAAGAAGCTAACCAAGCAAAAAGTATGGCTAACAATTGTAAGTACAATTTCTATTCTTTGTAGATCATTTGAATTGTGTTATTTTCATTACATAGCATACTCACACTTATTGATATGCACTCATACACTTATACATGATGAAGATGCACATTCACACATATACATATATACACATGCACATACACACACATATATACACATAGATACATGTGCACATACACTTAGACATACATGCATATACATACACACACACATACATAGACATGCATATACATATACACAAATATACACAAGAACATGCACATACTCATACACACATATACACTTATACATGCACATGCACATACATACATATACACACACATACACATGCACATACATACATATACACACACATACATATACTCTTAGGTACACACATATGAATGAATTATATAATTAAAGTATTAAAACACAAATACACATGCACACACACATGCATATACCTACATATACACATATACATGCACATACACACACATACACATAGAGTTATACATATACATGCATATACATATACACACACATACAAAAGAACATGCACATATTGATACACACATATACACTTATACATGCACATGCACATACATACATATACACACACATACACTTGCACATACATACATATACACACACATACATATACACTTAGGTACACACATATGAATGAATTATATAATTAAAGTATTAAAACACATATACACATGCACACACACATGCACATACCTACATATACAAATATACATGCACATACACACACATACACACACATACACATAGATTTATACATATACATGCATATACATATACACACACATACACATGCACATGCACATACTCATACACACATATACACTTATACATGCACATGCACATACATACATATACACACACATACACATGCACATACATACATATACACACACATACATATACACTTAGGTACACACATATGAATGAATTATATAATTAAAGTATTAAAACACATATACACATGCACACACATGCACATACCTACATATACACATATACATGCACATACACACATATACACATAGAGTTATACATACACATGCATATACATATATACATACGTAGATACACATGCATATGCACATACTCATACACACATATACACTTATACATGCACATGCACATAAATACATATACACACACATATGTATGTATATATATATATATATATATATATATATATATATATATATATATATATATATATATATATATATATATATATATATATATATATATATATATATATACATGCAGGTTTTTATTCTTACTTTAGATAAGGTAAGAAGAAGAACTTGAATTGAATGGATACGATTGTTTGGATGGAACGATACGATTGTTTGGATGGCAGGATACGATTGTTTGTTTTGGAGGTACATACTTCATATCATCCAAAACAAACAATCGTATCCTGCCATCCAAAACAATCAAATTTTGCGTAAATATTTTGAAAGATGCATTAATAGTTTTAAAAGATGTGTGGACAAAAAGTGTCCATTCAATTCAAGTTCTTGTTCTAAACACCTACATGTATATATGTATATTTATTTATTTATCTTTTTTAATATATCTTTTTTTGATAAACTTACAGGTTATTATCTGAAAAGTTTTTACAAGTTAGAATATTCTTCCTACCTCACATGATGAAATGAAGAAGGTGGATATGCAGACTCTTTGACATGTCCCAAATGTCAATCTCCTTGATATAAGGGTGAAGAAGGTAAAATCCCAAAAAAAGGTATTGAGAAATTTTCCATTGGCTCCACGGATTAGACATATGTTTCAAAGCCCCGAATTATCAAAGCTTATGACTTGGGGACATGACCACAAAAGTACTGATGGAATAATCAGAATTCCTCATGATAGTGTTGCTTTTCAGCATATTGATTCTACATGGCCTGAATTTGCACAAAATCCATAGAATCTAAAGTTAGGAGCTGCATTAGATGGGGTTAATCCATTCTCCATGAAATCCAGTAAATGGTCAACATGGCCAGTGGTAGTCATAAACTATATTCCGCCATATCTTAGCATTAAAAAGGAACATTTAATGCTTTCACTTTTAATCCCAGGCAAAAGATAAGTTAAAGATATGAATGTATATCTTGATCCTCTCATTGACGGTCTTCAAGAGTTATGGAGAGGTATTAATGTCATTGATGTATTGAAAAGCATCAATGAAAGACATATTACGGTTCGTGGTATTGTGGCTTGGACTATTCACGATTTTCCTGGATATGGCATTTGTTCACGTATTGATGTAATTTGTTTTATTCAATATGCATGTAAATAAATATGATTTAATATAATTATATTTTTATCATTTTCCATGATGCAGGAATATCTACTAAGGGTTATAAAGCTTGTCCATATGTGGTGATTGGTTGAGATCAATCTATAGTAATAATCTCAACAAAAATATTTATCTTCGACATCGACGATTCTTGCCTGATGATCATCCATTAAGATCTAAAAGAGAAGCGATACATTTTAATGGAAAGCTTGAAACAGGCCAGTATCCAAAACCTATGACGCCTATGGATTGGTATAGAAAATGGACAGATGGACCTCTGATAGATCCAGAAGTAGAAATCTTCAGTGATGATTCAGATAATGAGTATGTGAATAGAGGTAAAGGAAAATTGGCACTCGCAGAGAACATATCAATATGGTATTCTTTGGAGTATTGGAAAGAGTTAAAAGTATGTCATCTTCTTGATCCTATGCATATATTCAAAAATATTGGTTATTCACTATGGAAGCATCTTCGTGGACTAAAAGATACCACAGCATCAAGGAATGATTTGAAAGATGAAAAATCCAAACCAAAGTTATGGCTAGTTTTTGATAGACATCGACAAGAAACGACTTATGCATCTGCTCCTTGGGTACTTGCAACAAAAGAGATATAGACTATCAACAATAGAATTCAATTGATTAAGACTCCTACTAGATATGAAGCATCATTTCAAAACATGTTTACTATGGATGATAAGAGCTTATCTGGGTTAAAGACCCATGACTAGCATAACTTTTTGAAACATATTTTACCTTTGGTTATCGATGGATGTACAATGAAAGGAGTACGAGATGTGATCTATCGTCTTGGATCACTTATAAGGTAATTATGATACTTTTATATTTAATATGTATGAATATTGGATATCTTTTATTTTTTAATTAACTTCTTTATAATTGTTTTTATGATTTGTATAGGTGGACTACATCCAAAGAGATCGATAAAAATTCGATCCCACAAAAAAAATGTGAATGCAAAGAGCTACTATGTTTGATGGAAAAAGAACTTCCTACTTCATTTTTTGATATTCAAATTCATTTATTAGTCCATCTTGTAGATGAGATAGAGATTGCTAGTGTTGTCAACACTCGATGGATGTTTTGGGTCGAGCGATTTATGGGAATACTAAAAGGTTACGTGCGACAAAGAGCAAAAGCAGAAGGATCCATGGCAAAGGGTTGGATGCTTGAAGAGTGCATGTATTACGTTAGTGAGTGTTGAAAGTTTTTCAAGCTCAAGAGTGTGGGAACATGCCCCAAATTGAACCTTCCACATCATCCACAATCAAAGGAGGCTGATTTGCACGAGTTTGAGGCATCCAATTATGCCCATAATGGAAAGAAGTTGATTAGAGAAGATTTAGCTCACCTCTTGATGTGATTGGACCTCACTTTTGACATGTATATGTTTTTGATTGGTTAAAGAGGTTAGTAGGTGGTCTTTAAAACCTCTAATGAGTTGTATTATGACTTAGAGTCGTGGAAATACGTGCCCAAGCTGCCCCCTTGCTTAAGCACACCCCCTACTAGCTGTTCTCTGCATATTTTGCAGAAATCTCACTTTTACACACTCTATCTATCTAGATGTTTTTGGCAGACCCCCCGGTCTTGTAATTGTTGTTTTGCCTTCATCCGGAATCCATTTGCAATGATTTTTGTCTTGTTGGAAAGCTTATAAGTTCTACTTTTTCTGGTATAAGTCTCAGGTTCAGTGCCTGCACATGTGCAGAGAAATGTTCAGAACAGTGTCTGTCCAGTTAGCTCATACTCTGTGAAGAGATCAAGTTATCTGTTTTGTTGCAGCTGGTTGAGGCATCATCCAGTATCCAAATGGAGTGATTTTACTCTCATTTGAAAGCTCTTAAAGTCTAGTTTATGCCTGAAAAATTTCATTTTCAGTCTCTGCATATACTCAGAGAAACTCAGAAAATACAGAACCTATGTCTGAAAAATTTCAGGATCCTAGGAGGGTTCATTTGCTTTTGTTGTGCACATAGGAGTGTTTATCCTCCAACAGTGGTATCAGAGCTATAAGTGGAGTATCAAAGAGAGAAGAAGGAGCTACTGAAGTGAAGTGAAGACTTCATCAAATTTTGAAGGAAGGAAGCAAAGAACGGGCACGTCAACAACAAGGGGAAGCAAATACATCATCAAATCAAAGACGAAGCTTCATCAAGAGGAGTAGCTCTATTTTTTGAGGTAAAAGCCATCCTTTTCAACTTCATTGCATCAAGGGGGAGGTTCAAAAGAGTTAGGAGGCACCATGGCTGATCTCAATGCTCAAATTGAGAAGCTCGAAAAAGGAAACTACCAACCATGGTGATTTAGAATAAGCAATTTTTTGATGGGGAAAGGTTTGTGGGGACTTGTGAGTGGTGGAGAGCCAAAACCCTACATAGATGAGGTAAATCCAACCAATGACCAGAGAAGAGTAGTAAGAGAGTGGGATGAAAGGGACAAAAGGGTCATTTTCATTTTATCTCAGCATATTAGCAACTCTATGGTAGGGCATATTCAAGATTTGGATACATCAAAGAAGGTGTGGGAGTGCTTGGAGAGATTGTATTCAACCTCCACAAAAGCTAGAAAAATTCAGCTCAAGAATGAGCTAAATAATCTTAGGAAAAGCCCCTCTCAAGGTGCTAATGATTACATATTAAAGGTTAAAGAGCTTGCAGATGCACTAGGGTCAATCGGTTGTGCCCTAGATGATGACGATCTTGTCGCCCACACCCTAAATGGACTTAGGGATGATGAAAAATGGAGGGCTTTCACAACTTCAGTGTATGTAAGGGACTCTCTTCCTGATTTTGATCAACTAATCACTCTCATGGTGACAGAGGAGATGAACCTTGGTGGTCATAATGCCAAGGATAGCCAAGGGCAATTGTTGTATGCAGGTAGAGGAAGAGGAAGACACAACCGAGGTGCTTCAAGAGGAAGAGGAAGATATCAAAGCAACCAAGGAGGTCAAGGACAACAAGAAAATGTAGGTCAAAGAGGTGGAAGAGCCACAAATAGAGGAAGAGGTGCAAGATTTGGTGGAAGAGGACAAGCCACTTCAAATGGATGCTTTGTATGCGGTAAGCCCGGTCATTTTGCAAATGAATGCTATCATAGAGCTCAAAGACAAGGGAATCAAATCAACAACAACAATTATAGAGGGCAAGGTAATTATGCAAACACATCATCTAGCCAAGGGAATGATTATTTACTTGCCATGAGGTATGGTGAAGATACAACTCAAGCTAGTGAAGATGTATGGTATGTAGACAGTGGATGTAGCAATCATATGTCATGTCGAAAGGATTTTTTTAGTAATTTGCAGGTCCCAAAGCCTCAAGGGCATGTGGAAACAGGTGATAACTCAGAGCATATCATTCAACATGTGGGAGATATCAATTTGGAAGGAAATCAAAGAGCAAAGTGCTTATCAGAGGTATTACATGTCCCTACTATTACCAAAAACTTGATTTCGGTAGGCCAAGAGGTAGAAAAAGGCTATCAAGTTAGGTTCAATGAAAGAGGATGTTTTGTTGAGGATCCAAGGGCAGGTTTCAAGCTCATAGCAAAAGGAAAAAAGCAAGGGAGAATGTTCACAATGGACATAAATCAGCCACACCATTCAATGTATGTCACATATGGAGACAAGAGGATAGCAGATTTGGATCTATGGCATAAACGAATAGGTCACATCAAGCTACAAAAGCTCAAGGACATGCAAAGGAGGAGCTTGGTAAGAGGCCTACCAAATTTTACATCTAAAATGTTGCATGAAATTTGTGTAGCTTGCCAACAAGGAAAACAATCAAGGTTGCCCTTCAAGAAGAGTACCTATGTAAGTGCAAATGTTTTAGACCTCATTCACACGGATGTTTGGGGTCCAACAAGAGAAGCATCCCTTGCTGGAAATAGGTATTTTGTAACCTTCATTGATGACTTTTCAAGGAAAGTGTGGTTGTATTGCATTAGAAACAAATCAGATGTGTTCCACTACTTCAAGAAATTCAAAGCACAGGTGGAGAAGGAATCTGGCAAGTTTATCAAAACTTTGAGATCCGATGGAGGGGGAGAGTACTTCTCCCATGAATTTTCTGAATTTTTGCAGGTCAATGGCATCAAAAGACA
The DNA here is from genome assembly GCA_020310875.1 of Ceratopteris richardii. Taxonomy (NCBI): domain Eukaryota; kingdom Viridiplantae; phylum Streptophyta; class Polypodiopsida; order Polypodiales; family Pteridaceae; genus Ceratopteris; species Ceratopteris richardii. The sequence goes on along the minus strand of CM035441.1, from coordinate 132,298,978 downwards.
ATTTACATGCAGGTATACCCCTCAACAAAATGGGGTAGCAGAGAGAAAGAACAGACACATAGCAGAGGTAGCAAGGTGTATGCTCAATGAAATGAATATGCCGCATTGTTATTGGGGAGAGGCTACATATACAGCCACATACATCATGAATAGATGTCCTACATCAGGTATACATCATCTAACCCCTGAGGAAGCATGGAGTGGAAGAAAACCTTGCATTTCACATCTTAGAATCTTTGGTTGTATATGCTATGTACATGTACCTCAAGAGTTGAGGTCAAAGTTAGATGCCAAATCTGAAAGGTGTATTTTTTTGGGATATTCTATGGAACAAAAGGGGTATAAATGCTATAATCCCATCACCAAGGAGCTGAAGGTAAGTAGGGATGTTGTCTTTGATGAGTTGAAGCCTTGGTATGCATGCACAAGTCCATTGCAGGTTGAAGACATAGGTGAGACAGATTTGAAGAATGATGATAGAGTTCAAGAAAGCATGGATTTGAGTGGTTCAAGCAACTCATGCAACACAAGGACACCCTCACCATGGAGTGGAAGGCTTAGGGAAAGAGAGACCAGCTCTGAAGAAAGCAAAGTCAAAGGCAAAGAGAAGATTTCAGTTGAAGAAGGAAGCTATGTGGACGAGAGCATGTTGGAAGATGAAGAGATAGAAGAAATTCAAACTCCAGGAGTGGCAAAACAAAGAAAGAAGATGGCAACCACACCCAAAGGAAGTGAAAGAAGGTCTTCAAGAGTAAGATATCTAGTACAAAGGTTAACATATGATAATTTCATTGCAAAGCATTATGCATACATGACTCAGGTAATCAAGGACAAGGAACCAACTAGTTATGAAGAAGCTAAGGATTGCAAGGAATGGCAAGAGGCAATGAAGGAAGAGCTCAAAGCACTTGATGAGAACCATACTTGGAGCTTGGTACCAGCTCAAGAAGGCATGAAGGTGATAGGTAATAAGTGGGTTTACAAAATTAAAAGAAATTCAGATGGTTCCATTGCTAGGTACAAAGCAAGGTTGGTGGCGAAAGGCTTCTCCCAAAGCTACGGGATAGATTATGATGAAACTTTCAGCCGCGTAGCCAAGATGCCAACAATTAGGACTTTGATTGCAGTGGCCACATCAAGGAAATGGAGCTTATATCAGTTAGATGTGAAGAATGCCTTCCTCAATGGAGAGCTTGAAGAAGTAGTCTACATGAGCCAACCTCAAGGATTCGCTAGTATGAGGTACCCAAATCATGTTTGCAAGCTAAGGAAAGCACTATATGGACTAAAGCAAGCCCCAAGGGCTTGGAATCAGAGGTTAGTGGATTATTTATCAAGTTGTGGATACAAAGAAAGTGTTGCAGATCCATCACTTTACATGAAGAAGCAAGGAGACAAGAAGGTATACATATGCATCTATGTGGACGATTTGATCATCACAGGGAGTGATATTGCAAGTATTAAAGATATCAAATCAAAGCTAGGAAAGGAGTTCAAGATATCTGATCTTGGAACACTAAAATACTTCTTGGGAATAGAGGTAATCTATGCACACAATGGCATCTTCTTGATTCAAAGAAAATACTTGTTGGATGTGCTATACAGGTTTGGTATGAGTGGTTGTAAGCCACTTTCTCAGCCCATGGAGCCCAATACAAAGTTGGTTGCAGGTCAAGGAGAGGCTATACAAGATATTACACTATATAAAAGCATAATTGGTTCATTAATTTATGCTACATTCACTAGACCTGATCTTGCATATGTAGTAGGTGTTCTCTCTCAATTTTTGCATGCACCTACTCATGATCATCTTATGGCGGCAAGAAAGGTGCTTCGTTACATCAATCACACCATCAACCAAGGTCTATTTTACTCATATGATGTTGATCTAAGTGTCAAAGGATATAGTGATGCTGATTGGGCAGGTAGCAAGGATGATCGAAGGAGTACATCGGGTTATGTTTTCATGATAGGTACAAAAGTGATCTCTTGGAGCTCTAAGAAGCAACCCACTGTTGCTCTTTCATCCACAGAGGCTGAGTACAGAGGTTTAGCATTGGCTACATGTGAGCTATTATGGCTTAAGAAGCTACTTAAGGACTTGGAAGTAGAAGTGGAGGAGTTTCCTCTTTATGGAGACAACATTTCAAGCATCTATCTAGCTAACAATCCCACGTTTCATGCAAGGAGCAAGCACATAGAGGTTCATTACCACTTCGTTAGAGAAAAGGTGATGGCAAAAGAGCTAGATATAAGGTATGTGAACACTAAAAAGCAGGTTGCAGACATGATGACAAAGTTTCTTGAAGGTACAAAGCTTGGAGGATTCAAGGAAGCTATCAACATAAGAGACATAGGCTGAAGCAACAAAGGAAAAGACTTGAGCTTGAGGGGGAGTGTTGAAAGTTTTTCAAGCTCAAGAGTGTGGGAACATGCCCCAAATTGAACCTTCCACATCATCCACAATCAAAGGAGGCTGATTTGCACGAGTTTGAGGCATCCAATTATGCCCATAATGGAAAGAAGTTGATTAGAGAAGATTTAGCTCACCTCTTGATGTGATTGGACCTCACTTTTGACATGTATATGTTTTTGATTGGTTAAAGAGGTTAGTAGGTGGTCTTTAAAACCTCTAATGAGTTGTATTATGACTTAGAGTCGTGGAAATACGTGCCCAAGCTGCCCCCTTGCTTAAGCACACCCCCTACTAGCTGTTCTCTGCATATTTTGCAGAAATCTCACTTTTACACACTCTATCTATCTAGATGTTTTTGGCAGACCCCCCGGTCTTGTAATTGTTGTTTCGCCTTCATCCGGAATCCATTTGCAATGATTTTTGTCTTGTTGGAAAGCTTATAAGTTCTACTTTTTCTGGTATAAGTCTCAGGTTCAGTGCCTGCACATGTGCAGAGAAATGTTCAGAACAGTGTCTGTCCAGTTAGCTCATACTCTGTGAAAAGATCAAGTTATCTGTTTTGTTGCAGCTGGTTGAGGCATCATCCAGTATCCAAATGGAGTGATTTTACTCTCATTTGAAAGCTCTTAAAGTCTAGTTTATGCCTGAAAAATTTCATTTTCAGTCTCTGCATATACTCAGAGAAACTCAGAAAATAAAGAACCTATGTCTGAAAAATTTCAGGATCCTAGGAGGGTTCATTTGCTTTTGTTGTGCACATAGGAGTGTTTATCCTCCAACAATGAGTACCTTGAAAGAGTTCATGAAGAAGCTCCACGTGCATGGACCAACAAGTCTTCTTCAAAAATAACAGATGAGGTATTATCAGGTAAGGGGGTTCCATTCTTATTTACATTTCAAGAAAAAAATGATGTTTCTACTTTTGTAGCATATAATAGCGAATGCATGCAAGCATTCCTTAGCGAGTACGAGGAACTTCAAAGTCTCCGAAGTAAAAGGCCAAAAAACAAAAGATCTAGACGTAATCTCGAGAATAATGAGATTACAGATATACCTTCTTTCACGGATTGGCTATATAGTCGTTTGCAACACGCCAACGCAAATAATGAAGAGATCTCAGATGAGCAAAGAGAGTTAATGATAGGTTGTGAACAAAAGGTAATTTTATTAAAATAATATTTTATTTTTTTCATATATGTATGTTAGTTTCTATTTACTAATTGAATTTATTTTGCAGGCTCAAATGTTCACTAATATGTGGGCTTTTGGACAGCATATTAGAATCAAAGCCATTGATTCTTTACGTAAAACAGAGTATTCTAGTATTGTTGCTTGTTTCAAGCAACTATCACGTGCTAGCTCAAAAGACACGAACCTTATAGATAGCGAACTTGGTTACGTAGGAACTATTGTTGGTATCTACGAAATTTCATTTCGTACATTCAAACAGGTAGAAAAAATTTTATATATTTTTTTAGAGTTAGTTATTTTTTTAAGCACCTAATAATGGGTTTTTGTTGTTATATATTTTGATAGGTCATTTTGAAGGTTGACTGGTATCGAGCGGAGTATAAAGGTAGTAATTCTACAATAAGAAAGGAATAATCTCGGTTTTGGGCAATTGATTCTTCTAAGGTAATGCGATCTACTAAAGAACCATATATTCTTCCTAGGCATATTGAACAAGCATTTTTTTATAAAAACCCAGATGCTCATCCTTGGTGGCAAGTCATTCATGTGCAACCTAGAGGTACGTCATTGTTTGAACAATTTATTGTTAGAGAGATCGAAGAAAGTCCTCTTGATGATTCAACATCAGATACTGATACATCAACATCTGGAATAGAAATTAGAATCATTATACGTGATAATGATACTAATCTTTTTGATGAAGAGGATAATTCTCTACATGTTGATTCTAGTGATGAGGAAGAGGAATTACCAGAAATAGATATTAATCCATCAATAGATGATGTGATTCATGAGAACATAGATTTAACAATCGAAGAAATAAATGAAATCAATAAGGATAATGAAGATGAGACTATATTGATGTCTTACCAAAATGATGGCAATAATGAAAACATATGAGCAGATTAGATAGTAAATTCTACTCTAGTTATCGATCAATAACTTGAAGCTTCTGAATGGATATCAGATAATAGGTTTTTTTTATTAACTTGAATAACGATGAATCCTACTAGAGAGATGAAATCATGTTCTTCTAAGTTAGAACATGAAGCTCGGGGGTATGCCTAATTATTTTATATATATCTTTATCTTCGAGGAGTAAATTTTTATCATGTATGTATGCATATGTGTGTGTATTCATGTGTATTATATGTATACATATGTTAGTATGCATATATATATATGTATTTCATGTATATGTATGTGTTTGCATGTGTGTGATATATGTATACATGTGTTAAATATGCATATGCATTTATGTAAAATATTCATGTATTCATGTAATATATGCAAGTGTTTATAATTGTGTACATGTATATATGTATATGTGTCTATGTGTAAATATGTACATGTAAATATGTATGCATGTATATATATATGTTTATGTGTGCATGTAGGCATGTATATGTGCTGTGTACATGTATATATGTATATATGTCTATGTGTAAATATGTACCTGTAAATATGTTAGTATGTATATATATATATATATATATATATATATATATATATATATATATATATATATATATATATATATATATATATATATATATATATATATATATATATATATATATATATATATATATATATATATATATATATATTTATGTTTGCATTTAGGCATGTATGTGTGATGCATAATATATCTACTCCATTTTATATTTATGTATCCTATCTACATGATGTGTATATATCTTTACATATATTATGATCCTCGTTGATTCGAGTAGCTATATATAGAGGCATAAGGTTGGGAGGAGAGACATCTCTCTAGTCGGACGTCCGAGGTGTACATATACTTCAAACATATGGCTAAAAGGTTGAATTAGGGTTTTTAAATTAGGGATTTCAAAACCCTAATATCAAGATTAGTGTTCTCTCTCTCTCTCTCATACATACATACATGCATAAACACATATACTCATATCCACATATATATATATACATAAAAGTAGTGCATACCGTGCATTGTCGCGACGATGAGCCATAAGTGTCCACATCTCTTTTAAACACCACTTAAGCGACCACCCTGTCCCAAACTCTGTCTCAAGTGAACTAAGCACGTATTTTTTATCCCTCTCATCATGCTCACTACAAAAATAAAAAACATAATGTAAATAAAACATAAGATATATATTTCAATTTATATGTAAAACTTTTACTTGCTTCCACGGTAAGTGGACAAAGCGCAGGTAAGAGTCGCATAGTGCCCGCATTCTTCTCTTGAACTCCAATCCATTCCCTATGTATACAATGTTCCCCTCTCGCTCTATGTCGCACTCTAGTCCTAAGGTGCCTATGCATGTCCTCATAGGCAACTCTGCTCTGCTATCACGTGTAGAGGTGGTATAGGTGTCCTGAAAATAGATAGATAGAAATAAATAAAAATATGTGTTATAATATCATTAAAAACGTTTATGAAAAAAAAGCATACCTATGAGCAGATAGCTCTCTTCCTGCGTGTGGAGCCGCAGAAGAGCCCTCGTCTGATCGCTGGGTAAGCATCTGGATCGTATAATCCAGCTCCTCATCAGACATCTCTACGTAATCACGCATTATGGCCCCTAGCGTATCAGACGGAACTCTTGCTCTCATAAGACTTTTTATGAGAGTGAGTTTCGCCTTTCTCCCTCTACTAGGATCCATAATACCTAACATATAAAACAAAATGGTTAGAAATCAATATATATACGTGTACATATGTAAGTGTGTATGCATTAAGTATGTGTATGTATGCATGTGTGTGTGTATGTATGTGTGTGTATATGTGTGTATGTGTGTATGCATGTGTATGTGTGTGTATGCATCATTATGTGTATATGTGTCTATGTGTGTATGTGTGTGTATATGTGTGTGTGTATGTATGTGTATATGTGTGTGTGTATGTATACATGCATGTATGTATGCATATGCATATGCATTATGTATGTATATATATGCATGTATGTGTATGTGTGAGTATGTCTCTCTATGTGTGTGTATGCATATATGTATGCATATATGTGTGTATGTGTGTGTGTATATGTGTTTGTATGTGTGTATGCATGTGTATGCATCATTATGTGTATATGTGTCTATGTGTGTATGTGTGTGTATATGTGTGTGTGTGTATGTATGTGTATATGTGTGTATGTATGCATGTATGTATGTATGTATGTATGCATATGCATATGCATTATGTATGTATATATATGCATGTATGTGTATGTGTGAGTATTTCTCTCTATGTGTGTGTATGCATATATGTGTGTATGTATGCATATATGTGTGTATGTGTGTGTGTATATGTGCTTGTATGTGTGTATGTGTGTGTATGCATCATTATGTGTGTAAGTGTCTATGTGTGTTTGTGTGTGTGTGTGTCTATGTGTATGTGTGTGTGTCTACGAGTGTGTATGTGTTTATGTGTATGTATGTATCTATGTGTGTGTATGTGTCTATGTGTGTATGTGTATGCATGTATGTATGCATATGTGTGTGTATGCATGTGTATGTGTGTGTATGCATCATTATGTGTGTGTGTCTATGTGTGTGTGTATGTATATGTGTGTGTTGTCTATGTGTATGTGTGTGTGTGTATGAGTGTGTATGTGTTTATGTATATGTATGTATCTATGTGTGTGTATGTGTCTATGTGTGTATGTGTATGCATGTATGTATGCATATGTGTGTGTATGCATATGTATGTGTGTGTATGCATCGTTATGTGTGTCTATGTATGCATGTGTATGTGTGTATGCAACATTACGTGTGTATGTGTCTATGTGTGTATGTGTGTGTGTATATGTTTTTGTATGTGTGTATGCATGTGTATGTGTGTGTATGCATCATTATGTGTGTAAGTGTCTATGTGTGTTTGTGTGTATGTATATGTGTGTGTGTGTGTATATGTGTATGTGTGAGTGTCTATGAGTGTGTCTGTGTTTATGTGTATGTATGTATCTATGTGTGTGTATGTGTCTATGTGTGTATGTGTATGCATGTATGTATGCATATTTGTGTGTATGCATCATTATGTGTGTATGTATATGTGTGTGTTGTCTATGTGTATGTGTGTGTGTCTATGAGTGTGTATGTGTTTATGTATATGTATGTATCTATGTGTGTGTATGTGTCTATGTGTGTATGTGTATGCATGTATGTATGCATATGTGTGTGTATGCATATGTATGTGTGTGTATGCACCATTATGTGTGTCTATGTATGCATTTGTATGTGTGTATGCATCATTACGTGTGTATGTGTCTATGTGTGTGTATATGTGTGTGTGTGTGTGTCTATGTGTATGTGTGTGTGTCTATGAGTGTGTATGTGTTTATGTGTATGTATGTATCTATGTGTGTGTATGTGTCTATGTGTGTATGTGTATGCATGTATGTATGCATATGTGTGTGTATGCATATGTATGTGTGTGTATGCATCATTATGTGTGTCTATGTATGCATGTGTATGTGTGTTTGCATCATTACGTGTATGTGTCTATGTGTGTGTATATATGTGTGTGTCTATGTGTATGTGTGTGTGTCTATGAGTGTGTATGTGTTTATGTGTATGTATGTATCTATGTGTGTGTATGTGTATGCATGTATGTATGCATATGTGTGTGTATGCATATGTATGTGTATATGCATCATTATGTGTGTATGTGTCTATGTGTGTATGTGTCTATGTGTGTGTGTATGCATTATGTATGTGTATGTAAGCATGTGCATTATGTATGCATATAAGTATGTATGTATGCATATGCATATGCATTATGTATGCATATGCATATGCATTATGTATGCATATGCATATGCATTATGTATGCATATGTGTGTATGTGTGTGTATGCATTATGTATGTGTATGTAAGCATGTGCATTATGTATGCATGTAAGTATGTATGTATGCATATGCATATGCAATATGTATGCATGTATGTGTATGTGTGTGTATGTCTCTCTATGTGTGTGTATGCATATATGTGTGTGAATGTGTGTGTACATGTGTCTGTATGTGTGTATGCATGTGTATGTGTGTGTATGTGTGTGTATGCATCATTATGTGTGTATGTGTGTGTATATGTGTGTGTATGTGTGTGTGTCTATGTGTATGTGTGTGTATCTATGAGTATGTATGTGTTTATGTGTCTGTATGTGTCTATGTGTGTATGTGTCTGTGTGTGTGTATGTATCTATGCATGTGCATTATGTATGCATGTAAGTACGTATGTACATTGTATGCATATGCATATGCATTATGTATGCATATGTATGCATGTATGTGTTTATGTGTGTATGTCTCTCTATGTGTGTGTGTATGCATATATGTGTGTGTATGTGTGTGTATATGTGTCTGTATGTGTGTATGCATGTGTATGTGTGTATGTGTGTATGTGTGCATGTGTGTGTGTATATACTATATGTGTGTGTATGTGTGTGTGTCTATGTGTATGTGTGTGTATCTATGAGTGTGTATGTGTTTATGTGTGTATGTGTCTATGTGTATGTATGTGTTTATGTGTGTATGTGTATGCATGTATGTATGCATATGTATGTGTATGCATGTGTATGTGTGTGTATGCATCATTATGTGTGTATGTGTGTGTGTCTATGTGTATGTGTCGCTACGCGTCTATGAGTGTGTATGTGTTTATGTGTGTGTATGTGTCTATGTGTGTGTATGCGTCTATATGTGTATGTGTCTATGTGTGTATGTGTATGCATGTATGTATGCATAGGTTTGTGTATGTGTGTGTATGCATTATGTATGCATATGTGTGTGTATGCATTATGTATGTGTATGTATGCATATGCATTATGTATGCATATGTATGCATGTATGTGTACGTGTGTGTATGTCTCTCTATGTGTGTGTGTGTGGATGCATATATGTGTGTGTATGTGTGTATGTGTGTGTGTATATGTGTGTCTATGTGTGTATGCATGTGTATGTGTGTGAATGGATCATTATGTGTGTATGTGTCTATGTGTGTATGCATGTGTATGTGTGTGAATGGATCATTATGTGTGTATGTGTCTATGTGTGTATGTGTGTGTGTATATGTGTGTGTATGTGTGTGCGCATCTGTGTGTATGTGTGTGTGTCTATGAGTGTTATGTTTGGATGTGTGTGTGTATGAATGTGTGTCTATGAGTGTGTATGTTTGGATGTGTAAGTGTATATGTGTGTCTATGTGTGTATGCATGTGTATGTGTGTGAATGCATCATTATGTGTGTCTATGAGTGTGTATGTTTGTGTATGTGTGTGTATGCATTATGTATGCATGTATGTGTATGTGTGTGTATGTCTCTCTATGTGTGTGTGTATGCATATATGTGTGTGTATGTGTGTATGTGTGTGTATGTGTGTGTATGTGTGTGTGTATATGTGTGTATATGTGTGTATGCATGTGTATGTGTGTGAATGCATCATTATGTGTGTATGTGTCTATGTGTGTATGTGTCTATGTGTGTATGTGTGTGTGTGTCTATGTGTGTCTATGTGTGTGCGCGTCTATGTGTATGTGTGTGTGTCTATGAGTGTGTATGTTTGGATGTGTGTGTGTATGAATGTGTGTCTATGAGTGTGTATGTTTGGATGTGTAAGTGTATATGTGTGTCTATGTGTGTATGCATGTGTATGTGTGTGAATGCATCATTATGTGTGTCTATGAGTGTGTATGCTTGGATGTATGTTTGGATGTGTGTGTCTATGTGTGTATGCATGTGTATGTGTGTGAATGCATCATTATGTGTGTATGTGTCTATGTGTGTATGTGTGTGTATGTGTGTGTGCATCTATGTGTATGTGTGTGTGTCTATGAGTGTGTATGTGTTTATGTGTGTGTATGTGTCTATGTGTGTGTATGTTTCTATGTGTGTATGTGTCTATGTGTGTATGTATGCATATGTGTGTATGTGTGTGTATGCATTATGTATGCATATGTGTGTATATGCATTATGTATATGTATGTATGCATGTGCATTATGTATGCATATGCATTATGTATGTGTATGTATGCATGTGAATTATGCATAACACTGAGTCACAACAAAGGAGAACAAAGACATGTTCTCTTTTCCTTTTTACCTAAAGACCATTATATCAAGCAATAAAGTGAGCATTTACAATATCTAGAAAGCATCACTTGTTCTTGCTTGTAAATATTGTCACTAGAACCTTGATCTCATATCCCAAGTAGTCAAGATAGATATAAAAAATTCTTGTTGCCATGAAAACTAGTTGTTCAGCCGATCAAGAATCCCACATCATGATCTTTGACAATAGATTAGTGTTTAAGGTACAAGTAAGAGTTCGGGAAGCTCCTTCCTTACATCCATAACCTCAACAAACACAGATTATAGCTGATTAAAAGTTACTCGAAAATTAGAGTACATGTGTTGCAAAAATCGAAACATTTTAACAAGGCAATTAAGATCATCTCCTTTGTATGGTTAAGATCCTCATTGAATGCATGGTCATATTCACAGAATATGAAATACATTTCACAAAAGCATTCCCAAGAGAAGATAATAATCAACAAAATTATACTAAGAAACATTCACACATGATCAGAGAAATGCTCAAGATAAATCAAGTTGAACACAAAGTGGAAGCAGAACTCGACATTATATTTATATTAAAATGATGTTTTACATTTCCTGTGTAAGTACAAGAGTAATATGAATCTACAATAGAAGCTGATCATAGCTTTCCTCAAGCTCAAGGATATTGGGATCCTCTGGAACATTAGAACACATATCCTGCCTCTCTTGCTCCAAGATTGGTTCTTCAAGGTCAGCCATGTCCCCCGGTTTATCTGCAAGTGGGGGAACAGGCTCCCTTGAAGCCGGTTGGAATCTCTCCATGTCTGCAATATGCTTCCTTCCAACCTCTTGGTCTTCATCTGGGCATTCATTCAGCCCATTGATTCTCATTCTAATAAAGCTCACTTGAGCATCATCCTTCTCCACAGCTATGCAGTGCCTGAACATCTTTAAGGAGCAAGCCAGAGTCGTTCCTGAAACAGCAGAAAACCACTTAGAGGTGTCAATCAACCATGACTAATGAAAATTGTGAAAATTGAAATTAACTGTGCCCGAAAAAAGGTCTAGGACCCAGTCATCATCATTGGAGAATAGCTGAAGCAATCTCATTATGAGTTTTTGTGGCTTCTGATAGGGGTTAACCAATGTCATGTCCCCAGCTACATGACGAAGTTTCTTGGTAACGGCTGGGAACGTGAGCACATTTGAGATCCCATTCTCATTGCAATGCTCCCTGACTCTCCTTTTGCTTACTTCATCATAATAGCCAACTGTAATGCATTCAGTGGCGCTCACAAACCTATGCAAACGAGTGTGATTTACATTTGTCTTCACCCTGCAAACAAGAACTATGAGTCACAGAGAGCATCATTAAAGCCACGGAGATAGAAAGAAGATTACTTACCACCTGAGGCACTCCACAGCATGACATCTTGCCTTCAGAGCAGTTGAAACAGAGAAGGACTGGTCTCTGCTATGGAAAATTACTATCCTCCTAAGAGGAGACATAGTCAACTCTGCAAAATCAGTGACCATCTTCCGAATCTGAGGGTGTTTGAAGGGTTCATCATCATTAACTGATCCCAACATCCTAAATCCATAGGGTATGTCCGCTATGAGAAGGGAGAAATGTTTTCTAGGCACAACAGAACAAATATTATTTACATCACTACAGTATACATTGTAATATACAGGCCTAAGGGGGTCTAGGGGATTGGAGAAACATTTAAGATCAGGTTCATCATCAAAATCCATCTCCTTGGCTTTCAGCCTAGATTTCTCATGCCTTGCTCTTTGAATGTGAGCCAGGAATGCAGGGGGGCAATCATCTAGTAGCTCCGCAGACTTACTTTTCTTTGGTTTCTGCAGAAAAAAGTGGAAAGACAACTAAATGAGCTCTTCAATACAGCAAGCAGAACATAAGGAAGCGATGAATGGCATCGATTTCATGTGGGGGTAGATGCCAGGCATCGACTTTCTACTGAAAGTCGATGCCTGGCATCGACTTTGGGACATTAGTCGATGCCTGGCATCGACATATGCCACGAGGTCGATGCCAGGCATCGACTTATGCTGCAGGTCGATGCCGAGCATCGACTTATGCCCCCAAGTCGATGCCAGGCATCGACTTTTGGCTACAGGTCGATGCCAGGCATCGACTTTTGGCTGCAGGTCGATGCCAGGCATCGACTTTAGCCGTAAGTCGATGCCAGGCATCGAATTCGTACTAAAAGCCTGGCATTAAATTGGTTTGGTGAATCAAGGCATCTAACCTAATGGCAAACCAGGCACAACCTCAGAAAGAGAACCTACCCAATCACGGAAAAGGATGAAATATATTGATAAAGCTTTGTAGGATGATGTGGTTGGATAGTCTCTTTGGACCTCTGTCCAAGAAAAGCAACCCAGCCTCTTCATCATGACCTCCTGAATCTTCATGTAAACTTTATGACTACAGTCACAGAAATTAAAAAGAGACTAGGTTAGAACAGAAACATGGGAGGAGGGAAAAAGGATCTGAGAATAACATACATACTTATTGAGCTCAGTCACCATCTCCTCCAGGCTTAAGTCCTTGGAGATTACCCTTGACAAAGTTGATATGATCAATGTATCATCCTTGATTCCTTGAAGGGCCCTCCATAGTGTCAGCTTCATGTCCTCGGGAGCCTCTTCAATTGAGAGGTCAGCTTTCCTTCCCTTTCCCTTCAGATCAACCTGTGGGTCTGGCCTCGACTTTCGTTGCTTCTGGCCCTTGACTTCCTTGTTCTCCCACATTGTGAAAATTCTATCCTGTAGATCCCAGATCTCACCTGTTCTGAATGCCAGTTGAAACCATGGATCATATTTCCTCAAGGCATCAGACTTTCTATTCTCATCCAGTGCAATTCCAACCTCAATAAGGCATTGCTTTCGTAGATTGGGATGTATTCTTCCAGCTTCCTTAACAAGACAATCTTCATATTCATGGTGGAAGAACCGAATTCTCTCTATGGAGGACATTTTTTGCCTGTAGTCATTGTCATTGTTGTGATCCCAAGCAAGAAGCTTGGCTTCCTCAGTTGTAAGACCAGCATATATCTTACACTCTGCATACCTAAAGAAAAAAGTGGTAGGGTGCTCCTTCACTAGCTGTCTACGGGCCTCTGCAGAGTGTGAACCTCCAATCACATAATAAGTATACTCCTCAAATAAACCCTCATTGAACTCTTCCACAGATCTGCACTCATTCGGATCCACCATGACAAGGAATGGCACAACAGTAGCATGATGATTTATTCTCATTTTCTTCTTAAGATTCTGCACATGCAAATTGTGTGGCTCCCTGATCTCAAGGGGCCTCCTACCTGTGACTGGATCTATAGGTGGCCTGTGGATGATATTGATTGACACGTGGAACAACTGCCCCTTCTTCACAATTTTTCTTTTAGCTATATCCTCCCTCATCTTGTTCTGCTCAGTACCAAGAACACCCGAGGCAAGCTCTCCACCAGGTGCAACAATTATATCCTCAGAGCTAGAGCTTGAGTCAGAAGACTCCTCTTCTGAAATTCTCTTCTTTTTCTTTTGAAGCTTTTTCTGCACGCTCTGCTTACCCCTTGCCTTTACAGGGGTTATCATCTTCTGTTGTGTTGGCATGATGTTGCCCTTGATCCATGGCATCAAGTCCTTGATAAGATTGACTGAGTCCCTGCATATCTCAGCTAGACGATCTGGAACACAACACTCTGGGCACAAGAAATCCATCTTGCATATAACATTTCTCAAACCTTTCGATGTCTCTACCAAGAAAAGGAGGTTGTCAGAATCCTCATCTTCATAATCCAGTTTGTACACAAGGCCATACTGAAAACCTTGTGTTGTCGTGATCTTTCCTCTCCCATATGCCCCTGCGAACACAAGAAGGATTGCATTCTTCTCTTCAACATACTGGAGGCACCACTCCAGATTTTTCATGTCCCGCAGTGGACGATCTGTCCTTAAAACCTCAGCGTCCCTCGACCTATCCTTCATAGTTGGATCATCCTCAGGAATTTTGATGCTACTCTGTCCACCTGAGGATATTCCTAGCGGGTTGCTGGCCTTCTCAGAGGATAAGGATACAACAAGTTTCTTTGGTTTCACTTGGTGACCAATGCCTTTGTCACGTTGCTGATCACCAGAGCCCATGGTGACTTTCAGTTTCTTGAAGGGCCTCTCACTCTTGGACTCCGCATCCCTGAAGGCACTTGGAATAATCAGCTCATACGTAAATGTGGTTTTCAAAGGCCCAAGTCGATGCCAGGCATCGACTTTTAAGTTCAAGTCGATGCCAGGCATCGAATTTTAAGTGCAAGTCGATGCTAGGCATCGACTTTGTGTGCAAGTTGATGTCGGGCATCGACTTGCACTTAAAAGTCAATGCCTGGCATCGACTTGAACCTAAAAGTGGATGCCTAGCATCGACTTCCACCCAAAAGTCGATGCCTGGCATCGACTTTGCACCCTTAAGTCGATGCCTGGCATCGACTTTAAGGCAAACTTCGATGCCAGGCAAGTCGATGTCTTGCATCGTCTTGAGGCTGCAAGTCGATGCCAGGCATCGACTTGTAGGTGCAAGTCGATGCCAGGCATCGACTTGAAGCCTCAAGTCGATGCCTGGCATCGATTTGCACCTGCAAGTCGATGCCTGGCATCGACTTGCACACAAAGTCGATGCCTGGCATCGACTTTCAGGTGCAAGTCGATGCCAGGCATCGACCTGAGGCCTCAAGTCGATGCCTGGCATCGACTTGCAGCCTCAAGTCGATGCCTGGCATCGACTTACACCTAAAAGTCGATGCCAGGCATCGAGCTGTACCCTCATTGGATCTGTATTTTTAGAGCTAAGAAAAATAAAAACCTAGAAAGCAGACTCTTTACACAAACATACAAAGGGAATCTTTTAGGAATCTTTTTTTATGGTATGATTTTGCCTACCTCTTGGTACTCTTGCCAACATTCTTCTTCTCCATCATAGTTGCCTTGCTTGTATGCTGAGCTCTGTGCTCCATA
Source organism: Ceratopteris richardii (assembly GCA_020310875.1). Taxonomy (NCBI): domain Eukaryota; kingdom Viridiplantae; phylum Streptophyta; class Polypodiopsida; order Polypodiales; family Pteridaceae; genus Ceratopteris; species Ceratopteris richardii. The sequence goes on along the minus strand of CM035441.1, from coordinate 132,283,300 downwards.
GCTGCTGTCTGTGCTCTGTTGCTCTCTGTTGCTCGTGGATTTTGAAAATGAGAATGATCTCCTCCTCTGCTATTTATAGGCAATTGGGTAACTTGAACCAGAGACTAACTGGATCTAACTGAATGAGTCCAGTTGCTAACTATATATGTCAACCAATCTAACCAGGGAATACCACTCACACAAATAGGCTGTTTCAGAGCCACTTTAATGAAATATTCATAGAACATTGCAACTATTTATATACATTTGCATGGAAACTACACTTCAATGGCAAGAGTATGGTATGTACATGAGGATGTCTAATCTCATGTAGAAATTTTTTCTTAGAATCTCTTGCTTGGGAGAAAATCAAGTCTAAGTTGTGTTGAATATGGGAGATTAATGACATCTTTATAGTGTTATCCTCTTCACTTTAGTTCATATTCACATTTATCTTGTAACACATTATTGAAATGGAAAATCAATGTATGAATAAACATTCAAGTAAAGAACCTTGCAACTATTTATGTACATTTGCATGGAAATTACACTTCAAGTCTAAGTTGTGTTGAATATGGGAGATTAATGACATCTTTATAGTGTTATCCTCCTCACTTTAATTCATATTCACATTTATCTTGTAACACATTGCTGAAATGGAAAATCAATGTATGAATAAACATTCCAAGTACCTCTTTTACACATAATTCTTTTTTAATATACTTTCATCTACCTCTTTGAGATCTAGCCAAGACTACAATGAAACCTAATCCTTGAAATCTTTTTTAGTACCAAAGGTAAAATTTCTTCTTGTATAGTCTTCAATGGCACTACTACAAACAATTTTAATATATAATCCAGTTGGAACTCAACTTGGATATATTTTGATTCACTCACAATGCTAAGACTCTATGACTCATATCTAGTTAGAAATCAATTGTGTTTCTCATTTCAAAAGTGAATCAAATCTTTGGTTCCCTTATTAGTGTATATTTGAGTAATTAAGTTATTTGATGTAATTTGATGTTTAATGTTATTTAATGTACTTTAATAAACTTTTGATTTCATATCTTCTTTATGTGACATTTGATGTGACATCTTCACTTGATCTCGGATTTCTACTTATTTAAAAAGGTCATTCATCTTCAGTCTTCTGTGAACTCAGTGAAGATGAGCTCAATCTTTTCAGTGGATGCTTGGGCATCAGCTTCTTCTGCTCATATTGATACAGTTTCGGATTCATTGTTCTCAGTTGATCCTTTCCACAGAAGTGATGATCCCTATGATTTAGGACGTGCTGATGGTTCCATGTTTTCTGTTGAGTCATTTAAGTTATCCAATTCACAGTGCAATGCTGCTCAACCAAATGCACCTCTTGATCTCCCATCTGATCCAACCATTGATCTCCCTTCTGACTCAAGTGCATGTGGAGCAACGAAAAAGCAAAGCAAGCTCAATCTACAATTTAAAAGAAGGCCTCGTGAAGTAAGTCAAAAAAGATTTAAATTTCTTACTTCAGATAGACAGATTGCATTGGATATTGTGAAGCATTGTTGTGGTTTGAAATGTTTGTACAATTTAGGAATGAAGAAACTAAAGCACCTAAGAGAAAAATTCCTCCATTTAGATAGTGAAAGGCATGATATATACCTTGTTTCTTGCATGCATATGATTGAGGATAACATGTTAGTAACACGTGTTGGTTTTGAATATTTCTTTAGTCAAGGGATGCGATGTTGTAGGGCTGCATTTAAAATTGCAATGGGTGTGGGAAATTTTAGAATACATAGGGTTCAACAAGGGCTTTTGAATGGGGATCTCATTTTGGATATGTTCCATGTTGGGACCAAAGGATCTGTTGGACGTCATGCAATGAATTGGATGATGAACTATTTTAGCTTGCATTGTGAGGTTATGCCTACAACTGGAAGGTTGCACTTGTCAGATAACTTTACTCGTCGAGAGGTATTTCAAATATATAGAGAAGACATGGAAAATAGAAATGAGAAGTATGTGTTGTATCGTCACTTTACTCGATTATGGAAGGAAGAGTTTAACAATGTTTCTATTCCTCGTAAAGTTAGAATGGGTGAATGTTCAGTTTGCGCCACTTTGAAAAACATGGCAAAAGGGGCTACAACACCACAGGAAAAGAATAATTTTAAAAACCTTCTTAACAACCATCGTGAGAGTCAAGCTTTAGAGAGAAAGAAAGCAATTCATCATCGAAGTAAAGCACTCAGAAATCCGGAGCGTTATATGTGTTTGTTGATCGATGGTATGGATAAAAGAAAAACTTGTTTGCCACATTTTTATCGCATCCCTAAGGACATTGGAGATGAAGTCCTTGTGCAAATGCATTTGGTTGGTGCTTTGGTATACAATGGAACTGTAATGTCCAAGGTTTTCTTCACATATCCGAATGTGCATAATGATCCAAACCTTACAGTTACTGTCATTCATCGTGTTTTGCAATCATGGAAGGGTCTTTTGCCACCAACTCTATATTTGCAACTAGATAATACTGCAAGAGAGAATAAAAATTCTACACTCTTTGGATATTTAAGCATGCTTGTTGAAAAACAGGTATTTCAGAAGGTTAAGGTAAATTTCCTTCTGGTTGGCCACACTCATGATCACATTGATCAAATGTTCAGTACTTTCTCTAAGAAGTTGGCACGTAACAATGCTTTTACTCTTCCGATTTTATCTGAGTTGATTTCAGAAGCATATACTCCAAAACTAGAAGTTCAACACCTCACACAGATTTATGACTTTAAGCACTTTTGCTCAATGGGCCTTGATAACAGTGCTAAGGTTTTGGCTCCATTGCACAATATTAGTTTCAACCATGTATTCTTGATGAGGAGGGTTGATGAAATAACCCTTTTATTTGCAAAGCAGTATTCATCTTCTCTTGGGTGGGAGCCTAAAGAGGGATGCAGATTCTTATTGCAGGTGCCTAATTTGTCTACTGTGACAGTGTATGGTGCAGAACAATCACCATATGAAGATAAAAACAATACAGAAAGATGTGGAAATGTGGTTGATCAAAGTAAAAGCTGGATGCATGCACTCATTGAAAAGAAGAGACATATTGAGCATGCAAAAAAATATGCTGGAGATCAAGATGTATCTTGGTGGGAGGACTTTTTCAATCATCAAGAAGAGATTATACAGTATACATTTGCAGGTCACTGGCCAGTTGATGTTCCATTCACATGGGATTTTTGTACACAAAGATCCATGAATGTGGCCCAAGCATGTAATACAGATGCACTTCAAAGTTTTATACATCCACCAGAAAGAAATATTTATGTAGGCCCAAGGATGACAAAACAGGCAGAAGCAAGATGGCAAGGAAATTTAATAGAGATAAATGTTGGAACACTTATTGCAGTTCTTGCTGATGGTGATGAGGCTACCAGACCATTTTGGATTGCAAAGGTTTTAGAGATAACTAAAGATATTGATCAGAGAAGAATAGAGGCTTTGATGGTGCATTGGTATTACACTAAAAGTAGTAATGCATTCACAAGTAAATATAACTTAGAAATGGTGTGTGATACTAAACGAACAGGTTCAAAAAAGAAAAAGAATATTCGAAGCACATCCACTCTTAAAATGGATGATGTAGATATTCTTGTTTATGATTTTTCCTTGACAAAAACAGGTCACTTGAGGAAAGCAACCATCAACATGATAAAACAAAAGCTTCCAGATGTATGTGGTACATGAAATCATAGGCAAACAAGAAGAGTTGTGCATGATCCTGCAGAATTTGGTATGTACGTGGATGAAGACAGAGCTCTTGTGGATATAGAAGAAGAAGAAGAGAGCTCTCAACAGTATGAGACTGAATCAAGTGCATCAGATGATGAGGGTGTAGACATAGATCGACAAAGTTGTGAGATGCATTGAAGCTCTCAGAAATTTTTAGTGCTTTTGTAAATGCCTCGAAGTAGTTTGGTTAATGAAACCATGTTTTGTAGCAATTTTGACTAACAATCAGATATCCACCCATTAAAAATATGTCTAAAATGTTATTTTTGTATAAGAACTATTCAGTTCTACATTCTTTATATAGATTTTAGACATGTCAATGTCCTATCATTTAGATTTTGGACATGTCAATGTCTTATCATATACATTTTGGGACATGTCAATGCCTTATATAGTGAAATTTTGACTACATTTTGAGCTCTTTTTTTATGAGAAAATGACAAAAAATGTCAAAAATCACATGTTTTCACCTCATTTTTGTAATATATGTATACTGGTATAAAGGAATCTCAAACATAAGCTTCCATTTTCTTGATTTTTGACGAGAGTGTTCTCTTTTTACGACATAGTTCTCGTTTGTTACGACTCGCTGTTGCATGCATATGTGTGTGTATGCATGTAAGTATGTATGTATGTACGCATATGCATATGCATTATGTATGCATGTAAGTATGCATGGATGTACGCATATGCATATGCATTATGTACGCATATGCATATGCATTATGTACGCATGTATGTGTATGTGTGTGCATGTCTCTCTATGTGTGTGTATGCATATATGTGTGTGTATGTGTGTGTGTATGTGTGTGCGTATGTGTGTGTGTATGTGTGTGTGTGTATGTGTCTGTGTATGTGTGTATGTGTGTGTATATGTATGTGTATATGTGTGTGCATGTGTATGCATTATGTGTGCATGTGTGTATGCAACCTTATTTGTGTATGTGTGTGTATTTGTGTGTATGTGTGTGTGTGTCTATGTGTATATGTGTGTGTGTGTGTGTCTATGTGTGTATATGTGTGTGTGTACATATTATTAGTCGGCCGCCGGAGTAGGACAGATGTAACGGATGCCAGATGTAATGGAGATTTTTTTGAAACGCGTGCGAAAAGTTGGTACGCGCATCTTGTAAAATCTATATAAAGCAATGTAAAGAGAATGGTCGAGAGAGACGTTTTTTCTGGAATTGCCAGATTGATCGCCTGAATATTTGTGAGAGTATTGTTTACACTGTTGTGAAGTCTTGAGTACTGATGGTGTTGAGTATGTTCTGCATCGTCTGCTCATACTGTAGTTCGCCGTAACGAGTGTTTGAGTAATGGATTGTGTGTCTGATTACTATCGTCGTGTTGCATTGTTGTGTGTTCTTCAGTTGTTTAAGTACTCTGAGTCAGTCTGAGTAGTGATTTTGCGGTGTGAGTTCGAATAGGCGACTTGAAGCGTGTAGTAGTGTATCCTGTTTGTTCTTAAATTGTTATACCTGAGTCATCGCATTCGGCGTTATTATCTATTGATCCGAATACGAGGAAGGACTAGTACCTTCGGTAAAACGTGAACCTTTTATTTGAGATCACTGGAAAGTGTTGTAACGAATGAATCTGTCGGCTAAAGTGTTATCTCTGGTTGATTTACTACATACTGTTGAGTCTGTGTGAGTATGATAGTCTATACCTAAGAATGTCGTGTAGAAGTTGTGCTAGTATTGAATTGCACTAATACAGTAATCTCTATAAATTCTATTATTTGTGAGTATTGTTGTGGTAGGGATCGGACTACCACTCTGTTCCAATGGCAGAGTAGTCTGGAGAAGTTCGGCACCCAGGATATAGAAATCGAGTATTGGCTAGTTGATGATAGTAACTGAGCTAAGACGCGTATTAGTTTTTTTTTTTTTGGCATCGTGAAGAAGATTTGGGAAATAAGTATAGGGCCTCTGTCTAACAGACCCCTACCACTCCCAAGGACCCACGTTGGTCTGGTAACGACTTCCGGCTAGTCAGAGACGTTACAATCTAAGAGATACGTTTAACACATTAAACCTTTTACATTTAACAATATGTATATGTGTGTAAGTGTGTGTGTGTGCGCATACTTGCTTGCTCTTTGTTTGTGCGGCCCTCTCCCTCTCGCTCTCTCTCTCTCTCTCTCTCTCTCTCTCTCTCTCTCTCTCTCTCTCTCTCTCTCTCTCTCTCTCTCTCTCTCTCTCTCTCTCTCTCTCTCTCTCTCTCTCTCTCTCTCTCTCGGTCTCTTCTTGCTCGCGTTCAAGTCCCGGCACAAATGTGCCGGGAGAAATCAATTTTTTTTTTACATTCCAGAGCGTCGCATATGCGACGCTCTGTAGTTTGCCAACATCGCTACATGCGTCGCTAGGCAGAGACGGGATTAGCGACGCTATTTGATTAGCGTCACTTATGCGACGCTAGCATCGCTTATGCGACGGGGGTCAGAAAAAAAAATCGTAAGTTCTACCGTCGCTTATGCGACGACCTCATCGCATAAGCGACAAATCCCATTTTTTTTCTATTTCGTTGGCGTCGCTATGCCCCCTTTTTTCTTGTAGTGAATATATATATATATATATATATATATATATATATATATATATATATATATATATATATATATACATACATACATACATACATACATACATACATACATACATACATACATACATACATACATACATACATACATACATACATACATACATACATACATACATACATACATACATACATACATACATACACACACATACATACACACACAAATATATAGCCATAAAGCGACAACATTGTTGAAAGCTATCCTATGGTAGAGCTGTATTCAAAGCATCTGCAACATTATCTCCTGTATGAACCTTCTCAAGAATAATGTGCTCAGTGGCTAATAAGTCTCTAATGAAGTGATATCTCACCTCAATGTGCTTGGTCTTTGCATGATAGACCAGATTCTTATCCAAAGAAATGGCATTTTGACTATCATTAAGCAAAGGAGGTACATGTTGAGGTAGACCCCTATTACAAGCAAGATGAGAAAGCCAGAATGCTTCCTTGCATGCCTCAATAGTTTCAAAATACTCTAGTTCTATAATGAAAAGAATTGTACATTCTTGAAGATGATATCTCCAAGAGATAGCACCTCCAACAAAATGAAGAATATACCCCGATGTAGACTTATGCTTGTCTACACAACCGGCATAAGCAGAATCTGTGTAACCAATAATGGATGCATTCCCTCTATCCACACATAAAAACATTTCCTTAGGCCCACGTAGATGTATCAAAATCATCTTGACTTCTTCCCAATGCTTCTTGCTAAGATTATACATATATCTGCTTACAATTCCCATTGCAAAGGTGACGACTCATCTTGTAGCTACCAAGCATTCATGAGACTGCAAGTAGCAGATTAATGAGGAATTTCGGTCATACATTCCTTTTCCTCATTTAATTTGGGGCAATCATCCTTGCTCAATTTCACATATGTGGGTAAAGGTGTACTCAATGCCTCTCCACCCTGCATATTGAACCTGTGAACCACTTTGGATATGTACTCACTTCGAGACAAGTATATGCATCTTTTACTCCTATCATGAGTGATGTGCATGCCAAGACTATGTTTGGCATTCCCAAAATCCTTCATATCAAATGTCTTAGTCAACTTCTTTTTGAGAATTGGCAAGTCATAAGAGGACTTCCTAGCAATCCACATATCATGGACATAAAGCATCAAGCATATCAATCTTCAGTCTAAGCATCTCTTTGTGTAAAGAAAATGATCCTCATTGCTTCAAAGATGGCGTTAAAACTTCATAAAATCATCAAAATTTTGGTACCATTGTCTAGGGGATTGTTTAAGTCCATATAAGCTCTTCTTCCTCTTAGAAATTAGATTTTTTTTGCTATGAACTATATAATGCTCTCATTGTTCTATATAGATCTCATTTGTAAGATCTGCATGCAAGAAAGAAACTTTCACATCCATTTGGACTAGCTCTAAGTATCCATTGCAAAAAATCTAAGCAACATCCACAAGGTAGTCATCTTGACCATTGGAGAAAAAATCTCCTTCAAATCAGCACCATGTTGTTTCTTAAAACCCTTTGTAAGAAGTCGTTCTTTCTACTTTGGAGAAGGCTTAGCACTATTTGATGTGAATTTCAACGTATATACCCATTTACATGGTAAAGCTTTCCTACCCTCTAACAAAGGTACTAGATCCCAAGTACCATTCTTGTTAATAGAATCCAACTCACTCTTCATGGCATGCTCCCACTTCACATGATCCTCTGTCTGCATAGCCTCTTTGTAGCAAGAAGAGTCACCACCATCTGCTAGCATAACAAAATCCAAACCTAGAACATATCTATCAGGTGGATGTGAGATAGGTGTAGAGCCTCTCAATGGTTGTTGAACAAGAACCTTTGCAAGCTAATTTGATCATACATTCTCTTGAACATCCCTATGTGTATAATTTTTATGCATGCTAATTGGAGGACTAGTATCCTCAAACACCATTTTTCTCACTTAAGGGGTTGTTTATGCATCTTACACTCATTGAAAATGACATACTAGTTATGATCACTGATCATGTTTGAGGATCCCATACGTGATATACTAATTGGACTTCTTGACCATTTCCAAGAAAAATGCATTTCTTTGACTCATGGTCCAACTTTTTTCTAAGATTCCTAAGTATATGAACATATTCTTCACAACTAAAAACTCAAAGATGATCATAATATCGTGGCTTCCCTATCCATAACTCTTGTGCGGCCTTCATACCTTTGGTAGTACTAGATGAAAGGTTAATCACATGAACTATAGTCAATACAACTTTTGACCAAAAGCCTTGTGAAAGCTTTCATGATGTAGCATAGAAACCACTCTGTCGTAAATAGTTCTATTCATCTTTTAAGCTACATCATTTTGTACTGGGGTATAAGGAGTTGTAAAATTTCTACAAATTCCTCTAGGTTGATAGAAAGAGCTAAATTGATGTGAGGTGTACTCACCCCCATTATCTATCATCTTATGCACATTCCTAGTTTTCTATCCATATTCACAATGCTCACAAGATGAAAAAATTAGATAAAGATACCATAGGTAAGTAGCCAAAACTAGATCGATTTTCCATTCTACTATGGGATATATGGCCCAAATAGTGATGCCAAATACAAGCCATAGGTTGTTTAGTAAGCTAACAAGTGTTCCTTCTATGATACAAATAAAGGATAAAGTGGGCCAATGTTGCTTCCTTTTGCAATAACCATATTGCACTTTTATATGTGAAAGGATTGAGCATAGAAGGCCACCTCGTAACCAAGGTCATCAAGTTGACCAACTGACATCAAACTACATGATAACTAAGGTACATGTTGTACATTATGCATAGTATATTTTGAACCATCAATGAGCTGCACAAGCACATCTTGAATATCGGCAACATCACATTGGTAAGGGTCCCCAAGTCTCACAATACCAAGATACTTTGTTGCATAAGTAGAGAACCATTCTCTCTATGGTATCACATGGAAAGAAGCATAAGAATCTAGTAGCCACATATGGGAAAGAGAATCAGCCATAAGAGCCTCACTGAGCACAATACTGTCAAGCTTCAACACATCAACATCATAAAAAATATCATTGATTTCTTCAATCTTCACAATCAAAGTAGATGGAGTAGGTCGTTGTTTAACATGCCCATCAACATAATTTCCTTTACCTTTAGCATTCCTTAACGCACAACACTCTTCCGTTGACCATTATTTTTCTTGTTCTTTCTTCTACCACATTGTTGTTTCCTTCCTTGGTAAGAATCACAAACATTATATGCATGTCCACTCTGAGTGCCAACTATAAATTCTTTACAAATCTCCTCATTCAAGAGTGCTCCACATATTTCATCATAAACTAATTTACCATGAGGTGCACTATTGCTAATTGCTATGTAAAATGTATCTCATAATGATGGCAAGGTGCATAAAAACAAGACTGCTTTCATTTCATTATTAATCTACATTTTTTTAAGACTATATATGAGAGAATATGGCATCAAACATATTTAGATGAGCTGCAACACTATATGTGTCCTTTATGCCATATCATATAACTTTCTCATCAAAACCTTATTTGATGCCATTTGTTTTTCATATGTATGGCATAACTTCTCCCAAATCTCCTCTAACACTTTCATAGTCCAATATTGTAAAGTAAACATTATCATCTATGTTCAATCAAATGGTAGACCTAGCCATTTCATCCAACTCATCTCAATCGTATTCATCCATTTTAGCAAGTTTCTTTGAGATTCTATTTACTGGTTTCCATTGCCTCCTCTGAATTAGCACATCTTTAATCTGATTCCTCCATAGAGAAAAGTTTGTGCCATCGAATTTTTGGATCTCAAAATGGTCTTTGCCCTACAAGTTGTAGCTCCTCTGTGGAACACTAAAACTAGACCTTGATCCACCAGACATGTACGAGATCTCTGATGCCATGATGATAAAGAATTGACTAGAATGAAAATGGACCTAGACGAGTCCAAACACCACTAGGCTCAACAAAAAGAATGAACAAGTGTCTAATTCTGGGAAAAATCAACAAAATCTCTCGAAAAAAGGATTAATGAACAATTTTTCCAAGATTTTCAAGCCAAGTGGGACAGAGTAGGTAATAGTAAAGGTGAAAATTCAAGTAAATGTTGGTTGGAAAAATATCATAGTACAAACATCTAAGTTAGATGTTTGGTAAACCACACTTCTAGTTGGACCTCCAAATAAAATTCAAGAGAAACAAGAGTGCTCAAAGTCTCGATAGGGTTATAAATCCCACCACATTACTAAGTCCATGCACTAGTGATGCCCATAAATATACTAGTATATTGTATCCATCCATTTCACATGTTAGTGCCTAGTTAGCACCTAGTGAAAATACTGAATCAGCAAAGGATGGATTTTGGTCCACCCTTATTATGTAGTCCCAACTTTGCATTTAGATAAGTGCAAAGCTAGATGGTGTTTTGAATTATTTGCATAGGGATCAATCAATAGATCGTCCTCATTTGGAGTATGAGTTGAATCCTACCACAAAGATGAAAACATGTTCTTCTAGATTAGCACATGAGTCTTGGGGTATGCCTACAATTACTATATATAGCTTTCTTTTCGAGTTTATGAATCTATTTAATTGTTTCACTATCGAGGAACCAAGGCCAAATAATTTTTAAAAGGTGGCTTCCTTGATGGATTTTTGTCAAATTAGTAGGCATTTGTTCATGCGTGTGTCAATTTCGATAGGTGTCCTTTAAGCCAATTAGATCTTATAAAATTGGGGACATAAGAAAGATGTTTTCTTCAACAATACTTTGCACGCATAAACAAGTTGATTTGATGTTTTCTTATACTGTTCCTTGTCCAACTATACAGCAGGTAAGGGGGCTATTATTGTACCAAATATTTCAATCAAATGCATGGTTGGAAGAGGAAAAAAATCTTAATCAGCAAAATAATGTCTATGGTGTAACTAGAGATTTAACTCCAACGACAGAATAGATTAAGAGAAGAAAACTTCACATCATGCACTCCTTTTGTTCCTTGTATTGATTGTAAAAGAGTGCAAGACGACTTGGAGGACTGTAAGCGGTTTGATCAAGGACAATCGGATGAGCCCTCTTCATCTATATGCGATTCTTTAGAGCACGAAGTCTACTTATGTGTGTCCTCAACGTGTTCTCGGCGATCTCTAATTTTTTTCGATTGTTTCATATTCGTCTTTAGAAAAGAATCGAGAAAAATTAAACTACGTGGAGGCCGGCCAGTGCTGGTTATCCTAGAAGGAGTTACGTCGAGCTTGATATGTGTCAACTAGGAGGAGTTAGTCGATATGTGTCAACATTCAGAGAAACGGAGTTGCCAATACGCGTATTGAGATCTGTGTAAGAGCTTATAAGTATTAATCGCCGGCCTAAGCAGAAGCAACTCGCTATAAAGGTCTCTGTTTGATCAACGTTTGGATCAGAGCAGAAAGAACTAGCGACCGGAGATTTCTTGAACATGGCATCAGAGAGGTCTCACGAAAACTTATTATCAGAAGAAGCGCAGGTAGTTATATCGTATCTCGTACTTATGTCCGGCTAATCTTGGTCCATTTCATTCGGGTTGATATCATCTGCTGTCAACTATTGCTCATCGATGAGCTTTCTCTATGAGAAATATATATGGTCGAGAATGTTTCGAGCTAGAGCTCATCCATCGATTGCTCTACGGGAAACATATTTACGTGGGCATGGAAGTTTATATGAAGCAGGCGGCATTCTAAAGGATCAAGTGTGCACATATACTTTTGTAGCATAAGTTAACTTGTTATTCTATTTTCCCATGTGTAATTAGAAGGTTGTAAGGGAATAACTCGGATGTCTGTGTCTGTGTATCTTCCTGCGTGTGTCTCCTCCTGCCTGTGTGTTTCTATTTGTTTGTGAGCCTGATGTACTATTCTGAAGTACTTATTGTTGTAGACGTATGAGGTAACATGAATCGGGGTATATGCCCGAGCTCCTGTCTGAGTGAATGCATATCTGTATGAACAAAAGCTATTATGTTGTATCATTGTCAATATGCGTCCTGTCTGCATTCAACTTATTTGGTCTGGACGTATGAATCGGGGTATATGCCCGAGCTTCTGTCTGAGTGAATGCATATCTGTATGAACAAAATCTATTATGTTGTATCATTGTCAATATGCTTCCTGTCTGCATGAATGCATATCGGTTCGAACGGAAGCCATTATGTTGTATCATTGTCAATGTGCTTCATTGTTTGTTGTCAGCTGTATTTGCTTCATATTGATAGATCCGATGCATCTGTGTTTTTTTCTGTTTCTTAAAGTGTGAGAGTGCTTAGCACTGCTTCCCTAAAAGGGCATCGTCTATTAATTGATGACGTGCATAACTCTCAAAGGGCATCGTCTAATAACACAGCAATGTTTGCATGCAGAAGTAGAACACAATCAATCAAAGCTTTTGGTGACAAAGTGTACAATTTTGATCACTGTGATACGTGTACGTGTGTAGATTTGCATGGGCATGGATAGTGGGCGAATGTATCTTCTCTAATGTTCGTCTGTCTCTTGGATGTTTTGCTCAGCGGAACATAATCGAAGGTGGGAGAAAGGGCGGTCAGAAAGGCGGCAAAACTCGTGCAGAGCAGATAGGAAGGGAAGGTTACCAAGAAATGGGACGGAAGGGAGGACTTTCAACTATGGACAAGAGTGGGGAGGAGGCGGCTAGAGAGAAGGGCATTGAGATAGATGAGACGAAATACAAAACCAAATCATTGGACCAGTAGAGATTCAGAATAGACAATATGTAATTAAGTTTGTAAGTGTATCTTTGAAGGAGACCAGCGTTTAGTTTTTCTGAATATGCGCTGGCCCAAATCATTAGACCAGTAGAGAGTGAACATGATGTAATTTAAGGTTCTAAGTGCGTTTTCAAATTCAAAAAGTTTTTCGGAATATGCACTGGCCCAAATAATTAGACCATCGGAGAATGGACATGATGTATTTAAGTTAGAGAATGGACATGATGTAATTAAGTTCTAAGTGCGTTTTTAAAAAGACCAGCGTTAGCTTTTTAGTAGTATGCACTGGTAGGTCCTGATGTGTTTCTCTTCTAATAACTTTTACATGAAGTAAAATTGTTTTTAAATAATAACACATCTATAGCCAAAAAGGTGAAATCTTGTTTAGTACGTACCTGATCGTCTTTCTTCCAATGACTTTATCCATTACATAATTGTCTTTCTTCCAGTAAGATCTACCAAACAGGTTAAATGTTAGTCATTGCATAATCGTTTCTGAAAAGTTTTCGTAGGCGACGCTCTCTGTTCTACGGTATGTTGCGATTGTATAGGTCGTTTCGGATCTGTCTGATGATGTAAAACCACAGCGTGTTAACGATTGACTTCTATTAGCGATGCCAGCAACATGAATTTTGTTTGGGTCTGTTCGGTTTTGTGTACGTGAAGTTTCTACCTTGTTTCGGATTTTTCTGATGATATTACACCACAACGAACGTGTTGTTTAACTTCTATTAGCGATGCTAGCAACATGAAGTCGTGTACGTGAAGTTCCTACCTTCTTGGTCTATAAAAAAGATCGAATACAGTAAAATATTAAGATCGAGATGGGAAATATTAATTATAATTACCACTGCATTTTTCAAAACGTAATTGTGTGTGAGATTTCTTTCGAAGATTCAGCTGATACCACAGCTTCTGTAATCTCTGTATAGAAGCTTTTTATTAATCAAAGATCAAGATAAAAAAAACCAATGACGTCTGTCTTTCTCAAAGCATGAACTATGCTCTGAAATCTCTTCATGTAAGTTTTGTAGCAATCAAGACGAGGATGGACAACATTAATGACAGTGCGTTTCTCAAAACAGGAAATATGCTTTGGCTTCCTTTCCATGATCTTATACCTGATCGTTTTAAAGAAATAGTAACCTTGAAAATTGTGTTAAAAGATTACTTAGACAAGTAATTTATAGACCATCATAACAAAGAACAAACCACTTGACCATCTTTTATAGAAAAATGTATAGACCATCAGAACAAACCACGTGACCATCGAGTGATAATTTTGTCTGAATCCTCGTCATTTGATCTATTATGTTTGTATGCATCCTCGTGACAAATTTGTGATTTATCTATTATGTCTATGCGGGATTCATTTTAACTACTCAATGGCACGATTATTTGAACCTAGTACCAGGGCATTTGATCATGCGGTTCCCAGTCTCGTTCTTCAGCTTCCTCACAGACGGTGCCTCTTGCTTTTCAAAGCATGTTAAGTATGCTTGGGATTATTTTCAACAATCAGAAACACAGCTACGTATGCTTGGGATCATTTTCAACCATAAAAGATACAGCTTTGTAAAACAACTAGCTTTTTCAAACATGAGAATGACATTCGAATACTATATGCTCGATTCTTTACAGGCTTTCTCATAGACTTGGTTTGTGTTGTCAGCCATTGAGATGGCTCTCTAAAAAGTTTTGACTAGATGGAACATCGTCCTGCAGATTACAGACATTTGCAAATAAAGATTCCAAATTAATGATTCTGTGTAATGAGCCATTGACATGGCTCTCAAAATTTTTTTTTACCAAATCAAACATTGTTCTTGAGATTTTACGGACATTGTTAAATCACATTTGCAAACAAAGATTCAAAATTAATGATTTTATATCATCCAAAAACAGGAATGTACATATATTATCCAAAAACTGTCTTTCTCAAAGCATGAAATATGCTCTGAAATCTCTTCATGTAAGTTTTCTAGCAAGAAAGACGAGGATGGACAACATCAATGACAGTGCGTTTCTCAAAACATGAACTATGCTTTGGCTTCCTTTCCATGATCTTATACCTGATCGTTTTAAAGAAATAGTAACCTTGAGAATTGTGTTAAAAGATTACCTAGACAAGTTTATAGACCATCAGAACAAACCACTTTGACCATCTTTTATAGACAAATGTATAGACCATCAGAACAAACCACGTGACCATCGAGTGATAATTTTGTCTAAATCCTCGCGACAAATTTGTCATTTGATCTATTATATGTTTGTATGCATCCTCGTGAAAAATTTGTCATTTATCTATTATGTCTGTATGCGTGATTAATTTTAACCACCCAATGACACGATTATTTGAACCTGGTACCAGAGCATTTGATGATGCGGTTCCCAATCTCGTTCTTCAGCTTCCTCACAGACAGTGCCTCTTGCTTTTCAACGCATGTTAAGTATATGCTTGGGATTATTTTCAACAATCAAAAACACAGTTATGTAACTAGCTTTTTCAACCATGAGAATGACACTCGAATACTATATGCTCGATTCTTTTCTAGCTTTCTCATAGACTTGGTCTGTGTTGTCAGCCCTTGAGATGGCTCTCTAAAAAGTTTGACTAGATGAAACATCGTCCTTCAGATTTTATGGACATTTGCAAATAAAGATTCCAAATTAATGATTCTGTGTAATGAGCCATTGACATGGCTCTCTAAAAAGTTTTTTACTAGATCAAACATTGTTCTTGAGATTTTACGGACATTGTTAAATCACATTTGCAAACAAAGATTCGAAGCCCAATTCTCATATTTATCAAACCCAAAAGCATCTCATGAGACCCAAATGTTGCATGGAAGCATTCAGTAGAAGGGATGGTGCTTCTTCAAT
The DNA here is from genome assembly GCA_020310875.1 of Ceratopteris richardii. Lineage (NCBI taxonomy): Eukaryota > Viridiplantae > Streptophyta > Polypodiopsida > Polypodiales > Pteridaceae > Ceratopteris > Ceratopteris richardii. Next base: position 132,267,290 of record CM035441.1, on the reverse strand, counting down.
ATGCGATTAACAACGAAACTACGCGTGACATAAGAAGAAAACATCATTAACAATGCACACACTTAATCACATGCATAATCACGTCATTAATTGATAAACTAAAACATCACAAGCATCAGACAAGAAAGGAACAAATACACAAGCACATCATAACGACAACAAGAGCTCTTCAAGCATTTTTGTAAACTAGCATGATCTCATTATCTCTAGGAATGCTCCACCAAAATGAGAGTAGTGACCTCTTTATATATAGAATGGGCAAAATGCATGTTATGTTGGATTTCTAAAGTAAAAGAAAAATGAATCTCACTTATTCTCTAGTGTGGCACTCACATACACCTATACAAGAGTGCTTATTAAACTAAATAAAAGGTAGAAAAGGTACAATTGATGATGAAAAAGAGTGGATCCAAGGAATATATGTTGTGTCATCAAGAGTCTCTTTTGTATTTTTAGAATTCCGTATGTTCCCAATCACCTTGTCTTGTATGCTAATTGAGAACCAATACATTATCTTTTGTTCTCATTGATTCCACTCTTCATATTCCTGTAACTAGTCTACAATTTGATGCCTCTATAGAACCTATGGTAGGTTTTCATTTTATCCTTTGATGTACTTCCAATAGCCTTTTCCCATCAAAAAATTTTCCATTCTAAATCTTCAAGCATAAAAATTGTTCTTCTCCAACTTATTTCTCACACTTGAGCTCAATCCACCACCATTTTTTATTTTCCTAGTAATTTAAAATATTTCAAAAGACATTCGGAGTACCTATGCTTGAGCACTATCACACTATGTGACTTGATAACTTGTACTATAAAAAAAATACACTTTTCATGTATCAAAAGTACATAAAATCAATTGAAACTTTGGGTATGAACTATTTTGAAGATGCCAATCAAAATCCAATTTATTTTTGCAAATTGATATATTCTATGGTGGGGCCCACCTTACACGCTCTAAATAGAGGTGGAAGTGGCTTTGAATGGAAAATCTAAGCAAAATAAGCTTCGCTAAAATAATAGATCACTCAAAAAAATAAATTGGCCTCTTCTACCTCCATACCAAATTTCTTAGAAATTTGGCATTGCTTCAAAAGTGTGCATTATCCATGCCTTGGAGGCTTCACTATGAGTCTTCTTCATGAGCTCTCTACAACCACATTGATTCTAACATGTCATAAGGAAGGAGTACAGAGATCAAGGTGAGGAAGAATGACCTTCTTGTTCCCCTTCTATTACATAAAATGAATGTACTAGAATGACCTAATACAATAGTAAAGCAAGTAAAATATATATAGGGAAATACATAAAAGAAACCCTTATGGCTCAAAGTCAATGATATTGCAAGAAACAAACGTGCCATCATTCTTGGTATATGAGGTCAATGAATCTCACGAAAAATATCCTTCGGCATACATTAGCATAACCGGAATACATGTCAATATAGTAATAATAATAAAAATGTTAAATGTGACCATTTATCATTACATGTTGAGATTTATATTCATCAAGCTTGGTGGGTTGAGCCGTTTGCCACCCTTAGGGGGATAGGGGGGGTGAGTTAAAGCCATGTAGGCTGGCACAAGATGCCAATCATGTATTTAATGTGGTGAGATAAAAAAACAACTTTTTTTTTGCTAATAGACAGCTAGACTTTATCTAGTTGAGTATTGAGTTCTAAAGTAATTTATATTCCTATTTTTGGAGGATATAAAATCATTAATTTCGAGTCTTTATTTGCAAATGTGATGTAATAGTGTCCGTAAAATTTGAAGGCTGATGTTTCATCTAGTTGAAATTTCTTAAGAGCCATCTCAATGGCTAAGAACAAAATTGAGCTCTAAAGTAATCACATTCCTTTTTTTGAATGACATAAAATCAATAATTTGGAATCATTATTTGCAAATGTGATGTTATGGTGCCCATAAAATCTGAAGGACGATGTTTCATCTGGTCAGAATTTTTAGAGAGCCATCTCAATGGCGGAGAGGAGAATTTGAGTTTTAAAGTAATTTACATTCCTGTTTTTGGATGATATAAAATCATCAATATCGAATCGTTGTTCACAAATGTGATTTAATAAAGAATCAAAAACTTTTGGTGTCGTTGCCAGAGAGCATTCTCTTGTCACTTACGTGATGGTTTTTGGCGTGAAAGAGATGTGTACGCAAGCTTTTCATGACAATTTTTTGAGTTCTTGATTTCATTAACCTTTTGTGAGCATTCGCAACTTGCAAGATTTACAGTAACTTGAGATGAACCATTTTTTGGTATGATTAGAATCCCCTTTTTTGGTGATACGAATAGATTAGGATCATTTTTTATAGATTTCAAGTAATCATGTTAACCTTTTTCATTAACTTTTTTATTCTTCATTAATAATGTGTAAATAAATTAGATTAGGGTTCTTCTATAAGTTTCAATGGATTTCTTGGACTTATCATCATCATCAATTTGGCATTAGATGTTTGGAATGATTAGCTACATCACTCTTAGAAGTTTATGACAAAGGAGTTGGGTAAGCTTCATACACGGCAGGCGTCAAGAGTTATGGACGTCAGGTTTGCTGTTGAAGCTAGGCCCACAATCCCTCGAGAAGCTTGCTGATGTTGTGAAGGTCACTATGGGTCCAAAAGGGCGCAATTTATTCATGACCTAAGGATTTCTAGTCTCAATCAGCTGATATCTTTCTGTGAGATGGCTCGGGGAGCGCAAAGGACCTATCTTGGTTGTTATTGAAGATGTGGAAAGTGATGCCCTGGCAACACTTGTCCTTCAAGCGGGCTTAAAGATTTGTGGCATCTAGGCCCCTGGCTTTGAAGACACAGGAAGGCAAGCTTGCAATTGATGGCTAGCTTGTGGATGAAGGACTGGGAAGGAAATGGGAGAATATGATTTCTAATATGCATGGTAGGGCCAAGCAAGTTACTCTCTTGAAAGGTGATACCATTATCTTTGATAGAGTTGGAGATAAGCAAGCTATAGCAGTCAACAGTTGGATATGAGAAAATTCGAGAGGTTATAAATATTTCAACATCGGGTTATGACAAAGGAAGTGACAATGAACTACACATGCAACAGAGGACCCAGCAAAAGGGAGAGGATACAGACGAGAGAGGAGTGGCCATTACCCCAGGACTGAAGGGATCATTTGAGGCTATTCTTGATAATAGCAGGGGTGATGTTGATGATGTGCACAAGGGATTCAAAAATCTACAGCTCTTAGAGGATCCTGAAGATAGGCAGCTATAGAACGAGGTACCTTGCACAACTAGTCAAGTTTTTCTTGATGTAAGCCCATACCTTAACCGCCACGATCGTGCTCATAGTTCTGCAGCTAGGGTGTCCAATCCTAGTGATCCGGTAGAGGAAGGCAAAAATGTTGAAGGAAAAGAATTTGATTGTTGCCCCTAGACAGGAACACTCTTCAGGTCTCCAGCAGAGGATGAATAGTGCTTTAGGTCCTCAGAACTTGTCTCATAATAGTGGTCCCTGGTATACTCCCATGCCTAGTGAGGGAGTTCGTGGAATAGTGCACTAGAAGCCAACAATGACTAGTTCAACCACAGGGACAAAAGGCACACAAGCAATGCTTTTGTGAATGCGGTGGTAGGAGTGATGACTTTCTTTTTAAGTCGTACAAAGGTATGAGGAGATTGGAGCATGTGGATCTTGCTCAAAATTCTCTTGCTCACTACTAAGGTCAATGAAACATCCTCTGTGATAGCTCACTTCTCATCTAGGTCTTGGAAAAGTAGTGGGTATGGCAGCAGTTCATAAGAAGAGGCCACTAATGATGTATATGATGATATGAGACGATTAAGCATTGTCCCTAATAGGGAACGGGTCTCTTATAATACACTTGCATACATCTATGCAACATTAGGGAAGTTTGAGGAATCTCCTCATATCTGCAACGAAATGGAAAAGGATGGATGAAGAAAATATGCAGTGATGTACAAAGCTCTTTTAGATGCATATGGTAAACAAGAAAAGGCATGATGAAGCATTATAGCTTTTCAAGGATATGAAATGATTGGCTACTTCAATAAATGGATAGGAAGATGGTAGATGGGCACTGATCAAATGCATTTCAAGGAATGTCGGACCGCTTGCTTCAACTTATAATGATTCTCTGTTATAGATGAATGCAAGCTATTACACCACAACTGACCTTAACAAGGCAAGACATCAGAAAGAATTACAGTACATGCTCTACAGTAGGTGCAGCAGAAACCGCACCACGAACAGGAATATGTAGAATATCATCATCTTCAACACCTTCTACATTAGCTTCAGTACCTGCAGTTGTAACAGTTGCAGGTGTAATAGGACGTTTTTCAACACCTTGCACAATGTTCCACAGTCCTTTTGCAACCAATACATGTTGCATCATATAAGCCCACAACGGGTAGTTGGTACCATCCAACTTATGCTCAACAGCCAACATACGAAATACATCACTACTTTCAATCATGGCCGATGACTAAAATACCTTGATGCAAAAAATTGACTATATCTCAAAAAGTTGAATGGAACTACCCAGACGAGTTCTGCTAAACCTGTAGAAGACTTCGAGATGCTTATACTGGCGAGCTAAAACAGGTATGTACCTTTGGCATAAAAAGATGAAATAGCTTGCACAAGCATTGTGATAGTGCATTCCGGGGTAGAAACGAGCTCAGATCGCGATTTCGGCACCACATAGCGAAGCTGTTTTGATCTTTGAAACACCCTGAGTATACATACCAAATTTTGTGCAATTCCGAGACTGCAATCATAGAGGTGTAGACGACACCCTAGATGAAGCGACGACCTACTCTGATACCAATTATTGGAGTTAGACGTCTACGGAAGCACACAAATAGCACAAGCAAGAAGAAGAAGCTTGGAGCACAACACACAATAGTGAATGTATTATTGGAGAATGTACAAAGATAAGTAGCCCATTAGGGCAATAGGCGTATATACAAGCCGGGGGAAAAAAACCTCCTAGAGAGGGAAAAAAGTGCCCCATTGGTCCTAGAGTGTTCACACACATCACTATCTAAATATATCAACAATTGGTGCCTTTGCCAATATGTCCCATGCCATGCTGGGGTTGTTCAATTCTGGTGTGGTGTCCGATAAGGCCACTAGCTTTGATGCTACCAGTTGTAGTACAGACTTCACTAGTTGCTCCACTTTTTGTTGAGTAACTAGTATAGGGTGTAGAAAGATAGGACATTTTGCTTGAACCCACTTTGATGCTTTAGCAAGTGTACGTTCTTGCTCCTTAAAGCCTGGTTCAAATACTTCTACAGCTAGATGGTTTGTTTTGTTGGATCGTGTCTGGATGGTTGTTGTCTGGGTGTTCGCTACTGTTATGTAAACCATATTAGCCATGGGTTTTTGCCTATCCTTTTTAAGTTTTTCATACTCCCAAGCATCCTTGCAGTCTCGATGAATGTGTCCAACTTCTCCACAAAAATGATAGCATGGTTGAGGTACTATGGTACTATTAATAGCTTGACTCTGATTCCACTAGGATTGATTGTAGTTCCATGTTCGTGGTGCTCAATAATTGGTATAATTAGGGTATGATGTGTTTCACAGGTGAGGAGGTACATAGCTTAGAGTTGGTTCACCTTGTTCCTAAAGTACTCCATTAATGGCCAAGAAATTTTGTGTTTTGGCATTATATGGGCAAGACTCTATGGAATGACTTATTGTGTCAAAATGGCCCAATGGATTTGATTGAGTGCGCAATTGGTTGCCACATGACTAGGACTTTTGCATTTGGTACAATATATTTGCTTTAGTGCATCGTCATTTTTGGCTTTGACGAATTTCAACCACTCGAAGTCTTCTATAAAACCACCGAGTTTATGTTTTAAATGTAATGCCATCACAATGACAACATCTAACATCATGCCATTGATACAATGGATAATCACCAGATGTATTGTGCCATCTACAACACAACAGGAAACTCAACGGAAAATTGCGCATATAATGCCAAGGTGCAGGGGCGAGCAGCTATAAATGCCATCATATAGGAACCAGTTCAGCCAGCAGCCCATTATGTGCCACCACAAATGCGAAACAATCAATCACAAGGATATCGGAATTATAGGGATCAGCAGAATACCAATTTCAATTCAAATTGATGGTAGGCAGGTACATCAGCGGAAGGTAGTTCTCTTCCACCACCTCGATGTCATTTTTGTGGTGAGATTGGCCACATTCGTAGGTTTTGCAAGGAAGCAGCAGAGTACGAGAAAAGGAAGAAGGAGTGACAAAATCCAATGACCAACATGGTCTATATTTCACCAGTTGAATCACAAGCAGCAGCGGTTCAGACTAGATCGGGTAAGCAGTTACAACCCACTGCTGAGGTGTTCGAGCCTGGTATCCGCGAGCAGCAACAAATATATACAAGGGCTAGTCAATGGAGAACCAAAGAGCCAATGGTGTTTCCTGATCCAATTCTGGTAACAGAGGTTTCCCTGCCTAAGGCAAGAGCGAATGAACAAACTACTACCCCAGCAACAGTAGAATCATCATCAGAATCGGTGAGAAGTACGATCCAAACAGATCATGTATGGGATATTCTAGCCAAGGCTTCAATTACACTCCCTTTGGGACAGTTGCTCGCCTTAGTGCTAGGAGTCAGGCAGCAATTCCAACAACAGGTTAGTCCTGGATCTTCCTATACTCCGGTGACTGCCACAATACAATCGGAAGCTGATTCCACGGTGGATCATTCAGTCCCATTGATCACTGTCTGGCATAAAAATCACAAGATTACTCAAGTGCTAATTGATGGCGGTTTAGGTGTGAATATAGCAACGACAACACTCTGCAAGCAATTGGGGTGGACCCAAATCGAGCCCGTACAATTTTTTGTACGAATGGCAGACCAATCTCGAGTCCATCCGGTGGGACTAGTATGGAATATTCCGATTACCTTGCAGGTTATCACGTTCAAAATGACTTTTGCAGTTCTCGAACTACCAGAATCCAGCCTCGACTACAATCTACTTTTCGGTCGACCATGGCTAAAATAAGCCAAAGTGATATAGGATTGGTCCGCGCAGGAGTTAACTTTCAAAGATAACCACCGTAAATATGTAGTTAAATTGCATGCCATGCGGCCCTGCGAGCTTCATGCAAGACCATATGTAGCGGAGCTGGTCCACATGTTGGATGGCTTATCTGACGATGAGGAAGAGGCGTTTCTGAAGACCAATAAGGATCTGATCTCATTAGGTACTGTAGATCTCCAGTCGCAGACAAGTGGAGTCCGGCCGCTTGCACGGTGGTACCAATGACCGGAGATGCAGCTGCAGATGATAGTGTTGCTATGGATGGAGTCACCTTACATCAACTTTTGCATTCAGCTGATGATCTGGTAAAACCTTGACAATTTTATGTACCGGAAGATCAGTTAGTAACATATAATTTGGGTGATGCGATCAACCCACGACCCATTAAGATTTAGGCGGGATTGTCAGAGACATTTCAAGATGATTTGATACGAGTCCTGTGTGAGTTCTCCGATGTTTTTGCTTGGGACTATCCCGATATGAAAGGTCTGGACCCGCGGATCTATCAACATCGGGTAGTGCTCAAACCGGAGGCGAGGCCAATCAAATAGTCCAGTTACCGAATGAACCCCAATTATGCAGCACAGGTCAAAGAAGAACTTGATTGGTTATTGAAGGTGGGATTCATCATACCAATCGAGCATGCTGAATGGATATCTCCAATCGTGATCGTTCCGAAGAAAAATAAACAGCTGCACATCTGTGTTGATTACCCGAAACTAAATGCTGCTACTGTACCGGATCCATTTCCTCTCCCCTTTCTTGACACAATGCTCGACCGCGTGGTAGGGCACAAGATGTATTCATTTTTGGATGGTTACAGTGGTTATAACCAGGTGAGGATGGCAGAACAGAACATACCTAAAACAGCCTTTATTACAAATTGGGGTGTTTATGCTTGTACGGTAATGTGGTTTGGGTTAAGGAATGCTCCAAGTACGTTTCAATGATGTATGCAAGAAGTCTTTTCACCCTACCTGACTACTTTTATGCAAGTATATTTGGACGAATTTTCCTTATTTGGCAAGATTGTGGCGCACCTGTATCATTTACGGTGCTGCTTTGAAAAATGTCGCAAATATCGATTATGCTTGAATCTGACAAAGTCAGTATTTGCAGTCTCTTGTGGCAAACTACTTGGACATATTATCTCTGCACAAGGAATACAAGTTGATCCAGATAAAGTTGTAGCCGTGGTGGAGGCTCGAGTCCCCAAAACACCGAAAGAAGTTATACGCTTCCTGGGCTAGATCCGGTGGCATGGCAGACATTTATGGTGGTTAGCTCATTTAGCAACACCACTTAATCGGCTTATGACTAGTCTTCCACGGCAGTACGAATGGACTCTAGAGTGCCAAAATGCATTTGATCATTTAAAGGTGTTATTGACGCAGGCCCCCATTTTGCAACCACTTGATTGGGACCGTCCGTTCCATGTCTTTGTGGATGCAGCAGACATAGCTATTGGCAGCGTTCTAATGCAGCAAACTGACAAATGGTTTCGGCCTGTATATTATGCAAGTTGCCGATTAGCCCCTGCTGAAAGGAACTATTTAGTGACCGAACTGTGAATAAATTTTGACATTATTTGTTGGGCCGAAAATTCACCTTCCACGTGGATCATGCCGCACTTGTGTATTTGGTCCGGCAGCAATATTTAGGTGGTCGCTTGGCCCGATGGGTTTTATTATTACAGTAATTCAACTATGAAGTTATTCATCGACTCGGCACAACACATGCATTGGTGGATTTTCTATCTCGGTTGGATTCCGGTGAAGCTCCAATGGGGGTTGATGACACTACACAGGCAATTTACACTACGGAGTCAACTATTGAAGAATCTACCGAACCTCTTGTTCCTCCTACATACCACGATACGTTACTCACTTTTCTAACTGACGGGTGTCTTCCTTCTCATACTCCCCCTGTTTTGCGGCAGAAATTTGCAGTTTACAGTCGAAGATTCCGGGTGATTATAGGCCAACTGAACTACATGGATCATACTTGTGTTTTACTTCGATGTATTCCAGCACATGAAGCAGAATCGGTTATTGCTATGGCTCATTCATTACCCTCGGGTGGACATTTCACAGCTGATCTTACTCACCGTAAAATTCTGCAAAGTGGGCTTTGGTGGCCTACTATGTACAAAGATGTGACTCAGTTTGTGCAGCAATGTGATACTTTTCAATGGTCAGGACAACCATTACATCGGCACCTCTTTCCCCTTCAACCTGTATTACCACTGGAACCCTTTCAGAAGTGGGGTCTAGATTTTATTGGTCCCATAACACCTCCAACTACTCTCACCAACAATCGCTATATCTTGACTTGTACCGATTATGCCACTCGATGGGCGGAAGCTTGGGCATTACGGTCGGCCACAACTGTTTCGGTGGCAAAATGCCTGATGAAGGACATCTTCCCACGTTATGGATTACCTCTGGAAATAGTGACAGATCAAGGACCACATTTTGCAAACCGCTTAATGCAAGTACTAACTCAGACTTTTCAAATTGTCCATAAATTCAGCTCACCATACTATCCACGTGCCAATGTTTGACGGAAAGTACCAATAAGACTTTGTTGACTATGCTCCGCAAATTGCTTTTGGAATGTCCGGAACGTTGGGACCAGTTACTACCTGCAGTTTTGTGGGCTTACTGGACTACCTACAAAGTTGCTACTAGCATGACCTCATTCAAGCTTGCTTATGGATTGGAAGCCATTGCACCGGTGGAAGTAGTAGTGCCGAGTTTACGCGTTGCCTTAGCTCAAAAATTGCTACCAGAAGACTCTTTGCCATTTCGGTTGGATGCACTTAGAGCATTGGATGAAAAACGTTGGGAAAGCTTCATGACTCCTCAAGAAGTTTAGCTTCGTCAAGCCCGTACCCATGATCGGTTCCTCAAGACTCCTGTGTTTACGGTGGGCAAACTTGTGTTATTTTATAATGCTAAAGCAAATCGATCTGCTGGAAAATTTAAATTACGGTGGTTCAGTCCTTACCGGATTAGTGAGCAAGTGGGACCCGCTACCTTTTGGTTGACTACCTTGACCAGAGTTTCCCTTCCCAAAGTGATTAATGGTTCAAAGTTATGCCCATATCACCAACCGATAGATCACCGCTGATGTGTTCTTCGGTTTTCCGCGTGTCACTTCTTTTCTTTTTATTTCCTTGTTTCGGCAGAATATAGACCATCAGTCTCCTCGTTTTGATATCTAAATATGATTAATCGCCGCCCTGTGTTACTATGTCTGCTCATGCATGCACGCCGTAATTATGAAGGTTATCATTTCAATATCGCCTGATGATTAGGGTTTTGGATCGCCTCATGTTGCCTGTGTGTCTACTTAATCTTGTTCCTCTTACTGATAATCGCTCTTGTGTCTGTGTGTTTCTGTGTTCTTTGTTTTCTGTGTTCTTGTGTCCTCGTGCACGTCATGGAAGCACTAGCCAATGTCGCTACCTTTCGTGAAGGACTCACCCCTGAAGTGAGTGAGTATTTGCGTATCCATGGTCTTTTGAACTTCGCTGAATTTCCTTGGCATTCAGTGGAGTATCAACCATTTTATGCGCAAATTATTTTCGCTATCGTTGCCACACCTGCTACGGAGCAGAGTTGGCCTATCCTTTGTTTACCATCACGAGTTGTGATAACTTTTTGCTTCGTTTGCCGATGCCTTCCGACTTCCTTGGGATGGATTGGAGAATGGTCCACTCCTTCCTGTAGCCACCATGACCACGTTATTTCCACGGCACCCATCTAATGAGTACGCCATTCTTTGTCGACCTGACCCAGAGCGTACCGCTTTACAGTTTTTAGTTGCGATTTTGAACTTGCAAAAATGCACCTACGGTATCTTGTGCCCATTCTACTCGATGATAGATATGGCTTCTCGCGAGTCTGTTAATTTTGCATCTTTTTATTTCCGGCGCATTCACCGTGAATGTGTTGCGGTTATCAAACAGGTCAATAAGGGTGACCTTCCACGTTTGCATCTACCCCATATCCTCACTTTTCTTTTTCCAGCCATTCAAGCCACGCAACCCCCGCCAAACGCTCCCTTCCTGTTGCATGAAGAATCTACTCGGATGATCGAAGATGAGGAAGATGATGATGCAAATCTTTTTCAACTTCTTCGCCGAAAACACAGCCGTATAAGTCCCTTTGAGAGCCACGTGCAACGATCCAACGCTGGACACGAAGAAGAGGTCTTCCACGACACCGCTACCTCCATTCATCTTGATTCTTCCACCCATTCTTCTCCAATCCAACAGCAGGAACAAGGTGCTTCCACCGTCGACTCTGAAGAAGTTTCTTCTCGAGAGGATTCTCATCAGCAGAATCAAGATGCTGTTCAAGCAATTATTGTAGAGATTCTCAATGAAGTGATTGCTCTGGTTAATGTTGTGATTGACCGAACGGAAGTGACAAAGCAGCAGACAATCGGAATAGTGCTGGTGCCTAACATTCTTATCCCACTTTCTTCCACCATGAACACTATTGAGCCCATTGTCCCAGTCTAGCCTGTTGTTCTCGACATACCCAATTCTCCATCTTCTTCTCCCGACTATTCTCCACCATCTTCCCCTCATCTGTTTTCCGCTTCTATATCCCAATCCCTTCCTACTTTTCCTTCTCCAATCCTGATGTTTCATGAACTCAAATCTATGGGTCGACTTTTGATCCAATTCTTGCAGCAGTTACCAATGCAAGTGAAGATGGCAACCGACAATATCAGACAGGAGTTGCAGCACAAAGTTGATGTTTTAGAGGCTGATATTGCCCCCTTACAGGAAGAAGCAGATGCCGTTAAGGCAGAGAACCATGCTTTGCAGATGCAACTTCAGCAACTTCAAGCTAGGATTGCAGAGCAAGTCACATTGATTGCACAACGCGATGCAGCATTGGCAGAGGTAAAAGCCAAGGATGTTTTGTTAATTGCTCATGATGAAGAAATCAAACAGTTAAATCAGTTGGTACATAATAAAGAAGATGCTCGAGTGGCGATTGGCAATTTGTTGGAGGAAACTCGAATACAGCTTGATGAGGTCGTGCAGAGAGGACAGGAGATGGCTACTTTAGCTAAGCAGACTAATGCAAAACTCCAGGCCGCAACAACTAATCTGTTTCAGGCGAATTCTGCTCTCAAAGCCCAAACGAGTTTAACCATTCAACTTCAAAAGGAGATATCAGGGATTAAGAAAGAAAGAGATGCTTATTATCAAACCATTCAATATCAAGCTCAAGAGCTGGAACAAAGAGAAAAGCAGCTAGGCTTTCAAGTAGAGCGACTATCCAAAATAGATGGAGAAATTAATGATATGAGATTGAGCCACGATGCAGCCCTTGCCAATGACTTTTACTTGCAAGAAGCATTTTTGCAGACCCAGACTGAAGTTCTGGTGAGTCACGTCATTGCGACAAGTTCAGCCCGAACTGACACACAGTTGATGGAGCCGGAAACATTTAAACTAATGTTGGATTCATTAAAATAGAAAATCACCAGAACCTTCAAATTAGCAAGAACCATGTATATCCAAGGCATCGTAGATGAGCCTTAATTTTGTTTTCCTTGTGGGTTCAAGTCCACCGTGCGTGCCAGTGTTAGGCTGCCGGATTGGCATCATGTAATATTATATTTTTTCTATACCGCACGTATCGAAAGGTCGTAGAAAAGAGATGTAACCCGTTTTCTATTAATGAAGAGACATTACGGTGTTCTCCAGAGAGAGGAGACGGGATCGCCAGACTGTCTGTCTGGGCGATTTGCGACGCTGCGGAGACGTCAGAGTGTAGATTCCAGTAACTTTGAGTACTGTTACTTTACTTTGTTGAATTACATTAATTTCTGGTTAACATAGTAATGTTCGGTGACGATGATCAATCTGCGCTACGGTGATCATTAACTTCTATGTTACCTACGGTGTAAAGAATAACTGGAATGCGAGTAGTAAGATTGTGTAGAAGAATTGATACTGAGTAATAACGTACTGCTTAATTTGTTAGTTAAGTGGGAAAACTAGATAAAGGGCCTCTGCATTGTCAGACCCCTACCATCCCCAAGAATCGGAAAAGAAATTAAAAGGCGTACTTGACAGAAGTTGTCCTTTTAACAGACAGCCTAGAATTTATAACTTGGAATACCTTAGATGGACATCAATTATTTCCCGAAAACAATGATCTATGAAAGAGTTCCTTTAATTTTATGACACTAGAGAGCACCCACAAAAGAGATTCAACTACAGTGTACTCGTTTTAAGAAACCTTGCACCAAATAACACGGTTGTATTTACTCCTTATTTGAAGCATCATGAGTCCAATTAAATGCAATGGAAATATACGTACATTCCTCCAAGCATGACTTCCTTAGTTTAGATTACTCCATTGATGCACATGGAAGGAAACACATGGGTTAGCAAAGTCCTCCATATCGAACATTTTTTAAAAGTACCTTGTAAATTCTTTTTTGCAAATTTACTTGAAATAGCTATTAATTCTTTTAGAATCTATAAAGAAGAAGAAATCTGGGGCATCTAAGTATGCTAGGTTCCTTCTATCATTAGAAAAATGAACAAGAAAACTGAAGAAGGGAAACCTAAGAAAAATAGAGATAATCTCCTAATTCAAAAAGGTTATAGCACTCGAAATGACCATCCTCTTTGTCAATGTTTGGTGGCATATGTATCCCTCTTAAGCCATGATCATTGGCTATTGATTGAAACAAAAATTATAAAGATAGACTTTATTTTCCTTCAAGAGGTAAAAGTCAATGGAAATTACCATGTGAAAAGGTTAGAGATTCTTTCCTTGTAGCATTATTGGGTCACCACATGCCACCTACATGGAAGTGGTGGTTCAATCGTGGGTTTTAGATGTTGCTAGCCCTCAACATTCTCTGCGTCCACCCATGACACTCAAAAAATTTGGATTGAGGACATCTTTGATAGACATTACCCTTCTTAGAGTTATTAGTGTATGCCCCAAACTCAAATAAAGAAAGAATGAGAACATGGAACTCCCTTAACTCTCTTCCTTTGGAGGTGATTCTTTCAAGTGACCCTAACACGGTTGAAACACTATCTAACTGATAAGAGCACAATGGGCCGTCTACTGATGAGCTTCAAAAGATCACTTGGGATTAGTTGAGCTTCACCTTGATTTGATTGAGTTGGACGAAATTAATTTTCTCATAGTCTAGCCTCTATACATGATCTTAGTTGTGTGAAGCAAGACTTCTTGGTAGGTGTTGCATGTCTCAAAAAATCATCAATCATTAGAGGCTCCCCATCATCTTCTTCTACTCTAATATCATTATATCAGATTTTCCAATCATTCTTGCATTTCCTGGATAGGGGTAAGAGGACTTTGTGTGTCCATGTTGATCCCTCACTCTTCTTGGTCCCTTCCATCCATCCAAAAAAGGACCATCCTTCAGGGCATTCTTTTTGCGGCAAGATTCCCTTGTGTAGTGCTAGACAATTCTATGAAAGCCACCTGTAGGACTTTTCCCAACTATAAAAATGAGATCCACACAATTATGAAAGAAATGAGGGAAAAAAATTATCATAGGATTTCTTGTCTTGAAGTTGAAGTCAACAAAGGTGAAGTGCAGCTACAAGAAGGCCTTCCCAAGATTAAGAGCAAGTATAAATTTGGGGAGGAAATTGAAAGAAATAAACTCCAACTATTGTTCAAATAGTGGTAGGCAGGGTAGGCAAATTATCAAAGTGAAATTTTAGACTTTGAAGAAGAAGAAAATCAAAGAGTTCCTACCCAATATGATTGATAGAAGAATGCAAGTTAGAGAAAAAAAAAACCAAGACTTCATTGTGAACTACTTTACCAGCTTGCTTGGTTTTCTTCATTGGTCCCCCCTACAGGCATGCTTTCATGACTCAATAGAACACTAACCGATAGTGTAAAGAACATGATTGATGCTCTTCCTAAAAGAGCCAAAGGTTCCACTAATGAGCTTTTCATTATCTGCAAAACTCCTTCATGGACGCCTTGATCTCAATCTCAAGGGAGATTTTGGGTTTTGGTGCCCATCAGAAATGCCTTCATACGAGATAAAAGCTATTTCCAAAGCTCTTGTCAATCACGCCTCCAAGCTCCTATACTCATGGGCTCAGAAGCACCCAAAAGGATTGATTAAAGGCATATCCATCTTAGAAGTGATCATTAACATCTATAAAGCCTTCAATTTACTAAAATACAAACCTAAATCTTTTCTTCTTGAGGATTGATTTTGACACAGTGTATGATAACTAAGAGTGGAAATTTATCTTGCAATCCATGAAGAACATGCCTTTGGCATGAAGTTCGTCAAGATGGTTTTCACTTTCTTAGGGAACACCTTCTTGCTGAAGTTTTCTTTTCAATGAGGGGAACAAGGTGATTGACCCATTCTCTTGTACATGTATTAAATTTATTTTTCATTTTTTCCTTCTTTTGAAAACAGTCATATGGTTTTGATTGCTCTTGTTGATTTCTTGCATGCAAAATTTTGGCGTGTGCTTTGAAAATGTACAAAAAATGTATAACTTGGGAGATGGATGAACTGCAAGTTAACTTCGTAAAGATGTCAATTAATGGAATAGAAGAGTGTGGTAATCAGGATCACGAAGTAGGAAAGAAGCACATTTACAATAAAGGGAGATTTCATATGGCATCAAGGGAATCTCTTCCTCCTTTTGGAGGTGAACATGGGGGGATGCCTAATCTCTAGTAGAATGAGTATATTTTGAATGTAAACAATGTTGAGAGAGAGAGAGAGAGAGACTCCAAAGAATACCCAAAGTAGGCACTGTTGGGAGAGATGGTTGGATGCACTCAAGAGATTGAGTAGATGCTGCTAATCCTGCTTTGCACCAGCCCTCTTTGACTCTAGATATACTTAGTAGACTCTTTGAGCTTCCAAATGATACCAAAATATGCTATATGTACTTTGGAAAAGGTTTGAGTAATGACTTGATCAAAACAGATAAGTTTGTAAATCACAAAGCTCAAAAACTTTCTATTTTTGTCATGATACCTGCTCAGTCTTTCACTCAGTATGACCAGTACAGTTACAATTGGCAAAATTCCTTTTAGAGATATTCTATTAGCTTAGTAAGCTACCATTTGCAAGTGGAATGAGATAAAATGACAGACTATACTCAAAGAAATCACTTAAGCAAAGTTAGGAACACTCCCGACTTTTTAGGAGCTCTGCAGAAAAATACCAGAGATCACTTCGAGCGTGATTTCTCCCAGATAGCTGATCCAATGATCTTCAAATTTTGTAGGTGTGTAGATGACTTTGTGCGGGTTCCAACAAGCCTTGAATCACTTGGTTTGGTTCAGTAGATCGTGAGATATGCCCTATTGAAGTTGACAGACTTGGAGATGATAACTCAGAGAAAACCAGAGATAGTGAATGTAAATCTTTCTATTAATTCACATGAATGTACAATCTCATTGGCTTGATAGATGTAGCCTAATGAGTTGGAGATGTTTAGGCTATAGTGTAGCACTCACACACTCTATGATCACAGATGTAAGCCTCGGGAATGATGAAGGACACCCGCGACTTTTCAAGTACAACTTATATAAGAAATGAGTGAGAGTTTGAATTCAAATTTGAATTCTTGGCTCCCTTCAATCACTCCTCTAAAAGTAGGGAGATATTCTCTCCAATTGCACCATCCAATTTTCCACGAATCTATCAAGTAGGTGTGATTACATGTAAATGCCAAGTCATATAGACTTTTACAATGGGTAAAGAAGTAAGAACTTATAAGCATAAGTTCATATGGTCCTTTCTCCAAGTGGATTAAACTTCCAAGGTTTCAACACTACATTTCCAAGGTTCCAAGCCAAGTGTGAAGGCTTGAAATACACCAACCGCTCCCCCTCAAGCCAAACACTTTGGCTTTAGTCTTCATCTTTAATCTTCAATCACAAATCATGGATTTGAATCTGCATAACTTGTTTCCATCCAATGCTTTAATGAGTAAATCTGCACATTGCATATTAGTAGACACATATGTCAATTGAATGTCTTTACTAAGCAACTTCTCTCTCACATAGTGGTAATGAACCTCTATGTGTTTGGTTCTAGCATGATATATTGGATTAGCTGCAAGGTGAAGAGAGCTTGTGTTATCTCCAAAAATAATTGGAGGTCTAGTGTATAGACCTAACTCTGTATATAAAAGCTTCAACCAGATAGCTTCTTGAGTGGCATTGGCAAGCCCTCTATACTCTGCTTCAGTGGATGATAATGCCACTGTAGGTTGCTTCTTGGCTGACCAAGAAATAGGCTTATCTCCTGCAAAACAAATGTATCCTGATGTGCTTCTGCTATCATCCTTGCAACCTGCCCAATCTGCATCTGAATATACTTTAATGTCAATATCTGATGTATAAGGAAAGTACAAACCATGGTTCTGAGTTCCCTTCCAATACTTCAAGATCTTCTTTGCTGCCTCTAGGTGAGGTACCCTTGGTTTGTGCATGAATTGACTAAGCACACTAACTCCATATGCTATGTCAATTCTTGTCAAGGTAGCATAATTCAAACTACGTACCATGCTTTGATATCCTGTGATGTCTTGGACTTCTTCCCCTTCATGAGCACTTAGCTTTAGGTTGACCTCCATTGGAGTAGTTGAGACTTTAGCATCCTGCAAGCCAAACTTCTTGACCATATCCTGTACATACTTCTTTTGAGTGATATATATACCTGAGTTGGTGTAGACTAACTCAATACCTAAGAAGTACTTCAATAATCCAAGATCATTGATCTTGAATTCCTTCATCATCTGTCCTTTGATGTGTCTAATCCCATTGACATCATTGCCTGTAATGATGATGTCATCAACATAAACACACAAGTAGATTACCTCTGTACTACTTCTCTTTATGAACAGAGAAGTGTCTGCTTTACTCATCACAAATCCTTGGTCTTGGAGGTAGGTTGTCAACCTGTAATTCCATGCTCTAGGTGCCTGCTTCAAACCATATAGAGCCTTCTTCAATTTACAAACATAGTTTACCTTCTTGGGATCTTCATAGCCAGGTGGTTGTGACATGTAGACTTCTTCAGATATCCATCCATTCAAGAAAGAATTCTTGACATCTAATTGGTACATGTTCCAATTCTTGGATGCAGCTACACTCACCAATATTCTGATAGTTGGCATCTTAGCCACAGGAGAAAATGTCTCCTCATAATCAATGCCTTGGGTTTGTGCAAAACCCTTGGCAACCAACCTAGCTTTGTACCTGTTTATTGTTCCATCAGAATTCCTTTTTAGCTTGTAGATCCATCTGGATCCTATCACCTTCATAGAGTCCTTCTTGGGTACCAAGTCCCAAGTATCACTCTCCTTGAGAGCTTCCATTTCTTCATCCATAGCTCCTTTCCATTCTGGTTTGGTGATTGCTTCTTCATAGGTACCTGGTTCTTCATTCAACAAATCCTTTGCAAGATATACAGAATGTTTAGTTACAAGTGATGTGTCATACCCAAATCTGATTGATTTCTTCTTTTCTCTCTGAGATCTCCTCATTGCTTGAGTTGAGGATTCTGGTGTATCCTCTAGCTTCTTCATCTTCATCTTTCCTTTGGACTTCCAAGCCTTGAATTCCTCAAGGTTTATTGTATCATCATCATCTGAGTTTGATTCATCTTTCTGGATTGGTTCCTCCTTGGTGAGCTTTGGGAAATCTTCTTCCATATCATAAGGTAGACTAACTTTCCTGCATTCATTCTCATACCATGAGTCATTCTCATCAAAGATGACATCTCTGCTTACCTTGAAGCCTTTGTTTGTTGGATTGTAGAATCTGTATCCCTTTTGGTTCAAATCATAGCCAATGAATATACATTTTTCAGCTTTAGGGTCTAGCTTTCCCCTTACCTGTGAGGGAATATGCACATATGCTACACAACCAAAAATTTTGCAATGATCCAGAGAAGGTCTCTTACCATGCCAAGCTTCATATGGTGTCATGCCATCAAGTGATTTGGATGGCAACCTATTTATGAGATAGGTGGCAGTGGATACACTCTCTACCCAAAGATAATTTGGCAATTTCTTTTCATTAAGCATAGACCTAGCTGTTTCTACAATGAGTCTATTCCTTCTTTCAGCTACCCCATTTTGTTCAGGTGAGTACCTTGTAGTAATCTCTCTTTTGATGCCTCTTTCCTGCAAGAAATCTTCAAACTCATTGGAGAAATACTCTCCTCCACCATCTGACCTTAGCCTCTTCAATCTTCTTCCTGTTTGGTTTTCAACAAGTGCAAGATACCTCTTGAAACAATTAAACACTTCATCTTTATGCTTCATAAAGTATAAGATGGTCCACCTGCTATAGTCATCAATGAAGGACACATAATACCTTGAACCTGAAATGGAAGGGTCTTGCTAGGTCTCCAAACATCTGTGTGTACCAAGTCTAGGTAGTCTTCATGCATGAAACCTTTCCTTGAATAGGGCAACCTGTGAGACTTACCAAACTGACATGCTCCACACTTATAAATCATGTGTTGCTTGGATACATTAGGTATCCCAAGCACACATTGATCCTTGCACATTTGCTTTAGGGTTCTTTCACCTATGTGGCCTAACCTCTTGTGCCATATTTCTAACTCTGAAAGTGTTTGATCCTTGTAATTATATAAAGCAATATTCTTGGTGTCTTCTAGCTCAAAAGTAAACAATCTACCTGATTTCTCTCCCTTGGCTATCCTTCTGAATCCATATCTTGGGTCCTCCACATATGCTCCATGTTGTGTGAATCTGACCTGCAAACATTTCTCCACAATCTGACCAACACTCATTAAATTCTTGGTGATGGTTGGTACATAGAGTACCCTGCTCAATAGGTTCTGGTTACCATCACATGTCTTTACATTTCCAATCTTAACAACAGAATGTTTAGTGTCATCACCTATCTGTACCTGATGTTTGCCCTTGGGTTCTTCCAAATCAGAGAGTAGTGCCACATTGCCAGCTACATGGTTAGAACATCTTGAGTCAATATAAAATAAATGACCATCATTTGTACCTGCCTTGGAGGTCATATTCATGATCAATAAGGAGTCATCTTGCTCCTCTGTGTAGTTGTTGTAGTCCCTTCTGTTTCTAAATCCACCTTGGTAGTTACCATTGTGATTGTGGTTGTAATTGTTGTTGTATTGATTGTTGTATCCATTGTAGCCTTGATGTTGGTTGAATCTGCCTCTCCCTTGAGAGTATCCACCTCTTGAGTAGCCTTTTCCTCTCTGATTCTTGTAGTTCTTGTAGCATTCATCTGTGGTATGATTGGACAATCCACAAATGTTGCATGGTGATGAGTTGTAGGGTCTCCCCCTACCTGACTTACCTCCTCTGCCCCTGCCTCTTGATGATCTACCTCTCCCTGCATAATTAGCTTGGGAGGTAGAGCCTTCTTCTTCCTGCTTCTTCCCTTTACTTTTATCCTTAACTTTTTTATCAGTATATAGAGTAGAGGGGTTTTTACCTTTTGATTGATCTCCTGCCTTTGTAAACTTTGCTTCATGTGTGAATAGTTGGCCCATGAGTGTTGTGAGATCTGGGGTATGCATGTCCATATAGAGGTCCATTGCAGTGGTGAAACTTTCCCACTTATCATCTGCCTTGAGTCCATTTGTTACTTGTCTGACTATTTGCTCCTCTTCAATCTCCTCTCCAATACTTGCTAATTGGTCTGCCACATCTTTAATCTTAGTCACATACTCTGAGACTTGTTGCTTGGGCTGCTTCCTAAGGGTTGTGAATTCAATCCACAGTTGATTCTTCCTGGCCCTTGTGTTGGAAGAAAAGTATGTTGACAAGGTTTCCCAAGTCTCTTGGGAAGTCTTACAATTCCTTACATGAGGTAGAAGGAAATCAGATATAGAGTTAAGAAGGTAAGACCTTGCCAAAGCATCCTTTGCACACCATTGGTTGAGTCTCTCTTGTTCATCCTTGGTGGGTAGTCCTCTAGCTTTGAATGAAGGCAATTCCTCATCTCCTGATATGAATCCAAACAAGCTCCTTCCTTGTAGATAGGTCTTCATCCTCAGAGACCAAGCTTGGTAATTGTTCCTGTCCAATTTTTCAATGAATGAAGGAAAACCATCTCCCATGTTTACCTTATTTGCTCTGATACCACTGTTGGGAGAGATGGTTGGATGCACTCAAGAGATTGAGTAGATGCTGCTAATCCTGCTTTGCACCAGCCCTCTTTGACTCTAGATATACTTAGTAGACTCCTTGAGCTTCCAAATGATACCAAAATATGCTATATGTACTTTGGAAAAGGTTTGAGTAATGACTTGATCAAAACAGATAAGTTTGTAAATCACAAAGCTCAATAACTTTCTATTTTTGTCATGATACCTGCTCAGTCTTTCACTCAGTATGACCAGTACAGTTACAATTGGCAAAATTCCTTTTAGAGATATTCTATTAGCTTAGTAAGCTACCATTTGCAAGTGGAATGAGATAAAATGATAGACTATACTCAGAGAAATCACTTAAGCAAAGTTAGGAACACTCCCGACTTTTTAGGAGCTCTGCAGAAAAATACCAGAGATCACTTCGAGCGTGATTTCTCCCAGATAGCTGATCCAATGATCTTCAAATTTTGTAGGTGTGTAGATGACTTTGTGCTGGTTCCAACAAGCCTTGAATCACTTGATTTGGTTCAGTAGATCCTGAGATATGCCCTGTTGAAGTTGACAGACTTGGAGATGATAACTCAGAGAAAACCAGAGATAGTGAATGTAAATCTTTCTATTAATTCACATGAATGTACAATCTCATTGGCTTGATAGATGTAGCCTAATGAGTTGGAGATGTGTAGGCTATAGTGTAGCACTCACACACTCTATGATCACAGATGTAAGCCTCGGGAATGATGAAGGACACCCGCGACTTTTCAAGTACAACTTATATAAGAAATGAGTGAGAGTTTGAATTCAAATTTGAATTCTTGGCTCCCTTCAATCACTCCTCTAAAAGTAGGGAGATATTCTCTCCAATTGCACCATCCAATTTTCCACGAATCTATCAAGTAGGTGTGATTACATGTAAATGGCAAGTCATATAGACTTTTACAATGGGTAAAGAAGTAAGAACTTATAAGCATAAGTTCATATGGTCCTTTCTCCAAGTGGATTAAACTTCCAAGGTTTCAACACTACATTTCCAAGGTTCCAAGCCAAGTGTGAAGGCTTGAAATACACCAACAGGCACAACGTATTTTCCTTTAGCAAGTCAAAGAGGCCAACATTACATAAGATATTTTTGTATCTTGTATTTGGCAATGAGCCTTGAAATAAGTTAATTACAACCATGCTTATAACCCCCTCTCCCTTCATGTCACCCTCATAATTTATGGGATTATGCACACGTGCTCATCATCCAAAAGGTATTGGCTTAACTACCCATTAATTTCCACCCCAAAAAGATAACAAACTCAATCAGAATAATATACCATAGCTTCTTATCAATACCATGGACACACCCTAAATACGATAGGTACGTTTTTGATATGTCATAGAACAACTTATTCAACCAAACCCTTGAGCTGAATACCATGATCAACTACTTCAACTCCCTGTATTACTTAAATAGCCATTATTTATAAACATTCAAAGAGGTATTTTTCACCAAATTTTGGAAGTGTTATTCCAAAAATTTTTTGTAAGGTTTCCACTTCTCGCAAAGGCTGATTAATAGTAATGTAGGTATCTATGGGCAAAATGGTCTTCGTTGCAATGCCCACCATCGGACATGCTATCAACAAGAACTAGTTCATGTTTTTTTTTTGGTAAAGATGCACCGAGAAAGATATGCAAAAACCTATAATTTTGTCCTATAAATATGATGTCAAGGAGCCCTACTCACATGCATGTTGAGGATAACAGAGTTGGGAGGGGGGCAGTTCTTAGCAAAAGACAAAAGTGAAATCCATAAAGGAGAGGCCCACATATTTTGTGTGCTTTGAAATGAGGGGGGCAGTTCTTAGCAAAAGACAAAAGTTAAATCCATAAAGGAGAGGCCCACACATTTTGTGTGATTTGAAATTACTAAAAGATCTCGTGAAAATGAAGCCAAGGAATAAAGATATTCATGGGAAGGAGTTTCATGTTGAAGAGGCAACAAATTAGAAATATATCTATATTTTTATGTAATTATGTAGGATTTTTTAGAGCTCAAATTGGGTTTTCAACTCGCTCCAAGGATTATGTTTAAAGTTTTAAGGTCAATATGTTAGGGGAGCATTAGATTGTGCCCTCTGACTTGACTAGACAAGATTTTGGAATTATACTTTCGATTACAAGATCACCCCATAGGGGAAATAATACAGGAATATGTAGCTAATACAAGAAGTCCCCTAACCTAGGACTGATAAGTATAGATAACTCGACTAGACATGATACATGTGATCCCATAACTCAAGATTGTAGGTATGAAACAAGATATCTAGATTACAAGAACTCCCTTCAGGCAGATGAATTAGATACAAGAAATAACTCGACAAGATCTTGTACTATGAGATTACAATAGGACAAGACAAAATGTCCAATATACAAGACTAGACAAGACTAGAACAAGGACAAGACTATAACTCGAACTAGAACTTGTAGAGTACTTATGTGGTGGTCACGACTCCTTGAGCTCCCAAGACTAGCATTGGCAAGACTGAGAATGAATGTGGACAACCCCTCTTTATACAAGTTTTCCAAGGGTGGTTCAAGGGAGCTTATGAGTTGATGACATCATTGATGATGTCATCAAATGGAAACAAGACCTTTGGGTGTCAAAATTCAAGAAATATACAATCGAACTTGGGGTTTTGACACATTCCTGATGGAATGAAGGCATTTGTTTCTTCAAATTCTGAACCAATCGTGAGATATGTAAAGTCACATGGAATCTCAGGTTTAGGATGGTTTCCTTTATGTCCATGACATCACCTCCCCCTCAAGTGATGAGTTCTCGGAGGAGCGGTTATGGGAATCCAAGATCTTCAAGGACTTGAATCTTCATAGCTCTTGGTCTTCGTAGAGTTCTTGATATGTGGTACTCGAACACGATGATGATGGATATCTAGGATGAAACTAAAAAGGATTCATAGTATACCTAGTTATAGAATCAAGGCCATGATTCCCATGATGGGAAGTAGTCCTCTTTTGATTCTGATGTTGATACTTTTGATGTAGGATGGTGATTGTAGAAGTACTAGTTCCAACTTTTTTCTTTTTCTTTGGATATTTGAATACCATCTCATCATGATCTCCACAATAAAAGCATAATCCATTATCTTTTTTATGTATTCTTTCCTTTGGTGTAACTCATCTGACCCTAATGTTATCCAATTGCATGGGTTCTGGTTGAGATTCTTCCAACATACGTTGTTGAGGAACTGAGGTAAACTTATATGCTTGATCGTGAACAAAAATATTCTTCTCTTGCGTTCTATCGAACAACCTATTATCACATTGAATTGCCTAATTCATGAATTCATTCAAAGTATTTACCTTGGGCATGGTCAAAATGAGGTCCTTGACATCATCACATAAGCCCTATCAAAATTGGTTGATAAAATAATCCTCATGCCATGTGAGATCACAAATGATTTGTATAAACTCTAGTGCATAGGTAGACCCAGGCCTATTTCCTTGATGTAGCTTCCTTATCTTTGTCTCAACAACACATGAAAAATTGGTATCTCCAAAGGAAGATGTGAGGTCTCGAATAAAGGCCTTGAAATCATGCAAAATATCCATATCTTTCTCAAGGATAGGTGCAAACCATTAAAGAGCACGACCACATAATAGAGTTCCTATGATCCTACTTCAGAAGCATCATTTAGTACCTGTTTGGTTGCATCCTTATGAATAGCTTCACTTGTTGCACAAATCCTCATCAAATTTCTTAGGCATGCTCACTTTTGGACTTTTCTTCATGTTAGTTGTCGTGGGGCTACTTGAAGAAGATTGATTTACAATGAGTTGCAACTCTTGGATTTGCCTTTGAAGTTTTGTGATTGCATCTTGAATATTCTATTGTTAAATCCTTTGTTGGTTTTCTCATATCTCTTTGACTTGTTGTTGAATAATCTCCATGGTACCTAGTCTTGATGAAGGTAGTCTTGCCAAAATGCTAGGGGAGCACTAGATTGTGCCCTCTAACTAGACTAGACAAGATTTTGGAAGTATACTTTCGATTACAAGATCACCCACGTAGGGGAAATAATTTAGGAATATGTAGCTAATATAAGAAGTCCCACAACCTGAGACTGATAGGTATAGATAACTTGACTAGACATGATACATGAGATCCCACAACATGGGATCGTAGGTATGAAACAAGATATCTAGATTACAAGAACTCCCTTGAGGGAGATGAACTAAATATAAGAAATAACTCGACAAGATCTCCTACTATGAGATTATAGTAGGACAAGACATAATGTCCAATATACATGACTAGAAGAAGTACAAGCCTATAACTCGAGCTAGAACTTGGAGAGTACTTACATGATGGTCATGACTTGTTGAACTCCCAAGAATAGAATTGGCAAGATTGAGAATGAATGTGGTCAAATCCTCTTTATATAGGTTTTCCAAGGGTGGTTCAAGGGTGGTTATGATTTGATTATGTCATCAACGATTTCATCAATTGGAAACAAGACCTTCGGTTGTTAGAATTCACCAAATATATAGTCCACAATGAGGTTTTGACATGTTCGAAATGCAATGAAGGCATTAGTTTCTCCAAATTCTGGATCAACCATGAGATATGTTAAGGCACATGGAATCTGAACTTTAGGACGGTTTCCTTTGTGTCCATGCGATTACGTCTGAAAAAAGGTCCATGTTTTGGGTATATAAGATAAAAACCCTACATTGTACTAACTTCTGGAAGTAGCTTGAAAGGAAAATCATGCATTCTCTTTCTTAAGATCTTTAATCTTATCTCCTTACTCATTTTGAGATTTCATGGTGTTCTTAAGGGGTTATATTTCCATATCTATTTAATGGGAGCTTGATTGCATCATACACATGCTTGTTGCTCTTGATTTTGAGTTTTTATGTAATGTATTTATTCATCTTGAGCTTCTATAAGTTTCTTACATTTGTAATTACATGTCTCCATAAACTTGATTGGGATATGGTACTTGGATGGACAATTGAAATGCATCCCTATCACTTCAAGCTTGTAAGATTTGTGTATATGGTTCTCCAACAACATAAAAGATCATTATCATTTTGTTAGAAAAAATTTTGTATCAAAGCATGCATAGTCGTATCACATCACTAGCATTCCTTTAACCAATTCCATTCAAAGCTTGTCAAGAAGGTGCTCTCCTTTAAAAATACATCGTGCCATTTCAATGAGTGTTATATTTTTATGATCTAAAACACTATTTTGATGCAGTGTGTATGGAACTCTTCATTGGTGTGAAATTCCTCTTTCATGATGAAAAGCATTAAACTCATGTGACATGTATTCACTATGGTGATATGTGCATAGAATCAAAAGCTTGTTTCTAGAAATAATTTAAACCATAACTAAAAAGGATTTGAATCAAGAAAATAACTCATTCTTTTCTTTCATAGGATACACCCATGTATGGCAAGTAGCATCGTTAATGAAGGTAACAAATTATACATGTTTTCCAAATGATGGAGTCTTGATGGGATCACATACATCACTATGAACAAGCTGGAGTTCTCTTGTAGTGTGTGTATGACTATCTTTTGGAAAAGAAGCATGATGCATTTTTCCAAGAATGAAATCTTCACATGCATGCTTTTAAATGGACTCATGTTTTGTCAAACCAATAATCATGTCCTTCTTTTGCAAGTAAAGAAAACTATCAAAGTTGAAATGACCAAAACGAGCATGCGCAACCAAGGCATTTGAGGTAGCCCTCATGTATGTATCCAAGTGATACAAAACATTACATAATGTATTGGACATCACAATAATATCACCATTGCTAAAATCATGAACCGTACATTTATCATCAACAAAGTATACATGAATTCCAACTTTGGCAATCAAAGGAACTAAAATTAAGTTCTTCTTTATACCGGGTACATACAATGTAGTTTTCAAGAGAATCAAACCTCCATTTGCAATCATAAGCTCAATTTCTACTGCTTCAATGATAGGATAAGAGGCATTGTTTACACACACCACATGTCCTCCTTTGGGTACATCTTTCAAAGATTCAGAAAACATTTTGCATGAAGTTATGTGCTTTGAAGCACCAATATCAAAGAACAAATCTGAATGAGCCTCACTCAAAACCAACCATTTTGAATGCAATGATGCATCATAATGACATGTAACAACACATGTCCAAAAAATTTGAGCCATGTTGGCTTCATCATTGTTTGCATTTGAAGAATTTTCAGCAATTGACATGCTAGATTGCTTCTACTTTTTACTGAACTTATCATGCTTTCTACACTCATTAATAGTATGAGAAACCTTCTCGAAATATTTGCATCTCTTCATCTTTTGCAAATGAGCATCATTAGAGGAATGTGTGGAAGGAAAAGATTGAGGCTTTGGTTTTGATGAACCCAAAGCTGAACCATACTTGCTTTTCCCTTTTTGTGCAATAGCAAGTGCTTGCATTCCCTTAATCAAACTACTCCTATTCACTCTAGAATTCTCTTCTTGCAAAAGAAGAGACACAACCTCATCAAATCCATACATATTGAGATTCCCTTATGCAACCAAACAGAGTGTAGCGGAAAGCTTTGAAAAGATTCTAGTAATCCTTTCAACAATGTAGAAATGAGTGATGCATCCAAAATAATCTCATCTATGTATTGCCAATTGCTCTTTCAAGTCCTTGATGCATATCATATGCAAATCCATAGACTCATTTTCAGCCATATGTACATCCTCAACTTGCTTCCTTGAGTATGCAACAGGTGCTTCATTATGCACAACCTACAAAGAAGCAAGAGTTTCCCATGCATGTGTAAAGCTGCCAGTGCGATTATTTGTAAATTATTCATATTTTTGGTGAAACACCATATTGGACCAACCATTGTAACTTTTTCATGAATTAATACAAGAAACATTGCATTTGTGTAAGCCTGACATAGCAAATCCATAGGACCGTTTGTGGTAGAGGAGCGCAGTGTAGATGGATTGTTTCTTAATTAATCTATTAAGTATTGTGGTATTGATTCTTGTTTAAGTTGATTATTAATTATTAAGTGTGGTCATTAAGTTAATTGTAATATAGATTAATAATCAAGGTTAATCCAATGAAGTACTATAGATTATTCGAGAGATGTTAAACTGACCGTTAAGATTTATGCATGATCATCTGTAAGTGAATACAGTGACAAAGTTATATTATTGGACCATGAAGTGTAGCGATAAGAGTTTAGGAAGTAATTTGTAAATATCGCAAGGAATTGTGGTATAGTGAAGCATAGAATCAATATTGAATAATATTTGGAGAAGGTTAATGGAGAAGAGAATACTAGCAGTAGCATTGTATTTCAATAAATTGGTTTGATAGATTACCATAGTGGTAGGAGTGGGAAAAATGCAAGGATCTTATCTATAGGATACTGCCAACCCAAGAACCTTTAAAACCTATCCTATCCACTTAGTCTTACCAGACATAGTTGGATTAGGAGCAGAGGTTAACACTGGCACCGTCTATGGGAAATGGAGTTTAGTTTTTGAGAGAAACCTAGAGTATATTTCCTACATGGAGTCCATTTTCTACATGCCGATAACACATTCTGACAAGACTTACCAAAGTACCAAAGTGATAAGCAATCTGTGTGAGTGAATAGTGCACTGGGAATTCCACCGTGGAGTAGTACTGATAGTGTCAGGTCTAACGAAAACGGTGTGGCAAGTAGTAGTGGTTTGACATCACAACATTTTCGTGTTTGTGGTCTGCATAATATATCAAAATCCAATCTGATACCCTTCGATACTGGTTCAATGCCTGGTGCCAACACCGAACTCGCTGGTAGTCTGGTACCAACCAAAACAATCAAAAACGTTATTGTGGATATTAACAAACTTAATAAAACTCTTTTGAAGGCAACAAGTCATAGTTCAGGGTGGAGTACCCTTATTGACCACCATAGTGAAGTAGAATTTCCAAAGTTCTAGAGTGACATAAAGGTTTTCCTATCTGATTTCCTATCTGTAGAGTAGAACCCAACCTAGAAATTAAACCTCCAACTTCCAAAAAACCTATTTCTTGACCACAAACCAGAACCAACAAGTACTTTGGATTCTGAGAAACCAGTAGAAACACGTGTAGAAACAATGACAGATGCACAAAATGATCAGGAGGGGCAACAAGAAGGAGGTTACTAAAGACAATCAACTATGGGAGTGACCTATGCAAAATTTGGGGAAATCCTAGGTGAAGACCCAAATGCGCATGTGCGCACTTTTGAAATCAACTACATAGTATTAAATAACCCAAAAGACCCAAAATACAAGGAAATTGTGTTCCATTCTACATTAGTCAACGAAGTAGCAAGATGGCTTAGCGAATTCAATCTCAATCATTTTGGGTGATATGAGGATGTTAAGAATGCATTTTTACAACACTTTTGATTAAAGAAGAATGCTACCGAGATATTTGATTTTTTGCAAACGAAGAAGCAAAAGGTGAACTAGAGTGTATAGGACTATGCCCTCCTTTTTTGCATGCATATGTGGAAGTTACCCCAAGCAAGCGTAAATTTACCCAATGATGTCATCACTCAGTGGTTCATAAATGACCTCAATCCGCAATTATGACTGGTGTGCCCTGGATTTTTGCACTTGGTGCAATACATCTGTTTAGCCGGATCATCTGTTACGTTCTTACTAGCCTTCAGCCACTCCAAGTCTTCGGTGAATCCCCCAACTTTATGCTCTAGTTGCAGGACCATCGCAATAACAGCATCTAGTGTCATAGCCCCCACACAACGGATGATCATAATTTGTCTTAACTGTGGGGTCAAACCGTTGATGAACCACTGGGTTATAACATCATCTGGTAGATTAG
The DNA here is from genome assembly GCA_020310875.1 of Ceratopteris richardii. Lineage (NCBI taxonomy): Eukaryota > Viridiplantae > Streptophyta > Polypodiopsida > Polypodiales > Pteridaceae > Ceratopteris > Ceratopteris richardii. The sequence goes on along the minus strand of CM035441.1, from coordinate 132,237,124 downwards.
CATGTGTCAGAGGCAGTTGTCTTAAGTGAGTTCTAAAGAATGTTGCATATTCCTGAACACTCTGGTGCGGCTTCTATCGATTGTTCTGCAAATAGTCGAAGATTTCGGCAGGATTCTTCTTCAACCGGAACCTCTGTAAAAACACGTCTCTCACATCATCGTAGTTAGTGAAATAGTTAATATCATACTCTGTTAGCCACCGCACTGCTTCATTGACCAATGTAGCCTGAAATACGATGGCCTTGTACGCCGGGTCAGGTGGGTAGTTTAATACTGCATAACTGATCTCAAACGTGCACACATGTGCATCAGGATCATCCCTTGGAAATCCACCGAACTTTGTGTATGTCACCCTTGTTAGAACCGGCCGAAGTGGAATGATTGGATGTGGCTGTTGTTGTTGGTGTTGTTGCTATTGTTGTTGACCACTCATGGTGCTAATATTGGTACTGATGTTGTTTCCTGAGTTCTGAGGGGGTGTGCCTTGTCCTTCGGAATCTGTATTATCAGACTGCTCACCTTCCGGCTCGAAAATAGCGTTGAATCTCTTACGTATCTCCAAATCAAATAGCCTATCCTCAGCTGTGGTATCAAAAGGAGGCAAGTTTGCCCCAAATAATGGTGCACGTAATAAGGATCCACCAGGGGTTACCACACTATCACCGAAAAACTGTAAATTCCCACCAAGTGGTACCGAACTTTCACGGAAACTTATTGAACTTTCATCGAAACAGGGTATACTTCCACCGGCAACGATCTCTCTGGGTAACACAACTTTATCCCCAGAAAGGTTCAAATTCTGACCAGATGGTGTCGAATCAACTATGCATTGCGTCCCTGTACACTTAGTAGTTACTGTACCTTCTTCAAAATGTACCGAAATTATACCGAAATCTACTAGAATCTCATCATGTATCACCAAACTGGTATCAGAATCACTGCTAACTGGCTCCGATCCTTCGACAATTGGGCTTAAATCGCCTACACTTCTACCGCTTGAGGGTGTTCCTAATAGATTTGGAACTGCCCAGGGTGTTGGATGTGATGGCTGGGTACAATCAGAAGATCAAGGTGGTGCTGCTAGACCTGCTTCACACCTGCCCTTTCTTTTCTTCAGATATGGTTAGGAGACTCCTTGGGCTTCCAAATAACACCAAGAAACTATATATGTGCTTTACAAAGTGATTGAGAAATGATCAAATCAAAACAGATAAGTTTGAACCTTCATAAGTCCAAAAACTTGCTATTCCTGTAGTGACACCTGCTCAGTCTTAAGCTCAGTGTGTCCAGCACACTTACAATTGGTCTAATTCCTTCTGGAAGTATTAAATTAACTTAACAAGCTACCATTAGCAAGTTAAATCACTCCAAATGACAAACTATACACTGAGCATGATGTTTAGCAAAATCAGGAACACCCCCGACTTTTTAGGAATCACACAGAGATATACCAGTGATCACTTCGACAGAGATTTCTCCCAATTGGCTGAATAGATTGACTTGAAACTTTGTAGTGTTGTAGAATGCTTTGAGCTGGTTCCAATGAGCCCTTGATCATCAAATTTGGTTCAGTAGATCTTGAGATATGTCCTGTTGAAGTTGACAGACTTGGAGGTAGTCACTCAGAGAAAACACAGAGATAATGACTATGAATATATGTATTGAATCTATCAAATGTACATTCCCATTGGCATGTAGAATGATGCCCAATGGTACTCAGAGGTGTAGGCTAGGTAGTAGCTCTCACACTCTCACAAATTAGATTGGATTAGCCTCGGGAAGAGTGTCTATCAACCCGCGACTTTTTACATTGACTTTTATAGATGTTTTGAAGGAGTTTGAATTTCAAAATTCAAATGTAGGCTCCCTCAAATCTCTCAACTAATCTCATGGAGATATTCTCTCCATTCATACCTTTCAAATTCCACGACTTTTGAAGGTAGGTACAATTACAAGAAGTCACTTTGACTTTTACATAAAGTAATAAGTAACTAAGCATAGGCATGTGTTCATATGCTCTTTCTTGAAATGAAGTAATCCAAACTTTTGCAATAAACTTCAAAGTTGATATCCAAAGCTAAGTGATCTTTGTGCAATCTTCTTGTTGAGTCTTCAAGGCACAAGACAAGTCCAAGTGTTAAGGCTTGTTTGCACCAACAGCTCCCCCTCAAGCCAAACACTTGCTTGAGTCTTCATCTTTAGTCTTCAATGATATCCTGTAATCCAATCATGGATTTAAACCTGCATAGCTTGCTCCCATCCAAAGCTTTTGTAAGCAAATCTGCACATTGAATATTAGTGGACACATATGATAATTGGATTTCCTTGCTAAGTAATTTCTCCCTCACATAGTGGTAATGAACCTCTATGTGTTTTGTCCTAGCATGATACACAGGATTAGCAGCTAAATGAAGTGAACTTGTATTATCACCAAATATGATAGGTGGCCTTGTATATAGGCCCAATTCTGAATAGAGTAACTTCAACCATATTGCTTCTTGAGTGGCATTGGCTAGCCCTCTGTACTCTGCCTCAGTAGATGATAGAGCCACTGTGGGTTGTTTCTTGGATGACCAAGAAATTGGTTTATCTCCTGCAAAGCATATGTAACCAGATGTACTCCTCCTGTCATCCTTGCAACCTGCCCAATCTGCATCTGAGTATACCTTGATGTCAATATCTGATGAATATGGATAATACAAACCATGATTTTGTGTTCCCTTTAGATACTTTACTATCTTCTTGGCTGCCTTCAAATGTGGTACTCTTGGTTTATGCATAAATTGGCTAAGTACACTAACACCATATGAGATATCAATCCTAGTTAAGGTAGCATAATTGAGACTACCTACCAAACTTTGGTAACCTGTAATATCATTGAGTTCTTCTCCTTCATGTGCACTAAGTTTGTGGTTGACCTCCATAGGAATGTTTGAGACTTTAGCTTCCTGCAAATTAAACTTCTTGACCATGTCCTGAATGTACTTCTTCTGAGTAATGAATATACCTGAATTTGTGTAGACCAATTCAAGTCCTAGGAAGTACTTCAATAATCCAAGATCATTGATCTTGAATTCCTTCATCATTTGACCTTTGATATGTCTAATTCCTTGAACATCATTTCCTGTAATAATGATGTCATCAACATAGACACACAAGTATATTACCTCTGAATTGTTCCTTTTTATAAACAATGAAGTATCTGCTTTACTCATCACAAATCCTTGATCCAAGAGATAGGTTGTCAACCTATAGTTCCATGCTCTAGGTGCCTGCTTCAATCCATACAGAGCTTTCTTCAATTTGCAAACATGATTTACCTTATTGGGATCCTCATAGCCAGGTGGTTGTGACATGTAGACCTCTTCAGATATCCATCCATTCAAGAATGCATTCTTCACATCCAATTGGTACATGTTCCAATTCTTGGATGCAGCTACACTCACCATAATTCTGATAGTTGGCATCTTTGCCACAGGGGAAAATGTCTCCTCATAATCAATGCCTTGGGTTTGTGCAAAACCCTTGGCTACCAACCTAGCTTTGTACCTGCTTATTGAACCATCTGAGTTCCTTTTGATTTTGTAGATCCATCTGGATCCTATCACCTTCATGGAGTCCTTCTTGGGTACCAAGTCCCAAGTATCACTCTCCTTGAGAGCCTCCATTTCTTCATCCATTGCTTCCTTCCATTCTGGTTTAGTAATGGCTTCCTCAAATGTACCTGGTTCTTCACTTAAGATATCCTTTGCAAGATATACAGAGTGCTTGGTTACAAGTGAAGTATCATAACCATACCTAATAGGTTTCTTCTTTTCCCTTGAAGATCTCCTCATAGCTTGAGTTGAGGATTCTGGATTGTCTTCAAGTTGCTTCATCTTCATCTTCCCTTTTGATTTCCAAGCTTTGAATTCTTCAATGTTGATGGTGTCTTCATCATCTGAACTTGTATCCTCATTCTGAGTTGGTTCTTGTCTGACAAGCTTTGGAAAGTCTTCTTCCATATCATAAGGTAAACTTACTTTCCTGCACTCATTATCATACCATGAATCATTTTCATCAAAGATGACATCTCTGCTTACCTTGAAGCCTTTGTTTGAGGGGTTATAGAACCTGTATCCTTTCTGATTCAAATCATAACCAATAAAGATACACTTTTCAGCCTTAGGGTCTAGCTTTCCCCTTACCTGTGAGGGAATATGCACATATGCAACACACCCAAAGATCTTGCAATGATCCAGAGATGGTCTCTTACCATGCCAAGCCTCATAGGGTGTCATTCCATCAAGTGTCTTTGATGGCAACCTGTTGATCAAGTATGTGGCAGTAGATACACTCTCTGCCCAAAGATAATTTGGTAGTTTCTTCTCATTAAGCATAGACCTAGCTGTCTCCACAATGAGTCTATTTCTTCTTTCAGCTACCCCATTTTGTTCTGGTGAGTACCTTGTGGTAATCTCCCTCTTGATGCCTCTTTCCTGCAAGAACTCTTCAAAATCATTGGAGAAGTATTCTCCACCACCATCAGACCTTAATCTCTTCAAATGTCTACCTGTTTGATTCTCTACTAATGCAAGATACCTTTTGAAGCAATTAAATACTTCATCTTTATGTTTCATGAAGTACAAGACAGTCCATCTGCTATAATCATCTATAAAAGATACATAGTACCTTGATCCAGATATGGATGGCTCCTTGCTTGGTCCCCAAACATCTGTATGCACCAATTCCAAGTAATCTTCATGCATAAATCCTTTCTTGGTATATGGCAACCTGTGTGACTTACCAAATTGACAAGCCCCACACTTGTATATCATGTGTTGCTTGGATACATTAGGTATCCCAAGCACACATTGATCTCTGCTCATCTGCTTTATGGTTCTCTCTCCAATGTGACCCAATCTCTTGTGCCACATCTCCAATTCTGATAGGGTTTGGTCCCTATAGTTGTACAAGGCAATATTTTTAGTATCCTCAAGTTCAAAGGTAAACAATCTACCTGACTTCTCTCCCTTGGCTATCCTTCTGAATCCATGTCTTGGATCCTCCACAAATGCACCATGTTGAGTGAACCTGACCTATAGACCTTTTTCAACAATCTGACCTACACTCATCAGATTCTTGGTGATTGTTGGAACATATAATACTCTGCTTAGCAAATTCTGATTACCATCACTTGTTTTGACATTACCTACTTTAACCACTGAGTGTTTAGTGTCATCACCTGTCTGCACTTGGTGCTTGCCTTTAGGTTCTTCCAAATCAGATAGTAAGGCAACATTCCCAGCTACATGGTTAGAGCAACCTGAATCAATATAGAACAAATGATCATCATTGATACCTGATTTAGATGTCATGTTCATAATCAACAAGGAATCATCTTGATCCTCTGCATAATTGTTGTAATCCTTTCTGTTCCTGTATCCTCCTTGATAATTTCCATTGTGATTGTAGCTATTGTTGTAGTTGTTGTTGTAATTATTGTTGTAGCCATGGTAGCCTTGAGATTGATTGAACCTGCCTCTGCCTTGGGAGTATCCTCCTCTTTGGTGACCTCTTCCTCTTTGATTCTTGTAGTTCTTGTAGCATTCATCTGTAGTATGGTTAGACAAGCCACAAATATTGCATGGAGATTGATTATAGGGTCTCCCCCTACCTGACTTACCTCCTCTGCCCCTACCTCTAGATGATCTACCTCTCCCTGCATAGTTTGCTTGGGAGGTAGATCCTTCATCATCAACCTTCTTGCTTTTACCCTTGTCTTTAGACTTCTTATCTGTATATAGGGCAGAGGGATTGTTACCTTTTGATTGCTCTCCATTCTTTGTGATCTTGGCTTCATGTGTGAAGAGTTGTCCAATCAGAGTGGTTAGATCAGGTGCTTGAATGTCCATGTACAAGTCCATTGCAGTGGTAAAGCTCTCCCACTTGTCATCTGCTTTGAGTCCATTGATCACTTGTCTGACTATTTGCTCTTCTTCAATTTCTTCTCCAACACTTGCAAGTTGATCTGCTATGTCTTTGACTTTGGTGACAAAATCTGAAACACATTGTTTTGATTGCTTCCTAAGAGTTGTAAACTCAATCCATAGCTGATTCTTTCTGGCCCTTGTGCTTGATGAGAAGTATGTTGACAAGGTCTCCCAAGTCTCTTGGGAAGTCTTACAGTTCCTAACATGAGGTAGAAGGAAATCAGAGATAGAGTTTAGAAGATATGACCTTGCCAAAGCATCTTTAGCACACCATTGATTAAGTCTCTCATGCTCATCCTTTGTAGGTAGACCTCTGGTTTTGAATGAGGGCAACTCCTCATCTCCTGATATGTATCCATACAAGCTTCTCCCTTGTAGATAAGTCTTCATTCTTAATGACCATGCCTGGTAATTATTCCTATCCAATTTGTCAATAAAGGAAGGGAAACCATCACCCATGATTACCTTGTTTGCTCTGATACCACTGTTGGATGTGATGGCTGGGTACAATCAGAAGATCAAGGTGGTGCTGCTAGACCTGCTTCACACCTGCCCTTTCTTTTCTTCAGATATGGTTAGGAGACTCCTTGGGCTTCCAAATAACACCAAGAAACTATATATGTGCTTTACAAAGTGATTGAGAAATGATCAAATCAAAACAGATAAGTTTGAACCTTCATAAGTCCAAAAACTTGCTATTCCTGTAGTGACACCTGCTCAGTCTTAAGCTCAGTGTGTCCAGCACACTTACAATTGGTCTAATTCCTTCTGGAAGTATTAAATTAACTTAACAAGCTACCATTAGCAAGTTAAATCACTCCAAATGACAAACTATACACTGAGCATGATGTTTAGCAAAATCAGGAACACCCCCGACTTTTTAGGAATCACACAGAGATATACCAGTGATCACTTCGACAGAGATTTCTCCCAATTGGCTGAATAGATTGACTTGAAACTCTGTAGTGTTGTAGAATGCTTTGAGCTGGTTCCAATGAGCCCTTGATCATCAAATTTGGTTCAGTAGATCTTGAGATATGTCCTGTTGAAGTTGACAGACTTGGAGGTAGTCACTCAGAGAAAACACAGAGATAATGACTATGAATATATGTATTGAATCTATCAAATGTACATTCCCATTGGCATGTAGAATGATGCCCAATGGTACTCAGAGGTGTAGGCTAGGTAGTAGCTCTCACACTCTCACAAATTAGATTGGATTAGCCTCGGGAAGAGTGTCTATCAACCCGCGACTTTTTACATTGACTTTTATAGATGTTTTGAAGGAGTTTGAATTTCAAAATTCAAATGTAGGCTCCCTCAAATCTCTCAACTAATCTCATGGAGATATTCTCTCCATTCATACCTTTCAAATTCCACGACTTTTGAAGGTAGGTACAATTACAAGAAGTCACTTTGACTTTTACATAAAGTAATAAGTAACTAAGCATAGGCATGTGTTCATATGCTCTTTCTTGAAATGAAGTAATCCAAACTTTTGCAATAAACTTCAAAGTTGATATCCAAAGCTAAGTGATCTTTGTGCAATCTTCTTGTTGAGTCTTCAAGGCACAAGACAAGTCCAAGTGTTAAGGCTTGTTTGCACCAACACAGGGGTGCTGGTCTCTTCTATACTTCGGATAAGACTCGTCGGACCGAGTAACCAGCATATATCACCTCTGTACCGCTTGCCTTACGTGCTGTTCTACCTTTACTGATTTCTTAATCAATTGCCATCTTCCCACAGACAGCGCTAGTGTTAAAAGGACAACTTCCGTCAAGTCTGCCTTTTAATCTCTTTTCGGGTTCTTGGGGATGGTAGTTTTCCCACTTAACTAACAAATTAAGCAGTACGCTATTACTCAGTATCAATTCTTCTACACAATCTTACTACTCGCATTCCAGTTATTCTTTACACCGTAGGTAACACAAAAGTTAATGATCACCGTAGCGCAGATTGATCATCATCACCGAACATTACTATGTTAACCAGAAATTAATGTAATTCAACAAAGTAAAGTAACACTACTCAAAGTTACAGGAATCTGCACTCCGAGGTCTCCGCAAGGTCGCAAATCACCCAGACAGACAGTCTGGCGATCCCGTCTCCTCTCTCTGGAGAACACCATAATGTCTCTTCATTAATAGAAAACGGGTTACATCTCTTCGCTGCGACCTTTCGGTACGTGCCGTATAGAAAAAATATAATATTACATGATGCCAATCCGGCGACCTAACATGTCCATGGCACCTTTATTTATTTTTATTCACAAAGTGATGAGCAACCATGGTAGAAGGTTGGGGAGGGAGGAGCTAACAAAGGGTCCTCATATTTCCTCTTCTAAGTATCATCCATTAATGTTTGTGTTCCTCGAGATGAAATCTTGAAAGCCCATGGAGAACTAAAGCAATCTTGCATCATTCTACAATTAAAGTAGCACTAGAGGAGCCTTTGACCTACTCTTTCTCTCTTGTGGGAATGTCTCATTCTTCCTTCGCAATCATACAAGCTCTACAAGTTTCCTTCATTCCATTCAATATAGGTAAGTTATGCAAACAAATACCTTGCTTTTCCATCTCCTCAATACTTCAAATCCAATTTTTACAAACCACTTATAGCAAGCCTTACTTGTGACCACTCCAAAAGAGCCTACACAAGTAGCTAACTCATATAGCTTGTTCCTTCTATAATTTTGCTTTCTAAAACATAAGAAACATTTGATAGCTATTTAACTTCATCATTTGCAATTTGAAAAGAAATTATTCCTAATCACCATGATGGGTTCTTGCAAAGGTTGTAAGGAACTAGATTGACCTTTCTCATTGGCCATGTGATACGATCATAATTGTCTAGTAGTCTTGAATTGATAATTGATTATCCTTGTATCTGTTGGTATTCTAAGGTATGAATACCATATGCTGGACGACGAGATTTTAAGTGTAGCGGTAAACTATGAGGCTCACCTACACTATCTATATTCAAATGTCAGATACAAGAGATTGTGTGCATAAGAGGTATGAAGAGTGTGTGTGAGAGAATATGGAGAATACGAACAGTTTATAACTGTTTTATAGCAAACCCAAATCCTAATCAACCTAAATCAGAAATGTGTGACCTAGCAAGTAAGAACGGAAATAGACTTGCTTCTCACAGTAAATCAACAATGGATGTTGATGGTAAGATAGAAAAATCTCCTCCAAATAATCACCAAGATGTAGGCCACAACTCTAAGTGTATGTGAACACCCCCCCTCCAAGAAGGCCTCCAAGATCTCCTCCTAACTTGAGAAGATTGATCACCTCCAAGTTCCACTCTTGCTAGAGCTTCTCGAGTTGATGATCTAAAGTGTAGCTTGGCTTATTCTTTTATAGCTTTAGTGCTCTTGTGAAATGCATTCTACAAAAAGCCATAAAGCTACGCATGATCATTACAACATTAGCATGTTTTGAAAAACATATTGCAGTTTGTCGATTAAAAGCAAGTATGGCATTGTTTTGGTTTCCAAAAATCGAATTGAATGAATCATCATGATCTGCAATTGAGGTATTGAACTCAGGTCAGCCCGATAAGACTTGGATGTTTTATGCAATGTGCCATTCACTTTTGCATGTGGCCAATATAAAGCTAAAGCATATTATTAACATATGATTATTATGCCCATCACTTCTTTTTGAAGAGAGTGGTATAAAAGTTTTATTCCTTCTTAAAAACTACATCTTCAAGTCTTGGATCATGTAAACATTGTTTTCCAACAATCCCCCCTTCAATGTCACAATGGTACAAGGTTCAATAATCTGCAAAACTTCTGATATACGTAAATATCTCTTAACTGACTTCCACTAAATCTTGAGCTGGTTGTGTATAACCTTGTATACTTGAGAAACTAGAAACTGAATGCCTGGACATGTATTACATAAATATATCAGAAAACCGACTACTTGACTATATAATGTAGCATCAAATGGTTTTGAATCTGCTTCTGACTATAATAACACATTAACATCCATAGGTGTCTACATAGCCTTGGAATCTGTCATCTCAAACCTTTCCAATAATTTCTTGATGTTGTGTCATGTAGATACACTCATCTCTGTATTCAAACTCAATTATGGGACTTGTGATAATCATATCACTTTGTAGTGCATCTTGAACACTAGTTGGTTCATTCTTAACTGAAGTAAGGGCTAAAACATTATGAATCTCAAAATGTTCTGCATAATTTACCTGGTCTTCTTGTTGTCTCTTGGTTTGACTTCTAGTTCTTCCAGTATATTCTTTTATACCACTCTCCTTCCATGTTTGATATAACCACTTTGGTGTATTCCTGAAAAGTGGTGAAATCTCTTCTGGCTCTTTAGTATCTCTTTCTTCTGGAAGTTTGGAACCTTCCCCAACTTCATAAGTCGGAACTTTAAGAGGTACTGATGATGGACTACATATTGATGTAGGTAATGAAATTCTCTCTTCACCTTTATCTCTTAGGTTTTGAGTAGGTTCATCACCCCCCTTGTATGGCTGAATGTAAGTATCCAAATTCCTTCTGAAAAATGCATGGTCATCTGCCTTTATGAAATATGGAATCTCTTCCTTCTTATCATAATATGACTTTCTGTAATATATGCATTGGGTGAGAGTAGGATATCACATGTATCTGGAACATAGAATCTATATCCTTTGCTTTCAATTGCATAACCAATAAAGACCACTTTAATGGCTTTTACATCAAGCTTACCACGATCCTTCTTCTCAATGTGAACATAAGCTGGGGAACCAAAAACTTTGAAGTAACTCACATTGGGTTTCTTCCCATAATAAACTTCATAATGTGTAATGACCTTTAAAGCTTTTGTGGAAGACCTATTCAGAATGTGATTAGCTGTATGTACTGCATCAAACCAAAAGTTGGGAGAAAACCTTTTGGATGACATCATACTTTGCATCATTTCAACAAGTATCCTATTCTTTCTCTCTGCAACACCATTCTGTTTTGGCATGTAAGCAATAGAAAGTTGATGAGACATAGCTTTTTCTTCAAGAAAAAATCTAAAGTCTTTAGATATGTACTCTCCTCCTTTATCACTTCTCAAAATCTAGATCTTTGATTGAATTTCATTTTTAATCATAGCTAAGAACTTCTTGAAAGTAGGAAAAACCTCTAACTTCACTTTAAGACCATAAGTCCATGAATATCTTGAGAAATCATCTATGAACATAACAAAGTACCTATAACCTTGAATAGAATCTGTTCTCATCAGACCATTCACATCTAAATCTATGATCTGCAACTTTCTTGTGGCTATGATAAATCCATGTTTCTTGAAAGGTAGTTTGTGAAGCTTTCCTTCAAGACATGACTCTGCATCATCTGGTAAAGCAAAAGTAGGCAAACTCTCCACCATACCTTGATCTTTGATACGCTTGAGTGTTGTGTAACTGATATGACCAAATCTAGCATGCCATAACGTCATGTTCTTCTTTGGTTTAGTAGACCTAGGAACATTAGCATGACTTATTTTGGACACGCAAACATGCCACTTTTGTTTTCATCTTGAAGTAGACAATTCTTCTCATCAAGTGAAAGGATCAGACATGAATCTTTTTTAAAAACTACTTTATAACCATCTGTAAAGAAAGTCGAGATAGAGAGAAAATTCTTCTTTATTTCTGGAACATAAAGAACATTGGAAATTGTGAAATTTCCACCTGCTCTGGACTTAAGGTTCACTTCTCCAACACCAACAACATCCAAATCATGACCGTCTACAATGGTCACTCTTCTACCTGAAGAGTTATAAAGGGAAGAAAATACCTTTCTGCGACTTGTCATATGCTTAGTAGCTATAGAATAAAAAATCCAAGGATTATCAGAGATTGCATTTAATGTTGCCTTATCAAAAGCTATCTCTTCAATAGTAGCACATGCATTTGAATCTACCTTTGAAGATTTAGATTTTGGATCATCTTGAACTATTATCTGATGCTTTCTTCTTCTCATTAAAAATCTTTGCTTTGCATTCTACTATATAATGACCTGGTTTCTTACAGGAATGGCATACTCCTTTCTTTGAATCAGATGTAATCGAAGACTTTTCTTTGGGTGTAGAGGAAGCATTAGGGGTAGAACTAGAAAACTTAGGATTAGAAGACTTACTTTCCATCTTGGATTGCTGACTCTTCTTCTCCTTCTTCTTCTTTCCCTTTGAGGATGATAAAATAGCTTCATCATTCTCTTCCATATTTTTTTGTTGATGTTCATCTTAGAACTGTAGCTTCATCAAATGAAGCTACATATGAACTGTAGGTTCATATTTTTTTGTTGATCTTCATCTTAGAACTGTAGCTCTTCAAATGAAATTTCTCTATCTCTTGTAGAGAGAAATAAAGAAGTAACAAAAGCACGATATGTAGATGGAAGTGAGTTTAGAAGTGTGTTTATCATCTCTTCATCTAAAATGTTGCCAACATTCAGAAACTAATCTCGTAAATCTTTAAGCTTCCAAATATGTGTTTGGACTGATTCACCAACTTTCATCCTTGTGTTGGCTAATTGTCTTCTTAGATGAGCTTTCCTAGCAGGGTTTCTGCTTTGTTAGAGATTCTCTAACTCCAACCAAGTTTGATGAGAGGTTCTGCAAGACCTGATCTGGGGTATAATATGCCTCTTAACTCCCATAGCAGTATATGAAAATGCTAGTGCACCCCTTGAATCCCATTTGGATTTCTCTTTTGTAGGAAGTAATCTGGTAGTATGGACTCTTGATGATGAAAGAGTTTCTTCTTCTTGGCTAACCTCTTGTTGAGAAAAAATAGGAGCACCACATCTTCTAGAAGATGAAGCAACATCTTCTCCAACTTGTCTCAGCCTTGGATAAGTGCCATTGATAATATTCCATAAGTCCTTTGATACTAATAGATTCATCATCATAAAACTCCACATTGGATAATTAGACATGCCATCAAGCTTGTCTTCATTCTCAAGTCTATAGTCACTCATCTTATTAAGCGTGTATGTTAACTAGGCTCTAATACCAAATGTTGGTATTCTAAGGTCTGAATACCATATGTTGGAAGTGGTAGTCGGCCACAATAACAATATGTCATAGGTTTATAGGTTCTTCCAACAAATAAACCTTAACATACACACCTTAAGACTCAAAAATAGATGAGTGAAAGATAGAGAGATAATAGACAAGATTTCAAGTGTAGCGGTAAGCTACAAGGCTCACCTACAGTATCTATATTCAAATGTCAAATTACAATGTGTGAATATGATACAAACTAAGAATATCTTTTATCTAGGTAGAAATAGGAACTAGATACAAGAGATTGTGTGCCTAAGAGGTATGAAGAGTGTGTGTGTGTGTGAGAATATGGAGAATACGAACAGTTTATTTGTTTTACAGCAAACCCAAATTTTGATCAACCCAAATTTTGATCAACCCAAATCAGAAACGAGTGACCTAGCAAGTAAGAACAGAAATAGATTTTCTACTCATGGATGTTGATGGTAAGCTGGCAGAATCTTCTCCAAATAATCACCAAGATGTAGGCAACAACTCTTCCAAGTGTATGTGAACACTCCCCTCCAAGAAGGCCTCCAAGATCTCCTCCTAACTTGAGAAGATTGATCACCTCCAAGTTTCACTCTTGCGAGAGCTTCTTGAGTTGATGATCTAAAGTGTGGCTTGGCTTATTCTTTTATAGCTTTAGTGCTCTTGTGAAATGAATTCTATGAAAATCCATAAAGCCACGCATGATCATTACAATGTTAGCATGTTTTGAAAAACATATCGCGATCCGTTGATTAAAAACAAGTATGGCATCGTTTTGCTTTTCAAAAATCAAATTGAATCAATTTTAAGCCTTCCAAGTTTAGAAATTCTAGAGAGAATAAAATCAAGGAACTATCTTACAATGAACTAATTCTAGAGCTCAAAATGAGGTACTCAAACCATGATTCGTAAAATTTCCAGAGATACACTTTATTCTCCTATGTGTGCTCTACTTTTGTCTTGTACAACATTATTCCTAATTCTTTCATATTCATGTTTGATTTTCAAGTAGAAAACATGATGCAAACAAGTTTTAGAGAGAGAATCTAAAAAATACCATACCTAGATTCTATCTATATGCATAAAAATGATCTAATTATTCATTTAAACATTATCCACACAATTTATAATAGAAATTTCAAAATGAATTATTTTTCTATCAAAAGGCCTAGTACGATTCCTCCCTCCATTTAAGAATTATGTCCTCAAAGTTGCAAAGAAGGATAATGTGCTAGAAAACTATCTATGTTCATCCACGTTGAATCTCTTTGATATGTGTGCCATTTGACCAAAATCTCTAATATAGATCGATTTCTAAGCAATATTTCCCTCCCATCTAATATTATTTCATGTCAAAGCTCAAAAGAGCCATCATCTTTCATCTTATAATTATCAAGAAAAACATGAGTAGCATTGAGTATATAACTTTTAAGTAATCTAACATGAAATATAGGATGAACATTTAAATGTCCCGGCATTTCCAACAGATAACAAATAGACCCAACCTTTTTAAAAACCTTAAAGGGACCTTCTTATGAGTGAGGATCGACTTTAAGATATACTATGTCATCTATTTGAAAGTCAAGTGCTCTTCTCTTCAAATCATAGAATTTCTTTCATCTTTTCCAAGCTTCTTTTATGTGCTGCTTGATTTTTCCAAATTATTTGTCCATCTTCTCAAAAATTTCTTTAGATACTTGTACTCTATTCAAAAACTTAGAAAATGGTGGAGCAAAACAATTATAACCGTACATAGCCTCAAATGCAATTTTGGAACATCCTTATAAGGTCCTCCATGCGTAACATAGCCTAACCATGATCCATGCCAAAAATGATCTCCACCATTTTTTTATTGTCCAAAGACAATTGAAGAAAAGTAAAATCAACATCCATTTCTTGGGATCCCTTGATCTTGCTTAATCCACACTCAAGATCAAGTGTAGATCCAATGACCCATATCAAATAGAACCTTCCCCACCTATGAAATCTGGTTTTGCTTCTAGCCCTTGATTTGAGTTGATTATCATATAGCATCAAATTTAAATCCAATGGCTTAGAAGTAATCTTTCTAACTACCCATCTAGAATATATGTCTAAACCTCATCTCATCTCAAAGTCATGAAACCAACAGTATCCAACATTCTGACATTTCTTCTCCTCATAATGGGAGCCTTTCAAAATTGATTGTCATGGAACAACACTAATGCTACATAAGATTGAGGCATTGAGCATATCTAACAGTGTACCCATGCTTTTGGTGCAACATCATGAATGAACATGAACATCCCATCAATGTGGTCTTTACAAGAACTCAATTACTTTTATGCACTATCTATAGGCACATTCTCACTAATATGTTTTATTATGTGGAAAGGATGCTCTTGACTGCTTATAAAATTTGCATGCTTCACACACCTTTTGCATCTTGGAAACCTTGAATTTTGGTAAGTTAATGTGCTCTTTGACTCTATCAACTTGAGCCTCTACAAGTTTGAATGTTTTCTAAGTTTATATGCAATCTATATCCACAATAACACTTGATTCTTTTGCAAACATGGTGTTGAAAGAAGAATTGATAAATCAAGCTTGATTCTCTTCAGTAAACAATCTAATTCCTTTGTAATATTATGTGAAGTATAGGTTGAAAATGTCTAAAATTTTACAAAGTACTTGTGAAAAAAGGGAGCTTTGACATTTAGTATAAAAGGGATAAGATTAGAAGAAAAAGGATGATTGTCATTCTTGTACAAAAATTCTAAGAGAAATAGAGTTCTCCCTTTGGTTGTGTATCTTCATCTTCATCATGATTTCTTCATTTGAGAGTTCTATGTGATGATTCTTGATATTGTATTCACTGAATGAGAGTGGTATGCTTCGTGGAAAGTCTTTTCTTGAATGAATTCTAATGGAATTTTGCTATCATGGTAAATGAAGCAAGTTTCCATATTTTGAGTTGGTTGCATTTTCATCCATGATTGAGATAACTAATTTATGTTGTCATATTTGAATTTTACTGCAAGAATGGCATGAATCAGCCACTTGAATCATTCAATTTGATGTTGTATTCATAGAGATATGATCATTTGAAGTTTTGAGCCATAACTGTGCAGAGATTCGTGATTTCGAGAAATTCATGTTTCATCATTCTTTCTAAAACTGACTTCCTTTGAGTCATAATATGTTTCATTTCTTTATGAATGACTTATGGTTTGTGAAGCATTAGTCTTTAAGCAACAATTGGGTAAGCTTGTTCTTGGATTGACAATTTAAGATAAATTTCCTTTTGACTTTGAATTGTGAATAAGTCCCTCATATCTACAATGAGAGAGATGTGATAAGAAGTGAAAATGAAACATCTTTTTTGGCACCCTTACCGGGGAGAAGTAACATGAATTGGTGATGCCAAAACCATAATTAACTTCATCTTTGCATAGCACATTTGGAACATTATATCATTGTTAGAATATCAATGATGAAAGAGATACATGGTGGACATTCTCTTTTCAAATAAGAATTCTAGGAACAAGGTTGTGAGTTGAGGCTGGAAAATTTTAGACATTTTTTAGTGAAGGATTATCTTTTTGTATATATCTAAAAAGAAACTCTTCATGATCATTCCTATATCTAATTTGTCTGAATTTTTTTCTTGTTTCACATCATTCTTGGTAATAAGAATTTTGAAAAGAGTACTTGAAATAAAATAGACTATCAAGAAACATGTTTAGATGAAGATTTCAAGTGGTAAATAATTGCTCAGAAAATCGTTAGTTTTTTGACATCAAGTGGAGCAAAGAATTGTGAATTTGTGGTCAAGAAGGAGTGAAAAAATCGCGAACCCTTGAACAAGTGAGGAAATCTTTGAAGTGGAGCAAAAAGTCGCAAATTTGTGGTCAAAAAGGAGTGAAAAATCGGGAATCCTTGGACAACAAGTAGATCAAAAAGTTGTGACTCTTTGATCAAAGCATTGTAAAAGGGGAATTTTTTTTAAATACTTTGCATAATTGTGAACAAGGAGTGAGTAATGCAAATCTTTGAAGAGCAAACAGCAGAAGAGAACAAGTCAAGTGGAGAGGCTATCCATCCCAAAAAAAAGATGTAAGTCTTCTCTGAAAATATCTAAGCATTTTAGAGTGAGAAAGAGGAGTGTGAGTTTAAGAAGAGAAAAAGGTGCGACATGAATTTCTATAAAGCTTTCTTTTATTTGGAGTTAACCTTTTTCTTTGATTAAGAATGGTCAAGATAGGCAAGAGATGAGTTTTGGTGTGAACTTGAACATCTTTGAGTAGAATTGATATAAAGAAGGCGCGAATCTTTGAAAACAGTTTTTTCTCAACAATACTACTTTTTTGGGAAAAGCAATGAAATGAAACATTGGTGAAGGAATTAGGGAAATATGTTGTAATAAAAATGCACACAAGCATTAACAAAATGGTATCAGAAAGAGTTAAGAAAAACAAATCACAAATTTCTCAAATAATTGAAAGAATCACAAATTTTTGGAATTTCTAAAGCTTAAGAAATTGTGAATTTTTGGAATTTTTGGAACTTAACGAGATCAAGAATTTTTGGAATTTTTAAAGCTTAAGAAATCGTGAATTCTTTGAATTTTTGGAACTTAAAGAGATCACGAATTTTGGAATTTCTAAAGCTTAAGAAATCGTCAATTTTTCGAATTTCTGGAACTTAAAGAGATCGTGACTTTTTGGAATTTCTAAAGCTTAAGAAATCGGGAGTTTTTGGAATTTCTAGAACTTAAAGAGATCATGAATTTTTGGAATTTCTAAAGCTTAAGAAATTGTGAATTTTTGGAATTTTTGGAACTTCAAGAGATCATAAGTTTTGGGAATTTCTAAAAGAAATCGTGAATTTTTGGAATTTTTGGAACTTAAGAAATCACGAATATTTGACTCGAACTTAAAGAATCGCGAATTTGTGGAATTTTTGGAACTTAAGAAATCACGAATTTTTGAAAACTCATGATCTAAAAGAATCGTGAATTCTTACTTTGAACTGGAAGAATCACTAATTTGTGGAAACTCGTGAACTGAAAGAATCGCGAATTGTTGGAATTTGGCTTAAAGAATTGCGAACACTTGTAATTTCATGAACTTAAAAGAATTGTAAATTCTTTCGTGAACTAAAAGAATCGCGAATTGTTGGAATTTGGCTTAAAGAATCACGAACGCTTGTAATTTCATGAACTTAAAAGAATTGTAAATTCTTGAATCCTACTTTTAAAAAAAATTGAACTTTTGGGTCTCTAGAACATTGTGAATTCTTTGAAACATCATAATCTCTAGATCTTGAGAAAATCACGAATGTTTGAAAATTTTTGAACTCAACAAATTGCGAATTTGTGGAAACAACTACTTGATAATGAAATTGAGGGGGGGAAGGTGATACCAGAACCAAATTCTAATTTGAACCACACTCACAATTCTGAAACAATGCCATCTCAAGAACCAACCATTAGAATTCAAGAAGAATTGGAAGATGAAGGGGATTATAGGAACATATTGAAATATGAATTCACAAATAGATTTGGAACATACATTTACAAGGATGGATTGCAAAGATATGTAGCCAGATTGAGGACAAATTCATTATTTAACCCAACTTGTTGATGACAAATACATAGAAAGAGATGGAACCACTTATACAGTGACTATAGATCCTGAAAACCTAAATGATCAAGGGGAACTAGCTAATAAGAAAAATGAAAGACACAAAGGAGGAAGAGGTCAATCTATTTGCACTCATAAAGAACAAGTAATCAAAATTACTTGTGATCAACTAAATACTTTACTCTACATGAATCCAGAAACAAGAGATGTTTATTGGGCTACACAGTCAGACTTAGAGACTGCTCCATCACATATGACCATTGTTTCTTAAAAATTATCATGAACCTAGAGAATCCCCTACTTTTGTGAATGAAGGGGGACAAAGATTTTGGAAATTTGTTGAAGAACTAAAAATTTCCTACAATTACCAAAATAAACCAATATTTCCCAAAAGAACCACAATAAACAAATATGGGGGGGAGGATCTAACAAACCCTAAAAGAATTTGAGACTCAAGGGCAAAATAGAGTTCATGAAAACAATGAGCAAAATTATTACACGAGAAATGAGGAAAGGGAAAATCAAAATATCAATCCACCAATACCACACATTAGGGTTGATAGAAATCAAAATCAAGAATAGAGAAACATGAGAAATAACAGACAAAATGGAATCAATTTCAACATACCCTATAGAAATAATTGGGAGAGGAATTTGGGCCAACATAGGAGATTGAGACCAGCCTAGGTAGTGAAGAGTATGAGAAATCAGTATGATGGAACTACTAATCCATATGATCATGTAGCAGAGTTTAAACAAGTACTTAAAACTGAGGAAGTGGAGGATAATTTTACCAAATATCAAGCCTTTGTGTTGACATTAAGAGATTCAGCTTTAATGTGGTTCCAACCATTAGCCATGGAAAATTTTGACAACATTGAGATATTCTTTCAAGAATTCATAGGAGAATTTTCAGAACGAGGAATCAAGCATAATACTTCAACATTAGTTCAAACCTTCAAACAAAATCCAAATGAGTTTGTGAGGCTAGCTGCAAGAAGGTTTAAATAATATCTTGAAAGATGCACACCTCAGGAAAGACCATCAATGCAAAAAAGGATGTCATTATTCATTGAAGGTTTAATTAATGCTCAACTAAGAACAATGGTGTATTGCAGAAGATGTGTGACATTGGATGAATTTATCAAGGAAGCCATAGATATAGATGGAAATTGGGGACATGATTTGTCATATCATGAATTTTACACAACCCTAGTAAACAAAACTACACATGCAGAAGAATTAGCTCAAACAATTGCCAAACATTTAGGACTAGGGTTATAACAAACAAATCAACAAAGAAATCAAAATCTGAGATGTTACACCTGTGCAGGGGAACATCACACAATTTTTTGTCAAAAGAATAGAAGATACATGCAAGGGAAAAGGAGAGTGATACTATTTCTTCAACCACAAAGGAATTGGAACAATCAAGGAAGTCAAAATTTTCAAATAAATGGAAGAGATAGAATGTACCCAACAAGCATTGGTCAAAATAAAGAAAAGATAAATCAAGAAACACCACAACTTGTTCTGGGAAAACAACCTCCATTACCAACTAATGTGGTACCAATAAAATACATTCATATGGAAGAAAGCAAAGAGAGAACACTAACACCATCTATGTCCATATACTGTGATGATTCAGAGGATAAATGATATACCTCTTTTTATAAAGAAAATCATGAAGATAATTGGAGTTCAAGTGGAGAAAATCATTGCTTGGCTTTTCAAAATAATAATGGAAATTATGAAATGGATCCTGCAACATTTATGTTAGTAACAAATAAGTTCATTCCAACTCAAAGAAAAGGAGGAAATCTAAATCCTAGAATCTTTAAAAAAGGTACTTGTTATAGATGTGGGGGAGATCATTTCATAAGGGATTGCCTTCAACCTGCAACATTAAAAATAGAGGCCTATTGCAAAGATTGTGGGAAAGAACATTTGATAAAAGATTGTCCAAATAATCCAAGTAGAACAATGACAACTGCCACTCCTTTAAAAACAGTTCAGGTTATGTATTTAAACAACTAGATAGGAGAAACAATTATGGAAAGTAATAATGAGTTAGAAAGAGAGGTTAAAGTACAAGTAATTACCAGAGCACAAGCAGTGAAAATGAAGGGAGAGCATCAGAAGGAATTATTGAGTGAAGAAGGGAAGCAAGATAAGAAAAAGAAAAACTCTTGGAAAAAGAGAAAGGAAAAAGCAAAAGCAAAAGAACAAAGGAAAAATCAAGAACGACAAAATTATGAGAATGATAAAGAGATAGGGAAGGAAGAAGGATCTATATTAGCAGAGCCTTTAACAAAACAAATGAAAACTTTACTAAAACAATATCAAGGCAAAGTAAAAGACATTCCACTCCAAAAATATGAAGAAGAATATCATTTATCCCAAGAAGAAAAGAGGAGATTTCTTTTATGTAAACAATTAATTGAAACTGCTCAGAAAATTATGGAAAAGGATTTGGAATTGAAAGAGACGAGAATTTTAGATGAAAATTTATAGAAGTGTATGGATCAAGTAATATGGGAGGAATTGAGAGAGCAAAGGGCTAAAGAATATCAATCTGAGACACGTCCAATTACTAAGGTAGGAGAGAAAGGGAAACATAAACAAAGAGATGATAAAAGTATAAGTTCTAGAAAAATGAAAGTATGTAAGCAAACCACAACAAAGCAAAATGAGGAAATTCAAGATTTAGAATTAATCTGTAAAGTTTCCTAGCAGTATTTGTTGGAACAAAATCCTAACTTGAGAAAATGGTGTTAATGAGAAATGGAATGAAAATAAAGCATATGACAGTTATTTAGAAAAGAATGAGGACAATCATATTCCCTTGGACAAAATAGGGGGATTTTGTGAGGGAGTGGAAGGCAATACAAATTTAATTCTAGAATTTCAAGGTTGTAAAGTACAAGCAATTTTGGATAGTGGACTTGGAGTAGCAATCATTACCAAAGAAATATGGGAAAAATGGTGTAAGCCCAAACTAAAATCAACAAAATTGAAACTCCTATTAGCAGATGGAAATGTGAAACAATTAATGGGATTGTTGGAACATATAAAGTTAAAAACGTGTGGAATAACTTTCAAACATACATTGTGTGTAGTAGAATTTCCAGAATTAAATACTTATGATGTCATACTGGGAAGACCATTTCTAAGACAGCTCAAAGTGGTTCAAGATTGGGGAAGCAATCACTTATATCTCCAACATGATGACAATATTACAAAAGTAAATTTGGAGACAAAAAAATATCAAGATATCTCACCAAGAGAATGGAGAAGACTACATAAAATAGAGAAAACTTCAATACCATCTAGTTCAACTGAAGATCAGGATTTGATGAAGCTGCTCAAATTGGCTTTGTAAACCTAATAAAAAAGGAATAAACAAATTAATAAAAGAAGAGTGAAAATTGGAAAGAGCATTAGAAGATCCACGTTAAATTCCCATTTATTTTGATGAGGAAGAGTTTGAGCCATTTGGATGGGAGCAGATATTACCAACCCTGGACATAACTCCAAATGAACAAACATCAATAAAGCTATGTGATTCAGAAGGATATGATCTTATTCCTTTTAATATGATACAAATTTTGAAGCTGAATACTCAATTGAAAAAATTGAAATTATAATAAAAAAATTTGGAAGAAAAAGAATCTAGTTAGATAGATGTGCTAGAAAATTTTAAAATATATGAAATTGAAGAGAGGAAAGTCATTTTTCAAAAACCACAAAGGGAATACAAAGCATATCAATCCTATGATAATAAAGAGAATGTGAAATATGTAATAGTCACTAAAGAAAAAAATGAGGAAAGGAAAATAATGATGGCTAAAGACATTCATCAAGATGAGTAAAAGGCATTAATATCATTAGTAAGAGAATATAGGGATGTCTTTTCTTGGAGTTATAAGGACCTTAAGGGAGTGGACCTAGAGATATGTGTTCATAGAATTCCAATAGCTCTTGACTCAAAACCTTGAAAACAAAGACACTATACTTATAACAATGTTTATGCTGCAAAAATAAAGGAAGAAATAGATAAGTTATTGGCAGTGGGATTTATTTTTGAAATTGAACATACAAAATGGATATCCCCAATAGTGGTAGTGCCAAAGAAAAATGGAAAACTTAGGGTTTATATAAAACTTAAAAAATTAAATGCTGCTACTATTAGAGATAATTATCCATTACCAATCACTGACCATTTATTAGAAAGAGTAGCAAGAAAAGAAGTATATAGTTTCCTTGATGGATTTTTTGGCTATAATCAAGTGATTATAGCCCCTAAGGATCACCATAAAATAGATTTTGCAACAGAATGGGGAATCTATGCATTTAGAGTTATGCCATTTGGATTAACAAATGCACCAACCACCTTCAAATGTGCCATGTGTTTAAAGAATTTCTTAGAAAATCCATGGAGGTATATGTAGATGACTTATGTGCTTACTCTTCTGCTAGGGCAAATCATCTAGAGGAACTTAAACAAATCTTTCTAAAATGGGAAATTTATAAGGTTTATTTGAATCCAAAAAAATGTATCTTTTTTGTGAGACAAGTAGAAATTTTAGGACATAATGGTATTTCAACTGATGAAGAAAAAACAAAAGTAATTGTTGAAATGCTAAAACCAACAATAGTAAAGGAGTTACAAGATTTTATGGGACATTGTGGTTATTACAGAAGGTTTGTACTTAACTTTGCCACATTTGCTAAACCACTATATGCACTTATCACCAAATTTGAATGGACAAAGGAATGTGAGGGAGCTTTTAACAAATTAAAAGCAAGGTTGAGTTCAGCCCCCATCCTAAAACCACCAAGTCGGAATAAAATCTTTCATGTTCATATGGATGCCTCTAATTTTGCATTAGGATGCATCTTAGCTCAACCAGTGGATAATACAAAATTAGATTTTCCCATAGCTTATGCTAGTAGACAGTTGAATCAAGCAGAAAAGAATTATACCACTATTGAAAGGGAAGGACTAGCTATGGTATAGGCAGTAAAAAAATTCAGACACTATCTTCTGGCTAACAAGTTTAAATTTTTTATAGATCATCAAGCTCTATTGTATTTGGTAAACAAACCCTATAACACAGAAAGAATAGTCAGATGGTTCTTAATGCTAATGGAGTTTGATTTTGAGGTAGCAATAAAACAAGGAAAAACTCACATTAGAGTTGATCATATGTCAAGATTATGCAATGGAGAGAAACCAGAAGGTGTAGATGATGAGTTACCTGACACATATCTTTTTAAAGTAGAGGGAATTCCCAAATGAGCAGAAGAGATAGTTCCAATATTAAGTTTTGTTCCTCAATTTAGAAAACAAAATATAACAAAGGAACTATGTCAAAGCAAGAATTATGTGCTACTCTCATGATATATATATTATCTTCATAAGTTGGGAATTCTGTTAAGCTGTATCTTGGAGGAAGAACAACAAGTCTATTTCGAATATGCACATCAACCACAAGGACTAACTCATGCTTCAAAACATCAAATCCTAATAAGTTTGCACAAATTAGGGATCTATTGGCCAAAATAAAGAAAAGATGTCCATTGTTTCGTTCAAAATTACAAACATTGCGAGCAAAGGAAATCATTTGAATATACTACATGATTTGTGATACATAAAGATCGAGAATGGGGCAAAGAAATTATACAAATATTAGAAACAAGGCAAGATAAAGAACAAAAGGGGTTCCATGATGAAGTAATGAAGTTGGAATGTCAAGATTATTCTTTAGTAGGAAATCAATTATACAAAAGGGGAAAGGATGGATATTTAAGGATTTGCATAGCAGAAGATCAATATGTGCAAATACTTCAGTTGGCACGTGCTGGGAGCAGCAGGGCATTTCTCAGTTGAAAGAACAACTCAATTAATTATATATGTTGGGATGTGATGGCCAACTCTTCATCAAGATGCTACATTATTTGTTGAAAGATGTGACATATGTCAAAGAACAAAAAATCCAACAAAAAGAGATGATATGCCTTTAAGACCAATCATGAGTTTTAGAGCATTTTCAAAATGGGGATTGGATTTCATTGGTCCCATTTCACCTCCATCTAAAAATACTCTTGCAGAATATATCATTGTGGCTATAGATTATTTCACACAGTGGGCAGAAGCTAGAGCAACAAGAAGAAATGATGCACAAACCACAGCTAGGTTTCTATTTGAGTAGATATTTGTAAGATTTGGATAACCCGACAATTGAGATAGTAAGTGATAGGGGATCTCACTTTTTTTTTAATGAAACAATAAAGCATGTAGTTGAAGAATTTTTTATGATCCATATATTGTCAGCTCCTTATCATCCTCAAGCTAATGGTTAAGTTGAAAGTACAAATAAAATACTTTGTGCTATATTCAAAAAATTGTTAACTCCAAAAGGTCAGATTGGGATAAACAAATACATCATGCTCTTTGGGCCTATAGAGTTGCTTATAAAACTAGTATTGGAGCTACACCATTTAATATGGTTTATGGCCAAAATGTTTTTTTACCTTTGGAAACTCTAATACCTACATTAAAAGTTTCCTAATCTTTGGGATGGAGTGGTCATGAATTGGTGAATAGAATTGCAGCTCTAGAAAAATTGGGTTCCACTAGACTTCAAGCAGTTAATTCTTTATATGCAAATAAGAGAAGATAGAAGGCTTATTTTGATATGCATATCAGGGATAAAGGAATGAGGGAATGATATTTAGTTCTAGCCTTCACTATAAAAGAGATGGGAAAGAAATTATAGAAATGTGGGGATGGACCATATATATTATATAAAATTAGTCCAAGTGGTGCAATGCAGCTTGCTACTCTAGCGGGAGTAATTATGCCAAACTATATAACTGGTTGTAGAGTGAAAAAAATATTTGGAACCACTTACAGATCAACAATGGAATAGATTACACATTCGAACCAAAAGACGAGAGGAATTGGAGAAAATAAAGGAGGAATCACGGAGAGAAGCCATAGATGGAATTCAAAAAATAAAAAATAAAAGGGGACAATAATATTTTCTCAATTATTCTTGTTTTATTTTCTTTTGTAATTTTTATGTTTATTTTTTTAACTTATTTTATTATTTTTGTATCATTTATACTTATTTCATTTTGATATTTCTTTACTTTTATACTTCAATATTTTCTATTAATCCATAATTTTTTTTTTCTTTTTTGCCAAAGAGAGCTATTCACCTACACAAATTCAATCATGATTCTTGGAAATATATTCTTTGAGTGATAGAAGGGATCATTTTGGCACAACAAAATCCATACTAAAAAATAAGGAGAGGGAGAGAGAAAGTGTAGGACTCATAATTCAGGATGAATTCAAATTTTCAACTTTATGTATATTTATATTAAAAAAAACAATACCACACACAAAGGCTTACATAATTTTTAGGCAATTCATTAGAATATTTAAAAAAGGGGGCCTTTACTTATTTATTAAATTATTCATTAATTATTTTTATTTTATTTTTTTCTTTCTTTTTTACAAATCCTTATTATCTTCATGATACTGCATATGATGAGAAGGTCTTGCTTTACTCTTTCTTCTTTGAAAAAATGTGTGGAAAAAAGGATACTTATCACAAAAGGAGTATGTATGATGTACATATGGCAAAGGAAATGCTTAAAGGCTTGAATATCTCCATGGCAAGGGGACATTGGTTCCTGAATGCAGGGGAGACATCTGAAGAGGCCAAACAACATTTGGCACGACTTTCCAAATATATTTATCTTTTCAAAGCAGAAGATTTCAAATTTACAATAGTCACGAGAGATATATTCAAGATAAAAAAAAATGAAGAAATATTGGAGATTTGGAAGGAACCATGGCTAAAAGGATACCTAGAGCTACCAACAATTACGGCAGATATTCCTAGATGCATTGAACCAATGGAATCCATGGAGAAACATACTTGGGATGAGAATGATCTGAGAGAATATCTCAGATGTCAGGTTATTGATTTTGAAGGGAATACACAAGGGTTTCACATTGCTCAAGCTCTTATTCAGAAAGCCCTTCATCTCGAAGAAGGAATAAATTATAACATCAATGATGTTAGGAAGGGAATGGAGATTTAAAAGATATAAAGAAAATTTAGAGATTTTAAGACAGAGGAATTAAATTTGGCTATCAGATTATTCCATCAACACTTTTGTTCAACACAAATGATCAGATATACTCAACCACACAAAGCAGTCACCTTGGCTTTTATGAAAAGGGGAGGATCTTAGAGAATGGAAATGACAAGTTATATTATTAGATATTTATATGAAGCCTCTACCCATTGGAAGGATAAGAAATTCTTGGCTAGAGGGCAAATGTTAACTCGAATCATTTATACAGCTTTGGAAGAAGAAGCAGAGTTAGAGCAGATGTTCACTTACAAAGAGTTGAATGCCAATATAGCAGCCTAGTCATCAGGATCGGTAAAAATATAGGGTAGAAAAATAAAAGAAGAAGAAATTTCTCCAAAGACAATTAATAGACAAACTGCAGGAAATTCAATGCCAAAGGTTATGACAGTCATAGGAGGGAAACCATTGAAAATGATATTATAAAGTTAGCAGTAGAAGAATTGGAAGCAGTACAAGTTATAGAAGATAAAGAACACCGTGAAGAAGATAATCTCACAATCAGAATCAAAGAGGATCCTAGGAAAGTTGCCATACAGTTGGAAGAACCAACCAAGTAAGAGGTGGTTAAAGCACAAAACGATGCCCAAAGTGATTTGGCCCCATGTCCTCTTATGAATGCCAAACAAAAGTTGTATGCATATTATCTACAGGGATGTGAAGATAAAAGGAAAAGATATGAGGAACAATATCACAAGATGTTAGAAGACTTCATAGATAAAGCTACAGATTGGATTGAAGAAGAGTTAAAAGTCTATGAAAAGGTTCATGAGAGTATGATCAGTGCCAAAATTGAATCAGCATTTTTGAAAAAAGAAAAGCAGTTAAAGAAAATCTTCAATATCTTAAGTATGGCAAAGGAAAAGCGGAACTTGGTCAGGCCTAAGAAAGCCAAAAAAAATCAAAATCACTAAGGATAAAGAGATTACAAAAGAAAAAGGAGAAGACAAGAGGGAAAAATTGATCATTGAAAGCAAAAAGAGGTTTGGGGAAAAAGCAGAAGCAATGAGACAATATGAACAAATTCCTCCATTACTATTGTAACCTCCAGCAAATCTATTAGAAGGAGGATCAACTTTGGTTCACAGACAGGATATGCAACTTATGTGTGTACCACAACCACAACAAGATACAATTGAGGTAGAAGAACAACAGGAAGGAGAAAGAGAAATTATAGAAGATGACTATCAGTTCCTGCAAGATATAGATATGACATCACAAGAAAAAAAACATTTGGATGTATTTGATATCAACAAATTAAGAGAATTGGAACAAGAGGCTGACATTGATGATTTTTTGAATGCATCATTACGTTTTGACATTCAAGAAACACAAACCATGGCAGATTGAAGAAAAAAAGAAGCACCAATTTTGGATGATCAAGAAAAGAAAATTATGGAAGAAAGGGATAGGCTTTAGAGGAAAATAGTTGAGACGAATCAGGTGAAAGTCAAAGTGACTCAAATGATCAGGTAACAGAAGAACACAATACAGAAAGACAGGAAAATAATAATCAAGAAGTTGTACAGAATCAAATGCAACATCAAGAATTTTGGAGTGCTTTACCTAAAAGCCTTGTATTTACATTACAAGAAATCACTATTGATGAAGAACCAGATAGAAAAAGAGACAATTCAAATCGAAAGAAACAGCAATAGCTTGAGGAGATGGAACAAAGTTCAGATATACAAAACTTAGAAATACAGGTTATTGAATAGGATAAACAAATTAAATCGTTAAAGATTTAACACAAATTTCAGTTTTGTTGATACACCATATGATGGATTTCTCAGAAGGAGCAAGAATGGTAGTGCTGGCTGGACTAAAAATGGAGGAGGAAAAAATGATGCAGCAAAAAGTTTACTCACAAAAACTAGAACAATTTGAAAAATTGAAGAGTCAAAATCAGTCTCTTCTAGATGATAATTCTTATCTTCAAGATGAAGTTATCTGAATGACTCATGAAGTGTTGAGGCAAGCCAAGGAATTTAAAGAGATTCAAGAAGTAAATAAAACTATCCAGATGAAGTTGGAATAGACAAATAAAGGGTTTATTAGATCAAAAAGAGGAATGTAGGATTCAGAATGAGAAATTACAACATTATCAGCATTTAGTACAGCAAAAAGAAATGCAACAAGAACATTTCCAAAAGAAACAAAAGGATGACAAAAACTAGGATGAAGAGATGATTAGTGAGAAAAAGAAATATCAAATTTTATATTCTTCCTTTAAAAAAATCAAAGAGCACAATGAAGAATTGGTAGTTATGTTAGATCCTGATAGTCAAATGAGTATAGAGGGAAATACAAGCACAGACAAACTTTTGGAATTGGAAGAAGAAATGGGAAATTTGAAAGAGGAAAATGAAAAATTAATAAGACAAATACAAGGTCAGAACAAAGTAGCATAACAAATTAGAATTTGGAGGAATAGGCTACAGAACTGAAGAAGCAATACGGGAATTTTAAATCAAAGGTGCAAATCGGAATAAATAGTCACAGCTTAGAAATGATTCAGGAAATTCAGCAAATACAAAGATGGGAAGAAAATGCCAACCAATTAGACAAAATTATTAGAGAAGAAGTTCAAGAGGAGGACCAGAATGACAATAGACAGTAGGATGACCTAATTAGAGATTTTCAGATGGAAAAGGAACCAGAAATATATGAATAATTTGATGAACAAGATTAGATTTTGGCAGAACCAATTTGTACTTTACGTGTATATAGAAATAATAGGGTTAAATACCTCAAATAATTGTATGATAGATATTAATCAAAGATCATCATATTTCTTATGAGAAAACTCTAAAAACCAATCCAGACATTATCAAATTTTGACATTTTGGATGTACCTCTACCATATCTATGGGAACCCAGTGTGGAATATCAAACTGTTATTTTGGGGAAAGAGCTTGATTATTCTTGGGAGTATTCACATAGTCAATTTGTGTTATCAATGGAGTTTTTCCATAAAGTTAACCCAAGATGGAGACGAGTATTTTCGGCAAAAAATACAGAATGCAAACATGTATGGACAGAAGCACCAATAAGTCTCAAAATAAATCTTGCTTATTTGTCCATGTGCAAGAAGGAGGGCATGCTGAGTTTTTGGGGAAAGAAGGAGGAATTTAAAATATCCAAAATCATGGTTAAATTTTGCTAAGTTGGCAAGTCCTCGAAGGCGTGGTTGGCCAAAAGAATCATATATTCTTAATTCCATAGAGACATTCATTTTTTATATGCAGGAGCTTTAGGATTACATCATAATGGTTCAAATTCGGATTCTGAAAATGATAAAAGCATGTCTAGAAAGTTTTTCTGAAGTCAATATCAGGACTCTTAAATTTTTGGAATTCTACTCCAGTAGAGAAACTCTTTTATTTTATCTTAGTGAGATGTGAGATAGACTATGTCTAATGGCATATTTCTTCACAGTTATGTTCATGTAGAGTATCTATCTATAGACTTTTGAAGATGCATTTTCAATCGGATTTTTTGAATAGAGTCCGAAATTTTGGCAGAATCTCTTTGGGACCTACAGCTAGAATAGTAGCATATCAAAGTGTTTTTCTAGAATACCAAAACGGAAATACAGTGGAAAAAAGAAGTTGTCAATAAGAGAAAAGCCATGATAGAACTCATGCAAATATCAATTCAGAGGAACGTCAAAAGTACATACAACTTCAAGAAGCTACATCCAAGAACTAGTAGGTTTTTTTTTGTTTTAAAGCCGAAGGATTGCTCTATACAAATATTTTTTGATAAGGTCATCAAAAGGTTTAGGAGGGGAAGGATGTTGAAAGAAGAATTGATAAATCAAGCTTGATCTTAGTTTAAGCTTGATTCTCTTATGTAAACAATATAATTCCTTTGTAATATTATGTGAATTATAGGTTGAAAATTTCTCAAATTTCACAAGGTACTTGTGAAAAAAAGGGAGCTTTGACATTTAGTATAAAAGGGAGAAAATTAGAAGAAAAAGGATGATTCTCATTCTTGTACAAAAATTCTGAGAGAAATAGAGTTCTTCCTTTGGCTGTGTATCTTCATCTTCATCATGATTTCTTCATTTGAGAGTTCTATGTGATGATTTCTGATATTGTATTCATTGAATGAGAGTGGTATGCTTTGTGGAAATTCTTTTCCTGAATGAATTCTGATGGAATTTTGTTGTCATGGCAAATGAAGCAAGCTTCCATATTTCGAGTTGGTTGCATTTTCATCCATGATGGAGATAAGTATTTTTTGTTAGGATATTTGAATTCTGCTACAAAAATGGCATGAATCAGCCACTTGAATCATTCAATTTGATGTTGTATTCAATGAGATATGATCATTTGAAGTTTTGAGCCATAACTGTGCAGAGATTCGTGATTTCTAGAAATTCGTGTTTCATCATTCTTTCTAAAACTGACTTCCTTTGAGTCATAATATGTTTCATTTCTTTATGAATGACTTATGGTTTGTGAAGCATTAGTCTTTAAGCAAAAATGAGGTAAGCTTGTTCTTGGATTGACAATTTTAG
Organism: Ceratopteris richardii; assembly: GCA_020310875.1. NCBI lineage: Eukaryota > Viridiplantae > Streptophyta > Polypodiopsida > Polypodiales > Pteridaceae > Ceratopteris > Ceratopteris richardii. The sequence continues at coordinate 132,205,772 of CM035441.1, read as the reverse complement.
AGAAAATTCCTTTTGACTTTGAATTGTCAATAAGTCCCTCATATCTACAATCAGACAAATGTGATAAGAAGTGGAAAGGAAACACATACACTCATTTTAGGGATTTTTACTTTCAAAGTAAACATCCTACCCACTTGGTTCCCTTTGGTTATCAGTCTTCGATTCATTTTATAATATTGTATAAACAAGCTTGACTTCAGCCCTTAGTCAATCATTTATCCAACCAAAACAAGATAAAAGTCTTTTACCTTCCCATCCTCCATTGATAGTGATATGTTTCTTGTGTGCTTAATAGGATATGATGTATCATTATACCTAAGAAGTAGCACTTTTTGTGAGTAGTAAATCATTCTACATGATTAGTCACGTGTTTTGGAAGCATCTAAATCATCACACTATACATTACCATGTCATTTTTCAAACATCATCACCCATTATTTTCATTTTATGATACTCGACCATGAAGCGTCTCCATTATTCCTTTACACTCACTGACACATGATGTTTTGTGATTTTTGGTGGTCTTATTCTTCAACATTCAATCATGGTCAAAGTCTCTAGGTCTGAGTCATTTCTTTGGAATTTTCCATAACCTTGTTGGCTTCCCCTATGAACCAATCATCTACCCCCTTCATTGGTTTGATGTTAAGCTTGGTCATGTTTATTATTTCATTCTCCACTTGCAAAGCCTCTCCCTCGACATCTTCCTCTACTAGAGTAGAATACCTACTAAGAACTAGCTCTCTTTCAAATTTTGAGCCTTCACAAGGTCCAATATTTCCTCACTTATTAGCATTTATAGAAGATTAGAAAAATTGTATAGAAGATTAGCAAAACTTGGATATTCTCTCTAATCTAAATAGTATTTTTCAATTGCTTATATCCACCTCCAAAACCACAAACACAACCTTTAAAATTATCATCATCATCTACATGGACACCGATAGATGCAAGTGATTCACATATACTTTTTGCTTTTAATGTATTTTTCATTTTTGAGGTATACACACTTACATACATGTTCATTTTCCCTAGTGTATGCAGCTCAATCTTGAGTTTCAACTTTCATGCATTTGTATTGGTCCCACATACTGTGTGAGAAAAATTGGCTTTAGACTCCCTTGGACTTTCTTTTTTTTTTTTGTTCCCAATCATGCTCCCTTGTATGCTAACAAAGAACAAATACATTATCTTTCATGCTTATCAATTCCACTCTTCGTATTCTCTTAATTGGTCATTAATTTGATGCCTCTATAGTAACTATGGTGGGTTTTCATTGTCTTCTTTGATGTACTTCCAATAGCCATTTCCCATCAAGATTTTTTTCATTCTAAATTTCCAAGCATAAAACTTATTCTTATCCAACTTATTTCTCACACTTAAGCTCATTCCATCACCATTTGTCATTTTCCTAGTAATATAGAATATTTCAAAAGACACTCGGAGTACCTATGCTTTGAACACTATGACTCAAAAGAATTTGTGGACATCATCCAAGGCACTACAACATATGAGGGGCATACCGACGCTACATATACGGACGGTCACACTCGACGTTTGGTATGGGCCTCAAAAAATGTCACTTAGAGATACCGACGGTGAAGTGACCGTCGGTATGACCGTTTTAAACGGATCGTCGGTGTGGCCCGCAGCCGTCGGTATATGCATCGGCATGGGTGTCGGTATATGCGCCGGTATGGGCATCGGTATAAGCGCCGGTAGTTCCCAGTGAATTACGGACGCATATACCGACGCCCATACCGACGCATATACCGGCGGCGAGTTTTAAACATACCGGGAACGCGAGAGCAAAACTTCACTTTTTTGCACGTGTTTGAGTACTATTGGTCTTCTGTCGAACTTGCACGCACGAACCGAATTGCGACCTACATTGTCTTGTGCACACACACACACACAGATCTCTCTCTCTACACACACACTCTCTCTTCTCGGCTTAGATCTCACATCTTGGTAAGTGTTGCGCGTACTGGTAGCATTTGTGTTTCTCTATGCTTTAGGCTTTATAATTTCTCTTTTCTTTGATTTTGTAGAAGCTCTTTGGCATCGATTGTTTGGAATTGGACGATAGACGACATACATTACGCTTTGACGACAACGATCCAAAAGAGGGACATACTTATAAGTGATTGTTTTATTCTCTATTGATAGAGAGAGAAGGAGAGAGAGAGAAAGAGAGAGAGAGAGGGAGATAAAGAATAATGAAAGAAAGTAAGATAGAGATAGAAAATAGAGCATACATACACACACACACATTTACACATGCATACATACACACATACATGTACACACATGCATACATACACACATACATGTACACACATGCATGCTTACATACACACACACATACACATGCATGCATACACACACACATAAATTTACACACATGCATACATACACACACATGCATACACACATACATACACACACATATATACACATATGCATACATACACATACACACACACATATACACACATACATACACACACATATATACACACATATACACACATGCATGCATACACACACATGTATACACATGCATACAGATACACACATACACACACATGCATGCATACATACACACACGTACACACACATACACACACATGCATGCATACATACACACACATACACACACATGCACACACATGCATGCATACATACACACATATGTATACACATGCATACATACACACACACATGTACACATGCATACATACACACACATATATACACACATGCATACTTACACACATATACACACATGCATGTATACATACACACACACATGTACACACATACACACACATACACATACACACACATACACACACATGCATGCATACACACACACATGTACACATGCATACATACACACATATATACACACATGCATACATACACACATATACACACATGCATGTATACATACACACACACATGTACACACATACATACATACACACACATATGTACATACATACTCATATACTCACACATGCATACATAGACACACATGCATACATTCACACACACACATACATACACACATGCATACATTCACACACACACATACATAAACACATACATACACACATGCATACATTCACACACACACATAAGCTAGTGTTTTAATTAAATACATATTATTAAATATATAAATTTTTTATTTTGAAGTTTTTTTTTTACATCAAATATATAAAAATAGGATTAGGGTTTTTACGATATTTACACATACATTACATACACATATAATATATATATTCATGTATATACACATGTATACATAAATATACATATTTTAGGTCTAGATATTTAAGATTAGGGTTTTAGGGTTTAGGCATACATATAACTCAATTATTTTTATATTAAGATAAAATATAGAGAAAAATAAGAAAAAAATCTGAATATATAAATAAATATGTATATAAAACATGATTAGGGTTTTAGAATAAGGGGTTTAGATTTTTATAGGTGTTTAAGTATTTAGGTTTTAGTATTTCATATTTAAGCCTAAGTCTTTCTGATTAGAGTTTTAGTGTTTTAATACGTAGATAACATATATACACAAACACACATACACATATAATACATACATACATGTAGATACACATGCATACGAAAATATACATATTTTAGGTTTAAATCTTTAAGATTAGGGTTTTAGGGTTTTAACACCTACATAACATATATGCACACATGCACATATAATACATATATACATGTATATACACATGTATACAGAAATATGCATATTTTAGGTCTAGATCTTTAAGATTAGGGTTTTAGGGTTCAGGCATACATATAACTCAATTATATTTATATTAAGATAAAATATAGAGAAAAATAAGAAAAAATATCTGAATATATAAATAAATATATATATAAAATATGATTAGGGTTTTAGGATTAGGGGTTTAGATTTTTATAGGTGTTTAAGTATTTAGGTTTTAGTATTTCATATTTAAGCCTAAGTCTTTCTGATTAGGGTTTTAGTGTTTTAATATGTAGATAACATATATACACAGACATACATACACATATAATACATACATACATGTAGATACACATGCATACAAAAATATACATATTTTAGGTTTAAATCTTTGAGATTAGGGTTTTAGGGTTTTAACACCTACATAACATATATGCACACATACACATGCACATATAATACATATATACATGTATATACACATGTATACGAAAAATATACATATTTTAGGTCTAGATCTTTAAGATTAGGGTTTTAGGGTTTAGACATACATATAACTCAATTATATTTATATTAAGAAAAACTATAGAGAAAAATAAGTAAAAAAATCTGAATATATAAATAAATATATATAAAAAATATGATTAGGGTTTGAGGATTAGGGGTTTATATTTTTATAGGTGTTTAAGTATTCAGGTTTTAGTATTTCAGATTTAAGTCTAAATCATTAAGATTAGGGTTTTAAGGTTTTAACACCTACATAACATATATACACACATACACATACACATATAATACATATATACATGTAGATACACATGCATACAAAAATATACATATTTTAAATCTAGAATTTTAAGATTAGGGTTTTAATTAAATATATACAATTAAATATATAAAAATAGGATTACGTAAGGAAAAAATCTGAATATATAAATAAATCGTTATATAAAATAAGATAATTATATACATAAATAAATATAAAAAGAACTAGTGTTTTAAATAATTTAATTAAATATATATAATTAAATATATAAGATTAAATATATAAAAATAGGATTACGTAAGGAAAAAATCAGAATATATAAATATATATATATATTTATAATAGGATAATTATATAGATAAATAAATATAAAAAGAACTAGTGATTTAAAAAAATTAATTAAATACTTATAATTAAATATATAAAAATAGGATTAAGTAAGGAAAAAATCTGAATATATAAATAAATATATATTTAAAATAAGATAATTATATACATAAATAAATATAAAAAGGACTAGTGTTTTAAATAATTTAATTAAATATATATAATAAAATATATAAAAATAGGATCAATTAAGAAAAAAATCTGAATATATAAATAATATATATATAAAGTAGGATAATTATATAGATAATAAAATCTGATAAGAACTAGTGTTTTAAATTAATAAATGAAATATATGTGATTAAATTATACACCTATCTATATTCACATATATATACATATACACATATATGTACACATGCATACATATATATACATGTTTTAGGTCTAGGTCATTTGGATTAGGGTTTTAGGGTTTCAACACCTACATAACATATATACACACATACACATACACATATAATACATATATACATGTATATACACATGTGTATAGAAATATACATAGGTCTAGATCTTTAAAATTAGGGTTTTAGGGTTTAGGCATACATATAACTCAATTCAGAGGAAAAGAATTTGAATAAATGAATATATATATATATATATATATATATATATATATATATATATATATATATATATATATATATATATATATATATATATATATATATATATATATATATATATATATATATATATATATATATATATATATATATATAATAGGATCAATTAAGAAAAAATCCAAACATATAGATAAAATAGGATACTTATATAGATTAGGGTTTTAAAATTAGGGTATTTAGGTTTAGTATTTCAGATTTAAGTCTTTAAAAGTTAGATTTTTAGGTTTAATAAAAAAACAAATGTTCTAAAATGTCCATATTGTAGCAGATGGCTTCTTTGGATCCTGAAGAGAGAATGGCATGTCCTTGCACACACTGCAAGTATCAAATTTATCGAAAACGATGAATTTGTACTGCACATGTTAGAGAGTATGGATCTTTTGATAGGAGTCGACTGGAAAACCTATGCTATCATTTGCATGGTCCCCCACGTGAGCAGGTGGACCCAAACAACATTGCACTGGTAACCTCTCGTGGACAAAAGAGAGCAAAAAGGGATTTAGACGTACAAGCAAGCACTAATAATATTACACAGAATGAACATATGGAAGAGATGCTTGAAGCATTTTATGAGATGGACAAAGATCATGATGGTGAAGAAGATGTCGAGAGATTCATGGACACAACAGAAATTCCACGATCACAAGTTGATGAAGAATATAAAAACATGCGAAGATTAGCTTGTTTACCACTCTACAATGGAGCAAAGATATTTGTACTACGTGCTTCACTCGCGATGCTCAATCTGCAATCCATTTATGGATGGTCAGATAGTAGTGTCACTGAATTGTTCAGGTAAGTCGAGAACAAATTGGCTTTCATTGTTGCATCACAATAACTTCATTTACTAATATCATTTTAATTGCTTATTGCAGGCTTCTTAAAGATCAATTTTTGCCAGAGGGCAATGACATGCCTCCAACACGTGGAGATTGGAAAAACCTTCTACAGTCCATTGGAATGGATTATACTAAAATTCATGCTTGTCCAAATGATTGCATTCTCTTTCGGAATGATTATGAGCATCTCCACGTATGTCCAAAGTGTGGAGCAAATAGATTTAGAGAATACGTTGTAGGCGAAGCAATCCCCGCAAAGGTTCTTCGTCACTTTCCTATCATTCCACGAATCAAGAACATGTTTAGATGCAAATCTATAGCTGAGTTAATGTCATGGCATACAAAGAGCATTTTACAAATAATGTAATGCGAGTGCCTACTAACTCTAATGCTTGGAAGCACATAGATAGTAAGTGGCCAGAGTTTGCTAGTGAGCCTCGGTCCATACATCTAGGCCTAGCTATGGATGGAGTGAATCCATTTGGATTACGCAGTTCTTCATGGAGCACATGGCCTATATGTTTGGTCAATTATAATATCCCACCATGGTTAGCCACAAAGAAAGGTCATTTATTATTAGCTCTTATTATACCAGGTAAGTATAAGGTAAAAAACATGGATGTATATCTTGCATCACTTGTGGAAGAACTGCGCATTTTATGGGATGGGATTACTGTGCGTGACATGTCTCAACCTATAAGAAGACGAGACGTGCGAGTGCAAGGCATACTTATGTGGACAATGCATGATTGGCCTGGTTATGGTGAATGTTCAGGTTTATCAATTTCGGGTTACCATGCTTGTCCTTTATGTAGACCATGACTCGAAGCACGGTATTCCAAACCACTATGGTCTCATGGACGGCACTTTTGAATCACACGAATCGATCAAAATAGGTCTACTTTTGATAGTGGAGTGATGGTGAATTTTTTGCAAAAAAGTAGAGCGAGTGCAAGAGATGATAATGCTCTAGAAGGTGAGCTAGATTATTGTGGTGTGATTCAAGACATCTTGAAACTATCTTTCAGAAAGTTTGATTACTTTGTTTTTGATGTGAAATGGTTCAACGTAGTCACCTCTGGAAGAAATGCAACAGTGAGACGGGATAAAAGCGGTTTGCTTCAAGTCGACTCCACAAGATTATGGACAGATGAAAGGGATACATTTGTACTTCTCGAACACTGTGAGCAAGTTGTTTTTATACCAGATTCAAAAGACCCAGAGTGGCTATTTGTTTTACAAGTCGCTCCACGTAGTAGACAAATTTTTGAAAACATAGATGTAGAAGAAAGTCCATCTCTAGTGGACTCAGAGATTCATTCGATAGTCGAGGAGGAAGAGATCATTGTTCGAGAAGAAGAGGTCATTGAAGAAGAGGTCATTGTTCGAGAAGACGAAGCAATAGACAATGATCAGGAGGAAACCAACATAGCAAGCGATTTAGAAGCCATCAATATAGAGATAGATATTCTCGGTGCATCGGATCTTCAAGAGGACGCTAGACTAGTTTTTGCTTTTTTGCTGGTTTATTCTCTATATTACTTTTATTATTGCATGCTAATTATTTGAGTTCTCTTATTACAGAGCACGATGGGAGACAATCCTCCAGTCACTCCACATTCCATGACAGAGGAGTAGTTTTTGGAGTTCATCTCTCAGGTTCCTCCTCCGTATATGGCCGTTGCATCACAGTATTGGATCGCTCGTGGTAGCACTCCTCCCGGCCTCACTCTTGGCGGCCTTACTCCTGTCGGCCTCACTCCCACTGGCCTCACTCCCGCCTGTGTCACTCCTGCGGGTGGTGCTACTCTCGTAAGGTATGTCTCCTAGCTTTGTGACTCCACCACGAGCATCTTTTCAGCCATCTCCTACTAGGTCTACTAGTAGATATGTGCGTTCGACACCTCAGCGCAATACAGGTTCTGGCCCGTCTCGTAGATCGAGGTCACGCTCCGGAGCAGGAGGTTCTAGGAGTGGATCTATAGGTAGGTCTGGAGGCGGAGGAGGCGGCTGTTGTGGAGGCAGTGCGACGGACGTTGTGTTGCCGGCTTCTACTCCTAGGACGAGTACCTCAGATGTAGGTATGCCACGCAGTACACCACGTACACCTTGGGGTGCTCATGACCATGATGACTCCAAGGTGTATAGTATCCGAGATGGAGCTCCGGTGATGGATGCGGCTGGCAAAGCAATGCGTGGACACATACAACAGCTTTGCTCTATCTAGTTTGGATACTCTATCATGTTGAAATGGGGTGAACAGGATAAAGATCAGAAGAATTATATCACACAGACGATTTATCAGGAGTTCCGACAAGCCGATGGACAGTCTCTTGTCAGTTCAGAGTGGATTCTGCACACCGCATGTGAGATTATGTCCCATCGACGATCCGAGGCTCGTGATGCTTTCAGAGCAGGCTTACCAAAGCCTATATGGTTAGATGCTGAGGAGTGGGACATGATTCGTGACGAGCAGCAACAGACTCCTGACCGATATCGCCAGCAGCGAGATGCTGTAGCCACACGTTTAGATAGGATTGGACTGTCACATTTGGGCAGTGGCGGATATGACACGATGCGTCATGAGTTTTTAAGTACCATTTCATTTATTGAATTTATTTTTGTTAAGTTTCTCATGTATGTTTCTCTAATCTTTTGTATATTTGTTTCAGGAGTTGGCAATGGGTCGTCCTCCAACACGAATGGAGGAGTCTTACGGATATAGTCATGGGTTGATTGCACTATTGTAGGACTTGGAGGGACGCGGTGCGGTAGTTTCATGGGAGCATTTGCGATGAGGTAATTAATTTATAAACTTTGTTTTTACTTGTTGTTTGTAATTTTCATGTGAATTTATCTCGTTCGATTAATGTTCTTTGTTGCAGGACTGTTGATATGGAACGTTCTTTGCATGTGTATGGCAGTGGAACACCAATATTTTGTATTTGATTTTCATATGGCAATGCATTGCTTTGCCACATTTTGTAAAAGTGGCATATATGACAGTGGTTTGCAACACTCTTGTACATGCTTCATTATTGAAATATATAACTTATTTTGTACATGGTTCATGGTTCATTCTGATTATCTCTTTTGTGTCCAATAATACTCTATTTCATGAAATCATATTTCGGTTGTCATTAGAGTACACATCACATGTACTCGGTTTTTTTTGGGCAGAGTGTATTGTCTTTTGTTAAGCAACATCATGGTAATGTTGTTGTAGCAAAAGACAACACACTCTGCCCAAAAAAAAAATTGCAGGTATGGTCGTCAGTATATGCGACGGTACTCCCAGTAATGTCATCGGAATAAGCGTCGGTACACCCAAGAGCCGACGGTATAGGCGATGGTATTCCCAGCAGTGGCCTCGGTATGGTCGCCACTATGAGTGTCAATATTATCGACACATATACCGATGCATATCCCGATGCATATACCGACGTATATACCGACGCTTTGATACCGACACGCACACCGACCTTTACACCAGCATCGCGGCAAATAAAGCCGCGTTCATTTTCCTCGGTAAAAACCTCGATAGTAAATCATTCTACATGATTAGTCACGTGTTTTGGACGCATCTAAATCATCACACTATACATTACCATGTGATTTCTCAAACATCATCACCCATTATTTTCATTTTATGATACTCGACCATGAAGCATTTCCATTATTCCTTTACACTCAGTGACACATGATGTTTTGTGATTTTTGGTGTTCTCATGCAAATATCAATTCAGAGGAACATCAAAAGTACAAACAACTTCAAGCAGCTACATCCAAGAACTAGTAGGTTTTTTTTGTTTTAAAGCCGAAGGATTGCTCTATACAAATATTTTTTGATGAGGTCATCAAAAGGTTTAGGAGGGGAAGGATGTTGAAAGAAGAATTGATAAATCAAGCTTGATCTTAGTTTAAGCTTGATTCTCTTCTGTAAACAATATAATTCCTTTGTAATATTATGTGAATTATAGGTTGAAAATGTCTCAAATTTCACAAGGTACTTGTGAAAAAAAGGGAGCCTTGACATTTAGTATAAAAGGGAGAAAATTAGAAGAAAAAGGATGATTCTCATTCTTGTACAAAAATTCTGAGAGAAATAGAGTTCTTCCTTTGGTTGTGTATCTTCATCCTCATCATGATTTCTTCATTTCAGAGTTCTATGTGATGATTTCTGATAATGTATTCATTGAATGAGAGTGGTATGCTTTGTGGAAATTCTTTTCGTGAATGAATTCTGATGGAATTTTGTTGTCATGGCAAATGAAGCAAGCTTCCATATTTCGAGTTGGTTGCATTTTCATCCATGATGGAGATAAGTATTTTTTGTTGTGATATTTGAATTCTACTACAAAAATAGCATGAATCAGCCACTTGAATCATGCAATTTGATTGTGTATTCAATGAGATATGATCATTTGAAGTTTTGAGCCATAACTGTGCAGAGATTCGTGATTTCTAGAAATTCGTGTTTCATCATTCTTTCTAAAACTGACTTCCTTTGAGTCATAATATGTTTCATTTCTTTATGAATGACTTATGGTTTGTGAAGCATTAGTCTTTAAGCAACAATCAGGTAAGCTTGTTCTTGGATTGACAATTTTAGAGAAAATTCCTTTTGACTTTGAACTGTCAATAAGTCCCTCATATCTACAATTAGACAGATATGATAAGAAGTGGAAAGGAAACACATGGCTACACTCATTTTAGGGATTTTTACTTTCAAAGTAAACATCCTACCCACTTGGTTCCCTTTGGTTATCAGTATTCGATTCATTTTATAATATTGTATAAACAAGCTTGATTTCAGCCCTTAGTCAATCATTTATCCAACCAAAACAAGATAAAAGTCTTTTACCTTCCCATCCTCCATTGATAGTGCTATGTTTCTTGTGTGCTCAATAGGATGTGATGTATCATTATACCTAAGAAGTAGCACTTTTTGTGAAGTAGTAAATCATTCTACATGATCGTCACGTGTTTTGGAAGCATCTAAATCATCACACTATACATTACCATGTGATTTTTCAAACATCATCACCCATTATTTTCATTTTATGATACTCGACCATGAAGCGTCTCCATTATTCCTTTACACTCAGTGACACATGATGTTTTGTGATTTTTGGTGGTCTTATTCTTCAACATGCAATCATGGTCAAAGTGTCTAGGTCTGAGTCATTTCTTTGGAATTTTCCATAACCTTGTTGGCTTCCCCTATGAACCTCTGCCCCCTTCATTGGTTTGATGTTAAGCTTGGTCATTTTTATTATTTCATTCTCCACTTGCAAAGCCTCTCCCTCGACATCTTCCTCTACTAGAGTAGAATACCTACTAAGAACTAGCTCTCTTTCAAATTTTGAGCCTTCACAAGGTCCAATATTTCCTCACTTATCAGCATTTATAGAAGATTAGAAAAATTGTATAGAAGATTGGCAAAACTTGGATATTCTCTCTAATCTAAATAGTATTTTTCAATTGCTTATATCCACCTCCAAAACCACAAACACAACCTTTAAAATTATCATCATCATCTACATGGACACCGATAGAAGCAAGTGATTCACATATACTTTTCACTTTTAATGTATTTTTCATTTTTGAGGTATACACACTTACATACATGTTCATTTCCCTAGTGTATGCAGCTCAATCTTGAGTTTCAACTTTCGTGCATTTGTATTGGTCTCACATAATGTGTGACAAAGTTGTCTTTAGACTACCTTGGACTTTCATATTTCTTTTTTGTTCCCAATCATGCTCGCTTGTATGCTAACAAAGAACAAATACATTATCTTTCATGCTTATCAATTCCACTCTTCGTATTCTCTTAATTGGTCATTAATTTGATGCCTCTATAGTAACTATGGTGGGTTTTCATTGTCTTCTTTGATGTACTTCCAATAGCCTTTTCCCATCAAGAACTTTTTCATTCTAAATTTCCAAGCATAAAACTTGTTCTTATCCAACTTATTTCATACACTTAAGCTCATTCCATCACCATTTGTCATTTTCCTAGTAATTTAGAATATTTCAAAAGACACTCGGAGTACCTATGCTTTGAACACTATGACTCAAAAGAATTTAAGGACATCATCCAAGGTGTACACATTCAAGTTATCAAGTAGAAAATGTGTGACATAATAAACCAAAGCTTACACATACAAGGATAAATAATTTATGGACATCCATCAAAATTTTCACATCTTGGGACACAACCAAGAATCTTCCATTGTGTGTACATCAACCGAATCCTATAGATACAATTATGAATAGTTTTTGGAGATATAGCAAAGAATGCATGTTTATGGAAGAGATCCAATTTCTTCCACATGAGCCAAGACAATTAGACATTAAACAAGGTGTACACATAAGGGAACTACCAATATGTGAAAATCAACCAAGTTTTTCACATCTATGTACACCAAACAAAGTAAATATATGTGTAGACACCAACCAATATATCCATATATAAACATTAACATCCAATTGAAATAATCTCAAATTATAAACATTTAGTTTGATATCGAAAACAACAACCTAGTTCCTTCCAAGAAACAAGAGTCATGTACACATAGATTCAAAAGAAAATTTAGTTTCAACATATTTAGTAAAAATATTTTTTTGGTAGTTGTTATATGCATAAACACACAATCCCTTGCACACACCCACACATACTCAAAATAATACTCAAATTTCTTTGAAATAATCTTTGATATCATTAAATGATAAGGATCATTGAAAACATTTCATCATTTCCATCCTGGATGCCATCTTTTTGTCAAATCAAATATGTATGCCAATTTGTTTCATTCTTATCACAATCATCATTGTCGATCACATTGTTTGATGAGATTAAGAACAAAACATGGCATTAAAGCATATTTTGGAATGTTTAATACTAAGAATAGCATACCAATATTTATTACTTTTCATCATAATTTTTTATTCTTCCTTTAGAACTATGTTCTTTTCATGAGCATGGAAATATGTGCTTTGCCAATTCAGCATGAAAGTCAACACCAAATGCAATGGCTACTAATTCAAAGTGGAGGCCTTCTAACTTTGAATAAAAGTGTGCATTCAATTAACATGAAGGTTGTCCATTGAAAACTAGCCAATTCTTTGCAATCCCACATACACACAAATTATAGTGAGCCATTCTTAAAAAGTTGCGATAAATGGCAGTGATCTAGAGAAGACAAGTTTTGAGTCCATGTTTATCACTTTTGGAAGTGTTCAACCTTCTCCACAGATCTCCAAACACTTGCTTTACATTGCCAAAATCCATCAATAGCTTGAAATTTCCTAAAACATATGCAATTTGTCAAAATGTTTGAATTGAGTTATTCTTTCAATTATGCTAAAAGTTGAGTTTTTAGATATTCCCATTTTCTTTTTCATTTAATAACCCATATGAAGCTGTAAAATGTTAAACATTATATTTTCTTTAAAAGTACATGATGTGGGCTATCAAATCCAAGTGAATATGTCATCAAAGTCTCAAGGGTATCTTCAAAAAAAATAAAGCAATTTGGTGTAAAAGTAGGACACTTAAGTGTCCCAAGACACTCAAATGTCCTACTATAGAACTAGTGTTAAAATTTTACAAAAACTGTTACATCACATTTGTAAATAAAGATTTGAAATTCATGATTTTATATCCATCCAAAACAGGAATGTAAATTATTTTAGAACTCAATTCCGTTCTCAACCATTGAGATGGCTCTCTAAAAAGTTTGCTTAAAAGTTTAGCAAAACTGTTACATCTTATTTGCAAGTAAAGACTCGAAATTCATGATTTTATATCCATCCAAAAACAAGAATGTAAATCACTTTAGAATCAATTCTGTTATCAACCGTTGAGATGGATCTCTAAAAAGTTTGACTAAAGTTTGACTATATGAAACATTGTCCTTCAGATTTTACAGACTCTGTTGCATCACATTTGCAAATAAAGATTCGAAATTAATTTATTTATATCATGCAAAAAATAGGAAGGTAAATTACTTTAGAACTCAGTTTTGTTCTTGATCATCAAGAACAATTAGCTAGATAAAAGTCTGATACATGCCAGCCCACATGGCTTTAGGGGGAGGCAAACCACTCAACCCACCAAGCTTGTTGAATACCAAGCTCAACATTTGATGATACATGCTCACATTTAACATTTTTATTATTATTATTTTGTCGATGTGTATTCTGGTTATGCTTATGTACGTCGAGGGAGAATTTTTGTAAGATTCATTGAATTCATGTGAGATTGATGGCATCTTTGTTTCTTGCGAGCGCACTGACTTTGCGCCATTAGGGTTTCTTTGATGTATTGCCCTATATATATTTTACTTACTTTATTGTTGTATTAGGTCATTCTCATACATTCATTTTATGTATTAGAAGAGGATCAAGAAGTTTATTGTTCCTCGCCTCAATCTATGTACTCCTTCCTTATGACATGTTAGAGTCAATGTGTAGAGAGCTTGTGAAGACCAATAGTGAAGCCTTCAAGGCATGGAGAATGCACACTTTTGAAGTGATGCCGAATTTCTATGAAATTTGGTATGGAAGTAGAAGAGGCCAATTTATTTTTGTGAGTGAGCTATTATTTTAGGGAAGCTAATTAATTTTTCTTATATTTTCGATTCAAAGCCACTTCCACCTCTGTTTAGAGCCCATAAGGTGGGTCCCACAATAGAATAGATAATTTTGTGAAACTAAATCGGATTTTGATTGACATCTTCAAAATAGTTCATACCCAAAGTTTCAAGTGATTTCATGTACTTTTAATACATAAAAAGCGTAGTTTTTTTCTTTTGAGTACATGGTGTCAAGTCACATAGTGTGATTGTATTCATACCTTGTTTGATTTTTTGGCATATTTGTACACCTCTACAAATTAGTATAAATTTGTTTGAACCATGTTTATAGCTAGTTGCTATTTTTGGTGTACAAAGTCAAAATAATTGATTTTATGATTTCAAATTATTTTTGTAAGTGCGTTTGAGGTTTGTACTATGTGCTCTTTGTTTCAAGGAATGTGCATAATTTTTCCTTTCATATAATGGATTTTTTCTTTTGATAAAAAATGTATGTGATTCGGAATTTTCATCCTATTCACTACCATAGCATCTTGAGAGACTATTAACATGAACACAAAACATGATTTATTGTATGTTATAATTTTCCATTAACCTTTGAAATTTATAGTTAATGTGCGTCAAAGGATTTTTTCAAATTCTCTTTGTACAAGGGGTGTGATTTTTTGGAAAATTGTCAAAAAAGGACACTTAATAGTGTTCTGTTTTGGTACCAAACTAGTGTTAAGGGCGATGTTTCCTCTAGTCAGACTTTTTAGAGAGCCATCTCAATGGCTGAGAACAAAATTGAGTTCTGAAGTAATTTCCATGCCTGTTCTTGGATTATATAAAATCATTAATTTCAAATCTTTATTTGCAAATGTGAGGTAACTGTGTCCGTACACTTTGAAGGACGATGTTTCATCTAGTCAGACATTTTACAGAGCCATTTCAATGGCTGACAACACAGAGCAAGGCTATGAGAAAGTCAATAGAGAATCGAGCATATACTATTCGAAGTGTCATAGTTGTTTTACAAAGAAGTGTTTCTGATTGTTGAAAACAATCCCAGGCATACGTCGCTGTGTTTCTGATTGTTGAAAATAATCCCAAGCAGACCTAACATGTGAAAAGCAAAAGGCACTGTCTGTGAGGAAGCTGAAGAACGAGACTGGTAACCGCTCGGTAAAACGCTCTGGTAGTGAGGTTTGAGATTAGGTTCAAATAATCGTGTTTCATTGGGTGGTCAAAACTAATCACGCATACAAACATAATAGATAAATGCGCGAGGATGCATCCAAACATAATCAATAAAATGACAAATTTGTCGCGAGGATTTAGTCAAGATTATCAGTCGATGGTCACGTGGTTTGTTCTCTGTTCTATTCTCTATACTCTATAAAAAATGGTCACGTGGTTTGTTCTTTGTTCTGATTGTCTATAAATTTGTCTGGATAATCTTTAATACAATTCTCAAGGGTGGTGCTACTTTAGAACGATCAGGTATAAGATCGTCAAAAGGAAGTCAAAGCATAGTTCATGTTTTGAGAAACGCAGTCATTAATGTTTTCCATCTTCATCTTCATTGCTAGATGACTTTAATAAAGAGATTTTATGTTTTGAGAAAGACGTCATTGATGTTTTCCATCCTGATCGTGATGGGTAGAAAGCTTCAATAAAGAGATTTCATAAGCTGTAATATCATCAGATCTTCGAAACAAATCTCGCACAATTACGTTTTGAAAAGTGGCAGTGATAATTATAATTAACATTTCCCATCTCGGTCTTAATATTACGGTAATCGGTTTTTTTGAACAGACCCAACAAGGTAGAAACTTCACGTACACGAGTTCATGTTGCTAGCATCGCTAATAGAACTCAAGCACGCCGTAGTTTTGTATCATCAGAGAAATCCGAAACGACCTGGCTCTTTTTGAACGGACCCAACAAGGTAGAAACTTCACGTACACAGAGTTCATGTTGCTGGCATCGCTAATAGAAGTCGAGCGTTAACACGCTGCAGTTTTACATCATCAAAAATAATAATAATAATAATAATAAATTTAAAAAAACATCCGAAACGACCTCATCATATTCGGGAGACAGCTAGTGAAGGAAAATCGCGACATACCGTAAATAGAGCATCGCCTACGAAAATTTTTCGGAAACGATTATGCAATGGCTAACATTTAACCTGTTTGGTAGACCTTGCTGGAAGAAAGACAATTGTGTAATGGATAAAGTCATTGAAAGAAAGACGATCAGGTACCTACCAAACAAGGTTTCACCTTTGGCTATACATGTGTTATAATTAAATAATTTTTTTGCTGGAAGAAAGACAATTGTGTAACAATTGTGTAATGGATAAAGTCATTGAAAGAAAGATTTCACCTTTGGCTATACATGTGTTATTATTAAATAATTTTTTGGCATTAAATAATTGTTTTACTACATGTAAAGTTATTAGAAGAAAGACATGACGACCTACCAGTGCATACTACCAGTGCTAACTCTTAAGTCTTTTTAAGAGAGCACTTTACTGCTGGTCTATTAAAAAAAGCACTTAAAAAAACTTAATTACATCATGTCCATTATCTAATGGCCTAATGATTTGGACCAGTGCATATTCCGCAAAACTTTTTCAAAAAGCACTTAATTACATCATGTCCATTCTCTACTGGTCTGATGATGTACCAGTGCATATTCCGAAAACGAAAAGCACTTACAAACTTATTTACATCATCTCTATTCTCAACCTCTACTGATCCAATGATTTGGTTTTGTATTTTGACTCATCTATCTCAATGCCCTTCTCTCTAGCTGCCTCCTCCCCACTCTTCTCCATAGTTGAAAGTCCTCCCTTCCGTCCCATTTCTTGGTAACCTTCCCTTCCTATCTGCTCCGCGCGAGTTTTGCCGCCTTTCTGACCGCCCTTCCTCCCACCTTCGATTATGTTCCGCTGAGCAAAACATCCAAGAGACCACGAACATTAGAGAAGATGCACTCGCCCATGCAAATCTACACACGTACAACCCATCCCAGTGATCAAAGTTTGTACACTTGTCATGACACCAAAAGCTTTGATTGTGTTCTACTTTTGAATGCAAATATTGCTCTTTTATTAGACGATGCCCTTTTGAGAGTTATGCAGGTCATCTGTTCTTAGACTATGCCCTATCACACTTTGAGAAACAGAAAAAACACAAAGAGGCATCGGATCTATATCTTTTATCCGTCGATATGAAGTAAATACTGCTCACAACAAACAATGAAGCACATTGACAATGATACAACATAATAGCTTCCGTTCGAACAGATATGCATTCATGCAGACAGGAAGCATATTGACAATAATACAACATAATAGCTTTTGCTCATACAGATATGCATTCACTCGGGCAGGCTCACAAACAAACAGAACACAGGCAGGAGGAGACGCAGGCAGGAAGAGACACAGACACACCTCCAAGCTATTACCTTACAACCTTCTAATTACACGTGGGAAAATAGAATAACAGATAGCTCATGCCATAAAAGTATACGTGGACACTTGATGCTTTAGAATGCCGCCTGCTTTATATAAACTTCCATGCCCACGTAAATACGTTTTCGTAGAGCAATCGAATGGATGAGCTCTAGCTCACAACATTCTCGACCATAAATATTTCTCACAGAGAAACCTAATCGATGATCTATAGTTGACAACAAATGATATCAGCCCAGAATGAAACGGACCAACAGTAGCCGGAAATAACTACGAGATACGTCATATCTACCTGCGCTTCTTCTGATAATAAGTTTTCGTGAGACCTTTCTGACGCCATGTTCAAGAAATTTCCGGTTGCTAGTTCTTTCCGCTCCGATCCAAACGTTGATCTATCAGAGAGCTATATAGCGAATTGCTTGTGCTTAGGTCGGGGATTAATACTTATAAGCTCTCACACAGATCCCAATGCCTGCCCGTAGTGGTAACTCCGTTTCTCTGAAATTTGACACATATCGACCTCGAAGTAACTACTAGTTGACACATATCAACCTCGAACTAACGCCTTCTAGGATAACCAGCACTGGCCGCCCTCCACGTAGTTTAATTTTTCTCGATTCTTTTCTGAGACGAAGAAAAAGATGAATATAAAACATTTGAAAAAAATAGAGATGGCCGGGGTTAGGTTAAGGGCATACACACAAGAAGAATTCATGCTTCAAAAATTCACATATAGATGAAGAGGGCTTATCCGATTGTCTTTGATTAAAAATTCTTAATTTCGAGAAAAGAGATGGTCGAATGAATAACAGACCTCTGTTCCCTATCTCCATGAAGGTAGCTAACTTTTAAAAACTATGTGGCCTTGGTTCCCCAATAGTGTAGTTTTTTGTGAAACAATTAAATAGATTCATAAACTCGAAAATAAAGGTATATATAGTAATTGTCGACATACCCTGAGCCTCATGTTCTAGCCTAGAAGAACATATTTTCATCTCTATGGTGGGATTCACCTGATACTCCAAATGAATAGAGGAGAATCTACTAGTTCATCTCTACCAAATAATTCAAAATGCCATCTAGCTTTGCACTTATCTGGATGCAAAGTAGGGAATGAATAACAAAGGTAGATCAAAAACTATCCCTGGCCAATTCACTCTTTCACTAGATGCTAACTAGGCACTAACATGTGAAATGGATGGATACAATATACTAGTCCATTTATTGGAATCACTAGTGCATGGACTTAGTAACAAGGTGGGATTTATACCCCCATCAAGACTTTGAGAATGCTTGTTTATCTTGAATTTGATTTGTAAGTCAAACTAGAAGAGCTAGTTGAACCAAACATCTATTTTAGATGTGTGTACTATGATTCACTTCAAACCAAGACTTACTTGATTTTTCACCCTCATTCGAGGACTACTGTGCCCAACTCGGCTTGAAAATCCTAGAAAAATGTAGATTGAAGTGTTATCGTTCTCTTGTGGTCAACCTCACTTTAATTTGAACAAGCCAAATATAAACTCAAATTCATCCAATTTAGGACACTTTTCTCAAAGACTTTTACTATAAGGTCTTGAGAAGTGTGAATCTTATGAGGAATTCCTAACTTTTCTTTTCCAGAGTATACTAAACTCTATGAAATTCATTGGAGTGATGCTACTTAACTTGAAGCAAACTCAAATTAGTAAGTCAACTTAGACTTATCATCTTTTGAAGATTGAATGGGTTCTTGTAGAGAACATCTATCTGGGATATTTTATTTAGTTACTTTTTTCCAAGTGTTTATCCCTTATCTTTCCTAAAAGGAATCAAATACTCTATTTGTGTTAGATCTAAAAGATTTGGAAATCGAAAAGAAAGAGCTAGATCTCTATGCAACCAATTCAAAGTTTTAACTATTGAAATGAAAAAGGAATCCTCCTACTCTACTCACGTTCACAAATCTAACAAGCTAAGTAGGAAGGAACAAAAGATAACAAAACATTATGAATGAATTAAAATGGAAATGGAAATGACTTACATGAGATGCTCTATGAGCATGGTGACTCCATGAGAAGAGGATGCACTCTTGGCAATGAGCTAGAGTGGAACGACTTGTGTGGAGTGATGGGAGGCCTTGCTTATATGGAGTTTGGGAGAACTCCCTTGCATGTGGGATAAATGTGCTTACATGAGAATGAAAGTAAGTTGGGACAAAAGGGTGGAGCATGGAACTCTCAACACCCCCCTCCATGTGATGACCCTTTTGTTTTTATTGTGGGAGACTAGTGACATATGGGATCACTTAGTCCATTAATTTTTAGGATCTAAGGACATATGGGATCCTTAGACATATCTTGGACATATGGCATCCAAGTGTGGGACATATGGCATCCCTTGGTTTTTAGCTCCATGGACATATGGGATCCATGGTGTGTGGGGATCTAGGGACATATGGGATCCCTAGACATATAGAGGGTTTACCTCCTGGGGTGGGTAGTGCCTATGGAACCATTTGCCACCTTTTGAGCATTGTTTTTTGTAGTCTTCATGGGATCCATTGATGAGATCTTTGGTAGGGTCCTCTTCTTGTGGACTCGAGTTTGTTGATTTTGGGCATGGCTTTGGTTTTGAGTTTTTTGTGTTCAAGACCTAGGGAAGGTCTTACCACTCCCTTAGGTTGGCAGTGTCTAATCCCTTACAAGGCTCCATATTTACCACAAATTTGGAGTGGTCATGAGTAACATAATGAACTAAATATATTCACTCAATTCATGAATTGATTCATCT
Source organism: Ceratopteris richardii (assembly GCA_020310875.1). Classification (NCBI taxonomy): domain Eukaryota; kingdom Viridiplantae; phylum Streptophyta; class Polypodiopsida; order Polypodiales; family Pteridaceae; genus Ceratopteris; species Ceratopteris richardii. The sequence continues at coordinate 132,184,571 of CM035441.1, read as the reverse complement.
TAATTGTATATGAATTTTGAACATGTAAATGAGTTGTGAAGTAGTTATCTTCATTCAATGAGTTCCTTCTTGCAACATCTAAATATAGAATGAGTGAATTGTGTGCTCAGGGCTCCTTTATCACCATTTTCTAGTCTCTGCTCATGAGAGGCACTCAGACTACCAAAAACATCTCTTGGAGACGGTACTGTGGCAGCTTCGCCACAGAAAAATGCAAATCCAAATGACCAAAAGTTGATGTGTACCATATTTGCTTACGTTATGAGATAAGCGCTGGGCAATAAAAGAAAATGATAGCTTCTGTAAACGATAGATAGCACACTATAATCTTCACGGTTGCCAAGCACTCTGGTCATGAACTTCATAGTTTCTGACTTTCTCTCTCTATGCCATGTACTACCTCTTGCGTGGGCAATAGAGCACTGAATGCTCCATGTGGCAATAGCATAGTGGAAGCCTTGAGTTCATGTCACATATGAATCATGACTGAAGATGGGCGGGATGACTAGTTTTGCTGACATCATTGATGATGTAACAACTGCCTGAATGTCCGTGCAAGATTTAACCATATGGCACCGTGGCTTGACCAGGGATTCAGGAAATCTGATGAAACAGATCTGTAGCTTGCCGAATTCAGTGCATGAGCTCCTCTTCCTTATTGCACACCATGCACAAGATGGTGCATTGAATCTAGTCTTATACCGAGGCACATGTAGGAGATACTGTGGCCAAAAATCTGAGAAACAAATTTTGTGCTTCTCCACGATGTAGGATTTCGCATTTTCTCTGTGTGCACACTGAGGATATCTCTGCTTTCATCTAGGAATTTTGAGGAAAATGTCGAGGGAGCAACCACCACGCAGATGAGTCCATAGCAGTAGACGGAGGAGTACAACAGAAGCCATGTGAATGCAGTCCACCATAGCATCATGGCCTTGGAGTGTTGCGTGACGTAGAATGTGGCATAGGCAATTGAGAACTCAACCTTTTCTTGTGATCTTGATCATCGTTATCAACAATACACAGTGATTGGAGCACTGTCCAAGACTTCTGTGTCTCCTTCATGTTGCGGGCAGACAGGTTTCGTGCAGCACTTCTTAGTATAGAAATGCTCTAGTGTAGAGAGGCACAGAAGAAGAGATGTTGTAGCAGTGTGCATGTTGCCCAAGCTCTTTGTCATCGCAGCAGCTTTCTCTAGCTCTCTCTTCGAGATATGGTGTTGCTAATAGGTTCAGTAGAGGACTGTTTTCTAATACTCTGGCACCACTCAACCGAGTGTTTACATCTGGATCATTTTTGCATGCATTAGGCATGTGTACCATTTTGTGTTTCTGAGTGTGAGCGCATCAGAAAAATGGAGGTAGACCAGGAGATATCCGGTTGTCGTCTACTTCCTCAAATGCTCTTCCCAGATGCCATGGCTCCTCTTCAGATTTGAGTATGGCTTGTGTTTTGGGCTACATTACACAGATCCTCAAAGCTCTGCACTTGAACAAATGCATTTGAAATGTTTTCTCTTCTATCAAGTTTTGCTCTTGAACATCCGTGTCCCACACAATCTGTACCTTGAATACAATGCTCTTATGAAGATGTGTGGGAACCCACCTTCTTACTCATTCAAGCAAGGAGGCTCCACAGAAACCCCATAGACTGCCCGTGCTTTTTAACATTTGTAAGTGCTTAAAAGCACTTCTTATTGAAGAAATATCATGCTTATAAACAAAAAGAAAATCTCAAACATGCAAGAATAACAAAAATGATGCAACTTACCGTAAAGGAAAGATTTAAAAGATGATATTAGACATGCATAGAGATAGGAGAGTGGGGGGGAAATAAGAATAGAAATAGTGCTTATAAGCACTTTTTAAAACAAGAGGTATGGGAGGAGGAGAACAATTAGGAAGAATGGAACCAAATACGTACATGCAAGATAATCCTAAAACAAACTCAACCTATGCTCTGATACCATGTTGAAATGAAAAAGGAATACTCCTACTCTACTCACGTTCAAAAATCTAACAAGCTAAGGAGGAAGGAACAAAAGATAACAAAACATTATGAATGAATTAAAATGGAAATGGAAATGACTTACATGAGATGCTCTATGAGCATGGTGACTCCATGAGAAGAGGATGCATACTCTTGGCAATGAGCTAGAGTGGAATGACTTGTGTGGAGTGATGGGAGGCCTTGCTTATATGGAGTTTGGGAGAATTCCCTTGCATGTGGGATAAATGTGCTTACATGAGAATGAGAGTAAGTTGGGACAAAAGGGTGGAGCATGGAACTCTCAACATAAACATACTTGAAACTAATTACAATCAAACTCTATGTGACTTGAGACTCTCACTTTTCAAAGATGTATTTCAACAAGGTGTTGAAGCAATTTATTTAACTTTGAGAGAAACAAATTGGATTTGCAAAAGGATTCATGGAGTAACTCTAAACATCATCCCACCACAAGATGCTAGTGTGGTATCGAACAACAGTATGTGAACCCACATAACTTCAAATGAAGCAATTTCTTCTTTGATAAAAACATTTATGCTTCACTAGGACCTAGTTATTCCTTACTTTATTCAATCTGTATAAAATCATATTTTCTTGGAATGCAATTCTTATACATTAATTTGAGTCAAGAGATGGACTTTACCAAGTTACACTAGGAACTTGGTGCTTAATTATCTAACCTTAGTTGAAAGGAGCTTGAACAGTTGAACCTAAACTTGATTTTGAACTTGGACTTGGTGAAGTTTATAGACTTTACTTCTGATCTTGATGTGAGAGTAAAATATCTCCTTCATTTCTTTATCCTTTCATCTAGTGGTTAAGTACATTAAATCAATGCAGTTTCCCAAGAAAAGGATAACGTGGACTTGATGCATTTCTATGAAGCATGAGTTTTGTTGGAGTTAGACGTGTGTGGAAACATGCAAACAACACAAGGAAGAAGAAGAAGTTTGGAGCACAACACAGAATACTGAATGTATTACAACTAGAATGTACAAATATAAGTAACCCGTTAGAGCTATAGGCATATATACAAGCTGGGGAAAAAAACCTCCTAAAGAGGGAAAAAGTGCCCCGATGGTCCTAGTGAGTTCACACACATCACTACCTAAATATATCAAGAAATCCTCCCTGGGAGTGATGCGGTGAACAAGGAGCTGGCACTCATGTATAAGGAAGTTCCAAGCTATGTGGAATCAATCCACAAAAGGAAGTAAGCCCAAAGCTTTATGGAAAGCTTCAAACTTCTCCATAGGCAGAGCCTTTGTGAAAAGGTCTGCAATGTTCTCCTGCATGGGCACATATGCCAAGCTAATCTCTCCAGTAGAGAACCTCTCCTTGACATAATGTTAATGCACCTCAATGTGCTTAGTGTGAGCATGGAACAGAGGGTTCCTCACAACTACCAATGCGCTATGACTGTCAGTGAAGATTGTAATAAAGTAACTCTATGATCTAAGAGTCTGGCCGGTTTAGACGGATCTGAAACCAGACACCGTTTGGGCACCCGTGTGTATGACCAAATATCTCGGGTCTAGACTTACTAGAAGGTCATTTACTCTTGTGAACAAGTGATCCATGAGCTTAGTGGTTAAGTCTCAAGGATGTGAAGGAGGAGGTCTTGGGTTCAATTCCCATGGGGGACATGGGGAGAGTATTTTGCCAAAAGAGATTTAGAACCTTCTAGAAGCATCCACTTGAGTTAACTCGAGTTGACTGGGACACTTGGCGCACATGCAGTTACATGGCCGACACATGGTTGGCTAGTATCCAACTGCCCAAGAAGGCAGTCCCATGGAGAGAGCTATATATAGAGGTATTTGGTTGGGAGGAAAGTCATCTCTCTAGCACATGGTGGTTGCTCTGTTGCATTGGTATCAGAGCTCAAGGTTGAGCTTCCATGCTTGATGGGGCTTCATCATTGATTTCATGCAAGTTTTAATGGAGACCTTGGTGAATTCATGAGCACTTCTGTCTTCTTCATGTGGGAAGCTTCATGATATCCAACTTACCAACGCTCGTTCATATCATAATTCTCTTCAGCTCTGCAAGGCGCTACAAAACCTCATAAATAAAACACTCACGTACTATAGGCAAACAGACTCCAACTTGGGTCGTTTAGCTTGGAGTGCGCTGTTGTAGCCAATATGCATATCAGCTGCATATCCACGAGGTCGATCGTGTTTTTATCTTATGGCCCCTTGCATGAGAGGAGGTCGTGCAGTGTTTAGCGCAGGCTCCGATTCTCTATCATATTTGTCTCGACTCTCATGCTCACTTCCATTGTGTTCATGCATGGTGGATGGAAACACCCTGAATGCCTCATAGGAGTCGTTCTCGATTCTTCTAGCAGCTTTGGCAAGCATGAGAAGGAATTTGGGGTCTCCATATCCTGGTGGAGGTTATCAACATCCTCATGTTGCTGAGGTTCCTCCAGAGATCCGCTATCCAAAGTCAACGCAGGCTCCTCCCTCACTGGGGAGACATCAGATTGATGGGTAGTTTCGGCTTTCCGTCGAGATCATTTGCCTATTGGCCAACGAGGCTTCCCATCTTCCTGACTTTTAACTCCACTATGGATGTCATATTCTGCCGCATCTTGTGCGTCTACAACGAGAAGTACAGAGCTCTTTCCCTCGATTGATCGTGTCCAATGAACTGAAATAAACAGTCTTCAGTTGCATCGTGACCACAGCTCTAACGCAGAGGCAAAAGGCAAAAAAAGTTATACGCGTCAAAGGCATATACAGACAATATGCATACGGGGATCGAACATGCAAAACATTGAATATTGTTCTATATGGTTCCACGTATCCAATAGAGCAAACCTTGTCTGTGAGCTTCAATGGCTAACCAAATACAAATCAGCATCTATAGTGAGTGGCAGGCTAGTTTCCATCCCGCAACACCCAACGGATTCGATCCGGAGACAATACTAGTATGAAAGAAGCCCACAGAATAGAGGCAAAAAAGGCACGAGAGGCAGGGACTGAACACGGAACCTTTGGGTTCATTCTCACTCTCTATAACCACTATATCAAAATGTATCGATAATGTGTTTTTACATTTTGTTCTAGTTTGATTTAAGCTATGCTAATCCCGAGCCAAGATCCTTTTGCGTGTATATTCTATGGAGCTTGCTTTCATCCCCAACCAAGCCTGACTGCATATCCGTGGTGATCAAAGCCAAAGTGAAGCAATGTCAGATCGGAGCAAGGACGATTGTGCTTTCAATTTTCATTTCTTTTCGATCGACAAAAGAAATCTCTTTCAAGGTCTTGGAGAGAGGTGAGCATGGCTATGAAGATTAGCTCCTTGCAAGGATCAAAGGATGGATGAAGCTATGATCAAAGCTAAGTATTTGCCAATTTCTATTTGACCTTTATGCTTGATTTATCTTGTTTTCATTATTCTACACTTAATCCTTGATGCACGTTGAAATAGCCAAGATTTCAATCGATTAAGTTTAGATTAGGATAATGAAACAATCCACTTATCATTCCAAGCATTGGTTTGCATTAAGGAATGACTCGGTTTAAAAAAAGATCCTTGTGCATCAAATTAGAATGTATTTTGGTAGTTTAATTCCAGATTTCCGTTCCATTGAGTAAGTTTTTTATTGCACCACAAGGATATGTTTTTATATCATAGTGCATTAGGACAAAGGAAAGGATATACATGCATCAAGATTGCATGATATACATTCTTCGTACAAGGAAAAGTCATGCATCAAGCTCATGCATGATTGTTGCATTATTTTTTGGGCATGCAAAGAACATGCATGCATACGCATGTGAGAATATGGATTTGCATGTAGGCACATGCATTTGCATGATAGAACGGGATGATGTTTGCAAGTAGATATGAATTAGTATTTAGCTTACTTTATAAAGCTCACGGTTTGACATTAGGGAAGACAGAGGACTAGTTAGTTGCAAAGACATGCTAGTTCTAGTTTGCAGCTCAAGTAATTCATCCCTTCCTTCCCAAGTTGATACTCTGCTATCAAAAACAAATACTTAATGACAATTAAGTATGTTTGATGTCTTACTAGGTATAAGTAGGCACTAGGAGAAAGTTAAGTAGTAAATTTTCTTGATGACCAAGAAAATCTAATTACTTGCAAACCTTTTGTGATGTATGATGACTCTAAGTCCCAGATGTATTTAGGGAATCATGAAGATAAGCTTATAATGATTACTCTAAGTATAGATGATATTTAGAAAGTCATACGGATAAGCTTTAGTGGAATTATTGAAGTTTTTTTCTTTTCATCCTGATGAGTGATAAACTTCAAAGAGATGAATAAACTTTAGCATCACTTGAACTTTAGTGTTCAATAGTTGGATGCTAGGTTCCATGATTGTATCTCTAATCAAGATGCAAAGGTTTTAAAAAAAGCATGGAAACTTTATTAAGCATTTTTTTTAGGATAAGAAAAGTATGTTTGGTTTTGTTTAAGCTAATTAGAGCTTAAAGAAGAAACCCAAGTCAAATTAATCTTTAGGAATCAAGATATTTTCCTAAAAAGATATATCAAAGTAATCTTTAAGAATTACGTTACTTCCTAAAAGTTAAGCCAATAAAGGAAATAGCTTAGTTAACTATTTCCTTAGTTAAAAAGAAATATCTTTTGGACAAGCAATAAAGCCTTAAGTCTTGTTCTTGTTCAAATAGTCAAGATTTATTAGAAAGATGGTTCCAATAAAACTAAGGATTCCAAGATGAATCATTGGACTGGAAAGCAAAAGATTCCAAGATGAATCATTGGCTTAGTATTACTTGAATCCTTGGTAGGAATCTAAAATTCTTGAAAGAAATATATCTCCCTAGATGTGAGACTAGAATCTTTCAATAGCTAGTAGTTCCTAAACCATCAGTACTGGTACTTAAGTCCAAATATTGATATAACCTAAAGGTGTATCAAAGATTCTTAGCTTTGGAATCTGAGGGGTATCAATGTATGCCTTGACTTAAGAGGGGGAAAGTTCTCTAAAAGCCCATGGGTAAGCAAAGAGGGGGCAAAGATCTCTAAAAGCCCATGGGTAAGAGGGGGAAAGATCTCTAAAAGCCCATGGGTAAGCAGTAGAGAGATTCCTATAAAAGTCCCGGCCGGGGTAGGTACCTAAAGTATTAGTAAGAAAGGAATCTAAAGACAAGAAGTCAAAATCTCTTGTCACTACAAAATTGGTCAAGAATAACCAATTGGGCTTGAATTTGAGAATTTCAAGAACTTGGAATTATAACTCGTTTTCATTTGAAACTCTAGCAAACAAGGATGGGATGATCCATCAAAAGGTTTTTTAAGTTCCCCAAGGAAAGCACAAGATCATGAAATGATCATGTGAAGGGATCAAAAACCTAAAAAATCTAGTTAGAGGTAATACCTCAAACTTCAAATATATCGGAAAGAATTGAAGTAAGAAGGTACTCTATCAAGTTATGTTTAGACTGTAGGATGATTATTAATGTGGATATAAAATAGGGTGGCATGGGACACCAGATTTTATACTCATATTGATATAGGAAAGATGGTATGGGACATCGGACTGTGAGTTGATGATTATCTTTTAGTCCTAGTTTGGATCTTGAAGTTAGGTTTAATCCTCAAGGGAATTAAGACTTCAGAGAAGGAGTTTAATTCAGAGACGATAAAAGTAGTATCTCAAGGTACTTCAAGATAATATCTCAAGATACTTCAAGATAACTTCAAGATAAAGGAAACAGAAGATATGAAGTAATTAAGTTCATCTTAAAACACTTCAAGATAAAGTGTTGTTAATTCAAAAATATTTCATAAATTTCTAAAAGAAGTTGGACTTTGATGTTGAGTTGGTCTTTTCAACTAAGGATTTGATTGACTAAGTCAAGCATCAAGTTCCTAGTGTAACTTGGTAGATTCACTCTTTTGACTCAAAGAAATGCAAAAGAATTGCATTCGAGTAAGGAGTCAGAAAGAGTGAATATGACCTGAACTTGGTATCAAGAGAAGTATTATTTGAATACAAAACTCATCAACAGAACCTCAATGGGTTGACACACTGATGTTAGAAACCACACTAGTATCTTGCGGTTAGATGATGTTTTAGTTTTGCTCTGAATCTTTTTGAGAATCTAGCTTATTTCTCTTAAAGATAGAAAAATGTTTCAAAACAGTGTTGAAATAGATCATTGATAAGATAAAGTCTTGAGTCATCCAGAAATTGACTCCTCGCAAGTATAATTTTCCGAAGTTGAATTGGTTGTACATTTTAGTTCTCTCTTTTCGCTTTCCAAATCATTTGGCTCAGATATGGTATCTGATTCTTTTCACAAAAGACAAGGGTTAGCCGGTTAGAACCAAGTAACTAAATTAAACATCCTAGATAGATGCTTTGTACAAGAACCTTTTCAAAACATTGAAAGATGATAAGTTCAAGATTGAGTTATTCATTTGAGTTTGCTTCAAGCTATAGCATAAAAGATTTCCTAGAGTCCAGTATACTCTAGAATGGAGAAGTTAAGAATTGCTCAAAAGATCGATAATTCCCAAGAACTTTAGCTCAAGTCTTTGAGAAAAGTGTCCTAAGTTGGACAATTTCATTTGCATTTGAATTGGTCAAAGTTATAGTATGGTTGACTCAAAGAAAATGGTAAACTTTCTCCTACAGTTTACATAGGATTTTTAAACTCATTAGGGCAAAGTAGCCCTCTAGTCAGGAGAAAAAATCAAGAAACTGTTGGATAGGAGTTAACCATTGTACAAACATCCAAGTTAGATATTTGGGACAACCAAACTTCAAGTTTTCCAAATCAAATTCAAGTGAATCAAGAATTCTCAAAGTCTTACAAGGGATAAGAATCCTAAGTCCATGCACCACTCATGCCTAGAAATGGACTAGTAATTTGAATCCACCTAGTTCACATGTTTGTGCCAAGATCGCACATCAAGAAACTGTGAATTGTCCATGGATGTTTTTAGATCCACCCTTATTATTCTTTCACTAGTTTGTACTTTGTTCAGTTCATTAAAGTGCAAAATGAGACAGTGTTTTGAATCATTTGGGCAAGGATGCCACCACAGAGATGAGACATGTTCTTCCAATTCTAGAACATGACCATGTTCTTTCAGTTCTAGAACATGAGGCTCGGGGGTTTCCTACAGTAGTTATATAGATCTATTTTTTAGGACGAAAATATTTTCCAAGGGGGGAAGAATGTAATAAAGTAAGTCTATGATCTAAGGGTCTGGCCGGTTCAAACGGATCTGAAATTAGACACCGTTTGGTCACCCGTGTGTATGACCAAAGATCTCGAGTCTAGACTTACTAGAAGGTCATTTACTCTTGTGAACATGTGATCCACTTAGCTTAGTGGTTAAGTCTCAAGGATGTGAAGGAGGAGGTCTTGGGTTCAATTCCCATGGGGGACATGGCGAGAGTATTTTGCCCAAAGAGATTTAGAACCTTCTAGAATCATCCACTTGAGTTAACTCGAGTTGACTGGGACACTTGGCGCACATGCAGTTACATGGCCGACACATGGTTGGCTAGTATCCACCTACCCAAGAAGGCAGTCCCCTTAAGAGAGCTATATATACAGGTATTTGGTTGGGAGGAGAGTCATCTCTCTAGCACGTGGTGGTCACTCTGTTGCAAAGATGGTGGTGGCAAAAGATTGACCAACACCCAAATCAACCATAATGCATCTGAGCCACACACACTCAACAGTCATTGTGAAAGCTGCCTTATACTCAGCCTCACAACTAGAAGTGGCCATAGTAGGCTGCTTCTTGCTCATTCAAGATATGCATGAGCTACCAAGCATGAAGCAAAAACCACTAGTGGACATACGGATGTAATAGCAACCAGCCCCGCTAGAGTCAGAAAAAGCATGCAAATCTGGCGGTAGTGATCCCCCTTGGGATAAAACAAGCCAAGTAGCCGAGTACCACTCAAGTAGCAAAAGATGTGCTTAACTGTCTGCCAATGCTTGACTCCTAGGCAATGCATAAACTTGCTCATCTGTGAGATAGCAAACTGAATATCTAGCCGAGTAATGCATAAGTAAATCAAGCATCCAATTTCCTGCTGATAGATAATAGCATCAAATGCATCTCTAGCATGATGAACACTCAATTGTAAACATGTCTCCATAGGAGTGGCAATGTACTTGCATAAACTGAATTCCTAAATAATGATGCAAATGCCCCAAATCGGACATCTCAATTGAGGCATGCAAATCAGCCTTAAAATCAGCAATATGCTTCTCATGAGGACTAGTGAGCAGCATGTCATCAACATAAACAACAATGATCAAAAGCACATCATTAGCACGCTTAACATAAAAGGTGCTTTTAGTTGGACTGTTCTCAAAACCATGCGCAATCAGATAGGCATGTATCTTTTCATACCAAGCACGTGGTGCTTGCTTTAAACCATATAATTTCTTCTTTAACATGCACACCTGGTTTTCATGCCCTTTCTACACAAAGCCACGAGGCTAGAAAACATACACTTCTTCATGCAAGTCACCATTTAGAAATGTTGTTTTAATGTCCAAATGATGTACATTCCAATCATGATGAGCTACAAGTGCACAAATGCTACGAACAGTAGTTATATGCCATGTAGGTGCAAAGGTCTCATCAAAGTCAATGCCTCTTTCTTACACATAACCCTTTGCAACAAGCCTAGCCTTATACCTATCAATTGTTCCATCAGGATTACACTTTAACTTCTATACCCACTTAGTGCCAATGGCCTTCTTTCTAGGAGGCAAATCACATAAAGACCAAGTATCATTCTTCATTATAGCATCATATTCAGATTGCATAGCAGCCATCCAATTTTCTGAATTTTGTGCTTCATCAAATGAAACAGGCTCATTCTCATCATAGAGACTAGATGCAGTCATAGCATAGCAATCTGATGCAAAAAGAGGCATTATGAGAGCCTGAACGAGTACGATATGATAGAGGTGCATCTAATTTTCTATCATGCAAAGTCTGCACAAGCCATTTTGGCATAGTTTTTTCCTGCTCAATATCTGCTCTCTCATCAACAAGTGCATCATGTAAATCTGCATCAGAAATAGAATGATCTGCATCATGACATGAAACCCGCAAAGGCTGAGAAGTTGCCTCATTACGACCAGTGCTAGACTGTCCACCTCTAAAAAGAGGCATCAATGTATCATACATGTCTTTGGAGCAAATAGATGTCTCTTAGTTAATGAAAGTAAAGGCTGAATAGCATCTTCCACAGAAACAACATCATGGCTAACCAAAATGTGTTTAGTTTGTGGATGATACAAACGATAGCCTTTGCTTTGAAAACTATATCCAACAAAAATACATTTTACTGCTTTATCATCCAATTTCATGTGATGTCGATCACGCACTAATGCATATGCTAGACAACCAAAAACATGCAGATGAGCAACAGATGGCTTGCGACCATGCCAAGCCTCATATGGAGTGATAGACCGTAGTGCTTTAGTGGGATACTTGTAAAGTACATATGTTGCACACATGATAGCCTCAAGCTAGAAATTATGTGGTAAAGCTTGGCACTTGACCAAACACCTCGCCATCTCCATGAGTGACATGTTCTTCCCTTCAGCAACTCCATTCTGTTGAGGTATATACGGCATTGTACATTGATGTCTTATCCCACGTTTAGCCAAAAATGCATTAAAGTCAAAAGACATATATTCCCCCCCTCGATCAAAACAGAGGGTGTCCATTTTACATGGTGATTGATTTTCAGCCAAACGAAAAACTGTTTGAAGCACATAAACACTTCGGACTTTTCTTTGAGTGGATATTGTGGAGGAGATGGTGGATAGTCACAAGAGATTAATTGGTGTAGCTAAAACGTGCTTCACATCTGCTACAAGTGATGGCTGGAGAGTATTGTGGGCCTCTTTAGCTAGCTAATAAGCATAAATAATCACATATGTTACTTGGAAGATGATCGACTAATGGTAGGATCAAAGTAGATAGGTAGGTTGGTTGATACACCTATTCAGACCATTCCTTGAGTACAACAGCAATTGAATAAATTCCTTTTGGGGAACTCTAATTAGCTTAACAAGCTACCAATCATGACTGATATCATAAAAAATGATGGATTATATGCAGAGAAATATGTGTAGCAACTCATACATGCAACCCGACATTTATGGGTTGTGAAAGTGTGTAGACCAGTGAGTAAAGACAAACTGATATCTGATGATTGCAAGAATCATTACAAATGAAACTTTGGAAGATTAAAGTAGATAGTATGTTGGATCTATGATGCTTTAAACAATGGGAAATGATCACCTATAGAGTGAGAACAAGCTCTGACAAGATCACTATTCTGATGGAGGTATGACAGAGGAATGAGAATAAGAAGTAACGATCATCTATGTATCAAATCATGTGAAAGTAGAATGTCATTGGCAATCACCCATTGCTCAATGAATGAGAAGTGTGTGAGCTATGAGGTGAGCTCCTCTTCTCAATGAAAGTACATCAAAATGATCTTTGAATCTCGAGATAGACGTGGGCCTTTCATATCCTCTTTTTATTCTTATTGTTGGAGCCAAAAAAATTGAATTCAAATTCAAATCTCTACCTAAAAGTGAATGCTAAAGTATAGGATTGATTTTCTCTTGACTCCACTACCAATTGATATGAGATTATGTGCTTCCTAACTCCTCGTGGGTATATTTCACTTTTACAAAAGTAATTGTGAAGTAGAACTACAAGAGGTTGAACATATGAAGCCTTCCAAAGGTTATGCCATTAATTTAAGCATAAGTGAGATGATCAAGTATGAAGTCTTGGGCTTAATTGCACGAGCAGCTCCCCCTCAAGCCTAACATGCTTGTTCTTCATTGCTCCTTGATTTCCTACAAACCAATCATCAATTTGAACATGTTCATCTTTGTTCCATCCAATGCTTTGGTAAGTATATCTAGACATTGTAAATGAGTTGATACATAGGATAATTGGATATCCTTGCTAAGCAATTTCTCCCTTACATAATGATAGTACACTTCAATGTGCTTAGTCCTTGCATGGTATACACGATTAGCAGCCAAATGAAGTGAACTAGTGTTATCTCCAAAGATAATTGGAGTGTAGGAATGTATCTCCAAATCTACATATATTTGCTTAAGCCACATAGCTTCCTGAGTTACATTTGCCAAACCTCTATATTCTGCTTTTGTGGAAGATAAGGCCCCAGTTGGTTGCTTCTGGATGACCAAGATATGACTTTTGAACCTGCAAAAGATAGGTACCCTAAAGTGCTTCTCCTATCATCCTTGGAGCCAGCCCAATCTGCATCAGAATAAATTTTTATATCTATGTCAGAAGTGAAGGTATAGAGCAACCCCTCATTCATTGTACCCTTTAGATACTTAAGCACCCTCTTTGTAGCTTCCATATGAGGCTTCCGTGGTACATGCATAAACTAACTCAATGTACTTACTGCATAGGCAATGTCTACTCTTGTTAATGTAGCATAATTAAGACTACACACAAGTTGTTGATAGCTTGTAACATCTTCAAGTAGTTCACCTTCATGTGAACTTAGCTTATGGTTGAGCTCCATAGGGATACCTGAAACTTTAGTGTTCTCCATCTTAAACTTTATCAACATATCATGTATGTACTTCCTTTGTGTGATGAATATACCTGAATCTGTATACATAAGTCCTAAGCCAAGGAAGTAGGTTAATAACCCTAGATCACTGATTTTGAATTCCTTCATTAATTGAGCCTTGACTTGTTTGATACCATTAGAATCATTCCCTGTAATAATGATATCATCTACATAGACACATAAGTAAATGACATCTGATTTGTTCTTCTTAACAAATAAAGACGAGTCTGCCTTGCTTGCTACAAAGCCTTGGTCCTGCAAATAGGTAAAAAGCCTATGCTTCCAAGCTCTAGGAGCTTCCTTGAGACCATAGAGTGATTTTCTAAGCTTTCATACATAACCTACTTTTTCTTCATCTTCAAAACTCGGTGGTTGTGGCATATACACTTCTTCTGATATCCAACCATTTAAGAATGAATTCTCAGTTGAGATAAATTCCTATTTTTAGAAGCAGCAAGACTTACCAATACCTTGATTGTTGGCATCTTTGCTGCAGGTGAAAATGTTTCTTCATATTCTACTCCATGGGTTTGGGCAAATCCCTTTGCCACTAACCTTGCATTGTACCTATTTATAGATCCATCAGAGTTCTTTTTAATTTTGTATATCGACCTTGAACCAATTACCTTCATATGTGGCTTCTTGGGAACTAGATCCCAAGTGTGGTTTTCCTGCAATGCTTCCACTTCTTCCTGCATGGCTTCTCTCCACTCTTTCTTCTTCTTAGCCGGCTCTTCTGCCATAGAATCTTTTGTGATGTACACAGAGTGTTTTGTGACTAAAGATATATCATATCCATACCTTATGGGCTTCTTACTTTCTCTTTGTGACCTCCTTAAAGCTTGATTGAAATATTTAGGTAGATGTTCTAATTGCTTGAGTTTGAACTTGCCTCTTGACTTCCAATCTTTGAAATCAATCTGCTCTCTTCCTCTGAGTTGATGTCTTCTGCTAAGTGTTGATCTTCTTGAGTGAGGGTTGGAAAATCATTTTTCGAAATCATATGGTAACTTGACTTTCCTGAAATCATCTTCAAACCATGAATTATTCTCATCAAATACTACATCCCGACAAACTATGAATGCCTTGTTAGTGGGATTGTATAGTCTATATCCCTTTTGATTCTGATCATACCCAATAAATATACATTTCTCAACCTTAGGGTCAAGCTTCCCTCTGATTTGTGATGATATGTATGCATAGGCAATGCACATAAATATTTTGCAATGATCCAATGAGGGTCTCCTGCCATTCCATGCTTCATATGGTGGCATACCATCCAATGATTTGGATGGAAGCCTATTGACCAAGTAGCTGGTTGTGGAAAAAACCTCTGCCCATAAATAATTAGGTAATTTTTTTCATTTAACATAGACCTAGATGCTTCAACAATTAACCTGTTCCTTCTCTCTGCCACTCCATTCAATTTAGGAGTATACCTAGTTGTTACTTCCCTCTTTATGCCTTTGTCCTGTAGAAATAGATCAAACTCATGTGAAGAATAATCACCACATCCATCAGACGTGATTCTCTTCAGCCTCCTTACTGTTTGGTTTTCAACTAGTACCAAATACTTCTTGAAACATGTAAATACCTCATCCTTATGCTTCATGAAATAGAGGATTTTCCACCCACTCTAATCATCAATAAATGACACATAGTACCTTGAACCTGAGATGGATGGATCTTTTCTAGGACCCCACACATCAATGTGTGCAAGCTCCAAATAGTCTTCATGGATGTATCCTTTCCTGTTGAATGGTTGCTTGTGAGCCTTGCCAAATTGGCAAGATCCACATTTGTATATCGTGTATTGCTTGGTCACATTGGGAATGTCAAGCATACTTTGATCCATTCAAATTTGTTTCAGATTTCTTTCTCCTATGTGCCCTAGCCTTTTTGCCATATTTCCAACTCAGATAAGGTTTGATCTCTATAACTAAATAGTGCTATGTTCCTTGTGTCTTCAATTTCAAATGTAAACAATCTACTTGACTTCTCACCTTTGGCAATCCTTTTGAAGCCTTGGTGGGGGTCTTCCACATATGCTCCATGCTTAGTGAACCTCGCCTGTAGACCTTTCTCTACAATGTGCCCAATACTAATTAGGTTTTTGGTTATTGTAGGTAGAACTTTTCTCAAAAGTTTCATACTACCATCAGATCTTTTGACATTTCCAATTTGCTTGACTGAGTGTTTAGTGTCATCACATGTTTGTACTTCATGCTTTCCCTTGGATTCTTCAAGATCAGATAATAGAGCTACATTTCTTGCCACATGATTGGAACAAGCCTGAATCAATGTAGAAGAGATGCTCATCATCTTTACCTTGCTTGGATGTCATGTTCATGATGAGTAGAATGTTTTCTTGATCTCCAATATAGTTGTTGACATCCCCTCTTCCTCTAAAGCTTCCTTGATAATTGTTATTGTTGTAGTCTTGATTGTAGTTATGGTTATAGTTGCCTCCACCATTGTTGTACGTGCGTCTTGATTGTCCATAGCTTCCTCTATGAAAGCCTCTTCCCCTTTGGTTCCTTGTATTTTTGTAGCATTCTTCTATAGTGTGGTTGTTGAGACCACAAATGTTGCATGATGAATTGTTGTAGGATCTCCCCCCGTCTTGCTTTCCTCATCTGCCTGTTCCTCTAGCTCCTCTTCCTCTTCTTGCATAACTAGCTTGAGAGGTACTAGCCCCTTCTTCTTGTTTCTTGCTTTTACGTTTATCCTTAGCTTTATTCTTATCTGTATAAAGGGCAGAAGATTGGTTACCTCTTGAGTTGTCACCATTTCTGTTGAGCTTTGTCTCATGGGTGAAGAGTTGCCCATCAAGGTGTTGAGATCAGGTATTTGCATATCCATGTAGAGGTCCATTATTGTGGTGAAGGACTCCCACTTGTCATCAGCCTTAACTCCATTGATGATTTGCCTCATTATGTGCTCTTCCTCTATCTCTTCGCCAATGCTTGCAAGCGAGTCAGCTACATCTTTCATTTTGGTTACGTAATCAACCACTCCTTGCTTTGGTTGTTTCTTAAGGGTTGTGAATTCCATCCACAACTGATTCTTCCTAGCTCTTGTGTTTGAGGAGAAATATGATGAAAGTACTTCCCAAGTCTCTTGGGAGGTCCCTCAATTCCTAACATGTGGTAACAAGAAATCAGAGATTGAATTTAGTAGATATGACCTGGCAAGAGCATCCTCTGCACACCATGTGTTCAACCTTTCTTGCTCTTCCCTTGTTGGTTGATGCTTGCTCTTGAAAACTGGCATGTCTTCATCTCTAGAGACGTATCCATATAATCTTCTCCCTTGAAGGTATGCTTGCATCCTTAGAGACCATGCTGAGTAGTTTTTCCTATCCAATTCTTCAATGAAGGATGTAAATACATCTCCCATCTTCGTTGTGCTTGCTCTAATACCACTGTTTGAGGAGATGGTGGATAGTCACAAGAGATGAATTGGTGTAGCTAAAACCTGCTTCACACATGCTACAAGTGATGGATGGAGAGTGTTGTGGGCCTATTTGGCTAGCTAATAAGCATAAATAATCACATATGTTGCTTGGAAGATGATCCACTAATGGTAGGATCAAAACAGATAGGTAGGAATATAATCCAAGGTCCAAAAACTTGCTATTTTGGTTGATACACCTATTGAGTATTTTCAACCATTCTCTGAGTACAGCAACAATTGATTAAATTCCTTTTGGGGAACTCTAATTAGCTTAACAAGCTAACAATCATGACTAATATCATCAAAAATTATGGACTATATGCAGAGAAATATGTTTAGCAAATCATACATGCAACCCGATATTTACGGGATGTGAGAGTGTGCAGACCAGTGACTAAAGACAAAATGATATTTGACGATTGCGAGAAGCACTACCAATGAAACTTTGTAGGATTGAAGTAGAAAGTATGTTGGATCTATAATGCTTTAAATTATAAGAAATGATCGATTATAGAGTGAGAACAAGCTCTGACAAGATCATTGTTCTGATGGAATTATGACAGAGAAATGAGAATAAGAAGTAATGATCATCTATGTATTAAATCATGTAAAAGTACATTGTCATTGGCAATCAACCATTGCTCAATGAATGAGAAGTTTGTGAGCTACTGCAAAGGCAAAATACCCTGCACAAGCACTGAGATAATGCATTCGAAGGCCGAAACGAGCTTAGATCATGATTTCAGCACCACATAGCAAAGTTGTTTTGATCTTTGAAACACCCTGAGTATGCTTACCAAATTTTGTGCGATTCTGAGACTGCAATCGAAGAGGTGTCGACAACGCCCTAGATGAAGTGGCGACCTACTGTGATACTAATTATTGGAGTTAGACGTCTACAGAAGCATGCGGGCAGCACAAGGAAGAAGAAGAAGCTTGCAGCACAACACACAATACTGAATGTATTACAACTAGAATGTACAAATATAAGTAACCCGTTAGGGCTATAGGCGTATATACAAGCTGGGGGGGAAAAGACGTCATAAAGAGGGAAAAAAAGTACCTCGGCGGTCCTAGTGTGTTCACACACATCACTACCTAAATATATCAACAAGTTCTTTTCTTTCCATCCATCAAGGAAAGGTTCTCAAAAGAAGTTAGCATTCTACTGTCCCATACCATTAGATATTTTCTCCAATCCACAAAAACACATCTTGAGTTTTGGCCTTCTTTCAGTTCCTTTTGAATGCTCTCATAATCATGTGTGATGATCCTTTCTTGAACCCTTGATGATGCCAATTTTCAAAGCTAACACTAAGTTGTTTTATCCTTGTCGTACACCTACTAGTTATTTAAAAAAACAATTTAGGCCCAAATATCTAGATTTTTTCTACAACCTTTTAATTTTTTCTACCATGATTTTGAAAATTATTATTCCAAAGTGCCATCGTACTTAGGATGGTATGATTCAATACATCACTATCATGAGTCATTCAAGAGTTTCATTGCAAGTACTTGGGCTTAATTTATAGTAGTTCCAATCGAAACTTCTTGGACACGATTTTCCAAGCTCTGATCAATTCTTTTTGAACATGCAATAATGATAAAGATTAAGTTTTATCTTTAAGATATCTTGATAAAGCTCCTTGGCTGACCCGCAAGATATTTAGAGATCTTTCCCTCAACTCAAGTCCAACAATGCGCCAATGCCTTTAAAATTCCAAAGCTAAGAATCTCTTCAAGATTGATACACCTTTGGGTTTTATCAATCATTGGACTTCAAGTACCACTACCGGTGGTTTGGGATTTCTTGGGAAGTATTTGTTGTCTAGCTAGCTTGAAGAATTTCTTACTCATTACTTGGGAGAGTTTTATTCTTCAAAAATATGAGCAAATGATTCATCTTGGAATTGTTTGCACATCTTGATGACTATTGAAAGGAATTCTTGACTTTTGGACAATAATTTACTTTCAAAGATCTTGTTCTAGTTAACTTGGGACCAAATTTGTGCTCTTTTCATGATTCTCAAATGTGATTCTTTAAGTATTTTAAGTACTTAAAGTAAATCTCAAAACCTCTTGTGCACTATTCCATACTTTTGTATAAATTTTATACTTATACTTATGGAATAATACATAAAGAATCATGACTTCAACTTATCCCGTATTGTATATGAAAATTATCCTTTTGAAAAAAGTATACATGAAATCTTTAGAGTTTATTTATAAACTCTCTAGAAATTGGTTCATCCATGTCTTACATTCTTCCTTTGAAGTCCTTTTACCTTATAATAAATTAGAATATTTTTTAACTTTTTTATTGTATTTGCAATACCATGAATCTATTATTTCATACATAATCCTTTTTCATAAGTGCATGCATAGTGTATGCAAAGAAGCAAATCTAATGATTATAATGCATGCAAACACATGTGTTTGCATGTTTTGCATGTTTTGCATGTTTTGCATGTGTTTGCATGCTTTGCATGTGCTTGCATGCTTTGCATGTGCTTGCATGCTTTGCATGTGCTTGCATGCTTTGCATGTGTTTGCATGTTTTGCATATGTTTGCATGCTTTGCATGTGTTTGCATGCTTTGCATGTGTTTGCATGTTTCTCATGCATGTACTGAGTTAATGCATATAGGTTACTATTAGGACCACCACGTGCTAGAGAAATGAATCTCCTTCAAGCTTATGCATCTATATATAGCTAATCAAATTAACAAGGTCCAAATGCATAACTAGATTCCACAAGTGCATTGTGATCTCCACCACTCCTTTAGAACCTTCCACTAGAGTCCACTAGTAGTAGCTGTACTTGCCACTCAAGTTAAGTCTCTCTAACCTCAAGTTCACTCACATTAACTCGAGTTACAAGGCTCTAGAGCTCCCCATGGGGTTGAACCCAAGACCACCTCCTTCCCAACCTTGAACTTAACAACTAGGCTAAGTGGTTCCTTATTTTAGAGAGCACATGAACATTAGGGGGGAAATGGACCCTAGATGGGCCTTTTAGATTAGAGGGTGATTAGTGATCCACCAATGAGGAGACAGCAATGGCCATAGTCTACTGCTCTAATCCACTAGGCTAGGAGTAGGTTTCCCTTGTTTTTTGTTAGTCAAAGAGTCCAAAACAACCATGCACTCATGGTATTCTTGAGGAGAGTGTTTTGTGTAGAAGAAATTCAAGCCAAGATTGATCATAAACTCTTGGATCATTAGGATATTGTGTGCTTCATATTGTATGGAGAAAACTTTTCTCCGAATAGATATACACCGTTAGATCAGGGAAAGATCAATGGCACATATATCAGTGTCAGATGGTTCATCTATAGATAGGCTGCTCAACCCTTTTCGCAGGTAGCCATAGGATGTAGTCAATATTGAATGACTTATGATGATTTTTGTAGATTTCCATCATTCGAGTGTGTGAGGGATCATAGTGACTCAACGCCATGTGTGGGCAATTGCAGGATGAAGTTGAATGGAATGGAAATGGATATGCCGTGCAACAAGAATCAGCTAATTTTGCAGAGGACCATTGGATAAATCCTCGATCTAAAGGTTGAGATGTATTTGGAAATCCTTCTCATGCTATTGTCCTCTCCCATGTTCCCTCTCTTTTGTGTGCTCCCAACACTCATGTGAGGATCTCATTCATCGAATTCATTACATCTGACAGCTTTGATAATGCACGCATATGATTCAACAAAGATCATGTGTATTCCTTGGATCGAAGGTTGATCAAGGGTTCTAGTGATCCAAACTCCATGTCACTCTAGTGTGTCCTCTTTCTATAATGCCTTCCACCTTTCACGTGACAATTAAAATTAGGATTTGTTCAACGATCTCGTTTTATAGCAACCATTGATTTTCAAAATCTAAAGGCTCCAAACACCTCAATTTGAGACTTTTGATCAAAGAGTCTTTATATTAATATCTAGAATCATAGAGCTAGATCAAACCAAACCCATCTTATATAACAGCACAATACGACTTAGTGAACAATATGCTTAAACAATAAAGCGCACATGGCAACACATGATCGGGGTCTTTTATTGAAGAGAGATGGTTTGAATACATCTTTAGAAAGAATGCATGGTTTCCCAATGTTTAGTTTCCTCCCAAGAAGGATATGGGGAAGGACCACACAGAGAGGACTACATACATGTAGTAGATGGGAGGACTACATACATCTAGTAGACGGGATTCACGAGGTTCATTGGGATAAAGATTAGGATTTTCAATGTTTATATGTGTTGAATAAAGAAATATTGGAGATGGAAGGTGAGAGAATGAGAGATCTCATCAAAGATGTTCACTTCTACTAATAATGAGACAACCACTTAATTGCATCAACAATTAACCCAAATATTCAAAAACATTCCTCTATGAAACGAAAAATAAACATGATTCCCAAATCTGCCATATGTTCATTGACTCAATAAGCATCTATTCTTTGTCCAAGAATATAATCAATAAAACAAATATCTTACTTTCACCTCCTACTTTGTTCACTCAGTTTTGGTAGCCATATTTATTTCCACATTTCGAAAAGCATCTTTAATATTGTAAAGACACTTTCTAAACTTTTTCATTTTTTCTCTTATTCAAAATAGAATAAAGTATAATAAATTTGGCTTAATTTTTAATTTTTTATTTTTGAAGAGATTGGGGGCATTTCTTATCAATGTGAGTCTAGCTCTATACATATTACCTTGATGTATGATCCAAATAGTCTACTTCAAACGAATTCTAGCAAATTGTGCAAGAAGACATTTTACAATTTATGGTGACTATCTCAAAGTTTGAGCCCTCTCAAATATATTTAGATCATATTCTCCATCACGTTTATATACACACACATATACATATGTGCGTGTATGTATGTATGTACATAAATAAATACATACATACAGATAGACACACTTGCTTTTAACTGATGCAAGTCAGTCCACTTTTGTAGAAAAGTGTACCTTGCATCCTTGTTTTGATCTCTATCATCCCCCATGAATATAGGTGTCTTCAAATCATTAAGAAAAGGTGTATCCCTAAGGTTCTTATCCTTTGGAGTAGTAAGAGTTGTGGTGGGTATAGGTTCTTCTCTTCCAACCATAACAAAAGTTTTGTGAGAAACATGCGCAAGCCCTTGTTTGGTAATTAAAGAAGTAATAGAAGTCTCTAGAGTGATGAATTGGGTTTTTTATTGTTCGAAGGCCGATGTTATCCTTCCTAAAATAGATTCTAGCTTGTTTCTTCTATCAAGTAAAGCATGATGCTAAGCATGAGAGATGAACTTGTCATATAAATCCACTTCTTCTTCAACATAGCACGTCTCTAATTCCTTTGGTTATTCTTGTTTTTGCTACTTTTTTTGGTTTTCAATATCTTGAGGAATATCTAAAGATATATTTTGAGTTTTCTTTTCTATAGTTTTCATGGCTAAACAATACGAATTGAATATGAAACTGAAAGAAGAAAATCAAGTACTTAAAGAGAAAGAAATAACTCAAATACCCTTTCATAATATTCTCTAAAGATTTGCAAGAAAATATGAAAGGATCATCCAAGCTTTTAGCCACTGATCTTCATCCTTGCCAATCTCAACAATGTCTGATTGGCAATTGGATGCTTTGGGAAGCAAGAAAAAATCCCAAAGAAAGCCTTTGAGATCACCAAAATACACAAAATTTGCACAAGTTTGATTTCTTGTCGGTCCTCTTGAAAGAGTAAAAGGATGTCTACCACCTAAAACTTGATGTACCAAAGCTAAATGAAAAAATAGAATTTGGACCTTAACAATGTCCAAATGAGCCTCCAAAAGTTATTCCTAGTTTTTGTAGAGAATATACAGAGACTTTTTTACCTCGAAAAAATTTTCCAAAGCTGATCTTCTTCATGTTTAGGAATCTTGAAAGGTAGAATTCAAGCTCCAACAAAAATTGTAGCAATCCGATATTTGAGTGGAAAATACCACCTCGTTGAAGTTGAGGGTGTTGGGGTAGGTTGGATGGAAGCTAGAAAAGAGAACTTTGCCTAGGAGGTGACTTTGGATCTTTGGAAAATAAAAATTTTGATGCCCAAAACTTCAAAAGATGGTTGATTCTCAGAGTCCATATATCAAGGAACATAGACATGTATTATTCTTGATGTTTGGGAATACCATCTTCTTTCAAGGGTTTGATAAATATTGGAAAAATAAAAGAAATTTTTTTACCTCCCCCAACTCCTTCACTGTGCAAAAATTGGTTCTTCTCTCTTCTTGTCTAGAAATCAAGCATTGTTCGGTTCCGTTATCTCATATATATGTGTAGTAGAGCTTTTGGAACCTTCACATAGGAGAGGAAAAGAGCCTTTCTCTCATCCAAGGATGAGGGAGGCATGTAAGTGAGAGAGGTCTCTCCTCTCTACATAGTTGCACATCGTCATGGCTTTGTGGCGCATTGTTGCATGCTTGTTGATGTAGCTGTGTGTGCACCTGTGCACATCTTCCCGCTTGGTATTGATTCTCTACATGCTTTAGGACCTGCTGGGCTCCGATACCAATAGTAGGATATAACTCCCAATAATTCCTTGAACTTCCTTTTTGGGGAGGCGACCAAAAATAGTAGACTAAGACAACGTGGAATTTGAGGAGGAGACTCATGAGAGATCTCCTGATTCACCTCTAAACCTCACAACACTTTATTACCTTCCTCTCTCTCCATGCAACCATTGCATGAGAGCCACATGGCCTCATGCCCTCAACAACCACATGAGGTGTTTTTTCATTCTATGCATAGATTGTGGTGGTGAATACATGTCACCTCAGTTTAATGTGTTTCTTCATGAAAGAGGAATTTCACACCAATGTACACTTCCATATACACCTCATCAAATTGGTGGTGCAAATCGTAAAAATACAGCACTCCTTGAAATGGCACGATGTATGGTTAAAGGAAAGCACCTTCTTGACAAGTTTTGGATGGAAGCAGTCCTATGTGCAAACTATGTCTTGAATCGCTGCCCTACAAAAGCAATGAGAGTAAACACTCTTTAAGAGGCTTTGAATGGACATAAACCTATGGCTGGTCATATGTATGTGTTTGGTTGTTTTGCACATGCTCTTCTACCATCACAAAAATATCACAAACATGATGAAAAGGCAAAAAAAAGGTATATTTGTTGGTTATAGTGCTCAAAGTAAGGAATATCTTTTGTACCATCCATTGACGAATATAATTATTGTGAGTCAAGATATGGTATTTGCTGAAAATTAATTTTTTCCTCTACTTGAATGCAACAAATAGCCAATGGTTAGCTCACAAGATGTGTTTGATACACTCTTGCCTTTGTTCCAAAGTGGCGTGGTTGACTATCGCCATGTGGACTAGACAATTTAGGCTCAAAGTGCTAAAAAATTCCAACAAAATAGAGCTGAAAATGCATAGAATTTCTAGCCAAACATGGCTGAAATTTTCTAGCCACATATGGTTTGAACATTTCTATCAAAGTATGGCTAAAGATGAGCATGAAATTCATCCCATACATGATATACATGTTGATGATGCATTACATAATGAACGCATGTCTATCAAGAGTGCACAAACTATGCCAAAGTGCTGAAACAAAATTTGTAGGACAACAAATTGAGTGCATTGTTACTTGGTAAAATAAGATCAAGCTCTCACCATGCATCATGTATTTTTGTGTATTTTTCTCTTATTGAAATAGCATTTAATGAAGATCCACTTACTTTTGAAGATGCATGTGAAGATCCACAATAGATGAGTGCTTGGAAATCAAAAATCGATTTCATTCATAAGAATGGTACTTGCGAGTTATGTGAATTTCCAAAAGGAAAAGTACCATTTGCATAAAGTGGGTTTACAAGATTAAGAGAAATGCAGATGGTAGCATTGATTGCTACAAAGCTAGATTGATTGTCAAAGGATATGTGCAACAAAATGGCATTGACTATGAGGAAACTTTTGCAACCTACTTCACACATGACTACCATTCATACCGTCATTGCATTGGTTGGAAAGTACATTAGTTGGACATAAAAAATAGCTTTCTTGAATGGTGATTTGCAAGAAGAGGTTTATTTGAAGAAACCTCCTTGATTTTCTATGAAAGGACAAGGGCATATGATTTGTCGCTTGCATAAAGCTTTGTATGGTCTCAAGCAAGCTCCATGTGCATAAGCCTTGTGTGGCCTCAAGCAAGCTCCATGTACATGGTATGAAAAAATCCATAAGCACTTGATTGCTCTTGGATTCATGTGTAGTCCAATTGAAACCACACTCTATGTATGCAAAGATGGGGCTGATATTGCAGTGCTTGTTCTTTATGTTGATGGCATACATTTGACTTGGTCATGTGTTGAAAAACTTGACATCCTTATGGCTGATTTGGAGCATACTTTTTATGTCACTTATATTGGTCTTTTGAGATGCTTTTGGAATCCAGTTTGTATCCATTGAGTGGGGAATTGTTATGCATCAATCAAAGTATGTTCAAAAAGTACTTGAGCATTTTGACTTTGAGGATTGCAAGCCTATTTCCACACCAGTGGTGCCATGGAAGACTAGAGGAACAACATTTTCTTCAACTTCTTTCTCAATGTAGTCTTTGAAAGCTTCTATTTTGATGTCCTTCATAGGGGAAGCCTATGGCTATTAGATTGATATGGATGTAGAAGAATATGTCATAAAATTAGAGGCATGAATAGTAATGTCATAATAGGACCATCCCATGTGGCATAGGTTAAGCCTTCTTAAAGCTACGACTTAGGTCATTCATCCTAGTGATGTAGGTTCTACATCAAGAGACAAGCCCAATTAAATATAGTGTCTTGTGAGAAGTGAAGGATGGAGTAACTCTATTGGGATATGAATGAGTTCTTTTTTGAGATAAAAATCTCTTCAAATACAAATTTTTAGATGATAGTCTCCAAGCCAAGATGGGTTCATGGCCTAATGATTGAGCCATATTCTATAGGGAGAGTTTCTAGTTGAAGGCAAGCCACGACAGAATAGATGGCTCTGCTAAGCAACATATTCAAGGTCAATAGATAAGGGATCAATCATTAGATAGGAAATATTCCAAACATCCACTCCTATAGGGTACTAGGCAATAAGCGGATAGAGTTATCGAGTGTGAGGGTGAAGTGGAATAACATAATCGTCCATTTAAGTGTAAGACTACAAGAAATTACAATCTATCCAATGCTTAAAATGCTCAAAAAAAAGGGAAAAATCACATGTTCAATGGCCAACAAGTTACATGTAGGTTCAAAGTAGCCATGGAAAAACAAAGGGGTATAGAGTAGCACAATGCAAAGAAAATCTAAATGAAAGTAACATAGATACACATTCGAATAGACTAGAGAACATGAAGTAGTGCGCATGCAAAGATAGTGAAAGAAAGGAAGGATGAGTGTTTAAATCCAAAGAGAGAATTGAGTTCAAGTGGTTATTGATGATCAGCAAAGAAACATGATGACAATACAACAATAAAGTGGATAGAAAGGGTATGGTGAATTCTATTTCATGCAAAGATGATAGGATGGGACAAAATTAAAACATGAATACTTACACACAACCAAAAATCATACATGATAATGGCTTAGCTTGTCCTATTAATCTAGAAGTGCCTCCCCTTTTAAACTGTGTAACTTGAAAATGGCAAGGCGAGAGACTTTCAGTACAGAATGACACATGCAAATGATGAACCACTAATTCCATCAAGGCAATAGCTTCCAAAACATTAGTAAGATTAAAAGGAGTGAACGCCAATTTTCTAAGAGGTTGGTAAGCCCATAAATCCAAAGATAAATATTGATCCCAAGTATGAAGGTAAACATCTATCAATTTTTTTGACATGTTTCTAGTAATAGGTTCTACTATTCCATTGGCATCTAGATTGTAAGGAGTCAATTTTTTATGCAAGATATGTTATTAGTCATTGATGTGGGTAACTAGAGAGTTGCAAAAGAGCATTCCTCATTAGAAACAATCTCTATATGCAAGAGATATCATGCAAAAATCTCATAATATAAACATTGAGCTATCAATTAAATGTTAGCCTTTCAAGGTACTCTGGATAATATAATTGCTCTAAAATTACGAAAAAACTATACCTTTCATAGGATAAATTTATTTTTATGGTAGCTAAAAAATGAACAAAAAAATCACATGTTCGGACAAAAAGATATATAGATCTTTGTACTAGTTCCATGGGGGAGAATAGCTAGTACTTTTATGGGAGGTTGTTCAACATGAAACAAAGCAACATTGGGAACAACATTATTTTCACTAGTAGGAGGTTTTCTAGAATCAATTCTAGATCTAAAATCTACAATCACAATGTTGGGAAGTAGGTTGATGCATAGTTTCATAATCAAACTCCTACAATAAGATGACCCATCAAGTGAAGCGCCCCATCAAATTCTATTTCTTAACAAGATAGAGAAAAGTTGATAAATCAACATGAAAGAGAAATTTGCAGCCATAAAGATAATGGAGAAAAATTTTAATAGAATAAATCAAACCCAAACATTTTCTTTATGGAATAGAGTAATTGTCTTTAGCAAGTGAGAGACATCGACTTGCATAGTACACTAGACAATACTATTTTTTTCTCTATGATCTAGATCAAAAAACTTCCAATAGAAATTTTTTAAGCATCCACAAACACATGGAAAGGTTTTGACCAGAAAGGGGCTTGAAGGATAGGGGTGAGAGAAAATAATATTTAGGCACTGCAAAGCAAGTTCATGTTTGGGGGTCCAATTGAAATCTAGAAGCTTCACATCTGCTAACTTTTTGAAGGGGATAGAAATATTATCAAGGAACCAAATGGAACCCATGCCAATTCGTATTTCCCTAGGAAATGCAAAACTTTCTTATTTTTCTTTAGCATGGGT